>CM039507.1:13713819-14313819 GCA_022432975.1 Begonia masoniana | reverse complement strand
AGGTTTTGTGAGATCAGATTGCAAAGACACATGCTCGTATCAACTACAAGGATGGTGCCTTCTTTTTGACTGATCTACGCAGTGAGCACGGTACCTGGATCACTAAGTAAGTGACTAAACTTGGAACCCTTTTAATTTGTTATATGCTTCCTTCAAACATTTATTAAACATTAAAGTGCGTTGTTTTCTCTCTTAACCTGACCAGTAACGAGGGAAGGCGATACCGTGCTCCTCCAAATTTACCTGTCCGTTTCCGTTCTTCAGATATTATTGAGTTTGGGTCTGATAAAAAGGTACTTCAACTTTGTCCTTTATGGGATGCTTTTATACAAGTTATCACGTGACTACCTTGAATCCCTTAAATTAGATCTGATTTAGCCAATTAAAAGATCTATATGATTTGAAAATCGTGTTATCCGTCCTCAATGAATGGCTATTAAGTTGTACTTAACTAGCTTTATAGTATTTAGTTGATAAAAGGGAATCTATTTAGGATGGCTAATTTGAAAAAGAGCTTTTTGGGTTGGGAACAGTTTCTGGAATTTTAATGGTACAGCACATGATGCTAAGGTAATTATGGGTTTGTTAAGTTCGTATGACATAAATAATTGCATTGCTCATACTCTATAGTGCATTGGTGATGTGAATTTGTTGACTTCTAAGTTGAAGCACATTTCAGGCTACATTCCGGGTCAAAGTAATAAGATCTGCTGAAACAGAAAAAGACATGGTAAGAACCGAGATTCTTAGTGCCGTTTGAGGATGCTTCGGTCTCATTTCTCAGCGGGAAATTTGTATAGTATTTGTTTGGATCGAATTTTAACAATTATTCTTTGTATTTGGATCATTTTGTGACAAATAGACTGATAGATGCTATACACACGTTACACAAGAAATTACTTGATGAAGCAAATACAGCTTCGTGATTATTCATGCAAATTCTATTAAAATTTGTGCAAATTCTATACAAAGATTAATGTTGAATTTTTTACAGAAGCATGTTGCTGCTGCTAACAGCTACACAAAATACAGAAAACAGCTAAATCATGATCTCAACAGCCAATCATCTCTGATGAATGGATGGACGGTTGTGATTAAGGAAAAGACAGGTGGCCCACCTTTTTCACTGGAGATATTAAAAATAAATGGAAATTAAAAAAAAAAAAAAAAAAAAAAAGAGGACACTAACTGGTAGCTCCTCATCCTAGTGTCTCTAAAAAGTTGAATGTTTGTCAGTTTCTAATTTCTTTTTCAATTTCCAAGCAGTTTAAATAATAAATAAATTCCAAATGCCTCCCCTTATTCTCTGAAATGCCCTCTCAAAAGAAGAGAATTTGTAAATTCTGCTAATTTAATTTTTTTTATTCAAAAAAATTAAGTTAAAAAATTAATAAATTAGGAACATTTAAAATAGACCACCTGAAAAGAAATTAGAATTAAGCCAATTGGCAATTGCAACCATCTGAAAATGTGTTGAATGGGACCCACCAAATTTCTTCTTTCTTAAAAAACAACCCACACGTGCTCCTCTCCAAATATTATCGGAATCCGAGAAAGTGTCTTCCAAACTATGATATAATCAAATACGCAATAATTATTACAACTAAATTATAAAATATTATTTTGTATTTAATCAGGTGTTGTTGTAAACATATTTTTGGGATAAATAGTTTTTGAGTATTTTTTTTAAATAAATAATTTGTAGATTATTTAATTTAATTATATCACAGCCAGGATAAATTTTGAGTATTATTTATTTTTATTTCTTTACATAGTAATATATTTATAAGGTTTAACCCAAAACGGGCAAAAAAGTAAACTCCTACGCAGCGTTAAAATTTAAAAGAATAATAAAGGCAGGACAGAATTATGACCGGGACACCGATTCTGCCAGTTTACCGATTTTTTCCACAAGCTCAGGGGACAGTTTCTTATCCGGTTTTCGCTCCTTCTCCCGTCGAAAATCGAAGCACAAAGCGTCGGAGACCTCCTCCGAGCTCCACCCGGATTGTCGGAGCAGATCCGAGAGATGGTCCGATTTGAGTAGCAGAGCGTCTAGCACCGCCTGGTTGTCAACTAATACCATCTCTGTTTCGAAGAATCCGGATGCCGAAACTTCCACCATTTCTGAAATATCGGATTCGCTCCACCCACCTTTTCTCAAATCTGATCCTATTTGATAAATGTAATCCATGACCCATTTTGGGATTTCGGACCTGGGTATTTCCAAAAGTTTTTCCGGAGAAAACGACGACATGTTTCTCCGCTTCCGATCAATGGCCGCGTCACTCCAAAACTCGACCCACCTCGGCGTTCTGGCGATGGAGGCAACTCCGACGTCGACGCTGCGCCGGGAAAAATTGGACGATACGGCCGATTTTCCACTAACGGATCTTTGTCTTTTTAGTTGGTGGTCGGAGTCAGAGCTCCGAAATAAGGATTCACGTTCAAAGAAATCCGATAGATCGAAACCGCAACAGGATATACGATTCTCGTCGACGAAAAAAGTGGGATTACCTGCCAAAGATGGGTTACAAGGAATGTAGCAATGGTTGAAGATAGGAACCAAAAGAGGGGCTTTCTTCAGCGCATTTCTCGCGACTCGCAAAGCCTTTTCGGGGTCGGACGGTCTCGCACCCCAATACTTGGACCATATCGCGTTCTTAGCAATTTGGAAACAAATGGCGGCAATTGGAAAATCAAAGCAAGCTCGAAGATAGAGGCGGGCGCCGGAAGAACGCCAGTCGGGAAAGCCGGGTCCGACGGGCAATCCGGCCGATAAAACTGCTCGGAGGTCGGGAGGAAATGCGAACCCGAACTCGGCTTCGGCCCTAGCGAACTCAGCGTCGGATAGACCAGGTTGGACCTCAATGCCTGATTTTCGCAAATGGGTTATGACTTGTTCGGCCAGAGAAGAGAAAGAGAATAGACCGTTGCGAACGGGAAGAGAAGCCGCCGTGGTGACCATCGGAGCTGCAGCAGCTCTGGCGGAAAGCCGACGGAGCCCGGCTATATTAGCCGGGTTGAGACCGGACAGCCTCTGGGCGACGTCGACCATCGTATTCTGCCCCTGACCGGCCGAATACTTTCAAGCTGTGACCAAGTTAGAGGTAGTAAGAGAGAGAAAGAGAGCGATTCTCAGAGAGATGTAAAGGACGGAGTGTGTGTGTATATATAGCGCCTGCAAATGGTGGGCCACACTGGAGTGATCGGTAAGCATAGTACTTAATATGTTGTAATTAAAGTTGATAATCACTTGTTAGCAATTTAGCTGCTGCTTCGTCTTCCTTCCAAATCCATCATTCTTTTAACAACGGCTCTTTTCTTGACAACCCTAACTAAAGCCAGCCAAAAAGCGAAGATATAACTACATTGTTTTGGACATTTGGTTTGTTACTATTAATACAAAAAGTAGAGATAACGTAACAAATAATTTTAAAAAATGTAATACTATCTCAGTTACCTAAATATATTTATTCAAATGATTTTATATTTTACTTTAAAAAAACAAAATTATTTTTTGGGTGATTGAAGTGATAAATTTCTATTCTTGGACATTTTTTGAGTATATGAAAATTACATATCTTCTTTGACTGCATCGTGAATTAAAACCGAGAGAAATAATAAAAACAAATAATAAAGAAGAAATCTAGACACACAAATTCAGCCTACTCTACGACACAAACTTCGACAACAATTTATATTCAAGGATCACGAAGAAAAATAAAAATTTCTAATGTTGTAGTATCGAATGTAGCATGACCCCCTAATTACAAGAAAATTGTAATAGCTGTCAATTTTATATTCAATATTTTTCTGATTAAATTTTTTCATGTTATTCAATGTCAACTTTTTTGTATTGACTTGAATTATCTTGTCTCATTGGCACTTGTTCACGAATAATTTTTTAGTCAAATTGGTCAAACCGTAAATTTTGATGTTATGTGTGGCGAATTTCAGAATTTTTGCGCTAGTAAATTGAGATTTGTCATTGGGTTATTTGATGAGATTTTTGTGTACCGTTTGTCCTTGGTGGATTACAAAAAATTCCGTGTAGTTAAAAGTCTTGTGATTTTGGTTAACCAATTTGGTTAACCAAATCAAATTATCGCAGGTGAACTTTTGTTTAGAGTTTAAAATTTTTCTATGTTAGATTTGAGGAATTTTGGTTTGGATTTTAGATTCACTAGAAGTTGAGATTTAATGATTTATTTAATGTATATAATATAATAGTATATATTATTTTATACAGTAATTAACATAAAAACTCAAACTATGAGGTCATTAATAAATTCGTTCTTAAATTATGGTAGTTAACAAAATCTCTCTTAAACTATACTTTTATTGACAAAATAACCCTCATCGGTTGTTTAAGGGCAATTTTATTAATCACCACAGTTTAATTGTGATTTTATTTATGACTACATAGTTTAGGAGTTTTTTATGTTAATTACTCTATTTTATATATTAAATGAAATTAAAAATAAATTTCTTTTAAAGGAGGAAGAGTTACTCCCTTCCTTATTTGCGCGGTCGAAAAGGAGAAAGTAGAGGGGTAGTGAGATGCGTGGAAATGGGTTTCCGTCGCTAGGATATAGTTTCTGGCGCCCCAATCATATGATTTCGGTCCTGTAAATGGAAAGCTAACAGAGTGTTCGACACTCATTCGGTGAAGCCGAAGAGCACCCAAAAAACAATAACATTATCTTCACAAAACAAGAACAAAAAATGTGTGAATTATGCGCGGAAATAGAAGCGTAAAAATAAACAAACTAGTGGAGATGAAGGATGTTCAGAGAGTGACAAAAATGGTGGATGAATGAGGGTCCAATGCTGGCCCGTGAGGTAGCTCCAACACGTCCTGAAAGACGCCTTTGACGAACGGAGACGTGCATGCAACAACAGAACTAAATGCTCACCAACCAATTGATACACTTTCGACTTGAGGGATGGAGGATGAACGAAATGCATAACTCCCATGGTTGGTCGAGGTAACTTGAGTCACCTTCGAATCATGAAACCTTTCCAAGGAAATGAATACTCCAACGCCTTGGTTTCCCAACTTTCTATTGCTTTCCCGCCCTAAGAAGAACGCAAAGAGAAGGTTATCAGAGAACCAACCAAGAAACCAGAAATTTGGAAGGCAATTTGGGTGAAGCTCCATCGGTATCACCCAACGAGGAGGGAACCACGAAGAACAATGATTGAATTGCCAAATGAAGTAAACCTCACTCAATTTCGCTGGAAAATTCAGAAAAGGAAAGAAGCAAAATTGATTCAAAATAGAGCCGTTGGCGAAAATAGTCGTTGGAGCGTTGGCCACGTTGGCACTGTTCACGTGCGCTACTGCCATGCTGTCGTGCGTCGCACGCTGATATGGTCTCGCGCACAAGCCTGATATCGGGTTCTCCTTCGCAAGGGCATGGCGCCTTCTTCGTGCGCTCATTGGGCGTCCTTCATGCGCGTTCAACTTACTTTGTGCGCGCACTGGTTGCTATACTTCTCTCGTGTGCGTGCCAACTGTTTGATGAAACTCCTCATTGAGTGCCCTTGCTCCATCCTCTTGTGCTCGCCCGACCCGATCATGCCTCTTTGCTTTACTTGCCAATTCCGACCATTGTCTTCACTTTCTTGCTGTTGCCCCAAAACTCGAACATCTCCAACCTGTCAAAATGCCCCATGCCTGCAAAATTTAACAAACAAGTTAGAAATAAAGATGAGTTGATTTGCGTACCTCTGTTTGAGACGTGTCTTCGGACCCCGAGTCATATCATACTCTCCTAGTGAATGAGGATTTGTCCTCAAATTCAGTAGTTTTCCATTGTTGACGTTGTCTCCGTTATATGATTCCCTTACTAAACAAAACTTGAAAATATGTTAGAATATTCCCATTCAATATTTGGTGAGAAGTAGTCCTGGGGTTGGAAAAATTTTGACCTCAAATCTAGGGTCTTCTCTTCTTTGAATTCTACTCACATTTTTCCAAGTTCATCCAATTATTATAACCATTTGAATGACCATTAAAAGAGATAATACAATATCGTAAGATCTCACAATATCAAAAAAGTTATAGGAAATCCTTCAGTTAAGCATTTGATGTTCTAGATGGGGGATCAATGTGCTCTTGGTATAGGTGGTCTTTAAGAATACTTTTCCTAAACATTTTGACCACTAAAACCTTTACAAAATAGAGCAAACAATACCATGACAATAGTTGTGATAACCCTCGTACTATTCCTAAATTTCCCGTAATTATTTATTTTATTTTTATTTTTTTAAAATCTAAAACATTTAAAATAGAGGACATAAAATGAGGAACATAAACTAGAAATTTTACAGCGGAAGACTTAGTGAAATGAGAAACATAAAATGTAACGACCCCTCTTCCCAGCAAGATATTGTCCGCTCTGGGGATTGGGCCGCAGCCCAATATCCTCCCCTCACGACTTTGTTTGGCGAGAACTTCCCGGAAGGTCACCCAACCTGGAATTGCTCTCGCCGAAACACTTTTAACTTCGGAGTTCTTATGGGATCCGTCGTCATTGTGCTCCAAAACGCGTCTTGCTATTCAGAAGTGCAGTGGCTGTGGACATCAGAAGTGCAGTGGCTGTGGACATCAGAAGTGCAGTGGCTGTGGACATCAGAAGTGCAGTGGCTGTGGACATCAGAAGTGCAGTGGCTGTGGACATCAGAAGTGCAGTGGCTGTGGACATCAGAAGTGCAGTGGCTGTGGACATCAGAAGTGCAGTGGCTGTGGACATCAGAAGTGCAGTGGCTGTGGACATCAGAAGTGCAGTGGCTGTGGACATCAGAAGTGCAGTGGCTGTGGACATCAGAAGTGCAGTGGCTGTGGACATCAGAAGTGCAGTGGCTGTGGACATCAGAAGTGCAGTGGCTGTGGACATCAGAAGTGCAGTGGCTGTGGACATCAGAAGTGCAGTGGCTGTGGACATCAGAAGTGCAGTGGCTGTGGACATCAGAAGTGCAGTGGCTGTGGACATCAGAAGTGCAGTGGCTGTGGACATCAGAAGTGCAGTGGCTGTGGACATCAGAAGTGCAGTGGCTGTGGACATCAGAAGTGCAGTGGCTGTGGACATCAGAAGTGCAGTGGCTGTGGACATCAGAAGTGCAGTGGCTGTGGACATCAGAAGTGCAGTGGCTGTGGACATCAGAAGTGCAGTGGCTGTGGACATCAGAAGTGCAGTGGCTGTGGACATCAGAAGTGCAGTGGCTGTGGACATCAGAAGTGCAGTGGCTGTGGACATCAGAAGTGCAGTGGCTGTGGACATCAGAAGTGCAGTGGCTGTGGACATCAGAAGTGCAGTGGCTGTGGACATCAGAAGTGCAGTGGCTGTGGACATCAGAAGTGCAGTGGCTGTGGACATCAGAAGTGCAGTGGCTGTGGACATCAGAAGTGCAGTGGCTGTGGACATCAGAAGTGCAGTGGCTGTGGACATCAGAAGTGCAGTGGCTGTGGACATCAGAAGTGCAGTGGCTGTGGACATCAGAAGTGCAGTGGCTGTGGACATCAGAAGTGCAGTGGCTGTGGACATCAGAAGTGCAGTGGCTGTGGACATCAGAAGTGCAGTGGCTGTGGACATCAGAAGTGCAGTGGCTGTGGACATCAGAAGTGCAGTGGCTGTGGACATCAGAAGTGCAGTGGCTGTGGACATCAGAAGTGCAGTGGCTGTGGACATCAGAAGTGCAGTGGCTGTGGACATCAGAAGTGCAGTGGCTGTGGACATCAGAAGTGCAGTGGCTGTGGACATCAGAAGTGCAGTGGCTGTGGACATCAGAAGTGCAGTGGCTGTGGACATCAGAAGTGCAGTGGCTGTGGACATCAGAAGTGCAGTGGCTGTGGACATCAGAAGTGCAGTGGCTGTGGACATCAGAAGTGCAGTGGCTGTGGACATCAGAAGTGCAGTGGCTGTGGACATCAGAAGTGCAGTGGCTGTGGACATCAGAAGTGCAGTGGCTGTGGACATCAGAAGTGCAGTGGCTGTGGACATCAGAAGTGCAGTGGCTGTGGACATCAGAAGTGCAGTGGCTGTGGACATCAGAAGTGCAGTGGCTGTGGACATCAGAAGTGCAGTGGCTGTGGACATCAGAAGTGCAGTGGCTGTGGACATCAGAAGTGCAGTGGCTGTGGACATCAGAAGTGCAGTGGCTGTGGACATCAGAAGTGCAGTGGCTGTGGACATCAGAAGTGCAGTGGCTGTGGACATCAGAAGTGCAGTGGCTGTGGACATCAGAAGTGCAGTGGCTGTGGACATCAGAAGTGCAGTGGCTGTGGACATCAGAAGTGCAGTGGCTGTGGACATCAGAAGTGCAGTGGCTGTGGACATCAGAAGTGCAGTGGCTGTGGACATCAGAAGTGCAGTGGCTGTGGACATCAGAAGTGCAGTGGCTGTGGACATCAGAAGTGCAGTGGCTGTGGACATCAGAAGTGCAGTGGCTGTGGACATCAGAAGTGCAGTGGCTGTGGACATCAGAAGTGCAGTGGCTGTGGACATCAGAAGTGCAGTGGCTGTGGACATCAGAAGTGCAGTGGCTGTGGACATCAGAAGTGCAGTGGCTGTGGACATCAGAAGTGCAGTGGCTGTGGACATCAGAAGTGCAGTGGCTGTGGACATCAGAAGTGCAGTGGCTGTGGACATCAGAAGTGCAGTGGCTGTGGACATCAGAAGTGCAGTGGCTGTGGACATCAGAAGTGCAGTGGCTGTGGACATCAGAAGTGCAGTGGCTGTGGACATCAGAAGTGCAGTGGCTGTGGACATCAGAAGTGCAGTGGCTGTGGACATCAGAAGTGCAGTGGCTGTGGACATCAGAAGTGCAGTGGCTGTGGACATCAGAAGTGCAGTGGCTGTGGACATCAGAAGTGCAGTGGCTGTGGACATCAGAAGTGCAGTGGCTGTGGACATCAGAAGTGCAGTGGCTGTGGACATCAGAAGTGCAGTGGCTGTGGACATCAGAAGTGCAGTGGCTGTGGACATCAGAAGTGCAGTGGCTGTGGACATCAGAAGTGCAGTGGCTGTGGACATCAGAAGTGCAGTGGCTGTGGACATCAGAAGTGCAGTGGCTGTGGACATCAGAAGTGCAGTGGCTGTGGACATCAGAAGTGCAGTGGCTGTGGACATCAGAAGTGCAGTGGCTGTGGACATCAGAAGTGCAGTGGCTGTGGACATCAGAAGTGCAGTGGCTGTGGACATCAGAAGTGCAGTGGCTGTGGACATCAGAAGTGCAGTGGCTGTGGACATCAGAAGTGCAGTGGCTGTGGACATCAGAAGTGCAGTGGCTGTGGACATCAGAAGTGCAGTGGCTGTGGACATCAGAAGTGCAGTGGCTGTGGACATCAGAAGTGCAGTGGCTGTGGACATCAGAAGTGCAGTGGCTGTGGACAACAGAAGTGCAGTGGCTGTGGACATCAGAAGTGCAGTGGCTGTGGACATCAGAAGTGCAGTGGCTGTGGACATCAGAAGTGCAGTGGCTGTGGACATCAGAAGTGCAGTGGCTGTGGACATCAGAAGTGCAGTGGCTGTGGACATCAGAAGTGCAGTGGCTGTGGACATCAGAAGTGCAGTGGCTGTGGACAACAGAAGTGCAGTGGCTGTGGACATCAGAAGTGCAGTGGCTGTGGACATCAGAAGTGCAGTGGCTGTGGACATCAGAAGTGCAGTGGCTGTGGACATCAGAAGTGCAGTGGCTGTGGACATCAGAAGTGCAGTGGCTGTGGACATCAGAAGTGCAGTGGCTGTGGACATCAGAAGTGCAGTGGCTGTGGACATCAGAAGTGCAGTGGCTGTGGACATCAGAAGTGCAGTGGCTGTGGACATCAGAAGTGCAGTGGCTGTGGACATCAGAAGTGCAGTGGCTGTGGACATCAGAAGTGCAGTGGCTGTGGACATCAGAAGTGCAGTGGCTGTGGACATCAGAAGTGCAGTGGCTGTGGACATCAGAAGTGCAGTGGCTGTGGACATCAGAAGTGCAGTGGCTGTGGACATCAGAAGTGCAGTGGCTGTGGACATCAGAAGTGCAGTGGCTGTGGACATCAGAAGTGCAGTGGCTGTGGACAACAGAAGTGCAGTGGCTGTGGACAACAGAAGTGCAGTGGCTGTGGACATCAGAAGTGCAGTGGCTGTGGACATCAGAAGTGCAGTGGCTGTGGACATCAGAAGTGCAGTGGCTGTGGACATCAGAAGTGCAGTGGCTGTGGACATCAGAAGTGCAGTGGCTGTGGACATCAGAAGTGCAGTGGCTGTGGACATCAGAAGTGCAGTGGCTGTGGACATCAGAAGTGCAGTGGCTGTGGACATCAGAAGTGCAGTGGCTGTGGACATCAGAAGTGCAGTGGCTGTGGACATCAGAAGTGCAGTGGCTGTGGACATCAGAAGTGCAGTGGCAGTGGACAACAGAATTGCAGTGGCTGTGGACAACAAAATTGCAGTGGCAGTTAACAACAGAAGTGCAGTGGCTGTGGACAACAGAGACAGAAGACATCATGGACGACGAAGTCAGAAGGCTTCGTGGACGACGTTTCACAGAACACTTAACCAAAATTCATAAAAATTCCTGAAGACAGAATGGACTACTACAGTGGACGACATCCATAAACTTATAAAATTTCGACTACTTAACAGATTTCCAGAGAGTTTAACTTCCTCTTTGGAATTCACTTCTTCCCTAAAATTTATAGAAACACCAGAATAACTCAGAAATCCTCAAAACATTTACTCACTTCCTCAACCACCAAATAAATCAACCTGAAACATATCCTAGAACGTGTTTAAAAACATAGTAGGATTTCGTAAAAAAGCGAACTGCGTGGATCCATTTAAAAAAAAAAACTAAACATTTCCTCCTGTTTAAAAGAAAACTCCAAGCAGTTCCAGTAAATTGCGAAATCAAAATAGTTCTATTATCAATATCGACTCAACTAATTTTTACAACAACCTAAACATATTATTTACATATTTCTTCCTAGAGTAGCCCAAAAGACTTACACACCTCCCCACGGGTCAAAAACGCCTCGACTGCGCCAGCACACTCCCGCGACCATTCTTCTTCAACTTGTTTCATGCTTCAAGAGGAGGAACGTCGTCCTCACCTGTCTCAAAATCACCTACACCATAGAAATAAAATGTGAACTTAAGGCTCAGTAAGTCTACGTGAATGCAAGTGAATGCTATGCATGTGGATCATAAAACATGCTCTCTACCTTTTCGCTATTCATTTCATTTCATTACATATACGTCACTGGGGCCTCACTCTCAGTAGATAGAAGCGGCACATCCGGCGATTGGATAGCCCCTTGTATCTACCCGGGGGGGAAAACATGCTCCCCAAGCAGCCATGTCTGAACCACCGCCACCGACGTGACCAGATTACATACATTCATACCTTTTCGTTATCATTTTCCTTTTCATGAAAACATGCATAGAAATTCTTTTCATGCCTTTAGAAAACAATGATGCATGAACACGTGCAATACAATAAACGACCTCAAAACACAACAAGCAGTAAACTAAAACATTGCATAATTTAAACTAACTAACTACCCGACCTATTACCCAAAACAATCAAGCATCTCTAAAATCCTCGAATCAAGGACTGTCAGTTAAGTCAAATTTTGAGGACAAAATTTTAAATAAGATGGATGGAATGTAATACCCGGCTTTATGGGATATTAATATTTTAATATAAATAATATTTTTGTAAATATGACAAATCAAACCCGTTTTACGAAAAGAAAGCATTATTAGAATTCAAATAATTAATAAGGATTTTGAGAAAATTTTGGGAATTTTAGGAGTTTAACGCTAATTTTACGAGAATTACGTTTAACGTAATATCAAAGATACTTTGGTAAAAATAGTAAACGGGGTCCGAATTGCGAATGGACAGTTTTAATGGAGCCCTGATAATAAATTGGATTTATTGGCTAAATAAGGAAGTTTGGAGAAACCGAATCGTTAGACAATTAATGAAACGAAGAACGAAACAAATAGAAAATCATAGGAAGGGCAAAAAGATAATTTGCCAAGTCAATTTCTATTAAAATTACATTTCTCACTTCTTCTCCCTCATTTCCTCTCTGCCTCGCGAACCAGAAGCCTCCCCCTGCGATTTCATTTCTCCTCTTGGCGTTCTCCCTCTCCGTTGACTGATTCTTCCTCCATTCGTCTTCCGTTCTTCGTGATTTCTACTCCTCTCGCAACCCTAGATATGAATCAATGGCTTTAGAGCGTTATATTTCAATTTTCAAGAAGTTTAACAGTTAGGGTTCCGTTTAGGGTTTTATGAAAAACGTGGTTTAAAGCTAGGAATCGGTAGATTTACCGTATTTGTGAGTATATTGAACGTATTAAACGTTATTGGACGAAATCTAGAGTGTATACGGTGTTTAGGTTGAAAACAAGATATTTGGAGCTAGAGAATCTCCGTCAATGGAGTTTAGAAATTTACGAGCGTGATTTGCTCGGTAAAGTTGGACGTTAAACGGTTTAATCCTCGTTTTAATGACGACTGTTGCGAATTGCCTTAGGTGAACCACGCTCGTGGACGGAGCTAGCATTGCAATGGACGCGAGGTAAGTCTTCATGACTTGTTTGGCCGATTTGGCCTACACCATAAGAAATTGTTGATTCGAGAATTTTGGAGATGTTTGATTGTTTTGGGTAATAGGTCGGGTAGTTAGTTAGTTTAAATTGTGCAATGTCTTAGTTTACTGCTTTGGTGTTTTGAGGGTTTATTGTATTGTTTATTGTATTGTTTATTGTATTGTTTATTGTATTGTTTATTGTATTGTTTATTGTATTGTTTATTGTATTGTTTATTGTATTGTTTATTGTATTGTTTATTGTATTGTTTATTGTATTGTTTATTGTATTGTTTATTGTATTGTTTATTGTATTGTTTATTGTATTGTTTATTGTATTGTTTATTGTATTGTTTATTGTATTGTTTATTGTATTGTTTATTGTATTGTTTATTGTATTGTTTATTGTATTGTTTATTGTATTGTTTATTGTATTGTTTATTGTATTGTTTATTGTATTGTTTATTGTATTGTTTATTGTATTGTTTATTGTATTGTTTATTGTATTGTTTATTGTATTGTTTATTGTATTGTTTATTGTATTGTTTATTGTATTGTTTATTGTATTGTTTATTGTATTGTTTATTGTATTGTTTATTGTATTGTTTATTGTATTGTTTATTGTATTGTTTATTGTATTGTTTATTGTTGCGAATGCCTTAGGTGAACCACGCTCGTGGACGGAGCTAGCATTGCAATGGACGCGAGGTAAGTCTTCATGACTTGTTTGGCCGATTTGGCCTACACCATAAGAAATTGTTGATTCGAGAATTTTGGAGATGTTTGATTGTTTTGGGTAATAGGTCGGGTAGTTAGTTAGTTTAAATTGTGCAATGTCTTAGTTTACTGCTTGTTGTGTTTTGAGGTCGTTTATTGTATTGTTTATTGTATTGCACGTGTTCATGCATCATTGTTTTCTAAAGGCATGAAAAGAATTTCTATTCATATTTTCATGAAAAGGAAAAGGATAACGAAAAGGTATGAATGTATGTAATCTGGTCACATCGGTGGCGGTGGTTCAGACATGGCTGCTTGGGGAGCATGTTTTCTCCCTCGGGTAGATACGAAGGGCTATCCAATCGCCGAATGTGCCGCTTCTATCTACTGAGAGTGAGGCCCCGGTGACGTATATGTAATGAAATGAAATGAATAGCGAAAAGGTAGGGAACATGTTTTATGATCCGCATGCATAGCATCCACTTGCATTCACGTAGACTTACTGAGCCTTAAGCTCACATTTTATTTCTATGGTGTAGGTGATTTTGAGACAGGTAAGGACGACGTTCCTCCTCCTGAAACATGAAAAGGTTGAAGAAGAATGGTCGCGGGAGTGTGCTGGCCTAATCGAGGCGTTTTTGACCCGTGGGGAGGTGTGTAAGTCTTTTGGGCTACTCTGGGAAGAAATATGTAAATAATATGTTTAGGTTGTTGTAAAAATTAGTTGAGTCAATATTGATAATAGAACTATTTTGATTTCGCAATTTACTGGAACTGCTTGGAGTTTTCTTTAAACAGGAGGAAATGTTTAGTTTTTTTTTTTAAATGGATCCACGCAGTTCGTTTTTTTACGAAATCCTATTATGTTTTTAAACACGTTCTAGGATATGTTTCAGGTTGATTTATTTGGTGGTTGAGGAAGTGAGTAAATGTTTTGAGGATTTCTGGGTTATTCTGGTGTTTCTGTAAATTTTAGGGAAGAAGTGAATTCCAGAGAGGAAGTTAAGCTCTCTGGAAATCTGTTAAGTAGTCGAAATTTTATAAGTTCATGGATGTCGTCCACGGTAGTAGTCCATTCTGTCTTCAGAAATTTTTATGAATTTTGGTTAAGTGTTCTGTGAAACGTCGTCCACGAAGCCTTCTGACTTCGTCGTCCATGATGTCTTCTGTCTCTGTTGTCCACAGCCACTGCACTTCTGTTGTCCACTGCCACTGCAATTCTGTTGTCCACTGCCACTGCAATTCTGTTGTCCACAGCCACTGCACTCCTGATGTCCATAGCCACTGCACTCCTGTTGTTCACTGCCACTGCACTTTTGTTGTCCACAGACACTGCACTTCTGTTGTCCACAACTTCAATTTTATGTTTCTCATTTCACTAAGTCTTCCGCTGTAAAATTTCTAGTTTATGTTCGTCATTTTATGTCCTCAATTTTAAATGTTTTAGATTTAAAAAAATAAAAATAAAATAAATAATTACGAGAAATTTAGGAATAGTACGAGGTCGTCACAATGTAGGCTCAATAAGATGTTTACAAAAACAGCACAAGCATAGGAGAACAGCACACTTTAACATTCATAAATAATTATTTTGTGAAACAAAAATTTTTTTGGCCGAAAAGAAATTTAAATTTGTAGCAACAATTTCAGCTTATTAACCAAACAAATTACTATCAACAAACAGATCAATAAATTCTAGGAGGAAACAAAAGAAGATTTAATTTTCGTACACAAACAGAAACACTCTTCATAAATTAAGACTTTTCGGTGTAAACAAAATTTGAAACAGAAAAATTATTTTAGGCCAACAGGAAAATATCCAACTTTAGTAATCCAAAATTCTTAACACAAACTTCTAAAGATTATCATTAAGCACAACAATTAGTTTGATGCAAAAATTTAGACAACGACCAGAAAACTCAACAAAACAGATTGATAATCAAACAGAAAATTGGTAATCGGTTTGCTCAAAGCTGATCAGATTATTCACCAAATTAATGTAGGTAAATCCATAATGAAACTAATCAAAATTTTTCATCCAAAATGATGCAAAGGATAGAGTAAATATCTTTAGAAAATACCCAATTTGCAGTTAAGTAACTTTAACGAAAGTAATATTAAAAACACAGTAAATTCTGATGAAAGAAGTTGAACAGTAAGTAGAATATCAAAATAAAATCCAAGAAAACAGTTTAAATATCAAAGCAGAATACTGGTTCTCGATTTAGCTCCAAAATTATCAATTTGATCACAAAAATAAACTAGATTAATCCTCCATAATCTAACCAAGATAACAATCATAATGTTGCAGCAACTCAATAAAACAAAGTTTGATCAACTAAAACAGAACATCAACAAAAACCACGAGAAAATAGTTTTGGATAACAAAACAGAGATAGGTAGCAAATGGATATTCATTGAGGTTCATGTTTTATGCTTCAAAGACTCAACACACTTTCTGAAGAACTAAATAGACACACATGATAAACATAAAGCTAAACAACATAAAAAAACACAATACAGTTAAACATGCAAAACAACACTAACAATTAAGCATAAAACAAATCAACAAGTTATAGAATTTCATGCTTAAAGATACTCTAAACATTCTGTAAAATTAAACACTGCACATAGCTAAACATGGGTGAAACAATCCTAGTAAACTAAACAAAATATGAAAAATTTCATAGGAAGCAAGACAATAACATGACAGAACAGAAAACAAAACAAAACTCACAAGAAATAACTGGTTAAAAGAATTGAAAATACATCAAATATCTTTGATAAACAACCTTAATAATCAAACCGAATAATTGCATTAAATGATAGAAATCATGCTGTGAAACTTCAAGAAATGTGCTGCAAAATAATAGAACACAAAACTAACATAATTAAGACAACACATTAAAAACCAGGAAAATAGATTTGGTTATCAAAACAGAATCATGTTGCAACAAAAGGGTTTATGCTTGAAAAAAAATAAAACATGTTCATGCAATGATTACTCAAAAGACACTGCAATTTAAACAAAACAAACAATTAAAACAAAATTGAACATCCTAAACAACTAAATAGAAAAACAACAAGACAAAGAAACAGATGAATGCTCACGGTTAGACAAAACAGAAACATCAAAGGAAGAAAATATCACAATGATTTACATGATAAATATCCTTAATGATCAAACAGAATTATTCAAGATTCAACCATGCAAAACATTGTCATTTATAAAAAACAGAAAAAACATAACAGACACAAAACACAGAAACAAAAAAAACACAAAAATAGAAAAACAAAAAAGAAAACATCCTGTTTAACCGAACTGGATAACGTCAGAACCATGCATGAAATACTTGTTAGCTTAAATGCGTTAAGCTTTCAGTAACTATATTTTTTATGATTATGTTTAATTTGGATAAATATGATTAACATGATATTGGTGGACTGTTGATTAAGTTTAATCTGATGAGTATGAATAATATGAAATTTACGAACTGGATAATTGGTTTATTATGTTTATTGCATTTATCTGGAAATGCCCTTTAAAAAGGGTATTATGTTTTCTGACGATTTTTTGGCTAAGTATTAATAGTTAGTTGGAATCAATCGTCCACAGACAAGACAAAATCAGTTGTCCAAAGTTAAAGTGTGAGAATCAATCGTCCAAAGTATCACGTGGAAATTAGGTGACTTCAGTCAGAATCATTCAGTCCAAAGTAGTTTGTCGAAATCAGTCGTCCACGTTCAAAGGAAAGACGCAGTCGTCCATGCTAACAGCAGACGCAGTCGTCCACGCTAACAGCAGACGCAGTCGTCCATACTTACTCGTCTAAAGACTTAGCGCCAGAGACTTTAAAAGACCGTGAACGATAGCGACTCCAGACATCAACGGCTAGCTGTCGGCGTACGGACTACTCACAACGGTCATATTTTTGAAAGCAGACTACAGACGCGAAGCCGAATATAGACATAGTATAAATAGAAGAAAAAAAGCTTAGGGGAAGAACTTTTGCCAAAATTCTCTCTGAACCCTAATACGCAAAAGCTGTGTAATACTCTGTTATTTTTTCCTACACCCCTCTGCTCTTAAACTTGAGATTTATATCTTTGAGAGAGTGTAGCTTGTTGCAAACAGTATTCATCTTGTAAAAGCTGTAAGGCAATGATTGACGCCCGTAAAAATCAATCAAAGTGTAAAAGGCAATAGATCGACGCCCGTGAAGTTTAATCTAGTTTTTCTCTAGAGGAAGAGAAAGGAATCCTCAAGGGGGAGCCTTGGAGCGTGGACGTAGGCAAGTTTGGCCGAACCACGTTAAAAACTACGGTGTCATTTTCTCTCTATCTCCTACTTTAGCTTGCTTGTTTATTTGTTATAAACTTAGAGATTGCATACAAAAGGAGAAAACAATTAGGTTAAGAAATTAATTTAAAAAGTCTAATTCACCCCCTCTTAAACAATAACGGTCCTACAATTGATATCAGAGAGAGGTAAAATATTGTCTAAGCTGTTATTTAGAAAATATTGTGATATTTTTACAATGGCATTCAACACAAACTCCACACACATAGAGGGTCAGTCCATTTCTAGGCCACCATTTTTTGATGGAAGTGACTATGTATACTGGAAATCCTGAATGAGAATTTTTATTCAAGCAATGGACTATGAACTATGGAGTGTCATTGAAGATGGTCCCTTTAGAGCTATGAAAACCCAAAATGGTGTGAGTGTACCAAAGCTGACCAATGAATTAAATGAGTCTGATAAACAGGAATCTTAGCTTAAATGCCAAAGCTATTAACACTCTGTATTGTGCCTTGAATAGAGATGAATTCAATAGGGTACAAGGTTGTGACAGCGCATACGAGATATGAAAATTACTCGAAATAACTCATGAAGGAACTAATCAAGCAAAAGAGAGTAAGCTGAGTATGTTAGTACATGAGTACGAACTGTTTACTATGGTAAAAGATTAATCAATTAGTTCTATGTTTACTTGTTTTACTAACATTACTAATGGTTTAAAAATAATTGGTAGAGTATATCCAAATGAAGAAATTGTTAGAAAAATTCTAAGATGTCTATCGAGGGGATGACAACCTAAAGTGACAGCCATCCAAGAAGCAAGAGATTTAAAAGTCCTCAAACTTGAAGAGCTCATTGGCTCTCTCATGACGCACGAAATAACAATAAGAGCCAATGAAAAGGAAGATCTCAAAGAGAAAGAGATCAGGTAAAAGAAGGATATTGCTCTCAAAGCTTCCTCAAGTAGACAAGAAGAATCTGATGGAGAAGATGAAGATGAGGACATAGCTCTTATTACTAGAAGATTCAGCAAGTTTCTTCAGAGAAAAAGGATGCATGGAAGGAAATTCTCTAGAGGTGAAAAGCCTCAAAAGGATAAGGAGATAACTTGTTTTGAATGCGGAAAGCCAAGACATATCAAGGCTGAATGTCCTCAAGCAAAGAAAGGCCCCAAGAAATTCAAGAAGAGGGCAATGAAGGCCACATGGGATGATAGTGAGAGTGACACTTCCTCAGAAGATGAGGAAGTAGCCAACCTGTGCTTCATGGCCAAGGAGGATGGGGTTAGTCATTCTTCTAGTGACAATAAAACTGATAATGGTGATATGATTGATGCTTTTAATGACTTAGTTAAGTAATTTGACATACTTAAGTCTAAATACAACCTGTTGAAAAAGGCAAGTGTGGACTTAGTTGAAAAGCATGCTAAAGAGATTAGTTTACATGGAAATGAAAACTAAAGATCTCTTAAGTACAAATGAGAATCTAAATAAGATTGTTCTGAAATTCACTAACAGTAGTAAGAATTTGAACATGCTGTTAGGTAGGCAAAAGGTAACATTTTATAAAGCAGGCCTAAGATATGAAAAGCTTAATAAAAAGAAAGCATATAAGAATTTTTTTGTTAAATCAACTGCATGCCATGCTTGAATTAGATAGGACATAAATCATATGAATGTCCTCTGAAACTTGATAAGAAATCGAGTTGAAGATTACAGTGGGTTCCTAAAGGAACTAAAACTAACACTAGGACCCAAAAGATTTGGGTTCCTAAGAAGAACACCTGATTTCTATTTTGTAGGTTGATTGCTCTCCCGAGAAAAATCAGTGGTTCTCGACAGTGGATGCTCGAGGCATATGATGGGAGACTCAACCAAATTTGCTATTGTCAACAAGAAGAAAGGAAATGTCACTTTTGGTGGAAACCAAAAGGGTAAGATTGTTGGCATCGGTAACATAGGTAACTGCTCTAACCCCATCATTGAAAATATCTTATTAGTAGAAGGGTTAAAGCACAATCTGTTAAGCATCAGTCAGCTATGTGATAAGGGATATAAAGTTTCTTTTAAATCTGATGCTTGTGTGATTAAAGATAGTATGAATAGTAAAGTTCTGTTCAAAGGTTATAGAAATGAAAATGTTTATATTATTAATTTAGATAACTTTGAATAAGTTGATGAGAAATGCCTTGCTGTGAATCTGTTGGTTGATAGTTGGACTTGACATAGGAGATTAGGACATGTAGGTATGGATACCTTAGCTAAGATTACTAAGAATAATTTAGTTAGAGGGATTTCCATGATATCTTTTGAAAAGGATAAGGTCTGTGAAGCTTGCCAAATGGGCAAACAGATCAAAAGTTTCTTTGCATCAAAGAATGCAATCTCTACCTCCAAGGCTCTCCAGCTTCTTCACATGGACCTCTTCGATCCTTCTAATGTAGATAGTCTAGGTGGAAAATTCTATGCCTATGTCATTGTCGATGACTTCTCTATATTCACTTGGGTATACTTTTTGAAGTCAAAGGATGAGACCTTTGAAACCTTCTCTAGCTTTAGGAAAAAAGTTCAAAATGAAAAGGAGCTCACCATTGTTGCTATTCGTAGTGATCATGGTGGAGAATTTGAAAATGAGAAATTTGAACTCTTGTGTCTCAAATATGGAATTGAGCACAATTTTTCCTCCCCTAGAACTCCTCAGTAAAATGGTGTTGTTGAGAGGAAAAATAGGTCTCTCCAAGAGTTAGCTCGGACTATGCTCAATGAAAATTCAATTCCAAAGTATTTCTAGGGCTGAAACTGTTTCAACAGCCTGTGTGCTTAATTGGGTCTCCATAAGACCAATTCTTGAGAAAACTCCTTATGAGCTTTGGAATAGAAAAACTCCTTCTGTAAAATACTTTAGAGCTTTTGGATGTAAGTGCTTGATTCTAAACACCAAGGATAATTTGGAAAAATTCGATTCTAAATCTGATCTTGGAATTTTCCTTGGTTATTCTCTTTCTAGTAAAGCCTATAGAGTTTTTAACAAAAGGACTCAAGTTGTAGAAGAATCTGTTCATGTCAACTTTGATGAGACCCCTTAACCCACAATCAATGTGGATGAGGATAGTTCTTTAGAAAAGCATCTGGATTCCCTTTCCTTAGACAAGCCTACAGATACCTTTCAAGGAGAAAACTTCCTAGAACCTTATTCAAATTCTCTGGAAATTGTTCCAGTCAAGGATGAAAATTCTGCTCTTCTTATAGATTGGAAATATGTCAAAAATCATCCCTTAGATGGAGTTTTAGGTGATCATTCCTGAGGAGTGAAGACTAGATCCTCTCTTAGGAATCTCTGTGCTAATGTGGCATTTATTTCACAAGTTGAACCTAAAAAATTCGAGGAAGTAGAACATGATGAAAACTGGATTGTGGCTATGTAAGAAGAGCTAAACCAATTTGAAAGGAACAATGTTTGGGAACTTGTTCCAAAACCAGTTGATCATCCAATTATAGGAACAAAATGGGTGTTTAAAAACAAGATTGATGAAAATGACATAGTTATTAGAAACAAAGTCAGGTTAGTTACCAAAGGTTATAACCAAGAAGAAGGAATAGACTATGAGGAAAACTTTGCACCCGTAGCTAGATTAGAATCTATTAGGATGCTTCTAGCATATGCTTGTTTCAAGAATTTTATTCTTTTTCAAATGGATGTCAAGAGTGTATTTTTGAATGGATTTATTTTAAAAGAAGTTTATGTAGAGCAACCTCTAGGTTTCGAAGACTTTGAAAAACCTGACCATGTATACAAACTTAGAAAAGCTCTGTATGGTTTAAAACAAGCCTCTAGGGCCTGGTACGATAGATTAAAGACCTTACTTGAGGAAAGGAAGTTCAAAAAGGGTAATACCGATTCAACTCTATTTACCATGCAAAAGCACAAAGATATTCTCCTAGTTCAAATCTATGTAGATGACATCATATTCGGATCTACAAATGTTTCACCTTGTAATGAGTTTGCCACTGTTATACAAAGTGAATTTGAAATGAGTATATGAGGGAGTTAAAATTCTTCTTAGGATTTTAAATTAGTCAAAAATTCGATGGTATTTTCTTCTGTCAAGAAAAATACATCAAAGACCTCCTAAAAAGATTTGGATTAGATTCCTCCAAGTCCTCGAGAACTCCCATGAGTACCACAACCAAATTGGATAAAGATGAAAAGAGAATAAGTGTTGATATTAAAAAATATCATGGTATGATTGGATCTCTTTCATATCTGACAGCTAGTAGGCCCGATATCCTATTTAGTGTGTGCTTATGTGCTAGATTTCAAGCTGCCCCTAAAGAATCTCACTTAACTGCTGTCAAAAAAAATTTCAAATATTTAAGTGGGACATATGACTTAGGTTTATGGTACCCGAAGGGTATTTCTTTTGATCTAATAGAATATTCAGATTCTGATTATGCTGGAAGTCTGATAGATAGGAAAAGCACAAGTGGCACTTGTCAGTTTCTTGGTGAATCTCTTGTGTCCTGGTATTCTAAGAAACAGAATTTTGTAGCACTTTCAACTGCCGAGAGTGAATATATTGCTGCTGGTAGTTGCTGTGCTCAAATGCTTTGGATGAAGCAAACTCTAGAAGATTATAATTTTTTCTATGATAGGATTCTCATTCGGTGTGACAACACCAGTGCCATTAACATTGCAAAGAATCCAATCCAACATTCTAGAACAAAACATATCGGGGTTAGATACCATTTTATTAGAGATCATGTTCAAAAAGGTGATATTACATTACAATTTGTCAATTCTTCTAATCAATTAGCAGATATTTTTACCAAGCCTTTGGATGAAAAGACATTCAATAATATAAGAATAAGGTTAGGTCTCATTCGAATGGAGAAAAACTGAGGTTCTTTTTCTGTTAGAGAATATTGAGCAATAGAGCAGATTTGTCAATGAAGGCATGGTCGTTGTCACAATGGACGTTGACAATGTTGTCAAAAATGGTCGATCTCCACAATTTCTTTCTCTGTGAAACCGTGGTCACTATGGGTGTTGACCATGGAGGTTAGCAATGGACTTTGACGATGGACGTTCACCTAAGGGTCTATATAAACTCTTTCAAAAGGGAACAAAAACCCTAAGTTTCAAATTTCCCTCTCAAAAACCTCTCGACTCCTTTCCTTCGTCCAGCAATTTCTTTCCGTCGAATCTGTTTCTACTCTCTACCTCTACTCAGAAAACCTAATACCTTCAAATGGCATCTTCCTCTCACTCTCCGCAGGTCTTCTCGAGAAAGAAACAGAAGACTTCACAACCGACAAATTTCCAAGATGTTGTCATTCCTCCTCCTCTTCAATGGTCGAATCACGAGTTCATAAATCAGGTCGCATTAAATTGGTATTATGAAGTTTTTGAGTACAAACCGATTATTAAATCTAGAGGAGTGATTTTTCAGGATTTAGTTGGACTGGAGTTAGAAGAACCTTTAGTACGTTTGGGGTTAATAGGGTTATTTGATTCAGAAACCCCTTATTGTGAACCAGCCATTAAGATGTTTTATGCCAACTTAGAACTATTCTACGAGACCCCTTGTTCTCAGAAGCTATGTCTATGGACGACATATCAAACTCACTCAAGAAATGCTGCATCAAATCCTTTGCTAGTGAGTTTTTAAATGGATCTCGCAGATATTTTGAACCTACAACGACTCCGTCATTTCTTACGAAGCCTGCAGGCAAGGAATTAGTACGATTGATTGCAAAGGATCCAAACAATTCACCCCTGGAGCTGAAAAGTAAGGATTTGAACTTTAGGGCCCAAGTATTTCACCAAATGATCCATTATAATATCATGTCAGTAGAGGGTCATAGAGACCATGTCAGTGGCATGGATCTCTTCTTGCTTGGGCAGTTCTTCAGAGATTAACCCTTCAATGTTAGATTTGCTGTGCTTAACAGAATGCTTCAAGTCGTTTGTCATGCATCCAAGCCCTTGCCTTACAATCTTCTTCTTATGAAGATTTTCAACCGTTTTGGAGTTAGATTTCCTGAGTCTGACACACTCTTATCCTTGAAAAAATATGACTTCTTTTCCTCCTCCACCTTGTCCAAGATGGGACTCACAAGAGATGAACAAGGTGTGTTGGTTGAGAAAGCTGGCCGAGGTGTTGTGTCTAGGATGAGCATAGCTAGAAATGCTCAAGTTGAGCTGGTTGACAATGTTGGTAGTCGAGGTCCTTCAAGAAGCTTAATTCTTGCTGAATCTGAAGAGGAAGATAACTCTTCAGATGACATTTGTCTTCCTGTCCTTGCCCCTCTGCCATCTCCAGTTCTCCTCATTCAAGCTCCTGACGAGTTTGGGAATGATCCAATTCCCCTTCAAGAACCTTTGAGTGATCCTGCCCCTCCTCGAATCCAAGTTGATCTTCCCTTTCCAATCAGTTCAATTCGTCTCCAACTCCAGTGCCTCCTGTGGCAATTAGTGCTCCTCCTAGAACAACAAATTGCCCCACTCCTTCAGTGAGGCCATATATTTTAGAAGACCAATACAATGATCTCCAGGCAAGCATTGCCAGTCTCGGGACTGCTCTTGAGTCTTTTCAATCCATGTATCTATCCCGATTAGATCATCTTGAGGCTACTGTTCTTTCCTGACTTGACCATATCGAAGCCTCCACTGTTACTTGGGATGCTATTCCAGAACTCAATACTCGCCTTACACAAGTGGAATCCACTTTTAGTTTGGCTCTTGAGGGTGTCACCACACGCATTGCTTCGTTGGAAACAAATCACAGTAAAGCAAATGATGATGTCATCGAGTCTTTGAGATTCCACACAAATCTTCTGGCAACCACTTTGCAGCGAGATAATCGTAGGATTCTCGCTAGTGTTGCAGACATTGACAATTTTCTGCACCGGGGTGATGGTCAGCCAACTCCTGCTGATTTGGCCCTGGATGCATCTATTGAGAACAATGAAGCAGCTCATTCCCCTCCTTCTGCTGCTCATGCTGATTCTGCCCTTGCTGTCCCTGTTGATATTCCTATGGCAAATGTAGGTGATGCTCCTCTTGTTGCAAGTGTTCCTCCTCTTCCTCTAGTTGAGGCCAATAATCCTCCTAGCGGAAACCCCTTCCCCTCCAGTCCAGTTTGATTTTCTTAGTCAGTTAGGAACTCTTATGGGATGAGACACTCCCTCTTCTCCGGAGTCTGAGCATTAGGATTCATCTTTTCGTTTTGTAACTGATACTACTTTTTTTAATGCCTAATATTTTTATGGGATGTTTCAGTTTTATTCCTAGGTTCTTCTCCTCTATTTGTGCTGAATGCTACGTTATTTTTTATAATGTCAAAGGGGGAGATAAAATATGTGACAGATAAATGAAATTTCATCTAGTTATATGCACAGAGTATGGGGGAGTTAGAGAATTTTGTTAATCATTATATATATTTGTCACCATAAAAAAGGGAGAGATTGTTAGCTTAAATGCGTTTAAGCTTTAAGTAACTATATTTTTGATGATTATGTTTAATTTGGATAAATATGATTAACATGATATTGGTGGACTGTTGATTAAGTTTAATCCGATGAGTATGAATAATATGAAATTTACGAACTGAATAATTGGTTTATTATGTTTATTGCATTTATCTGGAAATGCCATTTAAAAAGGGTATGTTTTCTGACGATTTTTTGGCTAAGTATTAATAGTTAGTCAGATTCAATCGTTCACGGTCAAGACGAAATCAATTGTCCAAAGTTAAAGTGTGAGAATCAATCGACCAAAGTATCACGTGAAAATCAGGTGACTTTAGTCAGAATCATTCGTCCAAAGTAGTCTGTCGAAATCAGTCGTCCACGTTCAAAGGAAAGACGCAGTAGTCCATGCTAACAGCAGATGCAGTCGTCCACGCTAACGCAGACGCAGTCGTCCATACTTACTCGTCTAAAGACTTAGCGCCAGAGACTTTAAAAGACCGCGAATGATAGCGACTCCAGACATCAACGACTAGCTGTCGGCGTACGGACTACTCACAATGGTCATATTTTTGAAAGTATACTACAGACGCGAAGCCGAATATAGATAGAGTATAAATAGAAGAAAAAAAGCTTAGGGGAAGAACTTTTGCCGAAATTCTCTCTGAACCCTAATACGCAAAAGCTGTGTAATACTCTGTTATTTTTTCCTACACCCCTCTGCTCTTAAACTTGAGATTTATATCTTTGAGAGAGTGTAGCTTGTTGCAAACAGTATTCATCTTGTAAAAGCTGTAAGGCAGTGATTGACGCCCGTAAAAATCAATCAAAGTGTAAGAGGCAATAGATCGACGCCCTTGAAATTTGATCTAGTTTTTCTCTAGAGGAAGAGAAAGGAATCCTCAAGGGGGAGCCTTGGAGCGTGGACGTTGGCAAGTTTGGTCCGAACCACGTTAAAAACTACGGTGTCATTTTCTCTCTATCTCCTACTTTAGCTTGCTTGTTTATTTGTTATAAACTTAGAGATTGCATACAAAAGGAGAAAACAATTAGGTTAGGAAATTAATTTAAAAAGTCTAATTCACCCCCCTCTTAGACAATAACGATCCTACAATACTACCGGTTAGACAACAAAATTATCACAATAAAACATCAAAACAAAAACAAGAAAAACATAAACAAAAAACACAGAGTCTGTACAACAAAAATGCAACACCAATGAGCACTTCGCCTCTGATACTAGATGGTATGATTTTGGTCCTACAAAGGGAAAGCTAACAGAGTGTTCGGCACTCATTCGGTGAAGCCGAAGAGCACCCCAAAAATAACAAGATTGTTTTCACAAAACATGAAAAAAAAACATGTGAATTATGCACAAAAATGGAAGCGTAAAAATAAACAAACCAGTGGAGATGAAGGATGTTCAGACAACGACGAAAATGGTGGATGAATGAGGGTCCATTGCTAGCCCGTGAGGTAGCTCCAGCACCTCCGAAAAGATGCCTTCGACAAACGAGATGTGCACGCAACAACAGGACTAAATGCTCACCAACCAATTGATACACTTTCGACTTGAGGGATGGAGGATGAACACAATGCAGAACTCCCGTGGTTGGTCCGAGGCAACTCGAGTCACCGTCAAATCATATAACCTTTCCAAGGAAAGGAATACTCCAACGCACAAGGCTTTGTTTACCATCCTTTTACTGCTTTCCCGCTCTAAGAAGAAAGCAGAGAGAAGGTTGTTAGAGAACCATCCAAGAAACCAGAAATTTGGAAGGCAATTTGGGTGGAGCTCCATCAGTATCACCACCTAGGAGGGAACCACGAAGAACAGCGATTGAATCGGCCAAATGAAGTAAACCTCACTCAATTTCCAAATATTTATCAAAGTTCATTACAATGATTCAGGATGAGGTTAAATAAACTAGAACACGGTGCTGGAAAATCCAGAAAATGAAAGAAGCAAAATTGATGCAAAATAGAGCGGTTGGTGAAAATAGTCGTTGGAGCGTCGACATTGGAACTATTCACGTACGCTATTGCCATGCTGTCATGTGTCGTGCATTGATATGGTCTTGTGCGCAAGCCTGCTGCCAGGTTCTCCTTCACAGCGGGCATGCCACCTTCTTTGTGCACGCGCTGGGCTTACTTTGTTTGTGCGTTGGTGCTGGTTGCTCTACTTCTCTCGTGCGCGCGCCAACCATTTGATGAAACTCCTCCTTGAGTGCCCATGGTCCATCCTCTTGTGCTCACCCGACCTGATTGTGCCTCTTTGCTTTACACATCAATTCTGACCATCTTCTTCACCTTTTTGCTGTTGCCCACAAAACCCAAACATATCCAACCTATCAAAATGCCCCATGCCTGCAAAACTTAACAAACAAGTTAGAAATAAATATGAGTTGATTTGTGTACCTCAGTTTGAGACGTGTCTTCGGACCACGAGGCATATCACCCAATCTTTGCCTTTTCGTTAAAGTTCTTTAAAGGTAAGTTGTTTCGAACTCAATTTTTGTTAGTTTTATCGATAGGGTTTTTTTTTTTATGTCGAATTGGGATTTCGAGGTCGAAAAGTCGAAATCATTGGTTCTTTATATGTTATTTTGATAGATTTGAGATTTACGTATGATGTAGAGTTGATTTGAGGGAGGCTGAATTTTGCACTCCCCATTCACTGAAAATTGACACAGCGATAGACACTTATCGAGCAAGTGTCAATCGATGGTAGTGGCAGAGCTGAGTAATGGTCGACACCTCGACAAGTGCCCACCCGTGTAGACCATAA
Organism: Begonia masoniana; assembly: GCA_022432975.1. Taxonomy (NCBI): domain Eukaryota; kingdom Viridiplantae; phylum Streptophyta; class Magnoliopsida; order Cucurbitales; family Begoniaceae; genus Begonia; species Begonia masoniana. The sequence goes on along the minus strand of CM039507.1, from coordinate 14,285,947 downwards.
TGTGCAAGTGTCGATGGTCGGTCAATGCTTAACATACCCGAGAGGGCAGAGGGTTGACCATTTGCTCAAGCTGTCGATCTCTACCAACCTGAGAGCAGCAAGGTTGACCATTTGTTCAAAGTGTTGACCCAAACCGAGTCTAGCGTGTATAAAGTGTTGACAAGATTTGTCAACCCTACTGTGGTAAAGCCTATAAAGAGTTTGTAACACCTGGTTTTACGGGATTTTATTATTCCAATAAATAATGGCATTTTTGTAAATATGTCTAATAGAGTCTGTTTTACAAACGAAAAGTTTTAATGGAGCCCTAACAACAAATTAGAATTTCTGGTGAAATAAGAAAATTTGGAGAAATCGACTTGATGATTAAATAACGGAATAAGTAACGAAACAAATAAGAAATCAATATAGGGGCGTTATGGTAAATTTACAAGCTAAAACCTTTAATAAAAATCAAATTCTCTCCCTCCCTTATGCATTTTCACGAAATCTCCAGAGAGCATTTCTTTTCTCTAGGCGATTTCTCACATTCTCCCTCCGTTCTATCCTCTCTAACGACGATTCCTCCTCTGATCGACTTCCGTTCTTCGCGTTCTCTTCTCCAATCACAACCCTAGGTAAGATTCTATAGTTTTCGAACGTTAGATTTTGGTTTTTGCGGAGTTATACGGTTAGGGTTTCATTAGGGCTTTGTAAAAAACATGGATTAGGGTTTGAAATTGATAGGTTTACTGTAATTGTGGCTCTAATGGGTGTATTTATTGTTATTGGTGAGAGTTAGTTGGATTAATGGTATTTATTGTGAAATTTGGTGGTTGGAAGTTTTAAAAACCCTATTAATGGAGGTTAAAGATTCACGAGCACGAATTGCTCGATAAAATGCCTCAAAGAGTGAAGATAGAATTCTAGGAGATATTCTTTAGCTAGGGACTTCGTTAGTCTTTAAAATTTGATTTCCAAGGACCGGTTTTAATGATGATTGTTGTGAATTGCCATAGGTGAACAACGCTCGTCGACGGATCTTGAATTGCAACGGACGCGAGGTAAGTCTTCGTGACTTACTGTGGCCGATAGGCCTATGCCATAAGTCGAGTTCGTCATTGAGGATTTTGGAGTTATGTATGTTTTTATACTTTGGGTTGGGTAGTTTAGGATTAGAGTTTTTATAGGTTATGTTTTGATGGTACTCATGCTTTACTTACATTATGACTCTTCTGTACACGCATCACGCTCTTTCAAAATAGCATGAAAATGGATTTCTACACGTGTTTAAGAAAATAAATGAATTAAAGAAACAATGTACGTAATCTGGTCACGACGGGGTGGGGTTAAGACATGACTATTTACGGATGGAAGCATGTTTTCCCCCCGATAGATGGAAAGGGTTGTCTAAACGCCAGATGTGCCATCTCCATCTAGTGAGAGTTAGACCTCGGTGACATTCTGTTCTGTAATGAAACAATGAAAATGTCTGCACGATTTATGAACCGCATACGCACAGCATGCATTTGCATTTACGAAGCTTAATGAGCCTTTAGCTCATAGTTGTCTTTATGGTGTAGGTGATTTCGATACAGGTGAGGATGAGATCCCTACACCCGAGGAATGAGCTGGTTGAAGAAGAATGCCCGTGGGAGTGCGCTGGCAGTCGGTGCATATTTTGACCCGTGGGGATATAAGTAAGTGTTTTGGGGATTTTGATAGATAGAAGGATAAGAAAATTGTATAGCTGAATAATTTTAGGATGTTTGGTATCTGAATAGTAGACAAAAGGATATTTTGACGTTTCGGTAAACTCGCTTCATAAATGTTTTGCTAAGTCTTTTATTACAATTATAATGGAAATCGTTTGGGGTTATTTTAGGTTGAGTCACGGATATTGTTGAGCTCTGACATGCAAATATGACTCAAGAACTCGAAGAAGATCGTTAGTTCCCGGGTGACATAAAACCGACAAATCCGAGAAGAAATAGGGCAAACGAAAGATCAAACGTGCTCGGAATTTAATGAAATTTTAGGTAAGTATTGTGGAGTGAGTGAGATGTGTGCTCATGAAATTTGTGGTCCAGATTTGTTGATTTGATTGAGTTATGCTTATTTTCTGAGAATCGACCGATGAGTGCTATTATGAAGCTTTCGGCAAGTGTTTTCTTCCAAGGAAGATAACTCGATTCAAGGAATCGGTTACAACCACTCCTTTCTGTTTTCCGCTCTCAAAAGAGTGGAGAAGGAGGTGGCAAAATCTACTCCAACTAGCTACCAAGCTAGAAGAATGGTTCGGGGGCGCAACCCCTCGGTTGTTGTCAACCAAGCTTACCTTGGAAGCTCCTTGCTCCAAGCTTCTTCTTCTTTTGAGAGTGAAATCCGTGGGTGCTCATAAATCAACCAAAAAAAGTTACAAACACCAATGTCATGAATATATTATAGTCCTAATGGTGGGCTTGGACTTGAGCTTGGAAGGGGAATGATGGGTCATCATGTGGGCTTGAGCCATGTCTTCAACTTCAATAGGCCAAACCAAGCCACCAACTAATCCTATCATTCATCTAATCCTAACATCCATGTAATCCTAACATGCATATAATAAAGTTTAAACAAGAAGGCCAACGTTTGCTAATAAGTTTAAAATTTCAAAAAAGCAACAAATATCAAAGCTCGGGAAGACAAATTCCCATGTGAGCATTAAGGTGCCTCTTTAGTCTTTCCACATGAGGAGATGCTTTGGTTGGTCAACGTGTCCAGCTTTAATCTCCCACTTCAAGTCGTCCACGGTGTCCTCCAAGTCTTGACACGAACCATGACCTGCAAAAGAGACAAGTGTGTTAGTCAAATTGTGGACTCGGGTCTGGGATCGTGTAATGGGCCTACGGGGCACATCATCCTCCCTAGGTGATTGAGGATTTGACCTCAAATCCTTTAATTCAGGCCTCTCAGAGTTTTCTTCATCGCTTATATAGGGTGATAGGTCCATGACATTGAACGTTGCAGATACTCTGTAATCTTCAGGCAGTTCAATCTTATAAGCGTTGTTATTGATTCGCTGCAACACCTTGAAGGGTCCATTCGCACGAGGAAGAATCTTAGATTTTCTTTTGTCGGGGAATCTATCTTTTCGTAGGTGCAACCAAACCAAATCTCCTTCATTGAAGATAACCTTTTTTCGGCCTTTGTTTACTCGTTTGGCCACACTCGCATTTCTCTTATCGATGGCTTGACGCACGTTTTCATGTATTTTCTTAATCTGTTCGGCCTTGTTTGCTTCTGATGGGTTGGCCAGTTCATTAATGGGTACTGGAACAAGGTCCAACGGTGTACATGGGTTAAACCCATAGGCAACCTCAAAGGACGTTTGCTCAGTAGTGGAAGTGAAGGGTGCGATTGTAGGAAAATTCCAATCCGGGAAGGACTACATCCTAAGTGGATAGTTTCTTACCTACAATACTGCGTAAGAGGAACCTAAGGTCCTGTTAACAACTTCCGTCTGGTGGAAAGATGTGCTAAAACACAGCTTCGTCCCCAACTTCTTCCACAAAGTGGTCAGAAGGAGCTCAAAAATTTAGTGTCCCGGTCTGACACTAGGGAATGTGGTATACCATGTAGGCGAACGATTTCTTTGAAAAATAGGTCAGCTATAGAAAAGGCGTCATCCGTTTTTGTACAAGGAATGAAATATGCCATCTTAGAGAAACGGTCCACAACCACCATGATCGAATCCTTATTACGAGCAGTTCGTGGCAATCCCAAAATGAAGTCCATACTAACTTCAGTCCAAGGGTGCGAAGGAATAGGTAAGGGCATATACAAGCCTTGTGGTAGAACCTTACTCTTGGCTTTCTTGCACACGACGCATGTCTCCACCATGCGGTGCACGTCTCTTTTCATATGTGGCCAAAAGAAGTGTTCGTTAAGCATATCGAGGGTCTTCTTCTCCCCGAAATGACTCGCTAATCCTCCACAATGGGCTTCTTTTACAAGACTTCGCCTCATGCTTCCTTGCGATATACATAATTTTCCCGCCCTTAGTAAATAGCCGTCCATAAGTCGATATTCTCCTTCAGCCTTTTCCTCGCACTTGGTGTAATAAGATCTAAAGTCAGGGTTAGATTCGTAATTATGTTTGATCCATTCAAATCCAAAGAATCGAGTCCCTAGCTCGGTAAGGAGAATGCATTTCCTCGAAAGTGCATCAGCTACTACATTATTTTCCCCTTTTACATACTTCAGAATATACGGAAACCTCTCCAAAAATTCTACCCACTTAGCATGCCTCTTGTTTAACTTGTGCTGACCCTTGATATATCGTAAAGATTGATGGTCAGTATTGATAACAAATTCTTTTGACAAGAGGTAGTACTGCCAATGCTTCAATGCTCTAATAACGGCATAAAATTCCTTATCGTACGTGGAGTAGTTTAGCATGGCTTCTTTCAGTTTCTCACTAAAGTACGCAATGGGTTTTCCCTCTTGCATGAGCACGGCTCCAATGCCAACTCCGGAAGTATCACTCTTAATTTCAAATACCTTGGTAAAATCGGGGAGTGCTAACACTGGCGAGTGGCATAACTTGTCCTTAATTAGCTCAAAGCTCTTTTGACAAACCGGGGTCCAAGTAAACTCTTTTCCCTTCTTAGTGCAATCAGTGAGAGGTGAGACTATTGAACTAAAGTCTTTTATGAACCTCCGGTAAAAAGAGGCCAGACTATGGAAGCTACATAATTCGGTTAATGAGTTGGGGGTAGGCCAATCCTTAATGGCCTTGATCTTGTCAACATGGGCTTCAATGCCATCTTTAGAAATGACAAACCCTAGGAAATAAACTTTATCTTGCGCGAATGAGCATTTGCTTAAATTCCCAAATAATTGAGCTTTTCGTACGGTTTGGAAAAGTACACTAAGATGGTTGAGGTGTTGTGGGAGGTCTAGACTGTACACCAAAATATCGTCAAAATAGACAACAATAAATTTTCTAGGAAATCTTTCAGCATGTGGTGCATAAGTCTCATGAAGGTACTGAGCGCGCTAGATAACCCGAAGGGCATCACCATCCACTCAAAAAGCCCGTACTTAGTATTAAATGCCGTCTTCCACTCGTCACCTTCTTTCATTCTAATTTGGTGGTAACCACTCTTAAGGTCCACCTTAGAAAATATTGAAGCTCCACTGAGCTCATCCAACATATCCTCGAGCCTAGGAATGAGGTATCTATACTTTACGGTGATTTGATTCACGACTCTACTATCAACGCACATCCTCATTGTGCCGTCTTTCTTGGGTCCCAGAAGTTAGGGAACTGCACAGGGGCTCATGGACTCTCTTATGTATCCTTTATCCAATAAATCTTGAACTTGATCTTGGAGTTTCTTGGTCTCCTCGGGGTTCATTCTATAGGCCGGTCTATTAGGTAGTGTGGCCTCGGGGATGAGGTCAATTTGATGTTCTATACCACGTAGAGGTAGCAATTCTTAGGGTAGTTCTTCAGGAAACACATCTTGGAATTGATTGAGCAACTTCTTTACAGGGTCAGGGATTACTCCAAGCTCCATAACTCTATCTCGAAATAGTATAAGGATCATGGGATCTCCTCGAAGCACCGATGCCTCTATCTCCGATCTAGTCATAAAAAGATTTGCTTTATTTTTTGCTTCTTTTCTAGCGGCATCGTCTTTGGATATTTCCTCGGGGTCAAAGGTGCTAACTTAATTGTTTTACTACCAAACTTAAGGGAATAGTAGTTAGAATATCCATCGTGGTTCACTCTTCAATCAAATTGCCAGGGTCGTCCAAGAAGCAAGTGGCTAGCACTCATGGGCACGACATCGCATAAAACAGAATCTTGATATTTTCTCATAGCAAAATCTACTCTCACTTGTCGAGAGACCTTAACATCATCCCTATCATCTAACCATCGTAGGGATGCGTAGTTGTCTGTAATCCTAACTTCTTAACTAACTCGTCAGATGCCACGTTGGCACAACTTCCTCCATCTATAATTAAAGAGCATATCTTATCCTTGATAACACATCTACTATGTAAGATATTCTCACGTTGGCAATCTTCTCCTGAATTTTTAGTCACAAGGACTCGTCTCCTAACCATCAACTCAGGAGCACGCACGAATTCGTCCTCAGTGTCACTCTCCTCGACATCTTTGTCCTTTACCCCTACCTCGTGGTCATCCTTACTCTCAACTTCTCCCGTATCTTCCTTGATAATCATCACCCGTCGATTCGGACATTGAGCCATATAATGACCCAGACCTTGACATTTATAACACTTGATTTCTCTCGCTCTAAGTGGGTTGGCTTTATCGACTAAGGTTTTGCTACTAGACTGCTTAAGTGGCCAACTATGGTTAAAAGGCTTCTTTTCTTCAGCCTTGTCAAAGGGCTTGATTGGCGCATGTGGCTTAGGGGTGGCTTTGGGAGGAATGTGGGGGGTAAACTTAGAAGGGTAGGTGGATTTTCTCTTTCTATTGAGTTGTCGCTCAATCGCCATGGCCATATGAACTATTGCATCTAAGGACTCTGCCGGGTGTATTTCAACTGGATCTCCTATGTCTGTATTCAATCCTCGAATGAATCTAGCAATAACTTGCTCCTTGGGTTCTTCCATATCTACTCGTATCCTTAGAGTTTCAAATTCGGCTAGGTAAGCCTCAACGGATCGAGTTCCTTGTCGTAGGTTTTAAATTTGAAGGAATAGATCTTGACGGTAATGGGTGGGTATGAACCTCTTAGTCATGAGGGACTTCATTGTTCTCCATGTAGTAATACAAGTATCTCCTATCCGTCGTCTTTGGAGCTTGATATTGGGGGTCGCATATCCTGATAGCTCTACAAATACTAATTGGATCTTTACTTTATCAGAGTACTCATAATAGTCAAAGACCTTTTCTACCTTATCCATCCATTCTAGGAAGGTATCTCCATCGCATGTGCCATCAAATGAGGGTATATATAACTTTACATTTCTAAGGTCCTCGTAGTCCTTTCGTCTACTTGGCCGAAAAGTCTCTTCCCCATCTAAGGTCCATTCTTCATCCTCCTCGTAAAGCGGGTTTCTTCTCCTAGGATACTCAGGTTTTTCTTCGTCTGAGGTGGGATTTGGTTCTTGATATCGGCTCCTAGGATTCCCAGGTCTAAATCTAGGTGGGGCCTGGGGTGAGGGTTCTCGGAACGCTTCATTTGGACTTCTCGTACTAAGGGCTTCCATTATGTGTTTCATGCTAAGGGTTAAGTCTTTTAGTTGTTGGCCTATAAGGTTAAGTTCTCCGCTAAGGCCGTCCAATTATCCTTGCATGCTAGACTCTCCGTCTTGAGGGGATTGAGCCTCGTGTTGGGGAAGGTCCTTGCCCCGGTTCGGTTCGTGATTCATATCTTGGTTTGACTCTCGGTTAATTGCGCTTCTAGTCTTCATTCATGTGATTTCTAAAGTCTTAGGAAGGAAGATGTTAATTAGGTTTGAGTTGATCCTAAGTGTTAGGAAAGGGAAAAATAGTGAACCTAACTAGAATTCCAATCCAGAAATTCTGAAACGCATTTTTGAAGGCCTAAATGACGTTTTTTTGGGGACACAAATGATTACCAAATTCTTCGAGAGCTTCGATTTGCTGGGTGGCACGTAAAAATCGGACATTCGTAGCCAAAGTTATGGTTGTTTTAAGCGAGAAGGGTCAAATTCACTAACTAAAAAGATTTAAAAGCCACTAATTAATGGCAACCGATTCGTACATGCTCTTTAACATCTTAGTGAACTTGTTATATATAATCCAAACATGAAGATGTAACTAATTAGCTTATCAACAGAATGTTATTAATTAAACCTATAGTGAAAGCGACATAAAGCAACACCAAAAGTAGTGGTCAAGTTAGGTTGTGTACTTTCACTAGCTTTTACTCATTTTAGCAACATTTTACTTTACCAATGTAATTCAAATGAAAAGGTAAATATTCTCAGCAGATTAATGTACTACCAAAACAGCACATTATAAACATGAAGCTCGGATTTAAAATGCAAACAACATTAAACTAGAACACTAAAACAGCAGAACACTAAAACTATTTCTGAAATTATTTTCTTTTGAAAAACAGCAACTTAAACCACTAAACCAGATACGAAATGATGTTAATCAAACCTATTTCTTAATGCTCAGATCTGTGATTATAACAACAAGTTCTTAAGTGCTGGAAAAGTAAGATACACAACAGCCAAGTCAGCAAAACCAAACGAGAAAGAAAAACAGCAAGTACAAAGTTGGTTAGCTGATGTTCTACCAAAAGAGGAAGGAAAATAAGCAACACGAAAATGGTGGAATACTTTTCAAAAACTCAAGCTCAAAGTTGCAGACAACTAATAAACATTCCGAAAATCGTTTTTGTAAGAAAATAAAACAAGATGAAAAGCAAAAACAACAAGCACCCGATTTTGGTGCCTCAGTTTTGGGCAACCAAATGGGTTTGAAAAACCAAACCGATATGGTTTCCCTCACCCTAAGGGAGCTATCCAAGCTCTGATACCACCTGTTGAGCTCCGGCCTGCAAATATGACTCAAGAAATCGAGAAGATCGTTAGTTCCCGGGTGACACAAAACAGACAAATCCGAGAAGAAATAGGGCAAACGAAAGATCAAACGTGCTCGGAATTTAACAAAATTTTAGGTGAGTATTGTGTAGTGAGTGAGATGTGTGCTCATGAAATTTGTGGTCCAGATTCGTTGATTTGGACGAGTTATGAATATTTTCCGAGAATCAGCCAATGAGTGCTATTATGGAGCTTTCGGCAAGAGTTTTTTTCCAAGGAAGATAACTCGATTCAAGAATCGGTTATAACCACTCCTTGCTGTTTTCCGCTCTCAAAAGAGTGGAGAAGGAGGTGGCAAAATCCACTCCAACTAGCTACCAAGCTAGAAGAATGGTTCAGGGGCGCAACCCCTCAGTTGTTGTCAACCGAGCTTACCTTGGAAGCTCCTTGCTCCAAGCTTCTTCTTCTTTTGAGAGAGAAATCCATGGGTGCTCATAAATCAACCAAAAAAAGTTACAAACACCAATGCCATGAATATATATATATATAGACCTAATGGTGGGCTTGGGCTTGGGCTTGGAAGGAGAATGATGGGTCATCATGTGGGCTTGAGCCATGTCTTCAACTTCAATGGGCAAAACCAAGCCACCAACTAATCCTATCATTCATCTAATCCTAACATCCATGTAATCCAAACATACATATAATAAAGTTTAAACAAGAAGGCCAACGTTTGCTAATAAGTTTGAAATTTCAAAAAAGCAACAAATATCAAAGCTCGGGAAGACAAATTCCCATGTGAGCATTAAGGTGCCTCTTTAGTCTTTCCACATGAGGAGATGTTTTGGTTGGTCAACGTCTCCAGCTTTAATCTCCCACTTCAAGTCGTCCACGGTGTCCTCCAAGTCTTCACACGAACCATGACCTGCAAAAGAGACAAGTGTGTTAGTCAAATTGTGGACTCGAGTCTGGAATCGTGTAATGGGCCTATGGGGCACATCAGATATGCTCGAGTTATAGAGCTATCCATGTAGTTGGATTTCGTTGTTTTAGTCTCGATTTTATTGTGTTTTAGGATACGTTTTGGGTTGGTTTTGATGATTGATGAAGTGGGTAAATGTATAAGAAATTAATGAGGGCATGAGTGTTTGTGTGTTGAAGTGTTGTATGAGTGGTGTTGTGCGTAGGGAGAAGAAAAGAAAAAAAAAGGGGAAGGAAGAAGGGAAAATGGGGTAGCCGATCAAATGCCAAAAAGGAGGCGTTTGAACGTAGAATTCTCTGGAAAACCGGAGACTTTCTCGATCGTTCGCGAACAAGGGGCAAACAATCGGCTCCTAAAGGCTTCATTCTGGAACAATACCAGAACGGCAGCCAATCGGTTGCCAAAGAGGGGAGATTGATCGACTGTCTATGGGCCGATCGATTGGCTGTCAAGTGGCTGATCGATCGCCCATTTGTTTTTCTTGAGCCGATCGATTGGCTGTCACATGGCCGATCGATCGCCCTTTTGTTTCTTCGCTTCGGACACTTTTGCCCTCGGATTGTTTGTTCTGTGATTTTGCTGTGTGTTATATGTTTCTTCAAATGGATTTTCAATGATTTACACTTTGATTTAAAGCGTAAGAAAATAAAATTAAATCATGGTCAGTAAAATGAAAAATTTTACGGTAATTCAAGGGTACGGTTAAGAGTCGTCACAGTTATGGTATCAGAGCCTCAATGTTTTAAAATCGGTTCTGTAGACTGCTCAACTGAACAGCCACTACACGGACATCATTCCTCAACTGTAAGTACGTTTAAATGCTTTCTTTGATTTTGATTTCTTAGGATTATTTTGTTTTAACTTTTATAGGAATTATAAAACAATGGTTCGAGGTAGAGACGCCAGGGACGAAGCCCTAGATAGACTTACTGATTTGCTGGATTGTCAGACCTAACATATAGATAGGCAAGCACAACAGATTGAGAGCCTAGTGAACCATGAAAATCAGAGAGCTCGGGATATAGTCGTTCTGGTCAATCACGACATGGAGAGGTTCCAAAGCTACGGCCTTCAGTATTCAACGGACAATCTACGGACCCCTCTATTGCTGAGGAGTGGGTTCGAACGATGGAGGATATGTTGGCTTATGCTAAAGTGGAGAATGCCGAGAAGGTCACATGCGTCACTTTTCACCTGGCGTTGGATGCCCGATTTTGGTGGTATTCAATTAAAGCGACTACGGACGTGACACTGATGAGGTGGGAACGGTTTAAGACCGTGCTCTTTGAGAAATACTTCAGCCGTACAGTAAGGGCGGCAAAAAGGGCAGGGTTCGCGCAGCTGAAGCAGACAGGGTTGAACCTAGAGATTCGAAAGAACATTATCGGGCATTTTAGATGTGCCCTACGAGGACATCGCGGCAAGAGCCTTGGAGTTCGAGGCTGCAGAGTTGACTTGCATCAAGCCAAGGGAGCCAACTAAGAGCTTCTTTTGCGAAATTCATCCTCAATCACAGAATAGAGGTTGGCAACAAAAAGACAACCACCAGTACAACAACAAAGATGAGTCAAGAGACCATTTGAAGGAGGTAATGATCGGGGCAAAGGAAAACAAGTGCAGGGGACTACTCAAATGCCTTAGTGCCTTAAATGCCAGAAAGAGCATAGTGGCGAATGCCAAGTGGGCACTAATAAGTGCTATCGGTGCGGAGAAGTTGGGTATTACGTTAAAGATTACCCGAAGCCGGGCCGAGATCAGACATGCAGAGATCAAAGAAGGGTCATGCCGAGAATCTCCGCCTTCATCAAGCCTGGTGATATTGGCGACGAGACTCAGCCTTCTGTTATAGCAGGTACTATCTTAATCACGGGTATTGCAGTATTTTCTCTGATAGACTCGGGGGCTACGCACTCCTTTATTTCAACTGTATGTATGTCTAGATTGGGGTTAGTGCCTGAGTTAGCTAAGTGTGAGTATAGAGTGATGCTGCCTTCGGGAGTGTATATGTAGTCTGATCGTATTTTCCAGGGCAACGTCGTCTCAGTGCGGAATAACACCCTTTATGCCCGGTTAATAGTTATGGGCATAGAGCGGTACGATCTAATTTTGGGAATGGACTGGCTATCACGTCATTTTGCCACCATAGACTGCTGATCCGGGTTAGTAACTTTTCGACCCTTGGATAAAAAAGAGTTTTCTTATCAGGCGATGAATAGGATAAGTGGGTCGCCTACCTCCTATTCAATGAAGGTTCGGGAGCAGTTTATAGGTGAATGCTCAGTTTATTTGGCCGCAGTGTTCGACACTCGATTGCTCAATGGGGCAACACCAAATGACATCCCAATCATTAATGAATTTCCGGAGATCTTCCTCGACGATCTTCCCGGATTATCACCGGACAGGGATATTGAGTTTACAATTGATGTTTATCCAAGCTCTGTGCCTGTATCTAAGAATCCATACAGTTTGGCAACTGCCGAATTGAAAGAGTTGAAGATTTAGCTTGAGGAGTTGTTGGATAAGGGGTTCATCTGGCCCAGCTTTTCTCCTTGGGGTGCGCCAGTTTTGTTCGTCAAGAAGAAAACGGGACTCTCCGGATGTGTGTCGATTACAGGGAGTTGAATAAGCTAACAGTGAAGAATAAATATCCACTGTCCCAAATAGATGATTTATTTGACCAACTGCAAGGTGCCCGAGTGTTTTTGAGGATTGACCTACGCTCGGGTTATTATCAGTTGAAGGTCCGGAGAGAAGATGTTCAGAAAACGGCGTTCCGGACGAGGTATGGGCATTATGAGTTCCTTGTTATGCCTTTCGGACTTACCAATGCCCCTGCAGCGTTTATGGATTTGATGAACCATGTTTTCAAGGAGTACTTGGACTAGTTTGTTGTTGTTTTAATCGACGACATCTTGATCTACTCTAAGACAAAGAAGAGCATGAAGAGCAATTAAGAATTGTCTTGCAAATTTTGAGTCAACACCAGCTTTACCCAAAATTTTCTAAGTGCGAGTTTTGGCTGGACAAGGTCAGTTTTCTTGGCCATATTATATCGCATGAAGGAGTTTCTGTGGATCCGAGCAAGATACAAGTTGTTAAAGAATGGTCGCAGCCTAAGAACGTGTGAGAGATACGTGGATTTCTTGGGTTGACTGGATATTATCGAAAATTCATGGAGAGGTTTTCAAAGATTGCTGTTCCCCTCTCATGCTTGACCTGGAAGAATGAAAAATTTATGTGGTCGGCTGCATACGACAAGAGTTTTATGGAGTTAAAGTAGAAATTGACTACAACTCCAGTATTGACATTGCCTGTTGAAGGTGACAAGTTCAGCATATATTGCGATGCATCTAGAGTTGGGCTCGGATGCGTACTTATGCAGGAAGGAAGGGTTATTGTGTATGCTTCTCGACAGTTAAAGCCGTACGAGCAGAATTATCCAACGCATGACCTAGAACTAGCGGCAGTTGTCTTCGCACTAAAGATATGGAGACATTATTTATATAGGCATCAGTGCGAGATATTTTCAGACCACAAGAGCCTGAGGTATTTGTTTACATAGAAAGAGCTGAATATGCGGCAACGAAGGTGGCTGGAATTTGTTAAAGATTATGATTTTGAAATCAAGTACCACTCGGGAAAAGTAAATAAAGTCGCAGATGCCTTGAGTAAGATGCCCACTGCGAGTCAGCCTTCGCTTGCATCAATGTCGGTAATTTTGAGGTCTGAGCTGAGGTTTGATGTGGAGATTATGGCCCCGAGTTATTCACTATGCTCACGAACATTTATTTTAGGTTGACAATAATTGACAAACTCCGAGAGGCTCAGAAGGAAAACTTGGAGTGCGAGAGATATCGGTCGAGTATGATGTCTGAAGACCCGTCCGATTTCAGCCTGTCGGATGATGGCGTATTGAGATTCAGACATAGGTGGTACATGTCTAACGATGAGGAATTGAAGAGAGAAATCTTGGCCGAGGCACACTCTTCAGCATACTTGATGCATCCAGGAAGCACCAAGATGTATCGAGATCTAAAACAGCACTTCTGGTGGCCTAACATGAAGAGAGAGGTTGTCAGATATGTAGAGACCTGCCTGGTTTGTCAACAGGTTAAGGTGGAACACCAAAGGCCGGTCGGAACCTTACTGTATCTGTCGATTTTGGAGTGGAAATGAGAACAGATATCCATGGATTTCATAGTGGGACTCCCAAGAACTACGAAAAGGCACGATGGCATTTGGGTGATAGTGGACCGTTTGACCAAGTCGGCTCACTTCCTACTAGTGAAGATGACTTATTCTATGGATCAGCTTGCCGAGCTGTATGTGCAGGAGATTGTTAAACTACACGGAGTGCCTATTTCGATTGTCTCCAATAGAGATGCCAGGTTTACTTCAAAATTCTGGAAGAGTCCACATAAGGCTATGTGAATTCAGTTGAATTTTAGCACGGCGTTTCATCCTTAGACTGACGGGCAGACGAAAAGAACAAATCAGATTCTTGAGGATATGCTTAGAGCTTACGTGCTGGAGTATCAGGGCTCGTGGAGCCGATATTTACCCTTGATTGAGTTCTCGTACAACAACAGCTTCCAGGCTACGATTGACATGGCTCCGTACGAAGCACTTTATGGTTGGAAATGCAGGTATCCACTGTATTGGGACGAGGTCGGCGAGGCTAGCGTAGTTGGCCCAGATATTTTACAAGCAAACAGTGGAGAAGATCGCTGTTATCAGGCAACGTATCGAGGTAGCACAGAGCCGCCAAAAGAGCTATGGCGACACTAGATGGAGGAACTTGGAGTTCAATGAGGGTGATGAAGTTTATCTTAAAATTTCTTCGTTTAAGGGCGTTATGCGGTTTGGAAGAAGAGGTAAGTTGAACCCTCGTTATGTGGGGCCCTTTCTATTTTGAAGAGGATCGGGACTATGGCGTACAGGTTACTGCTTCCGGCATCCATGGAAGGCATTCATGATGTGTTTCACGTGTCCATGCTCAGAAAATGCGTGCGTGATCCATCACACGTCGTTGAGACAAGAGAGATCGAGGTGCAACCAACGCTAACATACGTGGAAAAGCCGGTACGAATTTTAGAGTCCTCTATCAAGGTGTTGCGTAATAAGGAGATCCCACTAGTAAAGGTCCTATGGCGGAATCACGATGTAGAGGAAGCTACTTGGGAGAGGCAGCAGGATCCGATGTCGAAGTATCCCGAACTGTTTGTGTAGTCAAATTTTGAGGACAAAATTTTAATTAAGGTGGATGGAATGTAACAACCGGTTTTATGAGATTTTATTATTCCAATAAATAATGATATTTTTGTAAATATTTCAAATAGAGTTCGTTTTGCAAACGGAAAGTTTTAATGGAGCCCTAACAATAAATTGGAATTTCTGGTGAAATAAGGAAATTTAGAGAAAATGACTTGATGATTAAATAACGGAATAAGTAACAAAACAAATAAGAAATCAATAGAGGGGCGTTATGGTAACTTTGCAAGCTAAAAACATTAATAAAAATTAAATTCTCTCCCTCCCTTATGCATTTTCACCAAATCTCCAGAGAGCATTTCTCTTCTCTGGCGATTTCTCACATTCTCCCTCCGTTCTCTCCTCTCCAATGGCGATTCCTCCTCTGATAGACTTCTGTTCTTTGCGTTCTCTTCTCCAATCACAACCCTAGGTAAGATTCTATAGTTTTTGAACATTAGATTTTGGTTTTCGCAGAGTTATACGGTTAGGATTTCGTTAGGGCTTTGTCAAAAACATGGAATAGGGTTTGAACTCGATAGGTTTACCGTGATTATGACTCTAATGGGCGTATTTATTGTTATTGGTGAGAGTTAGTTGGATTAATGGTATTTATTGAGAAATTTGGTGGTTGGAAGTTTTAAAAATTAATGGAGGTTAAGGATTCACGAGCACGAATTGCTAGATAAAATGCCTCAAATAGTGAAGATAGAATTTTAGGAGATATTCTTTAGCTAGGGACTTCGTTAGTCTTTAGAATTCGATTTCCAAGGACCGGTTTTAATGATGATTGTTGTGAATTGCCATAGGTGAACAACGCTCATCGACGGAGCTTGAATTGCAATGGACGTGATATAAGTCTTCGTGACTTACTGTGGCCGATAGGCCTATGCCATAAGTCGAGTTCGTCATTGAGGATTTTGGAGTTATATATGTTTTTATGCTTTGGGTTAGGTAGTTTAAGATTAGAGTTTTTATAGGTTATGTTTGCTATGTTTGATGCATTTGCATTTGCATTTGCATTTGCATTTGCATTTGCATTTGCATTTGCATTTGCATTTGCATTTGCATTTGCATTTGCATTTGCATTTGCATTTGCATTTGCATTTGCATTTGCATTTGCATTTGCATTTGCATTTGCATTTGCATTTGCATTTGCATTTGCATTTGCATTTGCATTTGCATTTGCATTTGCATTTGCATTTGCATTTGCATTTGCATTTGCATTTGCATTTGCATTTGCATTTGCATTTGCATTTGCATTTGCATTTGCATTTGCATTTGCATTTGCATTTGCATTTGCATTTGCATTTGCATTTGCATTTGCATTTGCATTTGCATTTGCATTTGCATTTGCATTTGCATTTGCATTTGCATTTGCATTTGCATTTGCATTTGCATTTGCATTTGCATTTGCATTTGCATTTGCATTTGCATTTGCATTTGCATTTGCATTTGCATTTGCATTTGCATTTGCATTTGCATTTGCATTTGCATTTGCAGGATTTTTGGAGTTATATATGTTTTTATGCTTTGGGTTAGGTAGTTTAAAGATTAGAGTTTATAGGTTATGTTTGCTATGTTTTGATGGTACTCATGCTTTACGTTTACATTATGACTCTTCTGTACATGCATCACGTTACACACATCACGCTCTTTCAAAATAGCATAAAAATGGATTTCTACACGCGTTTAAGAAAAGAAATGAATTAAAGAAACAATGTACGTAATCTGGTCACAATGGGGTGGGGTTCAAACATGGCTATTTACGGATGGAAGCATGTTTTCCCCCCGGTAGATGGAAATGGCTGTCTAACTGCCAGACGTGCTCTCTCCATCTGGTGAGAGTTAGACCTCGGTGACATTCTATTCTATAATGAAACAATGAAAATGTCTGCACGATTTATGAACCACATACGCACAACTTGCATTTGCATTTGCATTTACGAAGCTTACTGAGCCTTTAGCTCATAGTTGTCTTTATGGTGTAGGTGATTTCGATACAGGTGAGGATGAGATCCCTCCACCTGAGGAATGAGCTGGTTGAAGAAGAATGCCAGTGAGAGTGCGCTGGCAGTCGGTGCGTATTTTGACCCGTAGGGATGTAAGTAAGTGTTTTGAGGATTTTGATAGATAGAAAGATAGGAAAATTATATAGCTGAATCAATTTAGGATGCTTGGTATCTGGATAGTAGATAAAATGATATTTTGATGTTTCGGTAAACTCGCTTCATAAATGTTTTGCTAAGTCTTTTATTACAATTATAATGGAAATCGTTTGGGGTTATTTTAGGTTGAGTCACGGATATGCTCAAGTTATAGAGCTATCCATGCAGTTGGATTTCGTGGTATTAGTCTCGTTTTTATTGTGTTTTAGGATACGTTTTGGGTTGGTTTTGATGATTGATGAAATGGGGAAATGTATGAGGAATGAGTGAGGGTATGAGTGTTTGTGTGTTGAAGTGTATGTATGAGTGGTGTTGTGCGTAGGGAGAAGAAAAGAAAAAAAAAAAGGGAAGGAAGAAGGGAAAATGGTGTAGCCGATCGAATGCCAAAAAGGAGGCGTTCGAACGTAGAATTCTCTGGAAAACCAGAGAGTTTCCCAATCGTTCGCCAGCAAAGAGGCGAACGATCGGCTCCTGAAGGCTTCGTTCTGGAACAATACCAGAACGGCAGCCGATCGGTCGCCAGAGAGGGGATCGGCTGTCTATGGGCCGATCGATCGGCTGTTAAGTGGCCGATCGATCGCCTCTTTGTTTCTTCGCTTCGGACACTTTTGCCCTCAGATTGTTTGTTCTGTGATTTTCTTGAGTGTTATATGTTTCTTCAAATAGATTTTCAACGATTTAGACTTTGGTTTAAAGCATAAGAAAATAAAATTAAATCATTGTCAGTAAAATGAAAATTTTTACGGTAATTCAAGGGTATGGTTAAGGGTCGTCACAGGGTCGACCTTTTTCTCCAGGTGTCGACCTCTGTTGAGTCTAGCGGGTATGAAAGGTTGAACCTTTGCTCAAGGTGTCGACCCATGTTGTGTCTTGTGTAAGGCAAGAGTAGATCCTTACTGGGGGCGGTCGACCCATTTAGTGCATTTTGCTTCATGCACTGATTTTATTTAATGAAAGTTTCTCCACGACAAAGTTCGCAACCATTTTTCGTAGTCTCTTGGTTAGGTTCTTAGTTTCGATATAGGATTTATTGGCTTTTATCTTAGTATGTTGATATGAGAATTAATGTCGGGTTTGTTATAGGTCTGACAGTGTCCCTATTTTTGGCGTTTTGAGATCCGATGCCTTGTTCTGGTGCTTGTTCCCGATAGCGTGTGTCAGCTAGTCGGTAAGGTTGTGGTCATCATTGAGGTAGAGATTTCTATCATATACTGTATTTGCTTGGCATAGTTTTTACGTATATGTACATATATTTTACACGTTTACTGTACAAGTGCATGATATTTGGCTTTAAATTTGTTATACATATATGCCCGATGAGCCATTGTTTATTTTGGGCTGGTTGAGCCTTTCTGATTTCAGTCACCGATTGTTTTGGGTTGTATCTGGCCGAGCAACCAAAGCAAACAGAGTCGGATTATATACATCTTTTGTTGTGTGAAAGTTGTTTGCTTGTATGCTACGAAAATAGGTAATAGGACGATGATGACGTACTCCTTGACTTTTGAATGTCTAAAACCTAGCCATGATGTATTGTTGATTACGATTTGAAGGTGGTGTCTCTACCTGGTCTTCGGATCGCCAACCACGTTTTTTTGATATGTGGGTAGTGTCGTCGTTGAGCTTGATTGAAAATCACTCTTTTGATTCACGGGTTGTGTCGTTGCTGAGTTTGCTCGTTGACAACCCATGTGACGCTGCTGGATTTTTGGATCGGCGTCACTTTTCATTTATTTCTGACACACTAGGTGTTGGTTGGTCTACAGATCGTTGCTTTCTCTAATGATGTGTCAGATGAGTACTTGAATGACCCTCATTTTTCAATGAGGCATTTTTCTCGTAAAAATGGTGGATATTTTCTTTATTTATAGCTACCTATGTATGTATCAATAATTTTTGTTTCTAAGCTAAAGATTCATTTTACACTTGTGATGCACTCAATTAATATATATTACATACATAAATAAATAAATACCTTGCTATAATGTTACTTAAAATTTTTACATAAAAATATGTCTTATACTGTACTATCTTCTCTTAATTATTTTTTTGAGTAATATCCCATCAACATTTATTAGACAATAATTCTTGCCACATTAAATCAATAAAAATTTTGTAATGTGTAATTGCACAACAATGAAGAAATAAAAGGGTAGCACAGAACACATAATCACTGTCGCATGACAAGTATTTTTACTTTTTTAATTTATGATTGGTCTGCTCACTTGCATTTACCTTTTTCGATAATTAATTAAAGAAAAAAGAGAACTAAACATAAAAAAAATAATAATAATGAATTGACCAGTTTACTGTCTTTCAAAAGAGTTTTTACTTTCATATATGTAAACTATTCATGCACATTACATCTACATTTACTACTTACATATACACAGCGCCTTCATTCATCTTATTAATCTAATGCCAAAAAAAAAAAAAAAAAAAAAAAAAAAAAAAAAAAAAAAAAAAAAAAAAAAAAAAAAAAAAAAAAAAAAAAAAAAAAAAAAAAAAAAAAAAAAAAAAAAAAAAAAAAAAAAAAAAAAAAAAAAAAAAAAAAAAAAAAAAAAAAAAAAAAAAAAAAAAAAAAAAAAAAAAAAAAAAAAAAAAAAAAAAAAAAAAAAAAAAAAAAAAAAAAAAAAAAAAAAAAAAAAAAAAAAAAAAAAAAAAAAAAAAAAAAAAAAAAAAAAAAAAAAAAAAAAAAAAAAAAAAAAAAAAAAAAAAAAAAAAAAAAAAAAAAAAAAAAAAAAAAAAAAAAAAAAAAAAAAAAAAAAAAAAAAAAAAAAAAAAAAAAAAAAAAAAAAAAAAAAAAAAAAAAAAAAAAAAAAAAAAAAAAAAAAAAAAAAAAAAAAAAAAAAAAAAAAAAAAAAAAAAAAAAAAAAAAAAAAAAAAAAAAAAAAAAAAAAAAAAAAAAAAAAAAAAAAAAAAAAAAAAAAAAAAAAAAAAAAAAAAAAAAAAAAAAAAAAAAAAAAAAAAAAAAAAAAAAAAAAAAAAAAAAAAAAAAAAAAAAAAAAAAAAAAAAAAAAAAAAAAAAAAAAAAAAAAAAAAAAAAAAAAAAAAAAAAAAAAAAAAAAAAAAAAAAAAAAAAAAAAAAAAAAAAAAAAAAAAAAAAAAAAAAAAAAAAAAAAAAAAAAAAAAAAAAAAAAAAAAAAAAAAAAAAAAAAAAAAAAAAAAAAAAAAAAAAAAAAAAAAAAAAAAAAAAAAAAAAAAAAAAAAAAAAAAAAAAAAAAAAAAAAAAAAAAAAAAAAAAAAAAAAAAAAAAAAAAAAAAAAAATAATAATAATAATGAATTGACCAGTTTACTGTCTTTCAAAAGAGTTTTTACTTTCATATATGTAAACTATTCATGCACATTACATCTACATTTACTACTTACATATACACAGCGCCTTCATTCATCTTATTAATCTAATGCCAAATGCAACGAAACACATTATACTAATAAGGGTGGACGCTATTTGATTTGGTTCGGTTTTAGATTCAAACCAAACTGAATCGGGCAACCCACTATTTTAAAAAGTGTACTAGAAACATATAAGGTAATAGGAGAAATGGAACCAAATCAAAACATCAAATATGATTCGGTTAAAAAAAACTAATTTTATAAAAATATACAAGTTTAAGAAGGTTTTGGTCGAATAATGACTCTACAATTAGTTTTGTTTCTATTAATTTTTTGCAATTAAAACCGAGAAATGAACTATAAATCTACAAAAAGTAGGAACCAGATTAAACCATAACAAACTTCATAGTTCGGTTTGGTTTCACGATTCAATCTGGTTGTGTCCATGCTTAATTACAACTTTAATTTGAATGTCTTTAACCTCACATATGATTAACCTTAACTCAATTAACAATGTAATCATACATATAACAATTGCAATCTCAAAGTTTTTTTACCTTACTCGATGTGTCACGATCTCAAAGGGGGTTACAACGGAAATGGAGAGTGATATGATTTTTAATAGGATCCAACCATCCAATCTTGAGTAAATATTAAATGGCTCGCAGTAAGTCAATGCCTAAAAATAATAAGTGAAAACAACAATATAGCAGTAACATCGTAATAATGTAATAATATAAATCTAAAGAAATAGTCTATGCAAAACTATAAAACACCAAGATAGTGTTAGTATTTTACAACCCCAAAATAAAACTGAATGAAAATTATTACATGCCCTCGCTAGGGGTATTCAATAGTCGGTTCGGTTTGGTTTTGGAGTGAAACAGAACTGAACCGACAAGCTTTCGGTTCCGGTTATTTAATCTGAGATCGGTCAGAAAACCAATTAGAATCGGATCGATAAGAAACCGAAACTATCAATTCGATTCCAGTTCGTCAAATTATTAAAAAAAATTATTTAAAATAATATAAAATATATTATATATCCCAAGAATATATACTCTAAAAATAAATATATAGCTTTATGTTAGTATCTCATAAGTTCATAACAAAACAAGTTAATATAGCAAAATATAAAATCAAACTAAAGTATCAAGTAAGTAATATTATCTGTTATAAAAAAGTGCTGAAAAAATGCTGCATAATATCCGTTTCAAGCTTTCAACTATTCCACCAATATTGAAACACTATCTCCATCTCCATTAGTTGGTGTAAAATCTGCAAAATGTAGTTGACAAACCAATTAGGTAAAATGAATTAGACATATAAAATGAAAAGAAAACAAAGATCTAAAACACACCTTGTTCAACCTTGTCAATATCATTCATTGAATAATTAATGTTGATAGATTGATGTTTTGACATCCGAATTCAACTTTGAGTGTAAATAAGAGCCTCGACAGTCTTTGGAGACAAAGAACTACGAAATGAATCAAGTATACGTCCTCCATTATTAAAAGCTGACTCCGAAGCAACTGTTGAAATGTGGATAACTAATTACATCCCTTGTCATTTTACTCAATAGTAGAAATTTGAAGGAATTCGCTTTCTACCATGCCAGAATATCACCTTTATATGAAAACCTTTTTACTCTTTCAGATAAATATTGATGGAATTCAGTCTTATTATTTAAAATGTCATGCTCATTATGACGATTACAAAACATCTTATACACCTTATTCTGGGCCAAACTACTATTTTGTTTCATCACGGTAGAAGTCGTTCCAACCATTATACTATAATTATCTTCTGAAATTTCAAAACTCAAATCAGATTTATACTCGAGATATAATCTTTGTATCACAATTTCTACTTGTTTCACTAAATCATTTGCCTTCTCATTATCAAACAACATAATGAGACAATGTTTCAAAAACTTCATTTTACATTTAGGATCTAGTAAAATTACCACATACAACAACAAATAGATTTTATCTCAACTATCTCAATATTTGTCAAACTTTCTTTGCATGTCAATCGCCATTTTCCTCATTAATGCATTATCACATTCAGAGTACTCATGGATAACCATTTTCAAATTATAAACTTCACTAACATAAATATTCGAGGTAACATGTGAGGAGACGAAACTGCAACAATTGTATTGTAAAAGATCTTCAAAAACTTGATAAGCTCTCTAATATTAGCTCAGTCTTCTATTGTGGATGGTTTTTCGCTTTCTCTGCTCAAATCAAGAAAATAATGATTATCAATTTCAATTAACTTTGCAAAAATACTTTCATATTTTTCTTTCATACTTTTCGGTGCTTTCTAACCTCAAATATGTAGAATTCCATCTGGTAGGTACATCAAGACAAACAATACTTTTACAAATGATCTTTACATTTTTAATACAATTTCTAAATTATTGTTGCCTAGCAGGGGAAGATCGAACATATTTCACAACTCTACGAACTCTTGCGATAGACTCTTGATGTTCTTTTAAACCATCATACACAATCAAATTCAAAATGTGTGCAAAACATCGCACATGCATGTGTTCCCTATTCAAAACTAAACAATTTCAATTTTTAATAGTTTTGATCAAATAGGAAATTGCAACATCATTCGAAAAAACATTGTTAACTGTAACGTCAAAACATTTTCAATTCTCCATTCAAACAAGCATATTTCTACTTCTCTACCAATCGTTTCGCCTTTATGATTTGAAATTAAGCAAAAATTGATAATTCTCTTATACAAGATCCAATCACTATCAATATAATGAGCAGTTAATACCATGTAACTTAAATTTTGCACAGAAGTCCATGTATATGTAGTCAACCATACTCGCTGAGATTTCTTTCTAAAATAATCTTTCAATTTCATTTTTTCTTTCTCATAATACTCAAAATATCTCGTGCAATGGTAGTTTTAGAAGGTATAGAAAATTCTAGTTGAACATATTGCGAATATGTTCTAAAACCCTCTCCTTCAACAAATTTAAAAGCAATTTGTCAACAATAATCGTTTTTGTAAGCAGTTCTCGACAAGTTGCAAGACTAAAACAAGTTACATTCATTCACCCTCCCATATTCTGATAGCTTAACGTCTTTTTCTTCCTATCTTTTCTTCCTATCAACATTTGCTAACAATTTGTTGCTAATAAGAATGTGTCTTTTCAAATTTGATGTCTCATTCTTCGATGAATGACATGCATATGACTGTGAACAATGATTACATTTTACACCACAAAAAAAATCACTCAAAATAAAGTAACTAAGTAATAAAGGCAGACTAACTCTTACTTCTATCAATCTAGAAATAAGTAGTCATTTGAAGTAAGTTGATAATGCTCAAATAGAGATCTCAAATTTTAATTTCGTGTTTTAAGAATAGTTTCTTTATACAAGTAATAAATTAGTTTTCAACTAACAATCAAGGAAAACATAAAAAAAAGTCTACTATAATATAGTAACTAATAAAATAATATCACCACTATCAATAGAAAATTTATTAAAGAAAAAAATGTTACTCACAAACTCTTAACATTGGTGACATAGGTGTAAGAGGGTTAAGACGATTATCAAGAAAGATTATGACGTAACAACAATAACTTGATCATATTTAAGGATTTTCACCCAATAACACAACATCATAAGTGAACCCATAATGTCATGATCCGAGGGCGAAGCAAAAATATCAGGTCAGGTGACCGATTCTTGGGAAGAAGACCTGATCACCCAATCTAAGGGTATATTTGACAGTGGAAGTCTTAAAACTAATTACAGCCAAGCCCACATACTGAAATCCCAAACAAATAGTGCAATAATATAAACTACTTAAAAATATTCAACCGTACAAGAAAGTAAAGAAATCCAAATCCACGAGTTAAGTTTACAAATTCAAATTAAACAATTCAATCCTTTAAGAAAAACAAACAAAGTTCTAAAAGAAATTAAACAGCTCGCAGTCTTTCCCAGATCTCCACTGAGCTAATCGCTCTTCTCTTTACATGGATTAGGAGAGGGTTGTTGGGGTGAATGATTAACTCATTAGAAACATTATACCTAATGTATCTCGATGTAAAAAAGGGTTTTATCTTTCTTTCAAAACGTGATTTGTATTTCAAAACTATGCATGAATTATGAAACTGTTAAGGAAACATCTTTCCTTCTTTTTATCAAAACCACCTCCATGAGCCCTCATTAAAATAGTAATAAAAATATGTCACGTACATAGGCGGCTATACAACAAAATAAACCTAACCTTTTTCCATATAAAATATCCTCGATGAAAAAAGAGGGTCACACAAGGACTCCTCCAACACAATCCACAGAAAGTCGATGATTCAATGACCAAACAACGTCTT
This sequence comes from Begonia masoniana, assembly GCA_022432975.1. NCBI lineage: Eukaryota > Viridiplantae > Streptophyta > Magnoliopsida > Cucurbitales > Begoniaceae > Begonia > Begonia masoniana. The sequence goes on along the minus strand of CM039507.1, from coordinate 14,261,319 downwards.
ATGAGACCAAAGGAAACCGTAACGGCGATCCGAAGATCCAACACATCACTTGAGTGGCCGGCAACCAATAGCCTACCACGACACCAAATCAAACCATCAACACTCTGATCAGGTTTTGATGGACCACAAGACGGTTCATGCAAATAAGATACCAAAACAGAATAACAGAATAACAGAGAGGGTCGGTACTCTCAGATCAATCCAAAGAGTACCCCAAATTTCCAGTGTATTCATTCTTCGGGAAAACAGAGTCTAATGTTAAAAAATTGCACTACGCTTACTTGGTGTAAGATCAATAAAATGAAGCTTACTCAGACAAGGATGATGTAATGAACTGGCTGAGATGGGGACTAATGCTGGTCTAGAAGCCAATGTTGGCACCTTCGTACAATGAGCTCCTCGAAAACGAAGAGTGCTTCAACAAAGATGTTTGATTTTCCACACTCTTGGTATATTTCCAACCCAGAAAGCCCAAAGAAGAGGATGTTGAATAAAAGCTACCAAGTAACCTGGAACTTGGCAGACAATGAATGAAACCCAGCTTGGATATGACGCACCAAGAAGAAATGGTGAGAAACTCAAAGAACACTTCAATTTTGAAAGATAAACTTCACTATATTCAATTCATAAAAAAGTCCTTTACAATGCTGCAAAACACCATTTTATAGCTTGAGATCAGAGGCTTTTGAAGAAAAATGAAGAAAAAAAATAGTCGTTGGATGTTGACTAGCCATTAGCTATCCATTGGAGTAGCCGTTAGACATAGGCGTCCCGGCCACGTATGCTAACCAACGAATGCTCCTATGTTTGCTCTCATCAACGAGAACTACTTAGTTGTTCCTGCGCGCGCATGTTGTTGCACGACTCTTCCTGCATGAGCATGATGCTGCACAGCTGTGTGTGCACTCCTGCCTTCGATCATGTCACTCTTCATGCACGCGCCTGATGCTGCATGGCTGTTCCTGCATGCGCATGATGTTGCACGACTGTGTGCAAGCTCCTACCTTCGGTCATGTCTTCCCTTGCGCTCGCCAAAACCCGATCATTAATCGATCTTAGAAACTAACCATACTTGTATGCTATATGGCACAAAGGCAACTATTTGTCCCAAAATAAAATAGCAAAGAAAGGCTAGGAAAATGCTTGGTTACAATGAATTTGTTTTAAGGAAGACAAATTCTCTTTTTAATGCCAAGCTATCAAAAAGGTCTTCTCCTGCAAAACTAATAAACTTATTAGACAAAAGATTAGTCAGGTGACGTACCTTTGTTGGAGAGCAAGTCATAGGCCTCTGAGGCATATCATTCTCCTCGGGTGATTGAGGATTTGTTCTCAAATCCAGGGCTTTGCTAGTCTCGTGGATTTCTTGATGGTTGAGCTTTAATTTAACGTGGGCCCCAAACTCTTCACCTACATAATGGAATAAAAAGTTAGAAAGAGGGCTTGACCAAGGATTTGGCCGAGGTTGTTTTGTGCCTTTCCTAGACACATCATCCTCCTCAGGTGGTTGAGGATTTGTCCTCAAATCCGGAGAGGTGCCTCCTTGTACTCCTTCGACCTTCCTGGGATCAAATAGTAGTTTTAAATCGTTGAGGCCTACAAAATAGACACACACATTAGTGAGGAAATCCGGCCATGGATTTGGCCCAGGATGGTGGAGTGTTTCCCTTGGCACTTCCTCAAATAGTCCATGATTGATTTTGAGGAGTGCCTCTCATTCAGGCTTTTTTTTCATTTCTATTTGGGAGTACATTGCCAAATCTTCCTTGAAGAAGTGTGAGATATCATCAAGCAAATTCCACAAGCCTTCATGTCCAGGGGTTGGGAACCTATAATTTTGTCTCCCTCCATTCACATAAACACAAGGTGTTAATAAATAGTTCCTTGATTGAATCGGGATGAAAGATTCAACCAAGTACACATGTTGTTCCTTATTCACAACATTAACCTCGTATTCATCCATCCTACAATGAATGAGTCCCACAAATGTAATAAGGAAATCAGTGGAAGAAAGTGAATCCTTTGATGGGGTTAGCCAAGTGTCCTTAGTTTCTTTTTCTTCCATGGCTTGGGGCTTAAGAGCAAAATGCCTAGATTGGAAAGGAGTTAAATCGAGATTCGGTCCATTAGTCTTAAAAATTTTCAAGTCCTTGTAATCTTCATATGCTACTCCCTTATCATAAGGCAAAGTCTTCCCAACAAATATTTCTTAAGGAGACCATGTACTCTTTTGCCAAGCAAACTTCCTTTTCAAGAATTCTTTTTTTGAATGAATAAAGATGAACTTCAATCTCGGCCCATCTTGAAAAATAGAATTCTTGCACTTTTACCACTCCCTCCTATTGGTTCTTCAAATTTGGAGGCTTTTGAATAATTAAGGGGAAGTGGCGTTTCCTTAGAACCCTACATAATGCTCTTTAACCCCAAAACTCTTAACTTGATTCACAAAATGCTTAAATATTAATGGGATTAAAAAGTAATCATTCATCATGGCATTTAGTTGTAACCTTATTAACCACCAATAGTGCATTTGAGCATGGTATTCCAACATCTTTCCATAAAGTTCATAGCTTAACCTTGATCCACTCAAAGGTAAAACAATTATGTTGAAGACTCTTGAAAGGTGCCACAGGTTCAAAGTATAACGATTAAAATTAGTAATACCAAATTTGGAGTCACTAAAAAATAAAGCACCCCTTAAGAATCCTATTGAATGTTGTCAAGGTGCATTAATATAAAAAGGATCCTTGGTTAATAAACTTATCAAATCAATGTGCTTGACCAAAGTTACCTTCCTTAGGCGTGGTGGCAATCTCTTCTCTTCTTGGGTCGAGGGAGTTAAAACAAGGACACTACTCTCCTTTTGAGCATGAACTTCCTCCGCACGTTCATTTTCTTGGTCCAACATGTATGGGTTTTCTATAACATAAAATACTTCATCTAATATTTCGCTTTTCATACTTGCCTTCAAGGCGTCAATTTCACCACCTAAATGTTCTTCCACATACCTCTTCTTTGTCCATTTGTACTTTAATCTGGAATAGTGGACCTTCGTGGGGGTAGTAGATTTCTTCTTCTAGCAATTCATCCTCCTTCTCACTTGAGGGCTCATCAATGAGCTTATCATGCTCTTGGGTTATAGGAGGTGGTGGTTCATGTGTGTTCGGTGGTCTTGGAAAATGCCGAGAGTCATGCAATTGCTCGTAGTGCCTTGGGGCAAATTCCTCTTTCATTAGGCATGTCATGTACCTCCAAGTGCCCATTGCACTCTTGCCCTCTAATCTTCTCTCTCTCATAATTTCTCCCACCACCAACTAGCATACCCGGCGAAGCTTGAAGAGGCTAACTTGATTTTTCCTCTCTATGAAAAATCTTAATACTCAAACAACCCCTCTACTTTATCCAACCAATCATTAAAACTCTTTGAATGTCCACTAAAAATAGGCAATGAAATATCACAAGGACTCCTAATATCAAAGTGGTTATTGAAAGTTTTTTGGTTCGGTTTTACATAACCGGCTTCACCCTTTTCATAACCTCCAAAATTTTTGATCCTTCTCCTTGGTCTTGGGGCTTGAGGAAGTCCAACATGTTTTAAATCCTCATTAGTTTCTCGCGGTTGGGAGTGAGCCTTAGTCCTTCCTCTTCAGACCACTCATTCTTATAGTGTCTTTGGTTTTGGTTATATTTCATTCTAGCCTTACATGCCATTTAAGTAATCTAACTTAGTCCTAATGTTTTAAAACAAAATATACCACAAGACACAAAAATAGAAATGAGGATGCAACAAAATTAACAAACAATGCTCCTTGGATTCACACCAAATTTTCGCCGAAGGAGACTCCATGTTCAAGTAGTTTAACTTTGACAAGTCAAGTCCAAAAATCAAAGCAAATACACACTAGAACAACCTAAATACTTAATGCACAACAGCGCATACGAACAAGAAAAAACATGACTAGCAAAACTGAAACAAAAACCACACAAACAGAACATCACAGCTAAAACAACAAAAGTTATCACGACCCGAAATCCAACGGGCCGTGACTTTTGTCTTCATATCGTATTCTTGACACATTTATTTTATTATTATTTTTTTAAAAGCTACTTGAAAGAAACTTTGCTAAAACGATTGAGGATTGCGCTTAAAGCTCAATTGATATTCCTTGGAAACAAATTTAAAGCAATTTAAGAAATAGAGAAGGAATAAACTAGAAGAGAAATAGCCTCGGTCTTAGGGACAGAAGTAGAAAACAAAACACATGGGGCCGATCGATCGGCCATTACAGCAGATCGTTCGGCACCCTCTCGGGTGCCATACAAAAAATTTACTCAGCCGATCGACATCAGTTGATTTAACATCCGCCGATCAACATCGACCGATTAACATCTACGTTCAACATCGACCGATTTAACGTCTACTGATTTAACCTCTGCCGATGGAAATCTGTCGAATTAATATCCGCCGATCAACATCGACCGATTTAACATCTACACTCAACATCGACCGATTTACTTCTACACTCAACATCGACTGATTTACTTCTACACTCAACATCAACCGACTTTAACATCAGCACTCAACAACAATCGATTTACTTCTACACTCAACATCGACCGTTTTACTTATAAACTCAACATCAGCCGATTTAACATCAGCACTCAACATCAACCGATTAACATCTACGCTCAACATCGACCGATTTACTTCTACACTCGACATCGACCGATTTACTTCTACACTCAACATCAGCCGATTTAACATTAGCACTCAACATCAGCCGATTAACATTTGTCGATAATCGATCGAAGTTGATACTTCGACTCTCTGACTTCTATAAATTTAAATCCCATTTCCAGAACCATCATGCACATAAAACATCATAAACTTCGACTTGAACATGTAGCGGAATACTTAAAAACAGATGAAAACCTCTAGTATAGACATGAATGCACATAAGAAATGTCATACTAAGGAAAATGAGCCATCTATCATAGATCATATCATAACATAATACTCAACCATTCATAATCATAAACAAGCATCAACACTAACTTCCTAGTACCCTTGTGATATAGGGCCCTAATGGCCGGACACCTACACACCCACTTATATGGACTCCTTAGTAATGTCATGCCTTCACTTTACTTCGTTTCCACCCAAGACATTTCACATTTAAATGTTAAAGTCAATCCCAAACAAATCTGAGTTCAAAGCTGGTAAAATCCTAACTAAGGAAGTCTCCTAAAAATCTAGTTTAATCTTCTTAGACATTTCATCGAACACCTTGAGTGCGTAACTTTATCTCCAATAACATTAATGGCATTTCTGTTCAATAACCACCAGATTCATACCAATATTAGATTCTCGACCTAAACATCAACAACATCCAAAATCCTATCATCAATGCCGTTAATAAAACAAACTCATAAATAATAACGTTACTCTAACATTGATGAATCGGAAAAACCTCAAGCTCTAGCTAAAATAAACTCCTAAATCCAAACTTAGCAAATACCTTATCTAAGCCTTACCTAGAGCTCGATTCTTAAAGGAAACAAAGGGGTAAGAATCGCTTAGGAGCAATCCGCGAGGAAGGCGTGAGAATTCGTTGAAGAGAGAAACATGAGGTAGGTGGGGAGTCGGCTGAGGAGGATGCCGAAGAGAGAAAATGTGAGGGAGGGTTTCCTTCTTCTTTTTATATATAGTAAAAGTTAACCCTTAATTACAATTTTACCACTCAACCTAGTTTTCTCATAAACGTTGCGAAACTCGTCGTTTTTAGATCCTCAAAATTTTCTTATTCCAAATCATCCCCATTAATTCACGGGACTCTAACAAAACTTCTCGCTAGCAAAACGGACTTAAATTCTTTTATTTACGAAAATACCCTTTAACGAGTGGAAACTCGGAAACCTCGGCATCCAAATTCCAATAAAATGATCATTACATAATCAGTAAATTAACTTCGCTCAGTAAGTTTCGGGATAAATACCTGACTGAAAATGCTGGGTGTTATAAAAGTACCTTGTGCTCTCATACCAGATGATGGACCACAAGACGGTTCATGCAAATAACACACCAAAATAAAATAACAGAGATGCTCGGTACTCTCGGATCAATCTAAAGAGTACCCCAAATTTCTAGTGCATTTGTTCTTCGGTAAAATAGAGTCTAATGTTCAAAAATTGCAGTACGCTTACTTGGTGTAAAATCAATAAACTAACCTGTGAAACTTACTCAGACAAGGTCAATGGAATGAAATGGTTGAGATAGGGACCGATGCTTGTTCAGAAGGCAACGTTGGCACCTTCTGTCACGACCCAAAACTAAGGATTTTTTTTTTTGAAAACTCGTGGACATTCAACTTAGGCGACATAACTCAGTCATTTAAATCTTAGAACAGCCACTTGTAAAATTTATAAATAAAACTAGACTCGTGGATGTTTAGAAAAAAAACATCCAAATGAAAACTTTAAATTCTCAGAACTCGACCTTTTCATGTGTTTGTCGGCGAACTCATTCACAGAGTCGAACGACATAACTCGGGTAACAACCTTGACCACTAAATCGATCGACATAATTACCCACGGACTACTTTGGTATTTTCGTCCACTGACTGTTAAATATTGTTGCTCTCGGTTCATGTGACTCCATCTTCCACAGACTCCAACGTCCACAGACTACATAAACTTTTTCGTCCACAGACTCCAGCGTCCACAGACTACTCAAACTTTTCACGTCTCATTTCAAATGGAAACCATTTTACTCATAAATCTTAATCATGCGTAGCGGAAGACTTAAACAAAAATAGATAACCCTTAATCTTAAAATCTTCTTTAAACATGAAGTCGTATCAGACAATCCCAACATTCATCAACATAAAAGACCTTATCTTAATTATACTTCAGTATCTTAGTTCTTACTAAAACATGCTAAGAGCAACACTCCACGGGTCAGAATCGCTTCCCAGACACAAATCCCACCATGAGCACTTCCAGCAACCCGACTTAGACTTCATCATTAGGTTTGAGGTCCTCACCTTCAAATTCGTCGTCTACATCATAAGGTTTAAACTATAAGCCTAATGCTTAGTAAGGAGTGCAACATATACATAAATACTCATGTATGCATACCTATTAAAAGTTCATGTTCACATTCTTTATTCGGATCATGGGAGTCATATTCATGTTCTTATCTCATATATTACATGACATATACATGTTCTTTCTCATTGTTTCATTTGTGTGCGTATACTTGGTCCTCTCGGACAGCATCCTTGGTCCATTGTATGGATAGTGACATAAACATAATTTATTTATTTGTTCTTTTAATCATGCACATAAACACTTTCTCATGCTTTTAGAGAACAATCATAATGCATGAATGCACTTAAATCATCAACTATGGAAAGAATCATACATCAGGTGACATATCATAACACTAACCCAAGTATTATACCAGAACAGACAATTTCATAAACTCTATCAGAACACTTCGTAACATAACTCTCAGTCATCCATAAATCATCAAACAACATCAGTACAGATTTCCTAGTACCCTTGGATGTAGGGCCTTAAAGGCAAGAAATCTAGCACACTCACTTACCTGGACTCCTTTGCTATGCAGTGCTTTCACTTGAATCCTCCTCCACCTAGGATATTTCATATTTCAATGTTAAATATGTCCTGAATAATCTAAACTCAGAGCTGGTAAAATCTTAGCTAAAGAAATCATCCTAGATTCTAGCTTGAACCTCTAAGGCATTTCGCTGAGTACTTAGTGTGCATAGCTTAACTTTCAAAACATTAATGGCATCGTCGCCTAAACTGCCAGATTCATATAGATTTTAGATTCTCAAACTAAAACATCGACAACTGTCTAGGATTCTATACCAATGCTATTACAGAAGACTCGAAATACTGTCATTATTCAAGTATTGTCCGATTCTAAGTCTTTAAACACCAACTAGTAATCACCCTTAATCAAAAGCTTAATGAGTGAATCACCTAAACCTTACCTGAGCTTGAATCATCGAAGAGAGAGAAGGAAGAAATCAGTTGCTGAAGGAGGGAATCGCCAGGAGAAGAAAGTCGGCTACAAGAGGGTTTAAAATAAGATTTTAGGCTTTCCTCTTTCTATTTATATCGATCCAGCTCACATTAATTACAACCCTTGCCATTAAACCTACTTTCATTTATAATTTCCTTATTACATAAATCACACCATAAGTAATCGCGGAAAAAAAAAATACCTGACCAAGATGCTGGTTGTTACATCCTACCCTCCTTAAACAAAATTTTTGTCCTCAAAAATTGCTTAAACGAATAGTTCCGGATACTTGTCTATCATATCTTGTCGTCTCTCCCAAGTGGCTTCCTCAATGTCATGATTTCTTCATAACACCTTAACTAATGGAACCTCCTTGTTCCGTAACATCTTTACTGAAGAATCGAGAATTCACACTGGTATTTCTTCACATGCTAAAGTTAGTTGAATTTCAATGTCCACCGGTTCCAAAACATGTGTCCGATCTCGTATGCATTTCCTCAACATTGATACGTGAAAGACATTGTGAATTCCGTCCATAGATGAAGGCAGTAGTAACCTGTATGCTGTATTTCCAATCCTTGCCAAGATAGGAAATGGTCCAACGAACCGGGGATTGAGCTTCGCTCTCTTTCCAAACATCATGACTCCTCTAAACGGAGAGATTTTAAGGAAAACTACATCTCCGACAGCAAACTCAAGTTCCCTTCTTCTCTGATCCGCATAACTCTTTTGTCGGCTTTGTGCAGACAACATTTTTTTTCTAATAATGGCAATCTTGTCTGACATTTGCTGTATAATTTCAGGGCCTAATAGTTTTGTTTCACCAACTTCATCCCAGTATAAAGGGGACCTACATTTTCTGCCATGCAGTGCCTCATAAGGAGCCATACCAATGGTGGACTGGTAACTATTGTTATAAGAAAATTCAACCAAAGGTAGGTAACGGCTCCATGTTGCTTGAAATTCCAGCACACATGCTCTCAACATATCCTTGAGTATCTGAATTGTCCGTTCAGATTGTCCATCAGTTTGAGGGTGAAAAGCAGTGCTAAAGGTTAACTCTGTACCCATCGAGCCTTGTAGACTTTTTCAAAACCTTGAGGTAAATCTGGGATCTCGATCCGAGACAATTTTCACAGGAATCCCATGCAATCTAATGATCACCTGCACATACAAATCAGTAAACTGGTCCATCGTATAAGTCATCTTTACTGGTAGGAAGTGAGCTGATTTCGTCAATCTGTCAACAATGACCCAAATACTATCATGGCCTTTAGTTGTATTTGGTAATCCCACCACAAAGTCCATGGCTATGTTTTCCCATTTTCATTCGGGAATCAGTAATGGTTGGAGAGTACCTCTCGGTCTTTGATGTTTCGCCTTAACTTGTTGGCATACCATGCATGTCTCCACATACTTGGCAACATCTCGTTTCAAATTTGGCCACCAATAAAGCAACCTCAAGTCTCGGTACATCTTGGTATTGCCTGGATGCACTAAGAAGGACGACGAGTGTGCTTCAGCCAAAACCAATTTTCGCAACTCCTCATCTTTTGGAACATACCATCGGTCCCTAAACTTCAGGATACCATCCACCGAAAGGCTGAACTCAGAAGAATCACCCGCCAATTTTCTCATGATGTTATCTTTTTCCTTTGAATCCTTCTGTTGGGCCTCCTTGATTCTATCCAAAATAGTTGGTCGAATGGTTAAATCAGCAAGTAAGGCTGACAACTCAGGAACTATTTTCAATTCCAACTTCTGAACTTCCATCCTCAAAGGTTCAGACATGGTTGATATAGCGGGCTGCATTGTTGTCGACATCCTGCTTAATGCGTCAGCAACCGCATTGGCTTTACCAGGGTGATACTTAATTTCAAAGTCATAATCCTTAACAAATTCCAACCAACGTCTTTGCCTCGTGTTTAATTCCTTTTGGGTAAAAAGATACTTCAAACTTTTATGGTCTGAAAATACCTCGCACTGCTGGCTGTAAAGATAGTGCCTCCAAATTTTTAGTACAAAAACCACAACGGCTAACTCCAAATCGTGAGTGAGATAATTCTGTTCATAACTTTTCAGCTGCCTGGAAGCATATGCCACAACCTTGCCTTCGTGCATTAACACACACCCCAGGCCAACTTTGGATGCATAACAATAGACACTGAACCTTCCTTCTTCAATTGGGAGTGTCAATAGAGGGGCTGTCGGTAATTTCAGTTTCAATGTCTGGAAACTCTCTTCACAAGCCCCTGTCCAAGAGTACTTAAGGTCCTTCTTTGTTAGACTAGTTAAGGGTTTGGCTATCATTGAAAATCCTTTAATAAACTTCCTATAATAACCTGCCAATCCAAGGAAACTTTGGACTTCACTGGCATTCCTTGGTTGTGGCCAATCCTTTACTGCCTGAATTTTGGTTGGATCAACAGATATGCCCTCAGCAGAAATGACATGGCCCAAAAAGTTGACTCTATCAAGCCAAAACTCGCACTTAGAAAATTTGGCATATAACTGCTGTTGCACTAGGGTTGCCAAAACAATCTTCAGGTGTTCTGCATGCTCGTCATTAGTTTGAGAATAAATTAGAATGTCGTCTATAAACACAATAACAAACTTGTTCAAATATTCTCGAAACACTCGGTTCATCATGTCCACTGAAGGCTGCAGGCGCATTTGTCAATCCAAATGACATCACAAGGAATTCATAATGTCTATATCGGGTTCTGAACGACGTCTTAGGTACATCTTCAGCCTTGACTTTTAACTGGTAGTAGCCCGAGCGTAAGTCAATTTTTGAAAACACCGTGGCTCCTTGGAGTTGGCCACACATATCATCAATTCATGGCAATGGATATTTATTCTTGATTGTCAACTTATTCAATTCCCTATAGTCTATGCACATTCTAAGGGATCCGTCTTTCTTCTTGACAAACAAAACAGGTGCACCCCAGGGAGAACTGCTGGGGCGTATAAATCCCTTGTCTACCAACTCTTGCATTTGAGTCTTCAGTTCCTTCAATTCAACCGGTGCCATGCAATAGGGATTCTTAAAGACCGGTGAGGCTCCAGGGTAGGTATCAATCGCAAATTCTATCTCTCTATCAGGCGGTACCCCCGGCAAGTCATCCAAGAACACCTCAGGAAAATCTCAAACTAAGGGAACATCTTGGAGTTTCAGCTTATCCTTATCCTGTATATCAATTATACTAGCTAGATAACCCGTACATCTAAGTTTCAGTAACTGCTGAGCCTCTAATAAAGATATAATCAGCATTTTGCTTAATTTTGGAATGGCTTGGAAGGAATACCGATCTCCATTCGGGGGTCAAAATTTAACTAATCCAGATCTACAACTTATCGTGGTATAATGCCTAAATAACCAATCCATTCCCAAAATAACATCGTATCCTTTCATGTCAATTATGATCAGTTCTACATATAACTTCTTATCTCCTACAGACACAATATCCCCCTTTACTACCTGTTCTGATTGTAAGAACTCACCCGATGGTAACATGACACTATATGACACTATATGACTTATCAGCTGGCAAGAATCATAGATTATGCTTACATACAAATAGAGTTGCTACAAAAGAATGAGTGGCTCCCGTGTCTATAAGTGTATATGCAGGTTCATTGCATATTAAAATAGTACCTGTTATAACTATGTGCTGATCTGCATCTTCATCCTCCATCAAGACAAAGACTCTAGGTGCCACCCTCACCAGGTTTGCATCTGACGGCATAGGACAATCTTTAATCAGATGGCCAACCTTGTCACATCTGAAACATCGGCCTGTGTAAAGCTTGCATTCACTGTAGTGATTCTTCTGGCAGGTGGAACACAAAGGGGCTTAAGGAGCTTGTGGGGCCCCTAGAGATCGCTTCCCTTTTCCTTGGCCTTCATTTGGATTATAGGGTCTTTTGACACCCCTTGATTGTTGCTGCCATCCCCTGGTGTTCGGCTGTAGTTGACCACTCTTATACTGTTGCGGTTGTGGTTATACACCCCTATCAAACTTCCTTGGCTATTCACATTGTCCTTGCACTGTTATCTCTACTTCTTCTAATTCCAAGACCTTTGTTGCCACCTCGGTAAATGGTATATTATGGATCCCCGCTGTCTTCACCCCTCTGTACAGATTTTGGCTTCAACCCATGGGCAAATTGGCGAATCTTGTCTTCTTCATCATCCACTAATCGGGGCGCGAATCGGGACAAAGTTTCAAACCTTCGTATGTATTCAGCTACGGAACCAGTTTGGCGTAACTGCATGAATTCCATTTTCTTACTAGCCATAACAGCTCGGCTAAAGTATTTGTCAAAGAAAGCAGTCTTAAACATCTCCCAAGTCATAGTTCCTACATCAGTAGTGCTATGGACCGAGTCCCACCAATGCCTTGCATCCAGTGCAAGATGAAAAACAGCACATGTGACCTTGTCCCCCTCTTCGACCTTGGCATACTTAAACATATCTTCAATTATTTGAATCCATTCTTCAGCATAAATAAGATCCGAAACTTGACCATTAAAAATCAGAGGTCGAAGTCGGTGGAAGCGCTCACTCCCATGGTCGTGAGTTGCGCTTGAGCTAGAGTTGGCTTGTCCCTCTCTAGCAGCCACCAATTGTTCAATCTGGCGGGATTGGCAGAGAACCAACTCCGTAAGCTGAGCAATGGTGTTACTTTCCTCATTGTATTCTCTATGCTGACCTCTTACCATCTTGGATTCCTAAACATATCATAAACACATTCTATCCTTAAATGACATTAGTAAAATATAAACACTTACAGTTGTTGGAGTGTACTCATGTGGCGATTTGTGCTAGCAGGCAGTCTACAGAATTGATTTTAGAACCTAGTTTTGCTTTGATACCATAGTTGTCACGACCCAAAACTAAGGATATTTATTTTTTTTTTTTTGAAAACTCGGGGACATTCAACTTTTGCAACATAACTCCGTCATTTAAATCTTAGAACAACCACTTGTAAAATTTATAAATAAAACTAGACTCGTGGACGTTTAGAAAAAAAACATCCAACTGAAAACTTTAAATTCTCAGAACTCGACCTTTTCATATGTTTGTCGGCGAACTCATCCACAGAGTCAACGACATAACTCGGGTAACAACCTTGACCACTAAATCGATCGACATAATTACCCACGGACTACTTTTGTATTTTCGTCCACTGACTGTTAAATATTGTTGCTCTCGGTTCATGTGACTCCATCGTCCATAGACTACCGTCCATAGACTTACTTAAATTTACCGTCCACGGACCACGTGACTTTATTGTCACAGTCCACGTGACTTATTTACTCACGGGTTACATAGACTCAGCGTCCACAGACCACTTAGACTTATTCGTCTACAGACTCTATTGTCCACAGACTACTTAGACTTATTCGTCCACAGACTCCAGCGTCCACAGACCACTTAGACTTATTCGTCCACAGATTCCAGCGTCCACATACTACTCAAACATTTTTGTCCACAGACTACTTAAACATTTCACGTCTCATTTCAAATGGAAACCATTTTACTCATAAATCTTAATCATGCGTAGCGGAAGACTTAAACAAAAACAGATAACCCTTAATCTTAAAATCTTCTTTAAACATGAAGTCGTATCAGACAATCCCAGCATTCATCAACATAAAAGACTTTATCTTAATTATACTTCAGTATCTTAGTTCTTACTAAAAACATGCTAAGAGCAACACTCCACGGGTCAGAATCGCTTCCCAGCAACAAATCCCACCATGAGCACTTCTAGCAACCCGACTTAGACTTCATCATTAGGTTTGAGGTCCTCACCTTCAAATTTGTCGCCTACATCATAAGGTTTAAACTATAAGCCTAATGCTTAGTAAGGAGTGCAATATATACATAAATACTCATGAATGCATACCTATTAAAAGTTCATGTTCACATTCTTTATTCGGATCATGGGAGTCATATTCATGTTCTTATCTCATACATTACATGACATATACATGTTCTTTCTCATTGTTTCATTTGTGTGCGTGTACTTGGTCCTCTCGGACAGCATCCTTGGTCCATTGCATGGATAGTGACATAAACATAATTTACTTATTTGTTCTTTTAATCATGCACATAAACACTTTCTCATGCTTTTAGAGAACAATCATAATGCATGAATGCACTTAAATCATCAACTATGGAAAGAATCATACATCAGGTGACATATCATAACACTAACCCAAGCATTATACCAGAACAAACAATTTCATAAACTCTATTAGAACACTTTGTAACATAACTCTCAGTCATCCATAAATCATCAAGCAACATCAGTACAGATTTCCTAGTACCTTTGTGTTGTAGGGCCCTAAAGGCTAGAAATCTAGCACACTCACTTACCTGGACTCTTTTGCTATGCCGTGCCTTCACTTGAATCCTCCTCCACCTAAGATATTTCATACTTCAATGTTAAATATGTCCTGAATAATCTAAACTCAGAGCTGGTAAAATCTTAGCTAAAGAAATCATCCTAGATTCTAGCTTGAACCTCTAAGGCATTTCGCTGAGTACTTAGTGTGCAGAGCTTAACTTTCAAAACATTAATGGCATCGTCGCCTAAACTGCCAGATTCATATAGATTTCAGATTCTCAAACTAAAACATCGACAACGTCTAGGATTCTATACCAATACCATTACAGAAGACTCGAAATACTGTCATTATTCAAGCATTGTCCGATTCTAAGTCTTTAAACATCAACTAGTAATCACTCTTAATCAAAAGCTTAATGAGTGAATCACCTAAACCTTACCTGAGCTTGAATCGTTGAAGAGAGAGAAGGAAGAAATCGGTTGTTGAAGGAGGGAATCGCCAGGAGAGGAAAGTCAGCTACAGGAGGGTTTAAAATAAGATTTTAGGCTTTCCTCTTTCTATTTGTATCGATCCAGCTCACATTAATTACAACCCTTGCCATTAAACCTACTTTCATTTATAATCTCCTTATTACATAAATCACACCATAAGTAATCGCGGAAAAAAAAATATCTGACCAAGGTGCTTGTTGTTACACCTTCGGACAATGAGCTCCCTGAAAACAAAGAGTGTTCTAACAAAGACGTCCGGTTTTCCACCCTCTTGCTATATTTCCAACCCAGAAAGGCCGGAGAAGAGGATGTCGAATAGGAGCTCCCAAGTAACCTGGAACTTGGCAAACAATGAATGGAACCCAGCTTGGATATGACGTACCGAGAAGAAACTGCGAGAAACTTGAAGAATACTTCGATTTTGGAAGATAAACTTTACTATATTCAATTCATCAAAAAAAGTCCTTTACAATGCTGCAAAAACGCCATTTTATAGCTTCTAAAGATCAGAGGCTTCTAAAGAAAAAAGGAGAAAAAATAGTTGTTGGATGTTGACTAGGCCTTTACAATGCCGCAAAACACCATTTTATAGCTTTTGAAGATCAGAGGTTTCTGAAGAAAAATGGAGAAAAAAATAGTCGTCGGATGTTGACTAGCCATTAGCTATCCGTTGGAGTAGTTGTTGGGCATCGGCGCCTCGGCCACGCGTGTGCTAACCTGTGAATGATCCTCCGTGCATGCTCATCAACGAGAGCTGCTCAGTTGTTCCTGAGCGCGCATAATGTTGCACGGCTCTTCCTGCACGCGCATGATGCCGCACGGCTGTGTGCGCGCTCCTGCCTTCGCTCACGTCTCTCTTTCTATGCACACCTGATGCTGCATGGTTGTTCCTATGCGCGCATGATGTTGGATGGCTTTATGCGCTCTCTAGCCTTAGGTCATTGGCTTCCCTTGCATGCGCCAAAACCCTATCATCGATCGATCTTAGAAACTAACCATACTTGTATGCTATATGGCACAAAGGTAACTATTTGTCCCAAAATAAAATAACAAAGAAAGACCAATGTTTTGCCTTACAAAAGAATAACAAAAGGGAAATGTTTGGTTACAATGAATTTGTTTTAGGGAAGACAAATTCTCTCTTTGACGCCAAGCTATCAAAAAGGTCTTCTCCTGCAAAACTAACAAACTTGTTAGACAAAAGATTAGTCGGGTGACATACTTTTGTTGGACAGCGAGTCATAGGCCTCTAAGGCATATCAGGTTTAGAGATTTGAATCCCAAGGAGTGCATCATCATTCCCCTACTGCTAGTTTTCCATACGTGCAAACAATACAATCTTCACGCAACAAATGGTGTAATAGGATAGCCTCGTGATCCTTTGATGTCAAGCCTGCTCAAAGTATCAAGAGGGCTCATCCTCTCAACATATCACAACAAAACTAAAATCATGTGATGTTGAAAGTTAAATGTGACAAAACTATTTGTACATAACGTATAAAAACTAACGTGTTGGCGACTAGGCCCTTTTATATTTTTACAGGTGATAACCCAGAAAAATAATATTTTTAAAAATAATGCAATGTAATGCAGAAAGGATAAAATCCCTACATCGACAATGACTACTCAAATTCTTTATAAGAGTGATAACCTCTGGTACTGGCTCAAAATCAATAAACTCGTCCAAGCCTAAAAGAAATCAGTACCATAAATACCTCTTTCGAACATTAGAAAATATGGGTGGGTCCTACACCAGACTATGACCTAAATCGAAAGAGAATCAACAAAGAAATGGTGACATTTCCTATTAAATTACATTGTGTGGGAGTCCAGGTCAAATTTTGTGACACCAAGTCAACCTGTGAGAGTCTTCTGGTCCACCCGCAGCAGTTTACTGGTCCACCTACGGAAGTCCGCTGGTCCACCTGTGGGACTCTACAAGTCAACTTGTAGGACTCCGAAGGTCACCCTACGAGACTACGCTTTCAAAAGTGGGACTTCGTTGTCGAAGTCCTCCTACAATAAAGGTCTCTCAAAAATGTCGTTCCAGTGACGGGTTTAACAAGAAACTAGTCATTTTTGCCATTTTCATTTCCAATCAACCTAACAACCTATCTAGACTTCAAATAAGCCATAAATAAACAACTGATTTGAGTTTCCAGACTCGAATTCAATTTTCAAAAAACCTCAAACTTTAACTATGGAAATAGGGAGTTCTAGCGACTTACCCTAGAAGTTCCTTTACAAAAGTCGTTGGTTGTAGTCTCTTGAACACTTTCTTGGCCTTAGAATCTGATGATTCACATGATGAAGAATCCCTCTTGTCTCTTCCTCTCTTACTTTCGATGGTCAAAACAAAAGGGAAATAAGGGTTTTTTACCCCTTATATAAAAATAGTCTTTTTTATTTTATTTTATTTTCATTTTAATTATATTTAATATAAATAACTTATATTAAATAAAAGTCATTTATTTCTCATACTTTAACATTTTAAACACTTCCTCAAGCTAAAATTTCATTTACTCATTGACAATTTTCTTCAATTTAACCAATAATTTTCCAAATTATTGAATTTACCAAATTACTTAAAAATTCAACGTGTTCGCAAAATAATAAAACGAATCAACCCTTAACACATTGTCAGTCAATAGCAAAAAAATTTGACATATGAAATGTAATAAATTATAAAATATGAGTTTTTACATCCTCCTCCCTTTAAGGAATTTCGTCCCAAAATTCAATATATAGTAAAAAAACAACCATCAAATAAATGAAGATACTTTTGGAACATCTCAGACTTGAGCCCTCAAATTGCTCTCCACTCATTGTTGTCCCTCCACAACACTCGAACCAAAGGAATCTCCCCATGACAAAGAACTCGTACCTCTCTCCTTAGGATCAGCTCTGGCTCTTCTTCAAGAGTCATCCTCCTGGATAGGAACGTCAATTTAAAAGATGATATGCGAAGGATTTGGCGTACACTTCCTCAACAAGGACATATGGAATCATTATGGACATACTTGAGTTGGGGAGGTAAATCAAGTCTATTTGCCACGTTACCAATCTGATTAACAATCTAGAACGAGCCAATGAATCTCGGAGATAATTTCCCTTTAAGTCCAAATTGGCTGATGCCACGCCTCGAACAAAGCTTTAGAAAAAAAAAATCACCAGCCTCAAACTCAACTTCATGTCATTGAGATTGGCATAACTCTTCTGCCTACTATGTACTATCTTTAGTCTCTCTCGAATTAGTTGGTTCTTCTTTGTGGTTTTCTGGATCAACTCGATCCCAAGAGTAACTCTCTTCTTTGACTCAGCCCAACACAAGGGCGAGCGACAAGACCTCCCAAACGCCTGGAGAAACTTCAATGCTGGCTTGTAAAATTGTTGTTATAAACAAACTCTACCAACGACAAATAGTTGATCCAACTATCTCCAAAATCTAGAATACAAGCTCGCAATATATCCTCCAAAGTTTGGATGATACGCTATGACTGCCCATCTGTCTGAGGATGATGTGCCATACTAAGGTTCAACTCTGTACCTAGGGCTTTCTACAAGGCTTTCCAAAACTTGGAAGTGAAGCTAGGGTCACGGCCAGAAACAATACTCGAGGGAATATCGTGAAGATGAACGATGTTCTTGATATGCCGCCGACTGAACTTTGACAAGGGAAAATCCATCTAAATCGATATAAAGTGATTCGATTTAGACTAACGATCCACAATGACCTAAACCGCATCAAACTTCTAAGGAGTTCTTGGAAGTCCCATGACAAAATCCATGGTGATCATATCCGACTTCCACTCTAAAATAGGCAATGGCTACAACAATCTATCTGGCTTCTGACGATACAACCACACAAAACAAACTTGTAGCAGTTTATCCTTCGAGTTTCTCACAACCAACACACAATGCAGTGCCCCACGCTAAACCATATAATTTTGTCAGAGAATATGCATAAAAAATAGATATTATCTTGCATAATTAGTTGCTGGAGAATCAAGTAGGTCAGATAGTTCAAACAATAAATACAAGAAACCTTGGACAAATGCCAAGTGATATGGAAGTCCCAAGAAGAAAAGATAAGGGGCATGGTGAGTCAATAATTATGAAAAATGAAAGAGGAGGAAACGGTAGAGAAAAATAAAGGTTCAGAGAAGAAAACACATAAATTTAGAAGGAATCATCTGGGAAAGAAAACTCATTTGTTTTAGAAAATAAGTGCTGAAATTCACGATGTTGCAGCATCACTGCAGCAAACAGTCGCAGAAAATCAAGTTGAGAAATTTCCTCCACAATTTTCACAGAGTCTTCAAAGACAGCATCAAGATGAAACATTTAAGAAATTTTTGGAGGTGCCGAAACAACTTTACATCAATATCCCTCTTATGGAAGTTTTGGAGAAAATATTGAGTTACGCCAATTTTTTTAAAGAAAATATGTCAATGAAAAAGACTCAATAAGTTTGAATAAGTTTTAAGTACATAAACCAAAATAAAGGAAACAGAAAATTGGGAACCACCATTGATCTCCAGCTACAAACCGCTCCTTGCCTGGAAAGGAAGGGGGTCGTTTGAGGGTGAGTGACTAGCTAAGTAAGAAACTTATACTAAATGTAATGTATGAAAAACTTATTTTACCTCTCACCTCAAACATGATTAAACTGTAGGATCGAGATTGACTAAGAGAGGGGTGAATTAGACCTTTTTGATTTTTTTTTTAATCTAACGGCAAACAATCAAACAATAAAAGTAAAGGAGAGAGTGAGAAAAACAACCACACGAGTTTTTACGTGGTTCGGCCAAAACCTGCCTACATCCACGCTTCAAGGTTTCCCCCTTGAAGATCCTTAAACTTCTCCTCACGAGAAAACAAGATCGAACTTCCGGGCGTCGATCTACTGCCTTACACAGATTCTGGATTGCTCTTCACGAGCGACAATCCATTGCCTTTACAGAAATGTGAGTTTGTAAAATCAGAACAAACTACTCTCCCTTAAAGATTAAATCTCAAGTTCAGGATTTAAGAAGAGTAGATGAAAATACAGAGTATGAAAATTTTGCTCGTTAGGGCTCAGAAATGAATTTTGCAAAAGTTGTTTCTTCGAGCTATCTTCTTTGCTTAAATACTCTGTCTGCTAATTGGCTATCTTCATTGAATGCTTCTTACAGGATAAGGAAATATATTACCATTGGAGAAGCTTCCGTACTTAGACAGTTAGCCGTTGCGTTCTAGAGTCGCTTTCGCTCGTCGGCCATTAATGATCTAGAGTTAAGGCTTTGGACGACGTCACTGTAGCTTCGCGGTTATTTTGAATTCTGGCGGAAGATCACCGGATGATGTTGCCTTTGAAATGCTTGATCCACCATCGGTAGATGCAACTTATAAATTTGAACCGCCTTCGGTAGATGAAGCTTTATGAATCTTGAACCGGCATAGGTATATGTTATTTTAAAGAGCTGAACCGCCATTGGTATATGTTACTTTGAAAGTCTGAACCGCCATCGGTAGATGTAGCTATTTTGTCGTTTAGCTTGCGGATCATTTACTCTTTGAACGACTCCGCCTTTGTCGTTTAGCGATCGGTGTGAGTAAGCTTTTAGCGATCAGTGGAAGTCCTCTTTTCTTTGTTTTTTAGCAATCGATGTGAGCAAACTTTTCTACTTCACCGGTGGATGTAAGCTTTAAACACCAGCGGATGATGAAACACTTTGTTTATCAATTTTCAGCTCTATTTTACTATTTAGCCGTGAACACTTAAACACATTTGTTAGACAACCAAAATACCCTTTTTAAGGGCATTTCCAACAGATTAAACTCATATGCATAATTCATTATTCTCATATATTAAACATAATCAAATTACATTTCTTAACATATAAACACAACATCAAAAACATATTTAGACTTATACACTCAATAAGTCAACATAAACCACAAATGGTTTTCAAACATCATTCCAAAGAAAACTTATTTCATCGTTTCAAGAGACATGCTCTAAAAATCATTGATGAGGCGATAATCAAAATGTTGTTGTATACATAGACAACTATATTAAAGTAGTCCATCATCGTACTTTTTATTTTGAAATCTCCCGAGTGAAAAAAGAAGATCGCACAAGAACCCATCTGACACACTGACATAGAAATGCGGCGATCAGAAGACCAACGACACCTCATGAATTTGAACAAAAGAAAAAAAAAAGGTAACGACGATCAGAAGTTCCAACAAAGTCACAAAGGTGGCCGATGATTCAAAGACGAGGTAGCAATGCCACCCGTAAAATTGTAATAAATCAATCACACACTAATCAGGTTTAGGAATTTGAAACTCAAGGAGCGTTTCCACACCACCCTATTACCCATTTTCCTAACATGCAAACAAAACATCTTTACGCAGTAGAAAATATGATGAGATAGCCTTGTGATGCTTTGACACTGAAACTATCCAAAACACCAAGAGGATTCATCAGTAAGTATATATTGCAACAAGATATGAAATTTCATGCATCAATGGTAAATGTGTAAAACATATATATATACGAAAAAACTAACGTGCTTGTGGCAAGGCCCCGTCAGGTTTTCATAGATGACAACTTATCAAGATAAATTTTGAAAATTATGCAATGCAATGCATTAAAGTATGAAATCCCTACCTTAACGAAGACTGCCTTCATTGCTAATCGAAGCTGTAACACCCGACGAGTTTGACCAGGTGACTTTCTTAACTGTTTTAATGGCCATGTTTGTTTTGATCTTTTCGGTTTGGAATTTTATGCCAAGGCTTAATTAATGTGCATGTGTCATAAATTAGGTTGGGTGGCAGGATTTGTAATTAAGAATGGTTGGATTAAGTATAAATAGGAAATGGAAAATTTTAAACCTCACTGTAGCCGACATTCCCTTCTGCGTTCTCTCATTTTCCCTAGTTGTTTCCCTCTCCGCCAGCGACTCTCTCATCGACGACGTATTTCTCCTTCTCCATTTCGACAATCGATGCCCTAGGTAAGACTCAGTCAATGTGGATTGCTGTTTATCTATTTGAGTACTGTTTTTCAGTTGAACTTGTGATTTCAGATTCTGCAATGGCCGAGTCTGGTTATTGTGATTCTAGGAATTCTAGATTACGCACACTGAGTGCTCGACTAATGGACTTATATATATATAGGCGTTAGATTCTAGGGTGATTTTTAATTAGGACTTTTAGGATGTTGTTTTAACTCTACAATATGAAATGTTTTAGGTGAAGAAGTCTGAAGAGAAGTACTCAAAGTTGTTAAGGAAACCAGGTAAGTGAATGTGTAGGAATACCCGGCCATTAGGGCCCTACATCACAAGGGTACTGGTTAGAAGCTGTTTTCGATGTTTAAGGATTATCTGAGCTTTTATCTGTTAGTATGATTCTAGTTAGATGTATGATCTGTTCAATAGAACGATGAACTAAGAGTATCCCAACTCATGCATCATGAATGTTTCTCAAGCACATGATAATGTTTTCAATGCATGTTTTCTCTCATGAATAAGACAAGAATATGAAACCTATGCAACATGGATTAAGAGATGGTTGGGGGCGGTTTGGCATATGTCACTGTCCCAAAAGATGGACCAAGAATACGACCCGCAAGGGACTATGTACACTCTCACTGTCAAACCCCCTTTACCGGCACAAATCCTCCCTTAATTCATACAACGTAAATGATGAATATGAATGATGATTATGAATGATGACTATGAATGATGATTATGAATGATGACTATGAATAATGATTATGAATGATGACTATGAATGATGATTATGAATGATGTATATGAATGATGACTACGAACATGAGTACGAACAAGAACAAGTAAAGATCCATGAGCATGTGTTTCTTTAAACTGTGCATTCATGCATATGTGTTAGCATTGCATTCCTTACTAAGCATTAGGCTTATAGTTTAAACCTTATGATGTAAGTGGCGAGATATCAGGTGAGGAATTCAAAGTTGATGAAGATGTTTAAGTTGGTTGCTGGGAGGTGCTCAGGGTGGAAGTTTGTGGCTGGATGGCGATTATGACCCGTGGTTATGCTCTTATTATGTCAGTAAGGTTTATGAGAAAACTGATGTTTAAGTAGGATGAGATCTTTCTTTGAATACTGGATTTTGTGATTGTCTGGTTTGGTTACCGAGTCGGGGATGATTAAAAGAGAATAGAATAACCTGTTTCTTATAAGTCTTCCGCAACATGTAATCTAGATGAGTCCATGATCTATGCCTGCCTATGTTTGTGACTACGAAGTATGAGATCTGTGAAGGTCAGGTTATATTTTTGTCGGTGTGAATTGTTTAGAGATTTTTAGGATTTCTTGCTGTGTGATAGAAGTTGGATGAACGTATCGTCCTGGCTGACGTCATCGGCAGGAGCTGTGTGATAGAAGTTGGGTGAACAGTATCATCCGGCTAACGTCAACGGTGGATGGTGAATGTTTGTTGTTCACCGGATGATGCCTCTATTCGGATGAGGTAAGTGAGTCACGTGTATTGCACATGCTCACCGGATGATGTCTCTGATGGGTGAGTACATCATCTGGCTGACGTCACCAGTGGATGGCGAAGGGTTGTTGTTCACCGGATGATGTCTCTTATTAGTTAGCAAGGTTAAGTAAGCCACGTGAGATGCACAAGATGACCGGATGATGTATATTTACACTAACTGGCTGAAGCGAGCTCAACGCTTGTCGTTTAGGGATCGGCGTAGGTGATATACGTATATATTTTGTCGTCTAGTGCTCAGGGTGATGCAGGGACTGAAGTGTGATTTATCACCGGTCGATGTGAGTTTATTCCTCTACCGGCAGATACAGTTCAAGAGTTGATGTACCTGTTCACCGGCTGAGGCACCTCGCACTGCTCGCCGGCAGATGCGTATTGTATTTCTTTGCTAAGCGATGTTTAATGATTCACGAGTGATGTCTTGAGCTAAGATATGAGTTATTTTTTAAAAAAAAATTTAAAGGGGTACAATTCCGGTAAAAATAGTAAGGATATATGGACAAGTCTAAAAGAGTCATGGTTTGGTCTCTGCCCTACTGGGGTCGTTACAGAAGCTACTACCTCTGATACCGGCTCGTACTCTAAAAGCTCGTCTGAGCTTAAAACAAAATCATATCAGAAAAATCTCTCTAAAAAAACTAAAGGAAACACATGGATGAGTCTTATATTGGGAATAGGAATCAAAACCGAAGGAATTATAAATTGTCGCGAACGTCGCCGAGGCACGTAAAAAATTTCCTCAAATAAAAGATTGTTCGATCGACTAGAACTCATAAGAAGGTCAACCGAATCCAGCATGGGTCGACCGGTCTCGGCAAAGTTCTACCCTTGTTCTTCTCAGGTTTTACCATGAGTCGACTGCCGACTCTAGCGGTTGACACTTGTTCTTTTCAATTTTTTGGCAGTGGTCGATTGGACTCAAAAGCGGTCAACCTACAAAGTGTCAACTGACCTCCCAAGAAGTCGACATATGATTGTTTCTGTTTGCAGGGGTCTACCCTTACCCAACAAGTGTCAACCGCCACGAGGATTTCTATAGGCAAATAGTCGCAAAACTTGCCTGTATTCGTCATTTATGCATCCCAAAATAAACAAACGCTAACATAAACTTTAAATCTACTCATATAATTCAAATTAATCAAACGATTCAAGTTTCCAATCTTGAATCCAAAACCAACATTTTTGCATCCATTGGACTTGCTAGCTTAGGTGAAGGCTCGGGAGCAGGAGGAGGGAAGTGCAATTCTGCCTCCTGAAGATCCAAAGGAATAAGGCGAGCAACTTCACCAACCTCAGGTCTCATGATGGGAGGGAGGAGAACTTCAGAGCAATCCCCTGGGTAGGAATGAGGGCTGAGCGGTGCAGGGCAGAATGCATCAAATTGAGCCTTGAGAGCGCGGAAATCCAATGACTCAATCTCCCTATGGCGATCCATCTTCTTAGCAAGCTGATCTTGAACTACATCAAGATCCTTGCTCAAATCCAATTTGGTCTTTGTGAGCCGTGCATCAACAGATACATCAATCTGGTTCTTAACAGAACTGAGTGCTGTTCCGAGGCTCTCTATGTAGGACTTCAAATCAGTGTACTAGTCTTGAACAGTGGAGAGAGCAGTGTTGAAGCGGTCTAGGCATGACATGAACTCATTGAGCTGGACCTCACTAATGAATGATCTCCTCTGATAAGTTTGAGGAGTTGCAGGAGCATTGGATGGTAGTGGGGAGGAAACTTGTACTTGAAGAGTAGTGTGATGGAGAGCATTGGAGCAGGAGCAATTGGACTTGGAGGAGCAATTGGACTTGGAGGAGCAATTGGACTTGGAGGAGCAATTGGACTTGGAGGAGCAATTGGACTTGGAGGAGCAATTGGACTTGGAGGAGCAATTGGACTTGGAGGAGCAATTGGACTTGGAGGAGCAATTGGACTTGGAGGAGCAATTGGACTTGGAGGAGCAATTGGACTTGGAGGAGCAATTGGACTTGGAGGAGCAATTGGACTTGGAGGAGCAATTGGACTTGGAGGAGCAATTGGACTTGGAGGAGCAATTGGACTTGGAGGAGCAATTGGACTTGGAGGAGCAATTGGACTTGGAGGAGCAATTGGACTTGGAGGAGCAATTGGACTTGGAGGAGCAATTGGACTTGGAGGAGCAATTGGACTTGGAGGAGCAATTGGACTTGGAGGAGCAATTGGACTTGGAGGAGCAATTGGACTTGGAGGAGCAATTGGACTTGGAGGAGCAATTGGACTTGGAGGAGCAATTGGACTCCAGCATGGCGGACCGGTCTCGGCAAAGTTCTACCCTGTTCTTCTCAGGTTTTACCATGAGTCGACTGCCGACTTAGCGGTGACACTTGTTCTTCTTTTCAATTTTTGGCAGTGGTCGATGGACTCAAAAGCGGTCAACCTACAAAGTGTCAACTGACCTCCCAAGAAGTCGACATATGATTGTTCTGTTTGCAGGGGTCTACCCTTACCCAGCAAGTTTCAACCGCCACGAGGATTTCTATAGGCAAATAGTCGCAAAACTTGCCTGTATTCGTTCATTTATGCATCCCAAAATAAAACAACACACTTAAATAACTTTAATCTACTATATATTCAAATTAATCAAACGATTCAAGTTTCCAATCTCGAATCCAAAACCAACATTTTTGCATCCATTGGACTTGCTAGCTTAGGTGAAGGCTCGGGAGCAGGAGGAGGGAAGTGCAATTCTGCCTCCTGAAGATCCAAAGGAATAAGGCGAGCAACTTCACCAACCTCAGGTCTCATGATGGGAGGGAGGAGAACTTCAGAGCAATCCCCTGGGTAGGAAGGAGGGCTGAGCGGTGCAGGGCAGAACGCATCAAATTGAGCCTTGATGAGCGCGGAAATCCAATGACTCAATCTCCCTATGGCGATCCATCTTCTTAGCAAGCTGATCTTGAACTACATCAAGCTCCTTGCTCAAATCCAGGAGCAATTGGACTTGGAGGAGCAATTGGACTTGGAGGAGTAATTAGGAGTGTAGGAGCAGTTGGAAATGCAGGAGCAGATTGAACTAAGGGAGAGGTAGGGGCTGGAGCAGGCAGAGATGGCAACAAAATAGTGGGTGGAGGAGAAGGTGGATACTCTGAAGTAGAGTAGAGAAGGCACAGATATTGGAGTGGTATGTGCCACTAATGTAGGAGGTATATGAGGAGGAGGAAGAGAAGTAGAAGGAAGGCTAGGAACAAAAGGAGGAAGGAAAAGGCGAGGAGGATGGGAACGAGACACCTGAGAGGCAGAAGGTGAGTCATCAAAGGCAGGAATCTCAGATTCATCCATACCTTCTTGAACAGATTCCTCTTGCAGGAGAAGTTTCCTCTTCCCAAGCTTGACAGATTTAGCTTTAGTAGCCTTTTTCTTGGTCTGATCCAAAACAAAATCTCCTTTCGATTCCTTTTGATCCCCATTCTGTTGAGAGTAGTGGTGGAGTAGAAGCTGGAAGGTTTTAATCGGAAGGGAGCATCTTCCTCTGGAAATTCTACTTCAAACTGCGCAAAGAGTCGCATGAGTAAGAGATTATAAGGAAGGGAAGTAGCCCTGGAGGAGACACTCTGTACCATCCTCCGTAAAACAATGAAGCCAATATCAAAGGGGGTCTTTTGATAAAGGGCAAACAGAACAAATAAGTCCATACCACTTACTTCATCGTGGTGACCACCCTTAGGAATGATATTATACCCGATCATCTGGTGAAAGAGCCGAGCCCTGCAGTTGAGATGCTTTCTCTTCAAGGGATCAGGGATAAAATTTGGGTCCAAAGCAATAGCCTTCAAAAATTGATGACCCGCAAGAGAGTTAAAAAAAGGGGGCGCATGTCCAGACTCATAAAATTTGGAATGACTATCTAGGTGTGGACTCCCCAGAATTGCATTGATGGTTTGGGAGGTAATAACTATGTGTTTTCCATACACATAGCATGAAAGAGTCGAAAGATCCGAGGGGAAGCTAAGGTTGCATAGAACATTTTGATCGCCTCAGGGTAATAGAAAGACTCGACATCAAATAATTCCAGTAGTCCAAGATCTTTCAATGGTTCAACAATATCTAATCCAGCTAAATCCTCAGGGATAATCCTTCTACAGGGAATCAAAGATTTATGTTTGAAATCGTCATGATACCTGGCTTCAGTGGCCTGATTTTGAAAATAGAGCGATGGCCACTGGTTTGCACGAGGAAGCTCTCGTGACTGACAGACTGATATTTTAGCCTTCTTCTTGGCCGGTTTCGGAACAGCACGGGATGATGAAGCCATTTGTTCGACAAGAAAGTGAAACTCGAGAGAGGAGAAATTTAGGGAATGAACAGATGAGTGGTAGGGCAGAGGCTTGGGAAAGAGCACGAAAGATGAAACGTCAAAAAAAAATGAATTTAAACCTTAGAGTTTCGCCCGACTGAAAGACGACACACGTGTAAAACTGATATCGCCCGATGGGTGACACGTGTCGGCAGATTGAAGAATATATCTTTCGATGCCTATCGGTAGATATACATTATCCGATACCTAATAGAAGACATACATCTTTCGATGCCTTCAGAGACCAACAGAATTTACCAACAGAAGAAGAATCTTAGGTTTTCTCAACCCGAATGAGACCTAACCTTATTATAATATTATTGAAGGTCTTTTCATCCAAAGACTTGGTAAAGATGTCAGCTAATTGATCAACAGAATTAACAAATTCTAAGGAAATATCACCTTTTTGAACATGATCTCTTATAAAGTGATATCTGACCTCTATATGCTTAGTTCTAGAATGTTGGATCGGATTTTTGGAAATATTAATGGCACTGGTGTTGTCACACCGAATAGGAATCCTATCATAGAAAAGATTATAATCTTCTAGAGTTTGTTTCATCCAAAGCATTTGTGTACAACAACTGCCAGCAGCAATATATTCACTCTCAGCAGTTGACAATGCAACAAAATTTTGTTTCTTAGAATACCAGGAAACTAAAGATTCACCAAGGAATTGACACGTTCCACTGGTGCTTTTCCTATCAACTAGACTCCCAGCATAATCAGAATCTGAATATCCTATGAGATCAAAAGAAGTACCCTTCGGATACCACAATCCTAAATCATGAGTTCCACTCAAATATTTAAATATTTCTTGACTGCATTTAAGTGAGACTCCTTAGAAGCAGCTTGGAATCTAGTACAGAGATAGACACTAAAAAGAATATCTGGCCTACTAGCAGTTAGATATAACAAAGATCCAATCATACCACGATATTTTTTAATATCAACACTTGTTCCATTTTCATCTTTGTCCAACTTGGTTGTGGTACTCATGGGAGTCCTGGAAGACTTAGAGGATTCTAATCCAAATCTTTTCAAGAGGTCTTTGATGTATTTTTCTTGGCAGAAGAAAATACCATCGGATTTTTGGCTAATTTGGAATCCTAAGAAGAATTTTAGCTCCCCCATCATACTCATTTCAAATTCGCTTTGCATAAGGGAAGAAAATTCATCACACATAGAGATATTAGTTGATCCAAAAATAATGTCATCGATATAGATTTGTACTAACAGAATATCACTGCCCTTTTGCATGGTAAATAGAGTTGAATCGGTGTTACCTTTTTTGAACTTCCTTTCCTCAAGGAAATTCTTCAATCTATCATATCAAGCTCTAGGTGCCTGTTTTAATCCATAGAGAGCTTTCTTAAGTTTGTAAACATGGTCAGGTTTTTCATAGTTTTCAAATCCTAAGGGCAGCTCTACATAAACTTCTTCTATGAAATAACCATTTAAAAAGGCACTCTTTACATCCATTTGAAAGAGTGTGAAGTTTTTGTAGCAAGCATATGCTAATAGCATCCTTATAGACTCTAATCTAGCTACTGGTGCAAAGGTTTCCTCAAAATCTACTCCTTCTTCTTGATTGTAACCTTTAGCAACCAATCTGGCTTTATTTCTAATAACTATGCCACTTTCATCCATCTTGTTCTTAAATACCCATTTTGTTCCTATAATTGAATAATTGTCTGGTTTTAGAACAAGTTCCCAGACATTGTTCCTCTCAAATTGGTTTAACTCTTCCTGCATAGCCATAATCCAATTTTCATCCAGCTCAGCTTCCTCGAATTTCTTAGGTTCTATTTGGGAAATAAATGCTACATTGGCACAGAGATTCCTAAGAGAGGATCTAATCTTTACTCCTAAGGAAGGATCACCTAAAACTTCATCTAATGGATGGTTTCTTGCATACTTTCAATCTCTAGGCAGAGCTGTAGATTTATCCTTGACCGGAACAATATCTAGAGAACTTGAAGTAGATTCTAGGGATTTTTCAGTTTGAGGGATATCTGTAGGCTTATCTAAGGAAAGGGAATCTAAATGCTTTTCTAAGAGAACATCCTCATCCACATTGATTGTGAGCTGAGGGGGCTCATCAAAGTTGACATGTACAGATTCCTCTACAACTAGAGTTCTCCTATTGAACACTCTATAAGCTTTACTAAAAAGAGAATAACCCAGAAAAATTCCAAGATCAGATTTGGAATCAAATTTTCCTAAATTATCCTTAGTATTAAGAATGAAACATTTACTACCGAATGCTCTAAAGTATTTGACAGAGTGAGTTTTTCCATGCCAAAGCTCATAAGGAGTTTTCTCAAAAATTGGTCTTATAGAGACCCGATTGAGCACATAACAGGCTGTTGCAACAGCTTCAGCCCAGAAATACATAGGAAGGGAGTTTTGATTAAGCATAGTCCTAGCAAGCTCTTGGAGAGATCCATTCTTCCTCTCAACAACACCATTTTGCTGAGGGGTTTTAGGGGAAGAAAAATTGTGCTCAATTTCATTTTTGAGACACAAAAGTTCAAATTTCTCATTTTCAAACTCTCCACCATGATCACTACGAATAGCAACTATGGTGAGCCCCTTTTCATTTTGAACTCTTTTCCTAAAACTAGAGAATGTATCAAAAGTTTCATCCTTTGACTTCAGAAAGAATACCCAAGTGAATCTAGAGAAGTCATCGACAATGACATAAGCATAGAATTTTCCTCCTAAGCTGGCTATATAGAAGGACCGAAAAGGTCCATGTGAAGGAGTTGGAGAGGCTTAGAAGTAGAGATTGCATTCTTTGATGCAAAAGAACTTTTGAGCTGTTTACCCATTTGGCAGGCTTCACAGACCTTATCCTTCTCAAAGGATATCTTAGGGATCCCTCTAACTAAATTATCCTTAGTAATCTTAGCTAAGGTATCCATCCCTACGTGTCCTAATCTCCTATGCCAAGTCTAGCAGTCATTAGAAGAATTAGCAACAAAACATTTCTCATCATTACAAACAATGTTATCTAAATCAATGATATAAATATTCTCTTTCCTATAACCAGTAAAGAGAATCTTGCTATTTGAAACATCCTTAATTATGTAGAAATTTGACTTAAAAGTCACCTTATATCCTTTATCACTTAATTGACTAATACTAAGCAAATTATGCTTTAATCCTTCAACTAATAACACATTCTCAATAGAAGGATTAAGGCTGTTACCTATATTGCCGACGCCAACAATTTTGCTCTTTTGGTTTCCACCAAAATTAACGCTTCCTTTCTTCTTGTTGACAACATTGAGTCTCCTGTCATATGCCTCGAGCATCCACTATCGAAGTACCATTGATTTTTCCCAAGAGAACAATCAACCTGCAAAACAGCAGATCAAGTTGTCTTCTTTGGTACCCAAACCTTTTGGGTCCTAGAGTTAGGCCTGGTCCCCTTAGGAACCCATTGTAGTTTGCTGCCAGACTTGATATTGTTTGATTTTAAAGGACATATAAAAGATTTATGTCCTACTTCATTACACGCATGGCAAACAGTAGATTTAACAAAGAAGTTCTTATATACTTTCCTTTTACTAAATCCATCATATCTCAAACCAGCTTTATTAAATGTCATTCTTTGGCTGCCTAAAAGCATATTTAGATTCTTGCTGCCATTAGTAAAATTCAGAACAAGTTTATTCAAAGTCTCATTTTTCTTTTTAAGTTCAGAAACTTCCTTTTCATTCTGATTATTTTCCTTAGCATGCTTTTCAGCTAAACTAGCATTCTCTCTTTTCAACTGATTATATTTAGTCTTTAGCATACCAAATTGCTTAACTAAATCATTAAAAGCATCAACCATATCCCCATCATCATCAGATTCACTCTCATTATCACTTAAAATACTGGACGAGGAGGAACTAACCTTGTCTTCGTGTGCCATGAAGCACAGATTGGCAACCTCTTCCTCTTCTGAAGAAGTGTCGTCTTCACTGTTATCCCAAGTGGCCTTCATAGCCTTCTTCTTAAACTTCTTGGGATTTTTCTTCGCTTGTGGACAGTCTGCCTTCATGTGACCAGACTTTCCACACTCGAAACAAGTGATTTCCTTTTCCCTTTGATACTTTTCACCTTTTGAAATCTCCTTCCTTGCATCCTCTTTCTTTGGAGGAATTTGTTGAACCTCCTTGTAATGAGGGCAATATCCTCATCATCTTCTTCTTCTTCTTCCTCAGATACTTCTTGTTTACTGGAAGAGGCCTTCATAGATATCTTTTCTTTTTGTAGCCTCTTTTTCTTGAGGTCTTCCTTCTCGTTTGACCTCATTGTGATCTCATGTGTCATGAGTGATCCAATGAAATCCTCAATTTTTAGAACCTTGAGATCCTTTGCTTCCTGAATGGCAGTCACCTTCGGCTGCCAGCTTCTTGGAAGACATTTGAGAATTTTCCTGACCTGTTCTTCACTAGAGTAGGATTTACAAAGAGCTTTTAACCCATTAGTTATGTTAGTAAATCTCGTAAACATAGAAGAAACAGATTCATCCTTAGGCATAGAAAATAGCTCATACTCATGTATAAGCATATTCAGTTTGCTTTCTTTTACTTGATTTGTGCCTTCGTGTGTGATCTCTAAAAGGTGTCAAATCTCTTGAGTGTTCTCACACCCTTGTACTCTATTAAACTCATCTCTGTTCAGAGCACAGTATAGAGTATTTACAGCTTTGGCATTTAAGCTTAAATTCTTCTTGTCTGATTCAGTTAATTCATCAGACCTTTTTGGTATGCTAACCCCGTTTTCAGTTTTCATGGCTTTAAATGGACCAAATTCTATATTATTCCATATGTCATAGTCCATAGCCTGAACATAAATTCTCATCCTAGATTTCCAGTACACATAATCATTACCATCGAAGAATGGAGGTCTAGTGGTAGACTGACCTTCCATTTGTGTAGAGTGTGTGTTGAATGCCATTTCAAATATCACAATATTTTCTAGATAAACAACTTAGACAATATTAAACCTCGCTCTGATACCAATTGTAGGATCGAGATTGACTAAAAGGGGGGTGAATTAGACCTTTTTGATTTTTTTTTAATCTAACGGCAAACAATCAAACAATAAAAGTAAAGGAGAGAGTGAGAAAAACCAAAACACGAGTTTTTACGTGGTTCGGCCAAAACCTGCCTACATCCACGCTTCAAGGTTTCCCCCTTGAAGATCCTTAAACTTCTCCTCACGAGAAAACAAGATCGAACTTCCGGGCGTCGATCTACTGCCTTTCACAGATTCTGGATTGCTCTACACGGGCGACAATCCACTGCCTTTACAGAAATGTGAGTTTGTAAAATCAGAACAAACTACTCTCCCTCAAAGATTAAATCTCAAGTTCAGGATTTGAGAAGAGTAGATGAAAATATAGAGTATGAAAATTTTGCTCGTTAGGGCTCAGAAATGAATTTTGCAAAAATTGTTTCTTCGAGCTATCTTCTTTGCTTAAATACTCTGTCTGCTAATCGGCTATCTTCATTGAATGCTTCTTACTGGATAAGGAAATATATTATCGTTGGAGAAGCTTCCGTACTTAGACAGCTAGCCGTTGCATTTTGGAGTCGCTTTCGCTCGTCGGCCATTAATGATCTGGAGTTAAGGCTTTGGACGACGTCACTGTAGCTTCGCGGTTATTTTGAATTCTGGTGGAAGATCACCGGATGATGTTGCCTTTGAAATGCTTGATCCTTCATCGGTAGATGCAACTTATAAATTTGAACCACCTTCAGTAGATGAAGCTTTATGAATCTTGAACCGGCATTGGTATATGTTATTTTAAAGAGCTGAACCGCGATCGGTATATGTTACTTTGAAAGTCTGAACCGCCATCGGTAGATGTAGCTATTTTGTCGTTTAGCTGGCGGATCATTTACTCTTTGAACGACTCCGCCTTTGTCGTTTAGCGATCGGTGTGAGTAAGCTTTTAGCGATCGGTGGAAGTCCTCTTTTCTTTGTCGTTTAGCAATCGGTGTGAGCAAACTTTTCTACTTCACCGGTGGATGTAAGCTTTAAACACCAGCGGATGATGAAACACTTTGTTTATCAATTTTCAGCCCTGTTTTACTATTTAGTCCTGAACACTTCAACACATTTGTTAAACAACCAAAATACCCTTTTTAAGGGCATTTCCAACAGATTAAACTCATATACATAATTCATTATTTTCATATATTAAACATAATCAAATTACATTTCTTAACATATAAACACAACATCAAAAACATATTTAGACTTATACACTCAATAAGTCAACATAAACCACAAATGGTTTTCAAACATCATTCAAAAGAAAACTTATTTCATCGTTTTAAGAGACATGCTCTAAAAATCACTGATGAGGCGATAATCAAAATATTGTTGTATACATAGACAACTATATTAAAGTAGTCCATCATTGTACTTTTATTTTGAAATCTCCCGAGTGAAAAAAGAAGATCGCACAAGAACCCATCTGACACACTAACATAGAAATGCGGCGATCAGAAGACCAACGACACCTCATGAATTTGAACAAAAGAAAAAAAAGGTAACGACGATCAGAAGTTCCAACAAAGTCACAAAAGTGGCCGATGATTCAAAGACGAGGTAGCGACGCCACCCGTAAAATCGTAATAAATCAATCACGCCCTAATCAGGTTTAGGAATTTGAAACTCAAGGAGCGTTTCCACAACACCTTATTACCCATTTTCCTAACATGCAAACAAAACATCTTCACGCAGTAGAAATATGATGAGATAGCCTTGTGATGCTTTGACACTGAAACTATCCAAAACACCAAGAGGATTCATCATTAAGTATATATTGCAACAAGATATGAAATTTCATGCATTAATGGTAAATGTGTAAAACATATATATATACGAAAAAACTAACGTGCTTGTGGCAAGGCCCCGTCAGGTTTTCATAGATGACAACTTATCAAGATAAATTTTGAAAATTATGCAATGCAATGCAATAAAGTATGAAATCCCTACCTTAACGAAGACTGCCTTCATTGCTAATCGAAGCTACTACCTCTGATACCGGCTCGTACTCTAAAAGCTCGTCTGAGCTTAAAACAAAATCAATATAAAAAAAATCTCTCTAAAAAAAACTAAAGGAAACACATGGATGAGTCTTATATTGGGAATAGGAATCAAAACCGAAGGAATTATAAATTGTCGCGAACGTCGCCGAGGCACGTGAAAAATTTCCTCAAATAAAAGATTGTTCAATCGACTAGAACTCATAAGAAGGTCAACTAAATCTGGCATGGGTCGACGTGTCTCGGCAAAGGTCTACCCTTCTTCTTCTCAGGTTTTACCATGAGTCGACTACCGACTCTAGCGGTTGACACTTGTTCTTTTCAATTTTTTGGCAGTGGTCGATTGGACTCAAAAGCGGTCAACCTTCAAAGTGTCAACTGACCTCCCAAGAAGTCACATATGATCGTCTCTGTTTCTAGCAGGGGTCTACCCTTACCCAGCAAGTGTCAACCGCCATGAGGATTTCTATAGGCAAATAGTAGCAAAACTTGCCTATATTCGTCATTTATGCATCCCAAAATAAACAAACGCTAACATAAACTTTAAATCTACTCATATAACTCAAATTAATCAAACGATTCAAGTTTCCAATCTCGAATCCAAAACCAACATTTTTGCTCTAGATCTCAATGCGAAAACGAAGAGAAAACAACTTACCCGCAAAATCCCTTCACAAAAGTTGGTGCTAGAAGTCTCGTGAACACACACCCTATTTCAAAACTCGATGATTCATGCTCTCTCTCTCTCTCTCTCTCTCTCTCCTCTCCTCTCTCTCTCTCTCTCTCTCTCTCTCTCCTCTCTCTCTCCTCTTCTCCTCTCTCTCTCTCTCTGGCGGCCACGTAACGAAAGGGAAGGAAGGATTTCCTTCCTCCCTTTCTTATAAAACATATTTATTTTAATTAAAATTTAATTCATTAAATTCTTATTCTTTGAAACTCCAAACATTATCTAAATTCTTACTGGAGGTAAAAATCTAATTAACCCAATATAATTTTCTCTAATTTCAAACACACGGTAACTTTTCAAATTATCGATTTTACCAATTATTGAAAAATCCAACGTGATCACAACACGATAAAATGAGTCAACTCTCAACATGTTGACCGTCAATAACACAAAATTTGACACGTGGAATTGAATTAATATAAATTGACTGAGTTTTTCTGTTATGGGAGATGTCATCTTCACAACTAGAGAGAAACTTTCATCAAAATCAACATATTTCTTCTAACTGTATCTTTTCACAACCAATCTATAGCTTCATATCTTAACTGTGAGTCCAATATAATTTTCTCTAATTTCAAACACACGGTAACTTTTCAAATTATCGATTTTACCAATTATTGAAAAATCCAACGTGATCACAACACGATAAAATGAGTCAACTCTCGACATGTTGACCGTCAATAACCCAAAATTTGACACGTGGAATTGAATTGATATAAATTTATTGAGTTTTTCTGTTATGGGAGATGTCATCTTCACAACTAGAGAGAAACTTTCATCAAAATCAACATATTTCTTCTTACTGTATCTTTTCACAACCAATCTATAGCTTCATATCTTAACTGTGAGTCCAATATAATTTTCTCTAATTTCAAACACACGGTAACTTTTCAAATTATCGATTTTACCAATTATTGAAAAATCCAACGTGATCACAGCACGATAAAATGAGTCAACTCTCAACATGTTGACCGTCAATAACACAAAATTTGACACGTAGAATTGAATTAATATAAATTTACTGAGTTTTTCTGTTATGGGAGATTTCATCTTCACAACTAGAGAGAAACTTTCATCAAAATCAACATATTTCTTCTTACTGTATCTTTTCACAACCAATCTATAGCTTCATATCTTAACTGTGGGTAACTGTCGTCGAACTTCAACTTGTAGACCCATTTTTTTAGAGCTCGCTTGCCCTTAGACAATTTTACCTATTCATATATATGATTCTTGTGCAAAGAATTTATTTCCTTTTGCATGGCTCTTTTCCTTTGTGTTTGTAATTCATGAGACATAACTTCTGAGTAAGTTTTTGGTTTTCCCCTTATGTAAGATCACATACTCAAGGATATAATATCTCCTAGAAGGCTCTCTATCTCTTGTTGATCTTCTTTATAGTACTAATATCGAAGAATTTTCTTCAATTTGATCAGTTGGTTAAAACTTATCATATGTAAAAATACCCTGATCGACAATATCACCATTGTCTTCATCTCTGACTCCCCCATATTCTCAATTACTAAAAGTGTACTAATTGGATCCAAACTAGTAGAAAATTCTGGAATTGAGTGAGGTCTCTCTGCCTTATCAGTTTCAATTAATTGAGTTTCCAAGAAAACAACATCTATGCTCCTTACTATCTTTTCAATAACTGGATCCCAAAATCTATACTCGAACTCATCATATGAATAACCTAAAAAGATACAATTTTTGGCTTTATCGTCCAGCTTGAATTCATCTTTCGGAACGTGAATATAGGCTCTGCACCCAAACACTCTCACGTGCTTGTAAGAAACATTCTGCCAAACTAGTTTCGAAACATCACCATCTAACGGAGCTGAAGGAGAAATGTTAATCAAGTCAACTAGAGTACTCAAAGCTTCATACCAAAAAAGTTTAGATAATTTGGCATCAAAGAGCATAATTTTATTATTTTTTGAATTGTTCTATTCATTTTCTTTGTCACTCTATTCTGAAGAGGACTTTTGAGTACAATCTTCTCAAGTTTAATGCCACGGCTCTTACATTATTTTTTAAATGGCCCTCTGTACTCACCACCATTATTAGCTCTGTCACATTTAAATTTTCTTCTGGTTTATCTCTCTATCCTGACATGAAATTCTTTGAAAATTTCTAATACTTGATCTTTTGTTTTCAAGGTAAAAGCAAATACCTTCCGTGAGTGATCGTCAATAAATGTAACAAAATAGTATGCCCATTGAATGTCTTATCTTGCATACTACAGTATCTGTATGAATCAAATCAAGAATTCGATGTCTCGTAGAGGGGTAGATATTTTGAAACACAACTTTGTAAATTTTTCAAACAAAAAATGCACACAAGTCTTCAAATTCGAGCAGTTAAAACCCGTCAAAAACTACTTCTTAACAAGTGTCTAAAGTCCCTTATCACTAATGTGACCAAGTATGCCAAAGTTTAATATTATTTAACTTCTCAATGATATTTTGGTCTTCTTTGCTCTTACTATAACTAGGGAACCTTTGGAGAGCTTCCATCACAATTACCAAAATAATTGACAAAATCTTTATCCTCTACAACTTAAAGTAAATATCAAATTTAGACGGATATCCAGAATATGTCTAACATCTCTCAATGTCAGCTTATAGTTTGAATTGGTTTCCTGATTAATATAATCAATTCTCACAATCTTTAATGCAACATCGTTTTCTATCTTTACTTTATCATAATCACTATTAGTGTAGAATGAGAAGTATTCATCATGTGATGTAACATGATACGAAGCACCAGAATTAATAATCCAAATACACAGTTGAAGTGTCAAATACACACAACCTTTATTATAGGTAGTAATCACATCACAACCAACAGAGCTGCAATAATCTCTATCACTGTCATATTCGCTATCTTTCCTTTTGGATTGTTCTTGCTAATCCTTTTCATATGTCTTGGCTTCTCGTAATGAAAACATTTTATTGTCTTTCCTTTTAACTTAGATCTTCTTCTAGATGAACTCTTTTTATGTTGATCTTTACTTTGGGTTCGACCCTGTCTTTTTAGTTTCTTACTAACAAGAGCACCTTCACTAGAAGAATGACTCTAATCAATTCTTCTAACTTTCGTTTAGTAAATAATCTTTAATCATATCTAGAGTTAATTTACCATCTGATGCTAAGTTGCTTACTATAACCACAAGTGTTTCTCAACTGTCTCGCATAAAATTAAACAAAAGCAAAACTTGTAAATTTAACGTGATACTCATACCTAGTAGTTGATTCACTGATCCTGAAACTCTCTCAAGTACTCATTGATACTATGTTCATCCACGTATTTCAAATTCACGTTTTTAATTATAAGAGTTTTATTCTGAGCACTCCAACTTTCAAACAGTGATTCTAATTTATTCCAGGGTTGATCGTCTCTAGTCTCTGTAGCAATATTGTGAAACACACTTGCATCAACTCAACGTATAATATAAGCGATACATTTTCCATTATGATATTCTCAATTTCTATTTTTCTTGTCTCTCAATCTCGTTACATCCTCATTAATTGGCCCATGAAGATCTTTACAAAACAATATATCTTCCATCATGGTTTCCACGTATGATAATTATCTGATTTCAATTTTATCATCAAACCTGAATTCTCAATCATTTTAATTCACACAAAAAATTCAAAAAAAATATTAAGTCATAAATTTTATCTATTGTGATGAAACTTGACCAAACTTGATTATCTAGCAATCTGACTCTCATACAAATGAAAAACAATCGATAAAATTCGATTACGTAGCGAATAAATTCTTTTTTTCTTCTTTGTGTAACTAAAAATATATTATTATGTCAATTAATAATACGCCATGAAAAAAAAAGCAAAAAACTAACGAGATAACAATTTAACATGGTTCGGCAATGTGACTACGTCCATGGGGCCAAAATTGGATCTAATCTTACACTATAAAAACTGAATGCACAATAATCATTTCTAGAATAAACTAGAAGAAATAACAACTAGAATGATTAATCTCAAAAATAAATATTCTCATTAAACAAGAGAAAAATATCAATCTCACCAAATTGATTGACAACACAGCTTTAGTGACTTTGACTCTTCAATTATCGAAACCATCAAAATTGTAGATTTCGTCGACACAAAAGACACTCTAAAATCCTAGCTGAAACAGAGAAGAATCGACTATTCAATCTTACATGCAAAGATCGAGAAAAAACCCGAAGAAAAATTTACTTTTTCTTCTCTGTCTCTATTTAATTCTCTCTATCATTTTCTCTCTCTCTTCTATCTACTTTTTACAACAACCCCCTTATCTTTATCTTTATTTTTATTTATTTACTTTTCACCTTGTATTTCCTTAATGAGCTTTTAACTAGACTCATATAAATATCAAGTATCTCTGCTGTAACGTACTAGAGACATCAATTGCTCTAGACCTTTTGCCTACTTGACCGTGCAAAGAAAACTGTGATAATTGCTTAAGCAAACACTAGCATTCAAAAGTTAATAAATCAATTTCCTTTTTTACAAACATATATAATCATTATTTGCTTACACAAAAATATGTGCATATTCTATCTATTGCCATTTTAATATTATTTTGTAATTTTTCATATTCCGTCAAGTTGTTAGACTTGTGATACAAAAATTTAAAGTTTTTAAAAATTTCTTTACTCAATTTTATACGTTAAATATAAATGTAGTTATATATGCGCAGATAAATTCTAGAAAGGCAGGCAAAAGCCGGCAGTGTACGTTCAGACCAATGTTTGAAAGGATTTGTACAATTGTGTTTGTGAGTATTGAGTTGGGCATAGTCATATTCATTTGTTGATCATAATTTTCTATCGGATATATATATATTGATGAAATGCTTTTAACACTTCCTAATCAACAAATACTAAATTCAATCAGTTAAATTTTAATGGTGATTGTTTATTTGCAATACAAATGCGTGCTAGTCATTGTTACTGCAGCCATTTTTATAGTTATCAAAAATCAGATATTGTATCTAGAGCGAACAAATTATATATAAAAAAAAACTTTTACAAAATCAACTAAAACTTCTACTTTGAGATGATTCAAAAGATGTGACTTTTATAATTCAAATATTAATAATCAAAAAGTAAAAAATAAAAATAAAAAAACAATAAACGTAGGAGGTGAATTCAATTTCTCACCCTTTATACTTTCATGTTTACGAGTCACCACAATGCTACGGCAATATCAATTAACTAATTCGAAACTTAATGTATAATACAATAATTTGTCGATCTATTATATTAATTTCTTTTATTTATTTTAGTCATGTCTATGCAAAAATATAATAAAATATTAAGATCAATTCTACAAGAGTTATGGTCAATAGTGATTGCATAAAATACTAACTTTGTGTCAAAAGCTAACAATCGCACATTATTCAACACAAGTTCTTAAATTTGTAATTGAGACAATTGTTATTTTACCACCATAATAATGAAGCGCAATGTTGAACAAAGTGATTGATAAAAGTTTGGCAACATTGATAACACATAAACATTAAATATAAAATTTGATACATTATTCTCTCAAGCAAAAGGAAGGTAGTTCATAGTAGAAAATAAAACATATAAATTAAAATAAAAGACGTGGTTTAAAGTGTTAGCATATTAGTAATATGTTATTACATTTTTATTATTTAATGATCTTTTTTACTGTACGGTCATGACAACCGCTCAGTGTATATATACAATGTGTAGCCCTGTATATAAAATACATAGAAGAACTAACTACAAATCAGATTCTCTCTCAAAACCTCTTTGCTCTTTTCTACCTCCGGTATATTTCTACATTTTCTGTCACAGTATCAAAGTCGATGTCATTCTCAAGCACCACGGTTCCTACCTCACCTTTAATAAGCACTTTCCTTCTTTTTCCTTCTGTTAACCTAACATTGGTCATTAAACTTGATTCAACAAACTACCTCGCTTGAAAAGCACAGTTACTCAACATTGTGATAGCAAATAGTCTTGACACCACTCTAGAAGGCTCCTATTCCCTCCCCCATAGTTTCTTGACTCACTTTC
Source organism: Begonia masoniana (assembly GCA_022432975.1). NCBI lineage: Eukaryota > Viridiplantae > Streptophyta > Magnoliopsida > Cucurbitales > Begoniaceae > Begonia > Begonia masoniana. The sequence continues at coordinate 14,219,706 of CM039507.1, read as the reverse complement.
TGCTCAACTCAACCCAGATTTTGCCTTGTGGCAGCGATACAATCGTCTTGTCATGAGTTGGTTCTTTTTCTCTCTCTTGAATGATATACTCTCACAAATCGTATGCTACAACACTGTCATTGAAATCTGGGTTGCCTAGCGCGAATGTTTTCTTCCTCTTCCCCAGCTCGAATCATAGATTTGTAAAGTCAGTTCCATGGCATTTCCAAAGACGACGTCACTGTAACAGTTTATATTTAGAAAATAATCAATCTGTGCAATATTTTATCTGCGATAGGTGAGCCATTTTCTTACCACGATCAAGTTATTTACTTTCTGTGGGGCTTAGCTAGCGAATATAACCCCTACGTGATCACAATCACTTACTGAGAACACTTTTTTGTAGCACTGCTTCTCTTCTCTAGCCGCAAAAAACGCTCCTAAGATTCTGGAAATAAATCCACTCTACTTAATTAACAACTAGACTAGACTACTCTACTCCACTCCCAAACTAAATTTAAGAGATAATATTTACATAACAAACATCGGCTGCCTTCTAGGTGGCTTCACATATGCAACTATGTGAATCTTCCCCAAATATTGTTAGAATCTTTTCTTAAATCTTTCTTCTTTGGAATTTCTACGTATTTAGGGATTTCTATTTATGTAAAACAAATTAAATCAATATTTAGATCCACAATATCTCATTTACATTGAATTTATGCAATGTAGTAGTAAAATTGATATTTTCTATAAAGAAAACTAAAATAAATCTCAATTAATTACTAAAAATCATGATAAATAATTATGCCCAAATAAACTTTATAAAATAGAGTTATTAATTATTGGGCATAAATTATAATCAACTAGTCAATAGTTTTAGTGTATTTTATTAAATAATAAATGTCGAATGATTACACGAAACAGAAATTAGTAAAACTTTGGTTCAATTTGCTGTCGTAAATTTCACTATGATCAACCAAAAAAAAAAAAAAATCTACAACGATTATCACATGCTGTTTCTAAATGAGATAGCTACAACAAGTTTGATATTTATGTTTTCAATCATTTTCAAGAATCAATTTGTGTTAGATCCATGCAAGCATACTATACATGTGTGTCAATATACACATACAAACACATGCACTGAATCGAAACTGCAGATCGAAAGGAATTAGTGGTTTGGTGTATTTCTTACCACCATAGGAGAATTGTGGGTTACGACTCAATTCACAGTTTTAAGTATAAAAAATCATGAAAATTGAACCAAATCGTGGAAAACTTTGGGTCACAAAGAACTGACCCAATCGATCTCAAGCTCGGCCAAAACTCGAAAATAACCTATAATTTAATCTAAAGCTCACAAAACCAATCCAAAATCATCATTAAATATATGCATTTTAGTAATTTCTTTAATCGAACTGTACTGATCCAGTTCTCCACGTTTCTGGTTCCAATTCCAAACCATGGAAACCTTTACTTCATAGTTTGGTTGGATTAAACCATGAAACCAGACAGAATTAGACTGGGCACAGCTCCGAACAAATAAGAATAAACCTAGTCAATGCAGAAGTCGGTGTCATCTTTCCTATGAAGGCCTCGCTATAGTGTCGCAGCACATGGTTGACAATGCATTATGCATTACCTTGTTCAGAATTTGCCAAAATTTTCTGACATAATCTCAAAAAATAATTATAATAAAACATTGGCAAACGGTATTCTTAATGGGTATGCGTGTTTCTGACTGTGAGAGAGAGTGAGAGAGCCAAACAATCAAAATTAAAATAATGAAAAGTGGAGTCAACTATCGAATTTAGATTTATATTTTTGTCGACTTCATTTTCAAATTCACGCTTCAACTTTCAACATGTAGTAGTTTTGCATAGTTATATAGTAGAAGGTCTTGATTTGTATGATGTTAGTTTTTTTAATTTTTTAATTCTTATTGTAAAAATCTTAATCCATCGTGTTAGAATCACATAGAAAGTTACTTGCGACAAGTAATTTAATCTCCTTGGAATGTCTTGATCTATGTTTGAAATTTTGAAGCTAGAAATTATCATCTATGGTGATAATTGGTCGAATAGAATTTTGTTATACAATATATAACACTTGTTAGAAATCAAACTATAACAGGAAAAAGAAAGTACGATGTGAGATACCAGATTTACGAAAAAAAATCGCGACCAGAGAAACAAATCTATTATGAATATCAAAATACAACTACGAGTTTTGCGACTCTATCTTATATGAATTTATCAAGAAAATAAAATTTAATGAGATTCCCAACGTGTGCCTAACTAGTCTGACCTGGATAGAATCCGAGTCGCACCAAAATTTAACAACACCTTTGAATTTTCTCTGACGATGAGAAATGAGTGGAATATATTAGGGCTTATACAAATAAACCATAATAACTTTTTTATTTTATTTTAAAGCAATCAAAATCAGAAAGTAAGAAAGTAAAAGGCCTCTCCAAGTGATCTGTAGTGGGTAAGGCTGATCCCTTTGTCTTACTCTTTCTCCAGTCCTAGAAATATCTTTTTGCCCCACTTCCCACACTCATTGCTTTCATTTGAAGGTTTCAATCTTCCTCTACCTTAAAAGCACTTCCATTTTTGATATTTTTACTTAAAATAGCTTTCTTCCCCTTGGTTTTTTGCTATGATTTGTGGGTTTTTGTAGGGAGATTTCCACTTTTTGCTGCCAAAAGGATAGGCATTTCACACCTTCATTTTGTTTGGTATGATATTTGTATGAAACTAGATCTACTTCTTTGATATTTTTTTCATTCCTAATGGCTTATTTATGAAATGCAAATCCTCAAATCATAAATCATTAAGAAGATGATTGATCATGACCTTATTTTTCTCATATTTCATACTATTTAAACTCCTTTTGCATACAAAGAGTAAAAATCCCAGAATTATACATATTTATTTATTAAAAACAACATGACGTCAAGGTGATGAAAGACAAAGATGTGAGAGAAAAAGAATTACTAAAAAATAAAATAAAATTAAATAAATGTTATCCAGAAAGTAATAATATATTGGGGGAATGCATGCATGGTGTTGTAGGGTAAGGATCTAACCGACCTTAAATCTTATTTTATACAGAATTGGATTAATTATTAAACCTTTTTTAGTTAGTGCGTAAAGATAAGAGAGAGAACCCACCCATGTGCTTCACTAATCCTATTCTCTTAAATAATCTAAAAAGTCCACCATTGAAATGACCTCCAATAAAACATGCCCATTAATCAATCCATGAAATCGATCAAGGGCAGTCCTTTGATATATATGGTCTATGATTGGTCATTATTATTTGTCATATATTAAGGCAAATGTGACCATTGCTAGTGGAATTCTAGACGCTCTAAAGCTATGAAAGTGAAGTGGCTACAATTTTTTAATTGAACACCAAACATTACTTTTAAGTATAGGGAAATACATTGTTTTGGGCAAAACCTGGGCTATGGCTGAGCGTGCTCATGCAATATCCAAATTTTGAGTCATCTACGCAAAGGATAAATGATCAACCATTGAAATGGGTATATTTAAATGAAATGAGGCCTACGCTATCCATTAAAGAGACTAGGCTTCTTTTATACATAATAATTAGGTGGTTAAAGCTTCCACTATTCAAAGGGTAGTCACAGCCAACGTTGTGTGGTTTAAAATCAAGTGTAGGGATATACCATTATTTTAGGTTTTAACATTTTAATGATTTTATTGTAATTACAATTTACAAGTGGTTTTCGTCACTATAAAATGATAAATTAATGAACTACTTGCTTTTAGCATCATCAATTAGTAACAATTGGGTATGATAAATAAGTGGCGTGACATCTAATTAAGCATGGGTTTGCAGGAAAAGAGACATGTAACACAGTCCTGAGCTTATATTATAAATATACATACTACACTATTACTGTTACAAACACAGGATCTTGATAAATTAGGAAAAGTAACAAAAAATAAATAAATAATTATAAAATAAACATTATCCCCTGCAATAAATCTTAAGATTTGTACTGAAGTCGAGCCGTCATCCAAAATATTATTCTCAATTTTTTATGGAAAAAACTAATAGAACCCAATGGCACAATGGAGTCGATATTTAGTCTAAATCAAATTCAAACTCAAATTTAACCACCTAAATACGACTTCAATCTCCCACGTTTTAAAAAAGTTCAATTTGATTTTGGGCTAAAAAAAAAAAAAAAAAAAAAAAAAAAAAAAAAAAAAAAAAAAAAAAAAAAAAAAAAAAAAAAAAAAAAAAAAAAAAAAAAAAAAAAAAAAAAAAAAAAAAAAAAAAAAAAAAAAAAAAAAAAAAAAAAAAAAAAAAAAAAAAAAAAAAAAAAAAAAAAAAAAAAAAAAAAAAAAAAAAAAAAAAAAAAAAAAAAAAAAAAAAAAAAAAAAAATCATTTTGTTTTGGAATTGTAGGTGGCTTGGTTAGTTGAGTTTGAGTCCAAAACGGGACAGTAACCCGATCGTGCCCATTATAACAACCTCTCAACAGGAACAAAGGTCAAAGTAAATATAAAGATGTGGGGTTCCGTTCTAGTTTCATTTTGTTTGGAATTGTAGGTGGCTGGGTTAAGTTGAGTTTGAGTCCAAAACGGGACAGTAACCGGATCGTGCCCAATTATAACAACCTCTCAACAGGAACAAAGGTCAAAGTAAATATAAATATGTAAAGTTGGAAATCACGATTACTAAGATAGCCAACATAAGTGATTAAAACAACAGCGATAAGCAAGTAAAAGAACAGGTTTCAAACTGCAACTCATCTTCACCTAAACAAAACAAGCGTATTACCCGGACCCGCACTTCATGGTAATTTCGTTTTCTTAGCCTAGCCTCTTGTACGGCTTCTTACCCTGCCAGTGTTGACTCCGCAATCAGTATTTTAGATAAGCAAAACAATGATATGACGACATGTAGTAATGCGGAGGGAGCAAAGTTATAATATAAACCTTGGTGAGAAGGAGTGTGACGGGGATCGGGAAGGTGAACGGGATCGGGAATGGGAACAACGGGAATAGTATCTACGAGAACTTTTGCTTCGACCTGGGCTCCTACTCCGGTGGCGTCTCCTGCAGCAATTGAATTTTAATTAGTCATTAGTAAGAGCCGACTTATACACTACAGTATTCACTCTAATGAAAATAAGCAACAATTTATATCTCAAAATATCAACTCAGAACTTGATTTTTGTGGACGTCATTCTGAGAAAATGCAATTTGGAAATCTATCAGTTATAATTATCATGCCACAATGACTGACCTTGGTGGAGATCGGCTATAGCTCCTGCTGCGGCTGCGGCTGCGGCTGCGACTTTGATGCCTAGATCGACTTGATTTGCTTGTTTCTGCAAGTTTTTCCAGTCTCTGACGCTCTTGCTCCCTCTTTTTAGCAGCTTCTGCAGCTGTATCTTTCTTAACTACAAGAGCAACCACAGGAAGCCATAAATCCAGAACAGAGAAAAAGAAAACATAATCCCTTTCTGGCCATATGTCCTCACACGTGTAATCAAAAAAAGATAATAGTACAACAATATTAATAATGCTGGGAAGGTAGGGAAGTGTGAGATCAGGAGCAGCATCCTTAAGTCAAGTGGCGATACTTGGATTGCAATGAAAAGCAAGTGATGTGGAACATACTTTGCTTATTTAGTTGTTGGCTCATAATTCTTTTAAGTCGTTCTTGAGGAGTTTCTTTCTTTTCTTCTTGCTGTTTCAAAGGGCCAGCCGATGAACTTGCCTTAGTCAACTTTAACAACGCTGAAGATAAGCTGTGAATGGAAGTGAAATGCTCAGACATCTTCGAAGAAAAATTCCATTAAAATCTGTACCCAAAAATGGACCAGAACCTTCACCATATTTAATCTTCTTTGGATTTTTGAATCTATGCAACATACTCTTTGATTATTTTTCATAAAAAATATCTAAGAACACGAGCCCTCCACGAAACAAGAAAGACAAAGTACTAAAGTAAGCCTCTTTGAAGTACCTTATTGCTGGTTTTGAGACTTCGGTTTCATTGCTCTTTTCCTTGTTGAAGGGAAACACCAGATGCAGGATCAACATGTAGTGCCTCAAGTATGCGACCAGATGATGGCCTGCACAAAATAAAAGCATTAGAGATGCTCATTTCAAAAATTTCAACGCAACAGGGAAGTGTTCATGCAAATTCATTTTTGGTAAGACTTAAGCTTCAGAAAGGAAGCTCCCTTCCTTCTTGCCGTTGTAGTTATGTTGATAATCCTAGACCATCTATTCTAAACCACAAAATTTTGCCTCAGGTAACAAAATGGGGTAAGCTGCAGCAGAGTAAAGACTGTCCAATCTATCTTCGCAAGAGTGAAAGGTCAAGTGCTCCGACCGGCTTAACGTTTGAGGCTGGGATTGAGGAGATGACGGTGGAGAAAATCCTTCAAGCTTTGGTCCATTGCTATTTCCAGAAGATCCAAATTCAGTGATAAATTCTATTTTTGGTGCCCTTGGTTTGTTTCGATGAACATCATCAGAATTTCCTCCACGACTTCGGTGTCTTGAGTATGATGGTGAGTACGACCGCGATCTTGATCTTGATCTGAAAATTAAAAATTTCTCATTAGTTTAACCAAGTTTACCCAAGATAAAAACCACTAATTAAACAGTTCCAATCAAGATCTCACCTTCTAGAACGGGGATAAGCTTCGTGAGTTGGACTTCGTCTAGGTTCTCTGCATAATCCAGGGGGATCAGTTTTATATATATAAAAACTGCTAAAAAGTAATAACACCGGATAACTAGTGCTTGATTTCTTCACTGCTCAAGATGACACTAGAACTCTTACCGGTAGGGATCATGATGGAGTACCCGTGTACCAGTTAGCCTCGCGATTCCCTTTCCTTCTCCCTTTCTATTCGAGAAACTTTCCTCCTTTCCTTGCGGCTCAACTTCCCTACCTCTACAATTTCCAGATTTTAAGATTTGTTGATATAGAGACTATGGATTGGACATGAAACACATTAACTGTTCAAGTTCACAGTATCAATGAACTTACTATTGCAGGATCACCTTGATCATCATCATCATCATCATCATCATCATCATCATCATCATCATCATCATCATCATCATCATCATCATCATCATCATCATCATCATCATCATCATCATCATCATCATCATCATCATCATCATCATCATCATCATCATCATCATCATCATCATCATCATCATCATCATCATCATCATCATCATCATCATCATCATCATCATCATCATCATCATCATCATCATCATCATCATCATCATCATCATCATCATCATCATCATCATCATCATCATCATCATCATCATCATCATCATCATCATCATCATCATCATCATCATCATCATCATCATCATCATCATCATCATCATCATCATCATCATCATCATCATCATCATCATCATCATCATCATCATCATCATCATCATCATCATCATCATCATCATCATCATCATCATCATCATCATCATCATCATCATCATCATCATCATCATCATCATCATCATCATCATCATCATCATCATCATCTATCGAGAAACTTTCCTCCTTTCCTTGCGGCTCAACTTCCTCTACAATTTCCAGATTTTACGATTTGTTGATATAGTAGATATGGATTGGACATGAAACACATTAACTGTTCAAGTTCACAGTATCAATGAACTTACTATTGCAGGATCACCTTTGATTACATCCTTTTGCCTTTTCTCTTCCTCCTTAGCCTTTTTATCCATGTACACAAGCCAACCATATCTTTTCACTCCAAATTCCTTGGCAATTACATCCATTCCTTCATCATTGCTATCATCACTGTTGAAATCCTCTTCTTCCTCTTCGTCATCATCATCATCATCACTATCATTATAATCAGCACCTGATAAGTTTGCTTCCTCCTTTCCATCCACATCATAAGAGAAGCTCACTTGTGAGTAGGATCCCTTGCTTGGAGGAGGTTGTGGTTGCTGAGATCTGTTAGACATTGGAAGAATCGTGTACGTATTACACCTCTACACTCAAAACTTTACAACCAAAGCCCAAACTAAAGTAAACAAATAGTGTCAAAGCAATCAAACTCACTAAAAATATTGGACAATAACTAAGTGGTCAATTAAAAATTAATTAGATATTGCTATCATAACTTAGGAACCATGGTCATGATGACAACTCTGGCAGAGCTCCAGTTTATTCACAACTAATTTACTAGGAGGGAGGGAGGGAGGGAGGGAGGGAGGGAGGGAGGGAGGGAGGGAGGGAGGGAGGGAGGGAGGGAGGGAGGGAGGGAGGGAGGGAGGGAGGGAGGGAGGGAGGGAGGGAGGGAGGGAGGGAGGGAGGGAGGGAGGGAGGGAGGGAGGGAGGGAGGGAGGGAGGGAGGGAGGGAGGGAGGGAGGGAGGGAGGGAGGGAGGGAGGGAGGGAGGGAGGGAGGGAGGGAGGGAGGGAGGGAGGGAGGGAGGGAGGGAGGGAGGGAGGGAGGGAGGGAGGGAGGGAGGGAGGGAGGGAGGGAGGGAGGGAGGGAGGGAGGGAGGGAGGGAGGGAGGGAGGGAGGGAGGGAGGGAGGGAGGGAGGGAGGGAGGGAGGGAGGGAGGGAGGGAGGGAGGGAGGGAGGGAGGGAGGGAGGGAGGGAGGGAGGGAGGGAGGGAGGGAGGGAGGGAGGGAGGGAGGGAGGGAGGGAGGGAGGGAGGGAGGGAGGGAGGGAGGGAGGGAGGGAGGGAGGGAGGGAGGGAGGGAGGGAGGGAGGGAGGGAGGGAGGGAGGGAGGGAGGGAGGGAGGGAGGGAGGGAGGGAGGGAGGGAGGGAGGGAGGGAGGGAGGGAGGGAGGGAGGGAGGGAGGGAGGGAGGGAGGGAGGGAGGGAGGGAGGGAGGGAGGGAGGGAGGGAGGGAGGGAGGGAGGGAGGGAGGGAGGGAGGGAGGGAGGGAGGGAGGGAGGGAGGGAGGGAGGGAGGGAGGGAGGGAGGGAGGGAGGGAGGGAGGGAGGGAGGGAGGGAGGGAGGGAGGGAGGGAGGGAGGGAGGGAGGGAGGGAGGGAGGGAGGGAGGGAGGGAGGGAGGGAGGGAGGGAGGGAGGGAGGGAGGGAGGGAGGGAGGGAGGGAGGGAGGGAGGGAGGGAGGGAGGGAGGGAGGGAGGGAGGGAGGGAGGGAGGGAGGGAGGGAGGGAGGGAGGGAGGGAGGGAGGGAGGGAGGGAGGGAGGGAGGGAGGGAGGGAGGGAGGGAGGGAGGGAGGGAGGGAGGGAGGGAGGGAGGGAGGGAGGGAGGGAGGGAGGGAGGGAGGGAGGGAGGGAGGGAGGGAGGGAGGGAGGGAGGGAGGGAGGGAGGGAGGGAGGGAGGGAGGGAGGGAGGGAGGGAGGGAGGGAGGGAGGGAGGGAGGGAGGGAGGGAGGGAGGGAGGGAGGGAGGGAGGGAGGGAGGGAGGGAGGGAGGGAGGGAGGGAGGGAGGGAGGGAGGGAGGGAGGGAGGGAGGGAGGGAGGGAGGGAGGGAGGGAGGGAGGGAGGGAGGGAGGGAGGGAGGGAGGGAGGGAGGGAGGGAGGGAGGGAGGGAGGGAGGGAGGGAGGGAGGGAGGGAGGGAGGGGATACTTCATCCATAGAAAACAATAAAAAAGAACCTTAAATTCTCAAATAGTCATATCAAATGGAACCTCTAGAGAGAGAGAGAGAGAGAGAGTATTAGCAACCTGTCTGATGCAAATGGAAACACCACCTTGGCCTCCATCTCTTGATTTACATGTTGCAAACCGTCATCATCATTGACTGTTGATGTACAAAACTTTATTAAACACAGTCCTGATAAGCAATTTCCTTGAAATCTCCAGCTTAAGCTGTATTGTCGCTTATAATAAAGGGGGGAAAAAGCATAAAAAACTTCACAGTTCATGTAGAAAAACAAGAGAAATACCCACATCCTCTGCGTCGATGCTTAATCAAGTCCCGAAAACGCTGAAAATTAACAAACTCTTCTAATTCTTCTTCTTCTTCTGACTTTTCTTGTGCATGAAAATGGCGAGATCCAGGCTCTCGGATGAAATCAAGAAGAGCGCGACCATCAAATCTGCTCGAGTAAAGTAAATTTATCAGTTAATCTCAAGTTATTGCCAAAGACTACATGATAATACAAGGGAAATTTCTAAGGTAAAAAAGCAAGGAAAAATGTACCTGTCAATCAAAACATCTTGTTTTCCATTCCAAGGTATCCTGATGTAAAAGTTAAGGTCAATCCAGGTATGAACAGAACTAATATGTCATCAATGACACTTAAATGGTAAAACTAGATCAGACGATGAAAAAAAAATCATAATATTGGCACATTGCAACAGTATAGAATAAGGAAGTTAATTGATGTTTGGCATCCATAAAAGTAGACTTGGTTTACCAATTCAAACACCAGATATTTTGAGTCTTATACTAATGAATTGAGTACGTTTATGACTGGAAAGCCAGACAAGAATGCAAATGCTCTATTTGCTAATGATTCCCTACTGAAAGACTTAATTGGAATCATACAAACTATCATACTGAAATACTAAATTAGGCCACTATCACCATATCCCAATTTTTGACAGTACTCATTAGGAGGACTATCAAACTATCATACTGCAATTACTATTAAATTCCATATCACCATATCCCAAATTAGGCCACTAGCTCAGAGAGATTGAAGGTACAAAACGATAGCACAACTGGATTTACAACCAAAAGGTCTCTTTTTCAGATTGCTCAAAAATTTCATACATTAAACACCAAAATTTTAATAATTTTTGCGTTTCTCAAATCCGGGCAACCAGTTTCTGTGAATTAGCACCGAGTTAAAGCCAGTTACAACCCATTAGCAAAAGAAACTAGTTACACACAATCAACTGGATAAGTTTTCTTACCAAACGCCGAGACTCTATCGAAAAGCTAAAAAGTAAAAAAAAAAAAAAAAAAAAAAAAAAAAAAAAAAAAAGGCAAAGAAGATGAGCTCAAGAGACGAAAGATTGAACGAAATCATACAGGCCTTGCTGGTCCTCGGTGGCTTGGTAGAGACCGTCGTCGCGGTACACGCGACACCTAGATCCCATAACCTGAATGGATTGCTGAGGATCTCCACGCCGTTTGGCGAGAAAGATAGCTCGTCTCTGAGCTCGCTTCCGAGCAGCGTCCATCATGTCGTGAACCTTCCTCTCCGACCTCCTGGCCTCGTGCCACATCTTGGCTTTGCGAGAGAGTCCGCTTCGATAAGATTCGATCCGATTCTGGTCGCAGAGGTCTATCGTCTGCGGTAGCGAAGAGGACGACGGCCTACTCTAGGCTTTGCTGGCCATTGCAGGCCGCGAAGGAGGCTGAGAGAAAAGGACCGAAAAGATTTCAGTATCGGAACCCGTCATCAGATTCGGGCCATTTTTGGTATTTTGTGGGCCTTAAGTTTAGGCCCAACTATAAGGTTTTATGGATCTTAAAGATTAGGTCCCATTAAGAATAATTTCAATGTCATTTTAACAATAATTTACACATAATAAATCAATTAAAATATTCACCTAAAAATTATTCAAAAGAATCACCCTAATGCATTTATGACGCAAGAATTAGATGACTATACCAGTATCATAAGTCATAACTTCGTCAAAGTTGTAGCGTTACCATGTAGGTCCTCGAATAGTCGATGACAAACGTTGAGAAGACGCCCGTGGATTAGGATGTTAATGAATGTTCGTCTATTCCTTGATATTATCTTTTTTTCCTATGAAAGTTCTCGACTACGAAGCTAAAAGCGCTCAAGTTAGATTATGTGATTAAGCGCAATATTTTTTATATGTATTCATTTAGCCAAACAATCGAGTATCCTCGTAAGCTTGCAACTTTTCTGGCCAAAGTTTGTCTTTGGATTTCTTTTTTCCTATTTGATTGTATACCGTCAAGCTCAGAGTATGAATCTCAACCAACCAACAACCTTGTTAATGATTTGACGAACAACCTTGGCTCTGCCAAAAACTTCTTCCATGTATTATTTTTTTTTTTTATGTATTTTCCTTGATATATTTCCCTATCACAATACTTTTTTTATTCAAATTAGGTTATTGGTGTACTCTATAAATATCTCAATAAAAGATATGATGTAGTTTAATCTTTCATCTGAAACTCTTTAAAATTAATATATTCCTATACCATAATTTTAATTTAGGATAAACTGCAATTTAAAATGGTATAAATTTTTTGCTTATTTAAAATAACATGTGAATGATAAGATATGTCAAACAGCATATGAGCCTATTAAAAGTGCTACAAATCATAAATAAAATCCATAATATAGAGCATGATACAGTGTCTACGTGAAATATATAGACTCTTCAGATGAGAATATTTATATCATTCACTCATGATCAATCTTGTATAATGTTATCGACTCACATTAAATTTTGTATCTCAAGATAATATTTTAAACTTACTATGAGTTGAACCATACACTGTTATATGGAAATGGTATAAATTTTTTGCTTATTTAAAATAACTAGTGAATGATAAGATATGTCAAACAGCATATGAGCCTATTAAAAGTGCTACAAATCATAAATAAAATCCATAATATAGAGCATGATACAGTGTCTACGTGAAATATATAGACTCTTCAGATGAGAATATTTATATCATTCACTCATGATCAATCTTGTATAATGTTATCGACTCACATTAAATTTTGTATCTCAAGATAATATTTTAAACTTACTATGAGTTGAACCATACACTGTTATATGGAAATGGTATAAATTTTTTGCTTATTTAAAATAACTAGTGAATGATAAGATATGTCAAACAGCATATGAGCCTATTAAAAGTGCTACAAATCATAAATAAAATCCATAATATAGAGCATGATACAGTGTCTACGTGAAATATATAGACTCTTCAGATGAGAATATTTATATCATTCACTCATGATCAATCTTGTATAATGTTATCGACTCACATTAAATTTTGTATCTCAAGATAATATTTTAAACTTACTATGAGTTGAACCATACACTGTTATATGGAAATGGTATAAATTTTTTGCTTATTTAAAATAACTAGTGAATGATAAGATATGTCAAACAGCATATGAGCCTATTAAAAGTGCTACAAATCATAAATAAAATCCATAATATAGAGCATGATACAGTGTCTACGTGAAATATATAGACTCTTCAGATGAGAATATTTATATCATTCACTCATGATCAATCTTGTATAATGTTATCGACTCACATTAAATTTTGTATCTCAAGATAATATTTTAAACTTACTATGAGTTGAACCATACACTGTTATATGGAAATTGGTATAAATTTTTTGCTTATTTAAAATAACTATGTGAATGATAAGATATGTCAAACAGCATATGAGCCTATTAAAAGTGCTACAAATCATAAATAAAATCCATAATATAGAGCATGATACAGTGTCTACGTGAAATATATAGACTCTATTCACACACAAGCCCACTTACAAACTTTGAACTCTAGACATGTATAGAATATAAACGCACAAAGTGAAAACTCCCCAATTAGAGTGAGAACTTCTAGGTAGTAGCTGATGACCTACCATGTGTATTATGCCTTTGAAATACCAAACTACCCTACCATTGACTTCTTCTTTGTCCTTTGGTCGCATGTATTTGCGAAAAAAAGAAGTTTGTACCACGTGAATTTTCATAAAACTCAATAAGAGAATCTACATTGTCCAGATTTTAATACATATATCTAAACCTATGTGTACTTGACACACTAGGAAATAATTATCATGTGCCTAACACACTCGTAACCTCCACTACAAACGTTTTATAGTGGACCAGTGCTATGAATGAGAACCTAACACTTTAATGCAACACACTATAATTTGTGTTGTGCAAATGATAATGTAGTATTAGCTACCATTTTTAATACTCATATTGACATTCAATTGTATATTGTCAATATGACAAATATGATTTATGTATATTATCACACCAGTGTTCGATCCACCACACAACCCTAGATTTCACGAAGTCACAATGCATGGCCCTAGCCACCAACCACTGTTATCTCATGAGATTTTAGAGTTTCACATCGAAGGAGAACATTGTGTTGATATTCTATCTGCTCTATGGATCAACACATTGCACACCTCGAACAATAGTGATTAGAGTCTGGTGTCAACTAGTCATGTACGTACCAATCTCATACAGATGATGTGTGCTTCATCATCACACAAATAGTGTAAAATGCCTTAAATGGTTTTCATGCAATATTTTATGTATTTCATTATTTAATCAACTTATTCACACAATAATGAAATGATGTGTTATAGTGTAATAGTGCGAAACTATAAATTATATTGAGAAAATTATGTAATTTGAAAATAATTTTAAAAACACCAAACTGTATTTAATGTCAAGGCATTATTTTAAAAATGTCTCTAAAAGTTGTTGCATTTCCCTTGTAACGTCGTGGCATAATAATGTCATGGATCCACCTTAAGAATGTTAAGGCATCTTTCCCAAGTAAAAACCCTAATCAAGTTACAGTATTGTGTTCTTCAGAATGTCGAGACATTCACTTCATTAATGTCGTGGCGTCCACGTGTCAACTTCTTACCCGTTGTATTCCACTATCATAACACAGACACATACTTCACAAATACCACGGTGTTAACTACATTTTGAGAATTCTTTTTCTCGACCACTATTTATTGCAAATAATCTATCAAAACATGTTTTCGTGTAAATTCAAATATACCAAAATATTCAGAATCAAATTCATATTCTTCTGACACCATTATTATCAATCAAAATTCTTCATAATGCAAATTTCTAATTATAAAGAATTCTAATTTTCTTACCGATTTAACATTTTTACCATACAAAATCTATATCAATGAGTTTGTCTCAACTCAATGAACTTTTTTTTGTGTGTTGAGACCAACTTGAATTGATCGCCAAAATCGATACTCTAATCAATCTTCAATCCTCTCTCTCTCTTCATGAGAAAATTTCTATTTTTCTCATATTTAAATTTTTAACATAAATGGTAACTTCCAATTATATCTAGTTTGTCCTGTAACGTCCCATAATTTCTCGTATATTTATCATTGTCACTATTTCTAAAAACCTCAAAAATTTGAACTTTCATTTTCATCCTTCAATCTTATTCATTTTAAGATAATTAAATTCATTAAGCGAAAGACAACAATTCCTCTTGAGTTTCATCAAATGAACAATAGGGTCGACAACTCTGTTAAGAAGATAACACTTCCTATCGGGTTTAGACGAATGATACAATGGAATTGAATGACATCTTCGTCCACAGAATCGGACGACGATGTCGCCCATAGAACTTGAAAATGCATGCAATGCATGCAACATTCAGGAAAATCATGCATTTCATTCATTCATTAGTTTTATAGCAGAGAGTGTCACCAGGGGTTGACTCTCACCAGATAGAGAGGGCACATCTCGTGGTTAGATAGTCTTTTCCATCTATCGAGGGGAAAAACATGCTCCTCCTCTCAAGACAACCATGTCTGAACCCCACCTTGACATAACCATGGTTACGTGCATTAATATTCTTTCATTAGTCCTTTCTTTTCCATGAAAACATAGTGCAAAAATTCATTTTCATGTTTTTTCGAAAAAACATGATGCATGGACATGTACGGTGCATTAGACATAATGAAAACATAAAACAGTACATAAAAATCTAGAAACGATTCAAGCATAATATAACATTAATCCTAAACTACACATCCAACCTACACTAAACAATAAAATTGCCAACTATCCTCGATCAATAAACTCTCCTATGGTGTAGGCCGAATCGACCAAATAAGTTACGAAGACTTACCTTGGGTCCTTAGTACACCGAGCACTATCCGTGAGCTTTGTTCACCTAAGCCAATTCATAACACACGGCATTAAAACCGAGCCTAAACCAATCAGACTCTATTAGTTTTACTTAACTATCCTCCATAATCATAAATACCTCATTATCATTCAACAATTCGATAACCAACGATTTCTAACTTCACTCAACAATTTTCAACAAAACCCTAAGGAATTCCTAATCGATTAACAGCTTTAAAACCCAGATACTAACTTCCAAAACGTTAGAACCTTACATAGGGTCGCGGTTGAGGAAGAAAGAGTGAAGAAAATCGATGATCGGAGTGTAGGAGAAACAGCGTGAGGCAAATCGTCGTCTGGAAGCACATAAATCGCCAAAGAGCTTAGGAGGGAAGGAAATTCGTGTAAGTGTTGAAGGGGGAAGGGATTTGTGGTATTTTAACTAAAATTGACTTGTCACTATATTTACAAAAATGTCACTATATAACAAAGTTCTAAAATCCCGTAAAACTGGGTGTTTCATTTCATCCACCTTAATTAAAATTTTGTCCTCAAAATTTGATTACATAAATAGCTCTGGATACTTAGCCATCATATCCTGCTGCCTCTCCCATGTGGCTTCCTCCACATCGTGGTTCCGCCATAAAACCTTGACTAGCTGAATTTTCTTATTGTGTAGTACTTTGATAGAGGACTCCAGAATTCTCACCGGCTTTTCTACATAAGTTAGCGTCGGTTGTACCTCAATCTTTCTTGCTTCTACGACATAGGACGGATCACGCACGCACTTTCTGAGCATGGATACGTGAAACACATTGTGGATTCCCTCCATCGATGCCGGAAGCTGTAATTGATATGTCATTTTCCCTGATCCTCTTCAAAATAGGGAAGGGCCCTACGTAACGAGGACTTAACTTTCTCTTTCTCCCAAATCTCATCACGCCTTTGAACGGAGAAATCTTTAGATATACCTCGTCACCCTCGTTGAACTCCAATTCTCTCCGTCTGTTGTCGGACATAACTTTTCTGACGGCTTTGTGCTATCTCAATACACTGTCTGATAATGGCGATTTTCTCTGTAGTTTACTGTAGCATATCTAGGCCAATTATGCTAGCTTCGCCAACTTCATCCCAATATAGCGGAGACCTACATTTTCATCCATATAGCGCTTCATACGGAGCCATGCCAATTGTAGCTTGAAAGCTATTATTGTATGAGAATTCTATCAGTGGCAAATACCAGCTCTACGAGCCTTGAAACTCTAATACACTGACTCTAAGCATATCCTCCAGAATTTGATTTTTCCAGTTCTGTGGACGATAACGTCATCCAGATCTTTGGACGATAACGTCGTCTGATTCTATGGACGATAACGTCGTCCAATTCTGTGGACGAAGACGTCGTCCAATTCCGCTGTATCATTCGTCCAAAACTGATAGGAAATGTTGTCTTCTGAAAAAAGTTGTCGACCCTACTGTTCATTTGATGAAACCCGAGAGGAATTGTTGTCTTCCGCTTAATGAATTTAATTGTCTTTAAATGAGTAAGATTAAAGGATGAAAATGAAAGTTCAAATTTTCAAGATTTTTAGAGATAGTGACAAGGATAAATATACAAGAAATTATGGGACGTTACATGTCCTATGAAAAATTACAGATTTAACCTTTAGTTTCCTAAAAATTACAAAATTACCAAGTTTAATTATATTTTAAGAATCATTAACATTTTAATCTCAAATCCAAGGATTCTTCCAATTTGAATTTTTTTATTTCATCCTTAAAAATCATTCCACTAAATGTACGATAGTTCCCTTTGCTTCAATTGTTCGGGACATTCCCAAAACAAAGTATTGAACTTGACCTAATGGTGATGAAAGAACAACAATAGCATACATAAACCTTGGAGTTGCAATCGGTATTTAGTCTTTTTATGAAATTCATGTTCTTTTAAATATTTGCACATGATTTTCAACACATGTGGCCCAAAAGATTGTTCATCAATAGTTGTAGGATCGAGATTGTCTAAGAGGGGGGTGAATTAGACCCTTTTTAAAATTTAATTAAGTAGTCTAATATTAATTTCTTTCTTATTGTAGGACTCTAAATTAAAAGCAATCAGACAAGCAATCAAAGTAAAGAGAGAGAGAGAAATTTAACACACAGTGGTTTTTACGTGGTTCGGCCTAAACCTTGCCTACATCCACGCTTCAAGGTTCACCCCTTGAAGATCCTTAACCTTCTCCTCAACGAGAATACACAGATCGGAATTCCGGGCTTCGATCAACTGCCTTTTACAAATCTGGATTGTTCTTCACGGGCGACAATCCACTGCCTTATACAAATATATGAGTTGGTAAAGTTCTAGCTCAGACTACACTCTCAAAGATTAAATCTCAAGTTATCGAATCGAGAGGTGTAGAAGAATAATACAGAGTATAAGATTTTTGCAGGTTAGGGCTCAGGAGTTCAATTCGCAAAAGTTGTTTCTTTGTGCTCTAACCTCGGCTTAAATACTTTGTCTTCAGAATCGTCTTGACTTCAATGCTCCTTATCCAATAATAGAAACTTTGTTACCGTTGGAGCAGCTTTCGTACAGAAGCAGGTAGCCGTTGCTTTCTGAAAGCGCAAGTCGCCCGACGCCATTAATGTACTCGACTTTAAGCTTCTGGGCGAGATACACTGTAGCTTTCGCGGCATAATTTAAAATCTGGCGGAAGACATTGCTTTACAATTGTTGAACCGGCTTCGTTATGTTTGTGAAGCTTGAGCCGAATCGGAGGATGCTGCTCTAGAAGATGAACCGCTGTCAGAAGATGCACCATTAAACAACTTAAACGCTATCGGAAGATGTAGATATGAAGTCTTCCGGTTTTGTCGTCTATCGATCGGATGACTTCGTCTTTCGAACTGAGGATGTAGATCTTGAGCGGATACTACATGAGAATATCTTCTTTTGTCTTCTAGCGATCGGAGGACGTAGTCATCAAAAGCTTCGTCTTTTGTCGTTTTCCCATCGGTAGACTTTATCTTTAAAACGACTTCGCCTTTTGTCGTTTTCCCATCGGTAGACTCAGCGTTAAACGCCATCGGATGAAGCTGCTTTAATAGCCATCGGATGATTCAGTCCTTAAACCCATCGGATGACTTAATCTTCGAAGTCATCTGCTTTTGTCGTCTAGCGGGCGGTGGACTTCGTCTTTTATTTTCATTCACCGGTGGACTTCTTTTCTTTTAATATTTTAAATCACCGGTGGACTTCTTGGCAACTTGACCACTGAATGTGCATTCACAGCCCTGTTTTACTAATAAACCTAGGACACTCAACCAAATTCATTAGTAAACTAAAGTATCCTTTTCAAGGGTATTTCCAACAGATTAATCCCAACTGCATATACATTATTTTCATTCAGTAAACATAATCAAATTATAATATAAACCATACAAACTCATCATCAAAAACAAATTTGGACTTAATTATCATTTAAGTCAACAATCTCCCCCTTTTTGATGATGACAATCTATAGGTATAAATTTGATTAAATAAGTCTCTCCCCCATAGTTCTAGCTCCCCCACAGCATATGCATACTTTAAAACTATCATTTCCAGATCATACTTTAAAACTATCATTTCCAGATTTCACAGATTAATCAATATCAGAATATCAAACAATGATCAAAGTATATCAAGCATGCCATCAGAATATCAAACAATGATCAAAGTATATCAAGCATGCCATCAGAATATCAAACAATGATCAAAGTATATCAAGCATGCCATCAGAATATCAAACAATGATCAAAGTATATCAAGCATCTGTGTTCTCTCCCATTGTC
Source organism: Begonia masoniana (assembly GCA_022432975.1). Taxonomy (NCBI): domain Eukaryota; kingdom Viridiplantae; phylum Streptophyta; class Magnoliopsida; order Cucurbitales; family Begoniaceae; genus Begonia; species Begonia masoniana. The sequence goes on along the minus strand of CM039507.1, from coordinate 14,200,031 downwards.
ATTATCAAAAACAAAGAAACACAGAAGAATACAAGATGTGAACCATAAAAAAACTCATCATCAAAAACAAATTGGACTTAATTATCATTTAAGTCAACAATCTCCCCCTTTTTGATGATGACAATCTATAGGTATAAATTTGATTAAATAAGTCTCTTCCCCATAGTTCTAGCTCCCCCACAGCATATGCATACTTTAAAACTATCATTTCCATATCATACTTTAAAACTATCATTTCCAGATTTCACAGATTAATCAAATACATGCCATCAGAATATCAAACAATGATCAAAGTATATCAAGCATGCCATCAGAATATCAAACAATGATCAAAGTATATGAAGCATCTGTGTTCTCCCCCATTGTCATTATCAAAAACAAAGAAACACAGAAGAATACAATATGTGAACCATAAAAAAAATGTTCAAGGAGTCACAAAAAGACTAACAGCCTAATTAAGTTAAGTTCTTAAGATGTGTCCACAGTTCTTGGAGAAAGAAAGAAAACACTGCTGAGTCCAGACTTGGTTGATCAGTAATAGAAGCAGGAGCAGGAGCAGGAAGAGCAGGAAGAGGAATATGAGGTTGATAAGTTGCCCAAATTAGGGCCAGAAGCTCCATCAAGTCCAAACACGGAGAGAGCACTGGTGGAGGAACTGATGAAGAAGCCGCCGGAGATGAGCCTTGATATACCACCATGTCTATACATGGTGAAGAGTGGGAGGAGGACGCAGAGACAGAAGAAACTACTGGGACCTGGACCGGCAGCTCAGCTTGATGTAAATCCAAAGACATGAACCGAGTATCTTCACCTACCTCAGGTCGAAAAACGGGAGGGAGAAAGTCTGCAACTCACGGCTCAGAGGAATACTGAGGTGGTGGTGACCGTGCAGGTTGAAGAGCTTCAATTTGAGACTGAAGAGACTGGAGGGTCCGAGTAAAGAGTGTATGGTTGAGAGTCATGGTTTGACCCAGTTTAGCTAAATCCACACCAACATCCAATTTGAGCTGTTTGATCTGCTCATCCATCTTGGTGCTCAAGTCCAAAGCATGCTGGGCGAGCTTAGTATCTATAGAAGTTTCAATTTGACTTTGAAGTGAGCTAAAAGCTGTCCCAAGACTGTCAATGCTGGACTGCAAGGAATTGAACTGCTCTTCACTCATAGTGAATCGTCTCTGAAAAGTTTTTGGGGTGGCAGGAGTGGGTGGCAGAATTGGGGCAGATGTTTGAACTGGAGGAGGCAGGGAAGGAATCAAAATGGATGGTGGAGGAGAGGATGGTACAACAGGAGATAGAGGGACAGAAGTAGGCAGAGTGGACAGCAGCAAGGAAGGTGAAGGGGCTGAAATGGTGGCAACAATGGGTGTTGGAGAGGAAGGAGGAAGAATTCTTGGCACTGGAGGAGGAAGGTGGAGGCGAGAGACCGGAGATTGAGGAGGGGAATCAAAAAGAGCAGGGATCTTTGAATCACCAACGCCCTCTTGAGTTGATGACTCATCAGTCAGTTCAAGCTTTCTTTTCCCTTTTCTGGCAACAGTAACCTGAGCAACCCTTTGTTTAGACTGATCCAAATAAAACTCTCCTTTTCTATTCTTCTTAATCCTCAGTCTGTTCAGAGTAGATTTGGAGTAGTAGTTGGCGGGTTTAAGACAAGTAATCTCAGAATCCTCAGGAAAACTAATGTCATGCTGCTGAAAAACCTTCATCAGAAGCAGATTGTAGGGAAGTGAAGGAGCTCTAGAGGTGATAGCCTGAATCATCCTTCTCAAGACAATGTATCCTATATCGAAAGGGGTCTTTTGGTAGATGCCAAGAAGGATAAAGATCTCTATACAGCTAACCTCATCATAATGGCCACCTTTTGGACAAATGTTATAACCGATCATTTGATGGAAAAGTTTAGCCCTTATATTCAAATGCCGGCTCTTTAAGACAGAAGGAGTGTTGTTCGGGTCGAGAGCTATGGATTGTAACAGAAAACGACCTTCTTCTGTATCAAAGGAAGGTGACTCTTGCCCTGTGGTATAGTATTTTGGGCATGCATCTAAGTGAGGGCTTTCCAGAAGCTCATTTATCGAAGAGGAGGTAATAGTTATGTACTTTCCATACACATAACTTTTGATCACAGAGTAATCAGGAGAAAAACTCATATTGATGTAAAACATCCTAACCGCATCTGAATAATAGAAGGTTTCAACATCAAATAAACCAAGCAATCCTATGTCCTTCAAGGGTTCAACTAGGTTGAGACTAACTATTTCATCAGCCGTAATGCCTCGACTAGGAATCAATTTCCTTAATTTAAAACCTTCATGATACCTTATTTCTGCATCCTCAGTAATGAAGTAATACGATGGCCAGCTATTTGAACGAGGAAGTTCACGGGACTGACGAGCGGTGGTCTTGGACTTCTTAGCAGTGGGTTCCTTATCAGCTCTAGAAGAGGATTCCATAATAGCAATGGAAGAAACGATAGAGTGTAGACGCGAAGGATATAAGGGTTTGGAAAAAAAAGGGAAAAACACGACTATCAGAGGAGAAGCAAGTGAAAGAGCGCGAAAGATGAAGCGTCTTTGTAAGAAAAGGAATTTAAATAAGTTAGGGCATCGCCCGATAGAAAGAGACAAACGTGGAAGTCGGATAGGACTCGATAGAGCACACGTGTCATCAGATAAGTAAATGCATCATCCGATAAGTGGAGGTAGCATATCTTCCGGTGAAAGGAAAAAAAAAAGACCGGAGGATGTGTATAATAAGGACAGAAACTTATTTTGCATACTTGAGAAGACCTAATCTTATTCTAATACCACAGAAGGTTTTCTCATCCAAAGGTTTTGTAAAAATATCCGCCAATTGATCTACAGAGTTAACAAATTCCAACGAAATATCACCTCTCTGAACATGATCTCGGATGAAATGATACCTTACATCAATATGTTTTGTTCTAGAGTGTTGAATAGGATTTTTGGAAATGTTGATAGCACTGGTGTTATCACACCGAATATGAATCCTATTATAAAACAGATTATAGTCTTCCAAAGTCTGTTTCATCCACAACATTTGTGCACAACAACTGCCAGCAGCAATATATTCACTTTCTGCAGTTGACAATGCAACAGAATTCTGTTTCTTAGAATACCAGGAGACAAGAGATTCACCAAGAAACTGACATGTTCCACTAGTGCTTTTCCTATCAACTAAACTTCCTGCATAATCGGAATCAGAATATCCTATCAGATCAAAGGAGGTGCCCTTCAGATACCATAATCCTAAATCATGAGTCCCACTTAGATATTTAAAAATTCTCTTGACAGCATTTAAGTGGGATTCCTTAGGAGCAGCCTGAAACCTAGCACATAGGCAAACACTAAAGAGTATATCTGGCCTACTTGCAGTCAGATATAACAGTGAACCAATCATACCACGATACTTCTTGATATCCACACTTATACCATTTTCATCCTTGTCCAATTTAGTAGTGGTACTCATGGGAGTTTTGGAAGATTTGACAGATTCTAATCCAAATTTCTTTAGAAGTTCCTTGATGTATTTTTCTTGACAGAAGAAAATTCCATCAGGAGATTGACTGATTTGAAATCCTAAGAAGAATTTTAACTCTCTCATCATACTCATTTCAAATTCACTTTGCATGGGGGAGGAAAACTCATTACACATTTTGACATTAGTAGATCCAAAAATAATGTCATCGACATAGATTTGAACCAACAAAATGTCTTTATCCTTTTGCATGGTAAATAGAGTTGAGTCGGTGTTACCCTTTTTGAAATTCCTTTCTTCAAGGAAGTTCCTCAACCTATCATACCAAGCTCTAGAAGCTTGTTTAAGTCCATAAAGAGTCTTCTTAAGTTTATACACATAATCAAGTTTTGCAAAATCTTCAAATCCTAAAGGCTGTTCTACATAAACTTCTTCCTGAATATAATCATTTAAGAAAGCACTCTTCACATCCATTTGGAAGAGTGTGAAGTTTTTGTAGCAGGCATAAGCTAGAAGCATCCTAATTGACTCTAATCTAGCAACAGGTGCAAAGGTTTCCTCAAAATCTATTCCTTCTTCTTGATTGTAACATTTGGCAACCAGTCTAGCCTTATTTCTAACAACAATCCCATTTTCATCTAATTTGTTCTTGTAAACCCATTTAGTTCCAATAATGGGATGATCATTAGGCCTTGGAACAAGTTCTCATACCTTGCTCATTTCAAATTGATTTAACTCTTCTTGCATGGCCAGAATTCAATTTTCATCACCTTCGGCTTCATCAAATTTCTTAGGCTCTACTTGTGAAATGAATGCCACATTGGCACAGAAATTCCTAAGAGAAGCTCTAGTCTTAACTCCTAAAGAAGGATCACCTAAAACTTCATCTATTGGATGGTTTCTAACATATTTCCAATCTCTAGGAAGAGCAGGATTTTCATCCTTGACAGAAATAATATCTAAAGAAGTTGAGGAAGGTTCTGGAGATTTTTCTACTTGAGGAGGATCACTAGGCTTTTCTAAAGAAAGGGAATCTAGTTGATTATCCAAAGAATCATCCTCATCCACATTGATTGTGGGATGAGGGGACTCATCAAAGTTAACATGAACTGATTCCTCAACAACTAGAGTTCTCCTATTGAATACTCTATAAGCTTTGCTGGAGAGGGAATAACCCAGAAAAATTCCAAGATCAGATTTGGAATCGAATTTTCCTAAGTTATCCTTAGTGTTTAGTATGAAACATTTGCTGCCAAAGGCTCTAAAGTATTTAACAGAAGAAGTTTTTCCACTCCATAGCTCATATGGAGTTTTCTCAAGAATAGGTCTTATGGAGACCCGATTAAGCACATAACAGGCAGTAGCAACAGCTTCAGCCCAGAAATACTTAGGAAGAGAATTCTCATTAAGCATAGTCCTAGCAAGCTCTTGGAGAGATCTATTCTTCCTCTCAACAACACCATTTTGCTGAGGAGTCCTAAGAGAAGAGAAATTGTGCTCAATTCCATACTTGAGACACAAGAGTTCAAATTTTTCATTTTCAAATTCTCCACCATGATCACTACGAATAGCAATAATGGTGAGCTCCTTTTCATTTTGAACTCTTTTCCTAAAACTAGAAAAGGTATCAAAAGTCTCATCCTTTGACTTCAGAAAATGTACCCAGGTGAATCTAGAGAAGTCATCAACAATAACAAAGGCATAGAATTTGCCACCTAGGCTGGCTATATTGGAAGGACCGAAGAGGTCCATATGAAGGAGTTGGAGAGGCTTGGAAGTGGAAACTGCATTCTTTGATGCAAAGGAACTTTTGATCTGCTTACCCATTTGGCAGGCATCACAGACCTTATCCTTCACAAATGATATCTTAGGGATTCCTCTAACTAAATTCTCCTTAGTAATATTAGCTAAGGTATCCATTCCTACGTGACCTAATCTCCTATGCCAAATCCAGCAGTCATTAGAAGAATTCACAGCAAAGCATTTTTCATTATCACAAACAAAGTTATCTAAGTCAATAACATAGATATTCTCTTTTCTGAAGCCAGTAAAGAGAACTTTGCTATTAGATATATCCTTAATAATACAGGAATTTTTCTTGAAGACTACTTTGTAACCCTTATCACATAATTGACTGATGCTCAGCAGGTTATATTTCAGACCTTCGACTAACAGAACATTTTCTATAATAATATTATCAGGATTACCTATATTGCCGATGCCAACAATTTTACCCTTCTGATTTCCATCAAAAGTGACATTACCTTTCTTTTTGTTGACAACAGCAAACATGGATGCATCTCCAGTCATGTGCCTAGAACAGCCACTGTCCAGGTACCACTGATTCCTTATTGGAGACACATCATCCTGCAATACAGAGATCAAGTAGTCTTTTTAGGTACCCAAATCTTTTGGGTCCTAGTGTTAGTTTTGGTTCCTTTGGGAACCCATTGCAACTTACTGCCAGTTTTCATATTATTTGTTTTTAAAGGACATACAAATGATTTATGTCATACTTCATTGCATGCATGACAGATAGTGGATTTAACAAAAAGCTTTTTATATGTTTTCTTTTTACTAATCCCGTCATATCCTAGGCCAGTTTTATCAAACTGCACTCTCTGGCTGCTCAATAACATGTTCAGATTTTTACTACCTTCAGTGAAATTCAGAACAAGTCTATTTAACGTCTCATTTTTCTTTTTAAGTACAGAGACTTCCTTTTCATGCTGATTACATTCATTGGCATGCTTTTCTGACATACTGACATTTTCCCTTTTCAACAGATTGTATTTAGTTTTTACCATGCCAAATTGTTTAACTAAATCATTAAATGCATCAATTAATTCTCCATCATCATTATCGCTTTCACTATCACTTAAAGTAGTGGCAGAAGAAGGACTTACCTTATCCTCATGTGCCATGAAGCACAGATTGGCTACTTCCTCATCTTCTGAAGAGGAGGTGTCACCTTCACTATCATCCCAAGTGGCCTTCATAGCCTTCTTCTTGAATTTCTTGGGATACTTCTTTGCTTGTGGACAATCTGCCTTCATATGGCCAGGCTTTCCACACCCAAAACATGTGATCTCCTTGTCTTTTTGAGACTTCTCACCCTTTGGAAATCTCCTTCCTTGCATTCTTTTTCTTTGGAGGAATTTGTTGAACCTCCTAGTAATGAGGGCGATATCCTCATCATCATCTTCTTCTTCTTCTTCCTCAGACACATCTTGTTTACTAGAAGAAGAAGCTTTCATAGCAATGTCTTTTCTTTTTGTAGCTTCTTTCTCCTTGAGGTCTTCCTTCTCGTTTGACCTCATTGTGATCTCATGTGTCATGAGAGATCCAATGAGTTCCTCAAGTTTTAGAATCTTGAGATCTTTTGCTTCCTGTATGGCAGTCACCTTTGGCTGCCAACTTCTTGGAAGACATCTAAGAATCTTCCTGACCTGTTCTTCACAAGAATATGATTTACCAAGAGCTTTTAAGCCATTGATAATGTTAGTAAACCTTGTAAACATAGAAGATATAGATTCATCTTTTGGCATAGAAAATAACTCATACTCATGTAGCATATTCAATTTACTCTCTTTTACCTGATTTGTTCCATCGTGGGTAACCTCTAATAAGTGCCAAATTTCTTGAGCACTTTCACACCCTTGTACCCTATTAAATTCATCTCTATTTAAGGCACAATATAGGGTGTTTATCGCCTTAGCATTAAGGCTTAGATTTCTCTTATCTGACTCAGTTAGATTAGTGGAAATCTTAGGAACACTTTGGCCATCTACAGTTTTCATGGCTTTAAATGGACCATATTCTATAATGTTCCATAGCTCATAGTCCATGGCTTGAATGAATATCTTCATTCTTGCTTTCTAGTAAACATAATCACTCCCATCAAAGAAGGGAGGCCTATTTGTAGCTTGACCTTCTCCGTGTGTGAAGTTAGTGTTGAATGTCATTGGCATTGTAGATATATCACACAATGATTAAAAGACAGCTTAGACAATGATAACCTCTCTCTGATACCAATTGTAGGATCGAGATTGTCTAAGAGGGGGGGGGGGGGGGGGTGAATTAGACCCTTTTTAAAATTTAATGAAGTAGTCTAATATTAATTTCTTTCTTATTGTAGGACTCTAAATTAAAAGCAATCAGACAAGCAATCAAAGTAAAGAGAGAGAGAGAGAAATTTAACACACAGTGGTTTTTACGTGGTTCGGCCAAACCTTGCCTACATCCACGCTTCAAGGTTCACCCCTTAAAGATCCTTAACCTTCTCCTCAACGAGAATACACAGATCGGAATTCTGGGCTCCGATCAACTGCCTTTTACAAATCTGGATTGTTCTTCACGGGCGACAATCCACTGCCTTATGCAAATATATGAGTTGGTAAAGTTCTAGCTCAGACTACACTCTCAAAGATTAAATCTCAAGTTATCGAATCGAGAGGTGTAGAAGAATAATACAGAGTATAAGATTTTTGCAGGTTAGGGCTCAGGAGTTCAATTCGCAAAAGTTGTTTCTTCGTGCTCTAACCTCGGCTTAAATACTCTGTCTTCAGAATCGGCTTGACTTCAATGCTCCTTATCCAATAATAGAAACTTTATTACCGTTGGAGCATCTTTCGTACAGAAGCAGGTAGCCGTTGCTTTCTGAAAGCGCAAGTCGCCCGACGCCATTAATGTACTCGACTTTAAGCTTCTGGGCGAGATACACTGTAGCTTTCGCGGCATAATTTAAAATCTGGCGGAAGACATTGCTTTACAATTGTTGAACCGGCTTCGTTATGTTTGTGAAGCTTGAGCCGAATCGGAGGATGCTGCTCTAGAAGATGAACCGCTGTGACAACTTAAACGCTATCGGAAGATGTAGATATGAAATCTTCCGGTTTTGTCGTCTAGCGATCGGATGACTTCGTCTTTCGAACTGAGGATGTAGATCTTGAGCGGATACTACATGAGAATATCTTCTTTTGTCTTCTAGCGATCGGAGGACGTAGTCATCAAAAACTTCGCCTTTTGTCGTTTTCCCATCGGTAGACTTTATCTTTAAAACGACTTCGCCTTTTGTCGTTTTCCCATCGGTAGACTCAGCGTTAAACGCCATCGGATGAAGCTGCTTTAATAGCCATCGGATGATTCAGTCCTTAAACCCATCGGATGACTTAATCTTCGAAGTCATCTGCTTTTGTCGTCTAGCAGGCGGTGGACTTCGTCTTTTATTTTCATTCACCGGTGGACTTCTTTTCTTTTAATATTTTAAATCACCGGTGGACTTCTTGGCAACTTGACCACTGAATGTGCATTCACAACCCTGTTTTACTAATAAACCTAGGACACTCAACCAAATTCATTAGTAAACTAAAGTACCCTTTTCAAGGGTATTTCCAACAGATTAATCCCAACTGCATATACATTATTTTCATTCAGTAAACATAATCAAATTATAATATAAACCATACAAACTCATCATCAAAAACAAATTTGGACTTAATTATCATTTAAGTCAACAATAGCTTCATTCACTTTCATTCCCTAAGTATGAGGTGCAAATTCTTCGCCTTGATATTTTCTACTCAATAAGTTTCAGATATCCCGATTTGGCATGCATAGCTTCTCTCTTTTACATGAATATCCTCGAATAATATAATTACCATATTTAACTTTATAATCACAATTTCCATGCCCATAAACAAAGTCTTCATCATAGGAAAAATAACTTTATGCTATATCACTACAAGCAAATTATCATTATACTCTTGGTATTTTCCAACTTTAGTTTCAACCACAATCATCCCATGGCTTAGAAAGCCAAGGAGATTGACACCATCGCATTCCAAAAAAGAATTGTCAAGCTTAGCATAAAACTTGACTTCACTAAATGATTCAAAAAATGAGTGATAACTCCTTAAGTGTTGAATCAAACTGGGAATACAAACCAAGATAAGGTTGCAACCATTAACCACAAAGTTTCTCAAATGTTCCTCCCAAGCAATTTCAAGAGTTCCATAAAAATGCTAGAGAAGTTAGAAAGGTCGAGAGGTATTACTAATCTTTTCAAAAATGTATCGGATTGTTCCATAAGATGTCATTTCCTTTTGTTGTGACAATGCTTCTTGCCAAGTTCTAAGTCATTACCAAAAACATAGGGATTTCTAATCAATCCAATTATGAAAATCCAAGCAATTGATTTATTTAGAAACCAATACCTCATTGATAAAGTAGAAATTACTTGTGCACTTTCCTTGCCTTTGAGCAAATAATGGTGTCGCTCAATTGTGAAAAAATATCAACTTCTATAAAACTTCTTTGAAAAAGCTCTCACTACCTTGCTCATAATTAAGCATCTACTATGGAAGATGTTTTTTCTATGATAATTCTCTTCTCAGTTTTTGAATTGTGAGAGATCTACTAATAACCATAAGAAGAGGACCTTTACTAGCAAAGAACACTTTTTCTTGTGAATTTTCTTCTTCATGTTCGGCTTCCAAAAAATTTTCATCGCTCTCTATCTCATTCGTTCCTTCCCTTAGAACCATAACTCTTTGGTTTGGACATTAAGAACCATTGTGTGCAAACCTGATACACTTGAAGCATTTGATCTGCCTTGTTCTTGACCAAGATGTTTCAACTATACTCTTATTCTCGTCTTGCTTTAGATTGGATGCTCCCTTGCTAGTAATAAACCTCTCATTTTGTCTGGTTTGAGGTTTGTATGCATTTGAAACTTTAGATAATGGTCCAGAACTATAAGTTTTTGAGGTTCTCTTCCATTATCTCTCCACTTTCAAGGATAGTTGAATAACTTCTTTGAAGTGAACAAATGGTTGAAGCTCCACGACATCTCCAATTTCTCTATTAAAGCATTTTATAAATTTTGTGATGGCTTGCTCCTCCAGTTCTTCAATTCCACTTCTCATCTTGAAGGTTACAGATCAACCAGGGTGGTCGACTTCTCTCTTTCATAGGACGACCATCCCTCTGCTCAGGTTTGCGTTTCAATAGCAGGCTCCTATAGTCGACTAAACTCAAAGAGTGGTCGACCAGAGACGACGTTTTCAGCCACCAAAGTCGCACAAAATTGCCTCATTGTGTCTGCTTTTGCCTCCAATCAACTCTATATCAACAAATCTGCACAGACAATTCAGAAAGGACCAAAGGATTTTAGTTTCTAAGTTCAAATTAGAAACTGACATAAACATTAACTTTCAAACTCAAAAACGGAGTTTAGATTCGACTTACCCGTGACAAATCTTCACAAAACTTGAAGATTGAATTGATACAAAAACAATCCTAGTGTCGAAAACTTTCGATTCCAAGCTCGACTATCTCACACTCCCTCTCTCTGGTAGCAGTATTTATCTTTTACTGCATTTTCATATCATGGTTTTCAACGCATATTTTGATGGGTATATACAACCATGAAAATGTTGACTTAAATAGAGTTTAAGTCTAAATATGTTTTTGATGATGTTTTTGAATGATAAGTAAATAATTTGATTAGTCTAAATATGTTTTTGAATGATAAGTAAATAATTTGATTATGTTTAAAAGTATGAGAATATTGAATTATACATCTATTTTTTTTAATCCTTTGGAAATACCCTTGAAAAGGGTATTTTAGCATTCTAATAATATTGGTTAAGTGTGCAAGGCTTGCATCTGCCGATAGCTTTAAAGCCTGCATCTGCCGATGGTCTCCAAAGCCTGCATCTGCCGATAGCGTTAAGCCTTGCATCTGCCGATGGTCTCCAAAGCCTTCATCTGACGATGACATATCAACTTGCATCTGCCGATGGAGTCATCAAGCCGATGAAGTTCAAGATGCATCTGCCGACGATTTTTCAAGGTGCATCTACCGATGGAATTCAAAGCCTTCATCTGCCGATAACTTTTGAGATGCATCTGCCGATGGCGCTTTCAAACTGTTCCTGCCGATGAACTTTCAAGGTGCATCTGCCGATGACTTTTCCAGAATACATCTGCCGATGAATTTACAAGATGCATATGCCGATGAAGTTCAAAGCTTGATCTTGCCGATAGCTTATTCGTGTTGCATCTACCGATGGCGTTGAAGATACATATGCCGATGGACCTTTAGAGCAACTCATGCTGATGACGTGGCGATCTATTTTGAAGCTGTTTAAACCGGTGATCTTTCGCCAGTTTTTAAAATAGCCGCGAAGCTACAGTGACTTCGTTTTCAGCATTAACTCCAGAACTTTAATGGCGACGACGACTTGCAACTACAGACGGCAACAGCTACCTGAAATTGTACGAAAGCTGCTCCAACGGTAACAAAGTTTCTATTATTGGATAAGGAGCATTGAAGTCAAGCCGATTCCGAAGACAGAGTATTTAAGCCAAGGTTAGAGCACAAAGATACAACTTTTGCAAATTTGAATTCCTGAGCCCTAACTTGTGATCTATCATACTCTGTATTTTCATTTACATCTCTCGATTCCTAAACTTGAGAATTTGATTTGAGAGTTTGTAGTTTGTTGTATTCATTTACTCAAACTTGTAAAATCTGAAATGCAGTGGATTGACGCCCGGGAAGTTCAATCTAAATCTGTAAAAGGCAGTTGATCGGAGCTCGGAATTCCGATCTGTTCATTCACGAGAGGAGAAGGTTAAAGATCTTCAAAGGGTGAACCTTGAAGCGTGGATGTAGGCTAGGTTGAGCCGAACCACGTAAAAACTTATGTGTTGGTTTTTCTTTCTCTCTCTTTTTACTTTTACTAATTGTTTGCTTGCTGTTAGTTTAAGAGATATTAAGAAATTTAAAAAGGTCTAATTCACCCCCCTCTTAGACAATCTCGATCCTACAATTGGTATCAGAGAAAGGTGTAATATTGTCTAAGTAGTTTATCTAGAAAATATTGTGATTTTTGAAATGGCATTCAACACACATTCTACACAAATGGAAGGTCAGTCTACCACCAGACCTCCATTTTTTGATGGTAATGATTATGTGTACTGGAAATCTAGGATGAGAATATATGTTCAGGCTATGGACTATGACATATGGAATAATATAGAAAATGGTCCATATATAGCGTTTAAAACAGAAAATGGTATTAGGCTTCCTAAAGCTTCACATGAACTAAATGATACAGATAAGAGGAATCTGAGCCTTAATGCCAAGACAGTAAACACCCTGTACTGTGCTCTGAATAGAGACGAATTTAATAGAGTACAAGGGTGTGAGAGTGCCCAAGAGATTTGGCACCTATTATAGGTCACACACGAGGGCACAAATCAAGTGAAAGAGAGTAAATTAAATATGCTCATACACGAGTATGAACTATTCTCTATGCCTAAGGATGAGTCTGTGTCTTCCATGTTTACAAGATTTACTAACATTACTAATGGTTTGAAAGCTCTTGGTAAATCTTATTCTAGTGAAGAACAGGTCAGGAAGATCCTCAGATGTCTTCCAAGAAGCTGCAGCCAAAGGTGACTGCCATACAGGAAGCAAAGGATCTCAAGGCTCTGAAACTTGAGGAACTCATTGGATCTCTTATGACACATGAGATCACAATGAGGTCAAACGAGAAGGAAGACCTCAAGGAGAAAGAGGCTACAAAAAGAAAAGACATTGCTATGAAAGTCTCTTCCAGCAAACAAGATGTGTCTGAAGAAGAAGAAGAAGATGATGATGATGAGGATATAGCCCTCATTACAAGGAGGTTCAGCAAATTCCTCCAAAGAAAAAGAATGCAAGGAAGGAGATTTCCAAAGGGTGAGAAATCTCACAAGGAGAAGGAAATCACTTGTTTTGGATGTGGAAAGTCTGGCCACATGAAGGCAGATTGTGCACAGACAAAGAAGTATTCCAAGAAGTCTAAGAAGAAGGCTATGAAGGCCACTTGGGATGACAGTGAATGTGACACATCCTCTTCAGAAGATGAGGAAGTTGCAAATCTGTGCTTCATGGCACACGAGGAAAAGGTTAGCACTTCTTCCTCAAGTATTTTAAGTGATAACGATAGTGATAATGAAGAAGGTGAACTAATTGACGCCTTTAATGACTTGGTTAAACAGTTTGGCATACTTAAGACTAAATATAACATGTTGAAAAAGAAAAATGCAGGGTTACTAGAAAAGCATGCTAAAGAAGTGGACTTGCATGAAAAAGAAATTACAGAACTTAAGAAGAAAAATGAGTCTTTGAATAAACTTGTTCTTTGGTTCTCAAATGGTAGCAAAAACCTAACTCTGCTGATAGGAAATCATAGAGCTACCCATGATAAGGCAGGTTTAGGCTATGACAAGTTTAATAAGAGAAAAGTTTTTAAGAATTTCTTTGTTAAACCATCCACTTGTCATGCATGTAACGAAGTAGGACATAAATCTTTTGAGTGTCCCTTAAAATCAAACAATAAAAAATCTGGCAGTAAACTGCAATGGGTTCCAAAGGGGACCAGGCCTAACACTAGGACCCAAAAGATTTGGGTACCTAAGAAGACAACCTGATCTCTGTTTTGCAGGTTGACTGTTCTCCTGGAAAAAATCAATGGTATCTCGATAGTGGATGTTCGAGACATATGACAGGAGACTCAACCAAGTTTGCAGCTGTCAACAAGAAGAAAGGAAGTGTCACTTTTGGTGGAAACCAAAAAGGCAAAATTGTTGGCATTGGTAACATAGGTAACATCATTAATCCTATTATTGAAAATGTTTTATTAGTTGATGGATTAAAGCATAATTTACTCAGTATTAGCCAGCTATGTGATAAAGGATATAAAGTGATTTTTAAATCGAACTCTTGCATAATTAAAGATGCTTCAATTAGCAAAATTCTGTTTTCTGGGTATAGGAAAGATAATATTTATATTATTGACTTAGATGATATTGTTGTGTCTGATGAAAAATGTTTTGCTGTGAACTCTTCCCATGATTCTTGGATCTGGCATAGGAGATTAGGACATGTAGGGATGGATACCTTAGCTAAAATTACTAAGGAAAACTTAGTTAGAGGAATCCCTAAGATATCCTTTGAAAAGGATAGGGTCTGTGAAGCCTGCCAAATGGGTAAGCAGATCAAAAGTTCCTTTGCATCGAAGAATGCAATTTCTACCTCTAAGCCTCTTCAACTCCTTCACATGGACCTCTTCGGTCCTTCAAACATAGCCAGCTTAGGAGGAAAATTCTATGCATTTGTCATCGTTGATGATTTTTCTAGATTTACTTGGGTTTATTTTCTAAAGTCTAAGGATGAGACTTTTGACACCTTTTCTAGTTTTAGGAAAAGAGTTCAAAATGAAAAGGAGCTCACCATTGTTGCTATTCGTAGTGATCATGGTGGAGAATTTGAAAATGAGAAATTTGAACTCTTGTGTCTCAAGTATGGAATTGAGCACAACTTCTCTTCACCTAGGACCCCTCAGCAAAATGGTGTTGTTGAGAGGAAAAATAGGTCTCTCCAAGAGCTTGCTAGGACTATGCTTAATGAAAACTCACTTCCTAAGTATTTCTGGGCTGAAACTATTGCAACAGCCTGTTATGTTATAAATCGGGTCTCCATAAGACCTATTCTTGAGAAAACTCCCGATGAGCTCTGGAGTGGAAAAACTCCTTCTGTCAAGTATTTTATAGCCTTTGATAGTAAATGCTTCATTCTCAATACTAAGGATAACTTAGGAAAATTCGACTCCAAATCTGATCTTGGAATTTTTCTGGGTTATTCCCTTTCCAGCAAAGCTTATAGAGTATTCAATAGGAGAACTCTAGTTGTAGAGGAGTCAGTTCATGTTAACTTTGATGAGTCCCCTCAACCCACAATCAATGTGGATGAGGATGATATTTTGGACAATCAACTGGATTCTCTTTCCTTAGAAAAACCTAGTGATCCTACCCATGTAGAAAAATCAATAGAACCTTCTTCTACATCTCTAGATATTGTTCCTGTCAAGGATGAAAATCCTGCTCTTCCTAAAGATTGGAAATATGTCAAAAATCATCCAATAGATGAAGTTTTAGGTGATCCTTCTTTAGGAGTTAAGACTAGAGCTTATCTTAGGAATCTCTGTGCCAATGTGGCATTCATTTCACAAGCAGAGCCTAAGAAATTTGAAGAAGCCGAGGGTGATGAAAATTGGATTTTGGCCATGCAAGAAGAGTTGAATCAATTTGAAAGGAGCAAGGTATGAGAACTTGTTCCAAGGCCTAAGGATCATCCCATTATTGGAACTAAATGGGTTTACAAGAACAAATTAGATGCAAATGGGATTGTGGTTAGAAATAAGGCTAGACTGGTTGCTAAAGGTTACAATCAAGAAGAAGGAATAGATTTTGAGGAAACCTTTGCACCTGTTGCAAGATTAGAGTCAATTAAGATGCTCTTAGCCTATGTTTGCTACAAAAACTTCACACTCTTCCAAATGGATGTGAAGAGTGCTTTCTTAAATGGTTATATTCAGGAAGAAGTTTATGTAGAGCAGCCCTTAGGATTTGAAGATTTTGCAAAACCTGATTATGTATATAGACTTAAGAAGGCTCTTTATGAACTTAAGCAGGCTCCTAGAGCTTGGTATGATAGGTTAAGGAGCTTCCTTGAGGAAAGGAATTTCAAAAAGGGTAACACCGACTCAACTCTATTTACCATGCAAAAAGGTAATGACATTCTGTTAGTACAAATCTATGTTGATGACATTATTTTTGGATCATCTAATGTCAACATGTGTAATGAATTTTCCTCCCTCATGCAAAGTGAATTTGAAATGAGTATGATGGGGGAGTTAAAATTCTTCTTAGGATTCCAGATTAATCAAACTCCTGATGGAATTTTCTTCTGTCAAGAAAAGTACATTAAGGAACTCCTTAAGAAATTTGGTTTAGAGTCTGTCAAATCCTCTAGAACTCCCATGAGTACCACTACTAAATTGGACAAGGATGAAAATGGTATAAGTGTGGATATCAAGAAATATCGTGGTATGATTGGTTCACTGTTATATCTGACTGCAAGTAGGCCAGATATTCTATTTAGTGTTTGTTTATGTGCTAGATTTCAGGCTGCCCCTAAGGAGTCTCATTTATCTGCAGTAAAAAGGATTTTCAAATATTTGAGCGGGACTTATGATTTAGGTTTATGGTATCCTAAGGTAACTTCGTTTGATCTGATTGGATACTCAGATTCTGACTATGCTAGTAGTCTAGTAGATAGGAAAAGCACCAGTGGAACATGTCAATTCCTTGGTGAATCTTTAGTTTCCTGGTATTCTAAGAAACAGAATTCTGTTGCATTGTCAACTGCTGAGAGTGAATATATTACTGCAGGCAGTTGCTGTGCACAAATGCTTTGGATGAAGCAAACTCTAGAAGATTATAATCTGTTTTATGATAGGATTCCTATTCGGTGTGACAACACCAGTGCCATCAACATTTCTAAAAATCCTATTCAGCATTCTAGAACTAAGCATATAGATATTAGATATCACTTCATTCGATATCACATTCAGAGAGGTGATATATCTTTAGAATTTGTCAATTCTGTTGATCAACTAGCTGACATCTTTACCAAGCCTTTGGATGAAAAGACATTCAACAGTATTAGAATAAGGCTAGGCCTCATTCGGGTTGAGAAAAACTAAGTTTATCCCTCTGTTGGAAATTCCTGAGTGTTAGAGCATTTCCTTCTGTGTAGGCATCGGTAGATGCTGTGCTTTTCTGTTGGCATCGGTAGA
The DNA here is from genome assembly GCA_022432975.1 of Begonia masoniana. Classification (NCBI taxonomy): domain Eukaryota; kingdom Viridiplantae; phylum Streptophyta; class Magnoliopsida; order Cucurbitales; family Begoniaceae; genus Begonia; species Begonia masoniana. Next base: position 14,182,839 of record CM039507.1, on the reverse strand, counting down.
TGCTGGGTCTTCACTAGGCATCGGAAGATGCATGTCTATCGGAAGGCATCGGTAGATGCTGTGCTTTTCTGTAGGCATCGGAAGATTCATTTACATCCTTGATCTACCGACACGTGTAACCCATCGGGTTAATCTGTCTTACACGTGTGACTTCATCTCGTCGGGTGATGCCCCCTTTCCATTTAAACTCTGCTTCTTTTCAAAGACGCTTCACATTTTTGCGCTCTTTCAGAAAATCTCCTGCCCTACCAGTTCTCTCTCACTCGCAAGTTTTCTTCCTTCAATGGAGTTTCAGGGTTCATCTTCCCGCGTCGTCTCCAAACCGGTTCAGAAGAAGGCCAAAACTTCAACTCGTCCTCCACGCGTGATTCCCCGAGCAAAAGAGTGGCCCTCTCTCTACTTTCTCACTAAAGCTGCGGAGTCTAGGTATCATGATGATTATCAGTTCAAAACCCTTATACCTAGTCGTGGGATTGATTTTGACGATTTAGCTGGCATGGATAGAAGGATCTCGGGTTATTAGGTCTGTTCAATGTAGAGTCCTATTATTATCCGGAAGCCATAAAAATGTTCTACGCCAATCTTAGTTTTACCTCTGATTTCTCCATCATTAGGAGATATGTGTATAACAAACACATAGAAATCACTCCCCAGTACATTAATGCTCTTCTGGAAGTCTCCCATTTGGATAGCTGCCCGTATAAATATGTATCCGGCACTGAGCTTCCTTTCTTTGGTACATCTGATGGTGATAGCTTTCTACAGCTTATTGTAAATGACCCCAATCACACTCCTGATCCTCTTAAAGGCAAACACCTGACTGCAAGGGCCAGGTTATTTCATCAAATGATTGGATACAACATTGTCCCTAAAGGTGGTCATCATGATGAAATCAGTGCAATGGGATTTTTTGTTCTGTTTGCCATTTACTTCAAGACCTCCTTCAATCTAGGCTTCATTGTTGTTCGAAGGATGATTCAAGCAGTGTCATCCCGGGCTACCTATTTTCCCTACAATCGGCTGCTCATGAAGATTTTTATGCAGCTTGAGGTTGCTTTTCCAGAGGATGAAGACTCCTTCCGTCTTCAACCTTCAAGTTACTATTCCCGAACCACTCTTAAGAAAATGGGAATTAAGAGAACAAGAACAGGGAATCTTGTTCTAGATGCTTCTAAGCAAGGCACTGTTAAGACTGTGGTTGCCAAGAAAGGGAAGAGAAAACTCAGCCTGCCAGAGGAGTCCACTGCTAAGGGTGGGGATGAATCTGAAATTCCTGCATTCAATAATTCCCCTTCTCAGTCTCAGGCGTCTAGTTTCCAACCTCCTCCTCTTGTGCGAAGGCGTCGTGCCCCTATCTCAAGAGCACCTGTGTCAGAGGCAATTTCTACTCCTTCATCTGTGCCTCGTCTCATTCCAGAGAATCGTTCATCTCCTCCACCTGCCCTTCTATTACCGCTTCTGCCTCCTACTTCTCCATCTCCAATCCAACAGGATATTGGTCCTCCATCACCAGTCCAACCACCTCCCTCAGTCCAATTATCTACTCCCAGTACAACTGCTTCTCAAGTCTCAATCCCTTCACCTCCTTCCCCTACACTCTTGATGCCTTCACAATCTGACCTTCCACATATTTCCCTCACTCCTCAAGAACCTGTATTCTCACCCATTCCCTCAGTACCACCTGCCACTCCTCTAACTTATCAGAGGAGATCTTCGATGAGTGCATCTCAGTATAATGAGCTGAAAGCCTCTATTGACCGCATTGAGACTGCTCTTAGCTCCATTGAAAGTAGGATTGATCAATCTCTTGATGCCAAGCTCGCCAAGAATATCCAAGTCTTGCGTACTGATTTAGATACTAGTCTTGGTTTGCTGTCTCAGAAAGTGGATGCTGACAGGCGCATGGTTGTCAGGGAACTTGAGTCATTCCGAACCTCTATTGACAATCTGACTCCTGCACCCGAACCTGATCCATCCTGTTCAATCGATGTCTCACAGGCTTGTTATGAAGATCTCTTTCTTCCATTTTCCCGGCCTGCAGTTTATGAAGATGTGCGTTTCACGACACTGGATCTTCAGGAGACTGAATTTGCATTCTCTCCTCCTGATGAGTCTACTGCTGCTCCTTCTGTCAACACTCCTCCATGTATGGACATGGCGGTGTATCAAGGCCCCTCTCCATCTGCTACACCTCAGCCAGCGCCTACTCCATGCCTGGCACTCGTGCCTTATCAGCACCCTCTCTCTGTAGATATTCACTCACTTCCAGCACTTGTAGATGCTTATCTTAATTCAAACTGTGAAGTGCCTGCTTGGATTAGCCAAGCCTTTTGGTCACATTTTGTAGCTTTCTTTAAATAAAAGACTTGATTTCATGTATACCCCTTTCTTGATTCTCTAAAGCAATTACTCTGATGTTTTTCTGAACTGAGTTTAATCCATTATTTCTGTTGTCTCTCTGATTGTTTTTGATAATGTCAATGGGGGAGAATTTATATTTGATTGCTGGATAAGATGCATGTTTCAGTTACTATGTTTTTGGAATTTGAAATAAAAATCTCGATATATGCATGGTTGTGAAACTCTGGTTGCTCCGTGTTTGTTTTTAGAATATATGCATGTGCTATGGGGGAGCTAGAATTATGGGGGAGAGTAACCATTAATCAAATTTACATAAGTATCTTGTCATCATCAAAAAGGGGGAGATTGTTGACTTAAATAGAGTTTAAGTCTAAATATGTTTTTGATGATGTTTTTGAATGATAAGTAAATAATTTGATTAGTCTAAATATGTTTTTGATGATGTTTTTGAATGATAAGTAAATAATTTGATTATGTTCAAAAGTATGAGAATATTGAATTATACATCTGTTTTTTTTAATCCTTTGGAAATACCCTTGAAAAGGGTATTTTAGCATTCTAATAATATTGGTTAAGTGTGCAAGGCTTGCATCTGCCGATAGCTTTAAAGCCTGCATCTGCCGATGGTCTTTAAAGCTTGCATCTGCCGATGGTCTCCAAAGCCTGCATCTGCCGATAGCGTTAAGGCTTGCATCTGCCGATGGTCTCCAAAGCCTTCATCTGCCGATGACATATCAACTTGCATCTGCCGATGGAGTCATCAAGCCGATGAAGTTCAAGATGCATCTGCCGACGATTTTTCAAGGTGCATCTACCGATGGAATTCAAAGCCTTCATCTGCCGATAACTTTTGAGATGCATCTGCCGATGGCGCTTTCAAACTGTTCCTGCCGATGAACTTTCAAGGCGCATCTGCCGATGACTTTTCCAGAATACATCTGCCGATGAATTTACAAGATGCATATGCCGATGAAGTTCAAAGCTTGCTCTTGCCGATAGCTTATTCGTGTTGCATCTACCGATGGCGTTGAAGATACATATGCCGATGGACCTTTAGAGCAACTCATGCCGATGACGTGGCGATCTGTTTTGAAGCTGTTTAAACCGGTGATCTTCCGCCAGTTTTTAAAATAGCCGCGAAGCTACAGTGACGTCGTTTTCAGCATTAACTCCAGAACTTTAATGGCGACGACGACTTGCAACTACAGACGGCAACGGCTACCTGAAATTGTACGAAAGCTGCTCCAACGGTAACAAAGTTTCTATTATTGGATAAGGAGCATTGAAGTCAAGCCGATTCCGAAGACAGAGTATTTAAGCCAAGGTTAGAGCACAAAGATACAACTTTTGCGAATTTGAATTCCTGAGCCCTAACTTGTGATCTATCATACTCTGTATTTTCATCTACATCTCTCGATTCCTAAACTTGAGAATTTGATTTGAGAGTTTGTAGTTTGTTGTATTCATTTACTCAAACTTGTAAAATCTGAAAGGCAGTGGATTGACGCCCGGGAAGTTCAATCTAAATCTGTAAAAGGCAGTTGATCGGAGCCCGGAATTCCGATCTGTTCATTCACGAGAGGAGAAGGTTAAGGATCTTCAAGGGGTGAACCTTGAAGCGTGGGTGTAGGCTAGGTTGAGCCGAACCACGTAAAAACTTATGTGTTGGTTTTTCTTTCTCTCTCTTTTTACTTTTACTAATTGTTTGCTTGCTGTTAGTTTAAGAGATATGAAGAAATTTAAAAAGGTCTAATTCACCCCCCTCTTAGACAATCTCGATCCTACAGAAAACCTTGACGAGGTCTAGTCATCAATACTTTAGTTGTTACATATGTACGTATAGTTTACACGATCATTTTATGAGTACATGATATTTCATTTTGATTTGTTATGTGTAGGCCTAATGGGCTGATTGTCTGATTGGGCTGGTTGTACATTTTTGGTATCGGTCTTTAGTTGTTCTTGACTGCAACAACTGGGCAACTAAAATAACATTAGATAGATCATATACAGCTTCTCCTGAGCGAAAGTTGTTTGTTTTCACATGACGAAAATGGGTAATAGGGCAGTGATTATACGCTCCTTGGATTTCAATCCCTAAACCAAAATAAAGTTATGATTAAAGTTGCCCCTGTATAAGGAGCAAGGTATTGTAATGTAGCCAGAGAATCTGATATTTCGACAACCACAATAGTGTATTCCATTGCCCCCCTTTCCTAGAAAGTGGTTACTACTTCATTATATTAGATATCAAGGAAAAACAATTCTGGTTTTAAAAAATATACCTCTTCTGATGAATAAGTGAAAATATTGCCTTGTTCATTTATTGCAATGTTATTTTTATGTGTTGTCACAATTAGAGAGGATCTATATAAACCAATTATCAAAGTGTTCTCTTGCCCATCACATAATTCTTGACTATTGCCTATTGATTTTGAGTAGCTTTATCAATATCATAAGAGAATTGTGCAAAGGCTTCTAATTCTGCCAATTGAGCTAATTCCAATTTTGATTTGTCAGCTACTTGATTCATGGCTTTAATTTGATCCAAAGTATTTTTGTTCGATACGCTGGGTGGTGTCAGTGCTGACCTTTGCTCGTCGATCACTCTTTGGGTGTTATGTGTAATTAGTGCTGAGCTTTGCTTGTTGATCGCTCTTTTGATTTATGGGTCGTATTTGTAGCGACCCGAGTTATCAATGAAGATCTCACTCCTTCACGGTTTTGGCACAAACCGTGGACTCTAAGAGTAATGCTCAAAAGGAAAATAAAATTCTTGGACTCTAAGAGCAATGCTCAAAAGGAAAATGAAATTCTATTCAAATTTGGCAAAAGATTTCAACCATTACAATAAGTATGCTATATATAGACCTAGGGTTGATTTAGAGTTTCTATAAAGTGAATGGATATAGGCCATGGATAAGGGAAAAACATGGAAGGATGGGATACTTCCATGTAGCACAAATCCATGTGAGATGAGCCCAATATGATCCAAGGAAATGAATTTTGTTAAGTCATCCTCCCTTGGCCTTCTTCTACTTGGGCTTGCTTGGATGAAGCTTTAAACTTTGGGTCTCCTTTGGGCCTTTTTTCTTTGGGCCCAAGTGAAAGTGTAATGCTCCAAATTATTCATGATAGAATGGGCCTACCAGAGTAAGCCTAGTCCAAGTCTCCATATAATGCCTCCAAGTGCTCCTCTCCAAGTGCTCCGAGTGCTCCTTCATGTGATGACTCCCAAATGCTCAAAGCAAGGCCTCCCAAAGTGGGCCAAGTGATGGGCCAAATGATGATCCCTCAATGTGAGAGCTAATGGATGGTCAACCCCAATCAAGCCACAATACGTGACAAAGTCTAAGTAGTGATGAAAGCATAACTAATGACTTAGAGTTTGCAAAATAAAAGAAAAAAAATGCTAAATTACATACAGTTGTCCCCCGAAAGACAAATTCTGGCTTTTGATTCTCCAGCTAGTGCTCTAATGATTTCTTAAAAATCATATTAGTCCTCAGAATTAGACGACATAAATCGGGTAATAATCTTGTCCACAAGATCGATCAACTTAATTGTCCACGGACTACTTTGACATTTTCATTTACTGACTGCTAAACATTATCGCTCTCTGCTCATGTGACTTCATTGTCCACAGGCTATATAGATTTATCGTCCACGGATTATTGTCCACAGACTTACTTAGACTTATCGTCCACATACCACGTGACTTTATCGTCCCCAGTCCACGTGTAACACCAGGTTTTACGGGATTAAAGAATTTTTATTATATAATGACATTTTTGTAAATGTGTCAAATTAAGTTCGTTTTGCGAACGGAAAGTTTTAATAGAGCTCTAGTAATAAATTGGAATTATTGGTGGAATATGAAATTCTAGAGAAAATAAATCGTTAGCTAAATAACGAAATAAGTAACGAAACAAAAGGAACATCAGATGGAGGGGCGAAAGGGGTCATTTGGCATTTAAATAGGTAAAAGCTTCTTTCTTCCTCAACACTTCACGAAAATCCTCTCTGCTTTCCACGAAAAGCTCAAGAGAGCTTTGTGACATTTTCCCTCCCTCACGCGTTCTCTCTCTCGGCAACCAAAACTCTTCCTCCGGCGACTCGTTCTTCACTTTTCCTTCTCCAAACGACACCCTAAGTAAGGTTCTATGGTTTTGGAAAGTTTATTCCCAGTTTTCGAGTGGTTAAACGATTAGGGTTTCGTTAGTTTGGAAGTTTAACGGTTTAAACTCGATTTTAATGACGATGGGTGTGAATTGCCATAGGTGAACAACGCTCATGGACGGAACTTGAATTTACAAGGATGCGAGGTAAGTCTTCGTGACTTACTGTGGCCGATAGGCCTATGCCATAAGTCGAGTTCGTCGTTGAAGATTTTGAAGTTATGTATGTTTTTATGCTTTGGTTGGGTAGTTTAGGATTAGAGTTTTTTATAGGTTATGTTTGCTATGTTTTGATGGTACTCATGCTTTATGTTTACATTATGTCTCTTCTGTACATGCATCACGCTATTTCAAAATAGCATAAAAATAGATTTCTACACGTGTTTAAGAAAAGAAATGAATTAAAGAAACAAATGTACGTAATCTGATCACGACGAGGTGTGGTTCAGACATGGCTGTTTACGGATGGAAGCATGTTTTCCCCCCGGTAGATGGAAAGGGCTGTCTAACCGACAGACGTGCCCTCTCCATTTGATGAGAGTTAGACCTCAGTGACATTCTGTTCTGTAATGAAACGATGAAAATGTCTGCATTTACGAAGCTTACTGAGCCTTTATCTCATAGTTGTCTTTTGTGGTGTAGGTGATTTTGATACAGGTGAGGATGAGATTCTTTCACCCGAAGCTTGATTTGGTTGAAGAAGAATGCTCGTGGGTGTGCGCTGGTACAGTCGGTGCGATTTTGACCTGTAGGGGAAAGATGTATAGGTATTTTGGGATTTTAGTATGTTAGGTGTAGATGATATAGAAAAATGTATAGATGACTCATTTTAGGATGTTTGGTGCCTGGATAGTGTACATACTGACGTTTTGATGAAATGAATTCGATGATAATGCTTTTATGTGGAATTTGGATGATTTATAGTTGGGTTATCATTTTGAGACAAATGTGTTGTTTAGGGTGGGTTTTGATGATTTCAGGATTTAGAAGTTTGGTTTATGGATGGATATTTTGAGGATGTTTATTAAATTGTGATGTGTGTGGTGTGCAGTATATTGAAGAAGAAGGAGGCTGCTCTCTGGAATTAAAATCCAGAGAGCTTGCCGATCGATCGCCTGGGGTAGCGATCGATTGGCTGATGTTGTGGACAACTCAGCCTAAGTAAGGTTAAGTGTACTAATGGGGGGCTACTTCCACCGATTTTAAGTATGAATCGGTCGAGGTTGTCGACCCCAGTATATAAGAGCCATTTTGAGGAAATTTAGTTAAGTGACATCGACCGATTTTGGCCAGTGTTGACATCGACTATGTGGCGACCCCAACCCGGTCAGGGCCGCCACGGCCAGCCATGACGTAATCATAACTTTAAACCCTCGAATAGTTCACGTAAAATTTTTTCGTTTTTACACAACACACTAAAACTAACCGGACATAGACAATTGACCCGCCTCGATCGAGCCTAAATAGACTAACTTTAACTTAAACATGACGGGCATAAAAGTCGTCAACTTTTAAATCACTAAAGCGAAGTAAAAACCCTTTTTTTGAAAAAATGCCGACTCGGTTTTTGGGCCCTTAAAATCCTTTAAAATACGTGGGGGGTCGCCCGTAAAATACGTTTAAAAGGTATCGTAAAAGGTCTGATCGAAACATGTTTTAAAAAGTCGAAAATAAAAAAAAAAAATGCACTTGCCAATCACGATCGATCGTGCCTAAAGCCAGATCGATCGGGCCGGCTCGGGTTTCCCGACTAAAAACGACCCTAAACCATGATCGATCGCGCCCAAAGCCCGATCGATAGGGCCAGCTCGGGTTTCCCGACTAAAAACGACCCTAAACCACGATCGATCGTGCCGCGGGCGTGATCGATCGTGTGGGCAACATCCTGGGCGCGCCCGCCTTGCGCGCACCCCCGGCGCCCGCCGCGCCGCCCACGCCACTGCCAGCGCGCACCAGCGCTTGCTAGCACGCCCACCTACCCTTTGTCTTAGCACTTAGTCCAAATTTTCTCTTCCAAACTTCTTACCCTTCACTTTAAACTTTTCAAAAATCATTCCCCCACCACATTAAACCCACGATAAATGCAAACTCCCGAAAAATCCGACTCAAAACGTACCCGAATCATTTTTTAAAATTCATGAAAATAAACCGCGGATCGCTCTAAAAACTGAGCTGTATTCTCCCAGTTTAAAGTACGAAATCACAGATCCGTCCACTATCCACAACACCATTTAAACTTAAAGCGGAATTTTCTAAACCTGTCCAAACAATTGTTTTTCAACTTCCAAAATCATAACTTCAAAACCACTGTCCATACAATTTCCACATGTTCAACTTCTACTACAACCTAAAAATCCTTCAATCCCAATGTTCCTAACTTACATCTTAATTACACAAGATGACTCGGAGCACTCCACGGTTCTCTAGCTAGAAAAATGTATAGATGACTCATTTTAGGATGTTTGGTGCCTGGATAGTGTACATACTGACGTTTTGATGAAATGAATTCGATGATAATGCTTTTATGTGGAATTTGGATGATTTATAGTTGGGCTATCATTTTGAGACAAATGTGTTGTTTAGGGTGGGTTTTGATGATTTCAGGATTTAGAAGTTTGGTTTATGGATGGATATTTTGAGGATGTTTATTAAATTGTGATGTGTGTGGTGTGCAGTATATTGAAGAAGAAGGAGGCTGCTCTCTGGAATTAAAATCCAGAGAGCTTGCCGATCGATCGCCTGGGGTAGCGATCGATTGGCTGATGTTGTGGACAACTCAGCCTAAGTAAGGTTAAGTGTACTGATGGGGGGCTACTTCCACCGATTTTAAGTATGAATCGGTCGAGGTTGTCGACCCCAGTATATAAGAGCCATTTTGAGGAAATTTAGTTAAGTGACATCGACCGATTTTGGCCAGTGTTGACATCGACTATGTGGCGACCCCGACCCGGTCAGGGCCGCCACGGCCAGCCATGACGTAATCATAACTTTAAACCCTCGAATAGTTCACGTAAAATTTTTTCGTTTTTACACAACACACTAAAACTAACCGGACATAGACAATTGACCCGCCTCGATCGACCCTAAATAGACTAACTTTAACTTAAACATGACGGGCATAAAAGTCGTCAACTTTTAAATCACTAAAACGAAGTAAAAACCCTTTTTTTGAAAAAATGCCGACTCGATTTTTGGGCCCTTAAAATCCTTTAAAATACGTGGGGGGTCGCCCGTAAAATACGTTTAAAAGGTATCGTAAAAGGTCTGATCGAAACATGTTTTAAAAAGTCGAAAATAAAAAAAAAATGCACTTGCCAATCCGATCGATAGTGCCTAAAGCCAGATCGATCGGGCCGGCTCGGGTTTCCAGACTAAAAACGACCCTAAACCATGATCGATCGCGCCCAAAGCCCGATCGATAGGGCCAGCTCGGGTTTCCCGACTAAAACGACCCTAAACCACGATCGATCGTGCCGCGGGCGCGATCGATCGTGTGGGCAACATCCTAGGCGCGCCCGCCGTGCGCGCACCCCCGGCGCCCGCCGCGCGCGCCCCACGCCCGGCCAGCGCGCACCAGCGCTTGGCTAGCACGCCCACCTACCCTTTTTCTTACACTTAGTCAAATTTTCTCTTCCAAATTCTTACCCTTCACTTTAAACTTTTCAAAAATCATTCCCCCACCACATTAAACACACGATAATTCAAACTCCCGAAAAATCCGACTCAAAAACGTACCCGAATCCATTTTTAAAATTCATGAAAATAAACCGCGTGGATCGCTCTAAAAACTGAGCGTATTCTCCCAAGTTTAAAGTACCTAAAATCAACATATCAAGTCCAACATAATCCACAACACCATTATTAAACTTAAATGCGGAATTTTCTAAAACCTGTCCAAAACAAATATGTTTTTCAACCTATCCAAAATACATAACTTCAAACCAATGTTCCATACGAAATTTCCCACATGTTCAACTTCTACATACAACCTAAAATCCTTCAATACCCAATGTTCATCTAACTTACATCTAATTACCACAAAATGACTCGGAGCACTCCCACGGTTCTCTAGCCTAGCCAAAACACATTCCGTCTCCACGAGCTCCGCCCATCAACCAACTACGTCTGATCATCAGGAGGGGGTTCCTCACCTTCTTTCTCGTCACCTACATCATACGATAAACATATTAAGCCTAATGCTTAGTAAAGAGGTGTACTAAATAATGAGTATACATAATGCATGGTTTTTCAAAACATGTTCGTAATTCATTTGTTCACTTTACATAACATATATATATATCTTTAGGCGTGAGTAGTCACAGGCACCAACCTGTCTACCCCGTAGACCATTCAATTGCCCTGAGTTGCCGTTCCTTGGGTGTAATATCATGCCCTGAGTTGCCATTAACATGCCCTGTGCCTACTCATCCTCCAACTTTACTCGACATTACATACTTCACTTCGTTTACTTGAAAACTTGCATGCAAGAACATTTCATTAAATCTTAAAGGAGAAATCATGATGCATGAGGTAAGGTACTCCAAACAATCATCAACCAATTCTTAACGTACGTAAACGAGCCTAACTCATAAATGAACCTATCCGACCACTAATAGGAAGTATCCTAGGATACCCGACTCTTTAGAACCCCAAAATCATGAAAACATCATTAAGACATTTAATTCTTAACATCGACATAATGTAGGGCTTTAGAAGCCGGAAACCTAACAGCACTTACCTGGAGTCCTAGCTATGCCGAGCACCGTCCTTTAAGAGCTTGGGTTACCTAAGGCATTTTCATAACACGTCATTAGTATCGACTCTATATTTTAAAATTCAAGACTAAACGAAACCCCGACCTAAGATAATTTTTCCAAAAACTATGTTTCACTTCATTCGGGCATTTCATCGAGCACTACACGCTCATGATTTACAAAACTCCATTAATGGCTTCTAACTACTTTCCAACAACCTAAAATTAATCATAAATACCAACCCAACATTATCAATTCACCCCATCTACCAAAATAACAACCAATGTATCATTAATGGGCATAAAATCGCTATCCTATCGATTTCTCACAAATCTGGAAATTTTACACTAAACCCTAAATCAAAACCAACCCTAAAACAACAACTAAACATACCCAAAGTGTAGAACTTACCTAGACTATGGATTAGGGGAAGAAAACTTGAAGGAAAATCGTCAGAAATCGGAAGAGAAAGCTTGACGGAAGAGAAACGTAGAGGAGGAGGGGAAAATCGCCAAGGAGAAGCTTCACGTAAGAAGGGAGGAGAAAATGAGAGAAAAAGAGGTTATTTTGGCTTTAAAACAATTTTGACTTCAAAAATTACCTAAATGCCCTTAGTTACGTCCTTTGCTTTATTCATAAATTCGTCTATCGATTTGGTTTCTCCAAAAATTTATTATTTCTCCAAATATTTCAATTTATTCTTAGGGCTCTAACGAAACTTCCTGTTTGCAAAACAAGCATAATTTATTAATTTGTACGAATTAAAACTCTTTAAGACTTGAAATTGACAACCCGACAACTAAAAACTTGAAACCTAAAACCAAAATTTTCGGGCGTTATAGACTAATTTTGGCCAGTGTTAACATCGACCGATTTTGGCCAATGTTGACATCGACCGATTGGAAGGAAATGAATCCCAGTAAGTTTAGGATGTCGACCGAAACCCGCATGTTGGGTGCGCCCATGTTCAATTCCGTGGACGTTTCTGTATTTGAACGATTACGTCTGTGGACGAAAATGTCAGTGGACAACTGCGTTGCAACCCGAGGGGATTTAATTCCCTCCTGTTTTATAGACATCGACCAATCTCTTTATTGAGACCATGTCGACCCCCACTGTACAATTCGTTCAAACCCGATAGAAAGAGTTGTTAACCCATACTGTTCCTTCGATGAAACCCGAGAGGAAAAACTTAATTCTCTGCCTGTCTTTATTGTTTTAGCATTGACGCCTAAGTTTAAATTTTACTGGGGTTTCCACAATTAGATAGACTTCCGCTGAATGAGTTAATTAATTTTAAATGAATGAAGTGGATTAGATGAAAAGTTCAACATTTTATGACATTTATAGGCTTAATATTTCAGGTAAAATTAAGGGTCGTTACAGTTATGGTATCAGAGCCCTCGGGTTTTAAAATCGGTTCTGTAGACTGCTCGACTGCTCGACTGCACAACCACTACATGGATATCCTTCCTCAACTGTAAGTACGTTTAAATGCTTTCTTTGATTTTGATTTCTTAGGATTATTTTGTTTTAACTTTTATATGAGTTATAGAATGGTTCGAGGTAGAGATGTCAGGGATGAAGCTCTGGATTGGCTGACGGATTTGCTTGACCGTCAAGCTCAGCACATGGACAGACAGACTCAGAACATGGATAGACAGACTCAGCAAATTGAAAGCCTAGTTAACCGTGAAAATCAAAGGGCCTAGGATATAGTTGTTCCGAACAATCATGGTATGGAAAGGTTCCAAAAGTTACGACCTCCAGTATTCAATGGTCAATCGTCAGATCCCACTGTTGCGGAGGAATGGATTCGGACGATGGAAGATATGTTAGCCTACACAAAGATTGAGAATGGGGAGAAGGTCACATGCGTCACTTTCCACCTGGCATTGGATGCCCGATTCTGGTGGGATTCTATTAAAGCAACTACAGACGTGACACTGATGAGGTGGGAATGCTTTAAGACCGTGTTCTTTGATAAATACTTCAGCCGTAAAGTGAGGGCGGCAAAAAGGGCAGAGTTCACGCAGCTGAAGCAGACTAGTTCGGTTGTAGAATATATTCAGAAATTTGAGGCCTTGTCCCGGTTTGCACCGTGCTTAGTCAGTGATAATGAAGACAAGGCGCAATAGTTTATGGATGGATTAAACCCAGAGATTCGAAAGAGCATTATAGTGTCGGGCGTTTTAGATGTGCCCTACGAGGACATTGCGGTAAGAGCCTTGAAGTTTGAGGCTGCTGAACTGACTAGCGTCAAGCCAAGGGAGCCCGCTAAGGGCTTCTTTCGGGAGATTCGGCCTCAACTCCAAATAGAGACTGGCAACAAAAGGGACAATCGCAAGTGCAACAACAAAGGGGCATCAAGAGGCCTTATGAAGGAGGTAACGATCGGGGGAAGGGAAAGCAAGTGCAACGGGCTCCTCAGATGCCTTGGTGCTCTAAGTGTCAGAAAGAGCATAGTGGCGAATGCCGAGTGGGCACTAATAAGTGCTATCGGTGCGGAGAAGTTGGCCATTACGTTAAAGATTGCCCGAAGCCGAGCCGAGATCAGCCGGGCAGAGATCAGAGGAGATTCATGCCGAGGATCTTTGCCTTTATCGAGCCTGGTAACGTCGACGATGAGGCTCAGCCTTTGGTTATCGCAGGTAGTATTTTAGTTACTGGCGTAACTGTAATTTCTTTGATAGACACGGGAGCTACGCACTCCTTCATTTCAACTGCTTGCATGACTAGATTGGGGTTAGTGTCTGAGTTAGCAGAATATGAGTATAAAGTAATGCTGCCTTTGGGAGCGTATATGAAGTCTGATAGTATCTTCCAAGGCAACGTCGTCTCGGTAGGGATTAACACCCTCTATGCTTGCCTAATAGTTATGAGCATAGAGCGGTACGATCTTATTTTTGGGATGGATTGGCTTTCACGCCATTTCTCCACCATAGACTGTCGATCCGGGATAGTAACTTTTCGGCACCCGGGTAAAAAAGAATTTGCCTATCAGGCAATGAGTAGGTTGAGTGGGTCGCCTACTTCCTATTCTATGAAGGTCAAAGAGCAGTTTAGAGGTGAATGCTCAGTTTATTTGGCTGCAGTGGTCAACACTCGATTGCTCAATGGGGCAAACACCAAACGACATCCCAATCGTTAATATATTTGTAGAGATTTTCCTTGACGATCTTCCCGGATTACCACCAGACAGGGAGATCGAGTTTACGTCTGATGTTTATCTAGGCTCGGGGCCTGTATCAAAGAATCCGTACAGACTGGCACCTACCAAACTGAAAGAGTTGAAGACTCAGCTTGAGGAGTTATTGGATAAGGGGTTCATCCAACCCATCTTTTCTCCTTGGGGTGCGCCAGTGTTGTTCGTGAAGAAGAAAGATGGGACTCTCCGGATGTGTGTCAATTACAAGGAGTTGAATAAGCTAACAGTGAAGAATAAATATCCATTGTCCCGAATAGATGATTTATTTGACCAACTGCAAGGTGTCTGAGTGTTTTCGAGGATTGACCTACACTCGGGTTATTATCAGTTGAAGGTTAAGAGAGAAGATGTTCAGAAAATGGCGTTCCGGATGAGGTATGGGCATTATGAGTTCCTTGTTATGTCCTTCGGACTTACCAATGCCCCTGCAGCGTTTATGGATTTGAGGAACCGCGTTTTCAAGAAGTATTTGGACAAGTTTGTTGTTGTTTTCATTGACGACATCTTGATCTATTCAAGGACGAAGGAAGAGCACGAGGAGCATCTACGGATTGTTTTGAGAATTCTGAGTCAACACCAGCTTTACCCAAAATTTTCTAAGTGCGAGTTTTGGCTGGACAATGTCAGTTTTCTTGGCCATATTATATCGCATGAAGGAGTTTCTTGGGATCCGAGCAAGATACAAGTTGTTAAAGAATGACCGCAGCCTAAGAACGTGCGAGAGGTACGTGGATTTCTTGGGTTGGCTGGATATTATCGAAAGTTCATTGAGAGGTTTTCAAAGATTGTTGTTCCCCTCTCACGCTTGACCTGGAAGAATGAGAAATTTATGTGGTCAGCTGCATGCGACAAGAGTTTTATGGAGTTAAAGCAAAATTGACTACAGCTCCAGTATTGACACTGCCTGTTGAAGGTGACAAGTTCAACATATATTGCGATGCGTCTAAAGTTGGACTCGGATGCGTACTTATGCAGAAAGGAAGGGTTATTGCGTATGCTTCTCGGCAGTTAAAGCCGTACAAGTAGAATTATCCAACGCATGACCTAGAACTAGCGGCAGTTGTCTTCGCACTAAAGATATGGAGACATTATTTATATGGGCAGCAGTGCGAGATATTTTCAGACCACAAGAGCCTGAGGTATTTGTTTACACAGAAAGAGCTGAATATGCGTCAACGAAGGTGGCTGAAATTTGTTAAAGATTATGATTTCGAAATCAAGTACCACCCAAGAAAAGCAAATAAAGTCGCAGATGCCTTGAGCAGGATGCCCACTGCGAGTCAGCCTTTGCTTGCAAAATGTCGGTGATGTTGAGGTCCGAGATTGTGAAGCATAATGTGGAGATTGTTTCGAAGTTGTCCACCATACTTGCAAATATTTTGCTAAGGCCGACGATTTTGGATAAAATCAGAGGAGCTCAACAAAAAGACTCAGAATGCGATAAGTATCAATTGATTGCGACATCCGAGAACTCATATTATTTCAAATTGTCGGAGGATGGTATTTTAAAATTCAGGCACAGGTGGTACGTGCTTAATGACGAAGGGTTAAAGAAGGAAATTTTGACTGAGGCGCATTCTTCGGCATACTCTGTACATCCAGGAAGCACAAAAATGTATAGAGATTTGAAACAGCACTTCTGGTGGCCGAACATGAAGAGAGAGGTCGCCAAGTATGTGGAAACCTGTTTGGTTTGCCATTGGGTTAAGGCAGAACACCAAAGGTCGGCCGGAACATTGCAGCCACTAACGATTCCAGAGTGAAAATGGGAACAGATATCCATGCATTTTATAGTGGGACTCCCGAGAACGACAAAAGGACATGATGGCATATGGGTTATTGTGGACCGTTTGACTAAGTCAGCCCACTTTCTATCAGTGAAGATGACATATTCCATGGATCCACCCGCCGAGCTTTATATGCAGGAAATTGTTAAACTACATAGAGTGCCAGCTTCGATAGTCTCAAACCGAGACCCGAGATTTACTTCGAAGTTCTGCAAGAGTCTGCACAAAGATATGGGAACTCAGCTAAATTTCAGTACGGCATTTCATCCTCAGAGTGATGGACAGACAAAAAGAACAAATCAGATCTTGGAGGATATGCTTAGAGCATGCACGTTGGAGTTTCAGGGCTCGTGGAGCCGATATTTACCATTGATTGAGTTCTCATACAACAATAGCTTTCAAACTACCATTGGCATGGCTCCGTGCGAAGCGCTGTATGGTCAAAAGTGTAGATCCCCGCTTCATTGGGACGAGGTTGGCGAGGCTAGCGTAGTTGGTCTCGATATCCTACAGGAAACGGCAGAGAAGATCGCTATGATCAGACAACGTATTGAGATAGCGCAGAGCCACCAGAAAAGTTATGCTGACACCAGACGGAGGGAATTGGAATTCAATGAGGGTGATAAGTGTATTTGAAGATTTCTCCGTTTAAGGGCGTAATGCGGTTCGGAAGAAAGGGTAAATTAAGCCCTCGTTATGTGGGGTCCTTCCTTGTTCAGAAGAGGATCAGGAAAATGGCTTACCGGTTATAGCTTCCAGCATCAATGGAGAGCATCCACAATGTGTTTCACGTGTCCATGCTCAGAAAATGCTTACGTGACCTATCTCGTGTAGTGGATGTAAGGGAGATTGAGGTACAACCCACACTGACTTACGTGGAGAAGTCGGTGCGGATTCTAGAGTCCTCCATCAAGGTATTGCGCAATAAAGAAATTCCTTTAGTCAAAGTCTTATGGCGGAACCACGACGTGGAAGAGGCTACTTGAGAGAGGCAGCAGGATATGATGTCTAAGTATCCTGAACTCTTTGTGTAATCAAATTTTGAGGACAAAATTTTTATTAAGGTGGATGGAATATAACACCCGGTTTTACGGGATTAAAGAATTTCCATTATATAATGGCATTTTTGTAAATGTGTCTAATTAAGTCCGTTTTGCGAACGAAAGTTTTAATAGAGCCTAGTAATAAATTAGAATTATCGGTGAAATAAAGAAATTTAGAGAAAACGAATTGAAAATCAAATAACGAATTACGTAACGAAACAAATAGAAAATAATAGGAGCGGCAGATAAGTAATTTACAAGTCCAAATTTTAATAAAATTCACAAAACCTCCCCCCATCGTAAATTCACTCTGCAGAAACCCCTTTCTTCTATCCTTAGTCGATTTTCATTTCTCCCCTCCGATCCTTCACGGTTCAATGGCGATTTCTCTTCCAACGTCCGATTCTTCTCTCGTTTTTTCCTTCAATGGACACTCTAGGTAAGGTTCTATGGTTTTCGAAAGTTTATTCGTGGTTTTCGAGTTGTAAAACGATTAGGGTTTTGCTAAAAACGTAAATTAAAGTTTGAAATCGTTAGGTTTGTTGTAATTCCGTCTTCAATTGACGTATTGGCGATCGTTGGACGTAGTTAGTCAGTTTATTGATGAATATTAGAGTTTTGGTTGGATTGGAGCTTGGAAAACTCCATTAATGGAAGTTTTTAAATGTCGAGTGCAAATTACTCGACGAAATGCCTCAATGAGTTAAACTAGAGTTTTAGGAGATTACTTTGGTTAAGTGTTTCGTTAGTTTGGAAGTTTAACGGTTTAAACTCGGTTTTAATGACGATTGTTGTTAATTGCCATGGGTGAACAACACTCATGGACGGAACTTAAATTTGCAAGGATGTGAGGTAAGTTTTCGTGACTTACTGTGGCCAATAGGCCTATGCCATTAGTCGAGTTCGTCGTTGAGGATTTTGGAGTTATGTATGTTTTTATGCTTTGGTTGGGTAGTTTAGGATTAGAGTTTTTTATAGGTTATGTTTGCTATGTTTTGATGGTACTCATGCTTTATGTTTACATTATGTCTCTTCTGTACATGCATCACGCTATTTCAAAATAGCATAAAAATAGATTTCTACACGTGTTTAAGAAAAGAAATGAATTAAAGAAACAAATGTACGTAATCTGATCACGACGAGGTGTGGTTCAGACATGGCTGTTTATGGATGGAAGCATGTTTTCCCCCCGGTAGATGGAAAACGCTGTCTAACCGCCAGACGTGCCCTCTCCATCTGATGAGAGTTAGACCTCGGTGACATTCTGTTCTGTAATGAAACGATGAAAATGTCTGCATTTACGAAGCTTACTGAGCCTTTAGCTCATAGTTGTCTTTATGGTGCAGGTGATTTTGATACAGGTGAGGATGAGATTCTTTCAACCGAACCTTGATCTGGTTGAAGAAGAATGCCTGTGGGAGTGCGTTAGGTAGTTGGTGCATATTTTGACCTGTGGGATGTAAGTAATTATTTTGAGGGTTTTCGGGTTGTTTTGGGCTGATGGTGGACTAGGTAGGAGAATTGTATAGTTGAGACGTTTTAGGATGTTTGGTATCTGGATAGTAGATAAATTGATGTATTGATATTTTAGTAAATTCAATTTATAAAATGTTTTTGCTAAGCCTTTTATTTGGATTTTTTATGGAAATTGAATGTATAGAGATGAAGTGTTATTTTGATGTTTTATGGAAGTTCTGGGTGAATGGTGTGTAGGTACAGGGGAAAGAATATAAAGGCAGCTCTCTGGAAAAAAT
Organism: Begonia masoniana; assembly: GCA_022432975.1. Classification (NCBI taxonomy): domain Eukaryota; kingdom Viridiplantae; phylum Streptophyta; class Magnoliopsida; order Cucurbitales; family Begoniaceae; genus Begonia; species Begonia masoniana. The sequence goes on along the minus strand of CM039507.1, from coordinate 14,163,754 downwards.
CCAGAGAGCTAGCCGATCGATCGCCAGGAAAGGGCGATCGATCGGGTAATGCATGGTTTAGAGTCGGATGTCGTCCAAAGTATGGTTGTCATCCAAAATAGTTGTCTAAAGTGGCAGGGATTCTTATAAGTTTCGTTTAAGTGTTTCTGTAAGAAAGTCATCGTCCAAAGTCTGTGGATGATAAAGTTCAGTTAAGTATTCTGGCAGAGAAAGTCATTGTCCAAAGTCTGTGGACGATAAAGTTCAGTTAAGTATTCGGACAGAGAAAGTCATCGTCCATTTATAGTGAAGGTTTCGGTCGAAGTCATCGTCCATTTATAGTGAATGTTTCGGTCGAAGTCATCGTCCATTTATAGCGAAGTGTACGGTCGAAAACATCGACCGATATCATTACAGAGACCATGTCGACCGAACTCATACAAAGGCCACGTCGACCGAACTATACAGAGACCACGTCAACCAAATATTAAGTATTCTAGTATGGACATCGACCGATTAGAATGAATGAATTCCAAAGGGACGTCGTCCGATTTTAGGTAGTGTTGACTGAAAAGTACTGTTCCTTCGATGAAACCCGAGAGGAAAAACTTAATTCTCTGCCTGTCTTTATTGTTTTAGCATTGACGCCTAAGTTTAAATTTTACTAGGGTTTCCACAATTAGATAGACTTCTACTGAATGAGTTAATTGATTTTAAATGAGAAGATTAAATGAATGAAATGGATTAGATAAATTTCAAAATTTTTATGACATTTATAGGTTTAATATTTCGGGTAAATTAAGGGTCGTTACAAAGATGACTAGTAGGTGGGACATGATAGAGTATAGACTAGAGTTCCTCGTATGCAGAGTCAAAGAGCTCACCATCACACAGAGAGAGCTAAGAAAACCCTAATGGATTGGATGGAGCAAGATGGCGACGATGTCCCATCGTTGGTTAGATTATGCTTTGTATTTCATTTTATGTACTTTATTTTATGTTTGTACTTTAATTTATGCTATGAGTATTATGATTATACTTTAGTTTATGATTGTTATTTAGTTTATGCTATGTGGTGGATGGTTGTACTTTACTTTATGAATGTACTTGAGTGATACTTAATTATCCGGAACTGACTGTTGGTTATAAAATTGTGATTTGAATTGAAGGAATTGTTTGAAGCTAGCTATGAAGGAGTCATAAAACAAAGGAAACTCGGCCCATTTTTACAACTTTATCTCATTCACTTACACGTTATAATAAATATACACATTACACAGTATAATAAATACATAACTTACAGCCCGAATAGTCATACATTTCTGCCTCTGTCGTGTGTAGAAGATTCACACATAATGAAAACTATATTAGACAATAATAAAAGTGTGTTTATGAGCGAAATGTGTTGAAATATACATGTGTTCCGTCAAATGTGTGGAAACCCATAAATGTGACTTGCGAAGCTGAAGCAGAAATAGCACCTAAAGTAGATCCCCTGCCAGAATAAGTGCGACTATTATGCCCCTGACGCTGACATATACCACACGACATCGTTCAATTCTTCCAAGTAATTGTCGAACTTGGCGGCTCATTGACATCTCGCAATCTTTCTTCTTTGGCCTACCAGGTTGGCACTTTTTTATGGGCGGAAGGATTTACTTCATATTTTATACGGGCGACCATATGTGTTGGCCACTAATAGGATGAATGATGTGTAAGTACATATGGAGATAAGTTCCCCAGTGATAGTATTGATGAACGTAATTTTCTGGTGCTAGTCTCATGAAATAAATGCAGGGAATGGAATGGACACAAGGGATTCCAATAAGCTCTAACCTGTAACAGTTGCACACACACGTATTCATGTCGACAACATATTGTTCGTTGCCGTTACCGACCTCAAATCGTGCAGCTCCCACAAACATAACACTCCAATTTTGAGCAGCACGTTGTAGCTTAACAAGCTTTTTTCTTATATGGGGACACAAGACGCTATTTATGAGGCAACTTCTTATATTTTTTTACAATTCTAGTCATCAAGCACTTTCAGATCATCTCGAACATGGTCAGAATCAGTTTGTCCATGAAAGATAATAAAACTACATTGAATTATTCACATAAATTCTTTAATTCCAATTCACTTCGGGAATCGAAGAAAATGCATGACTAGCCCAATATCTAGGGTTTGTGCCTCGAAGATATGCATGGGCATCCTGGTTAATCTGATGTAAGTCCCTCATTTCCATCTCAAAATGAAAAGTTGTGGTTGCTCTGTCCGTATTCCACATTGCATCTCTGTATACTCTGCCCCAAAATTGATTTTTGAAATTTGCGTATAAATGTCACAACCAGTAGCGGTGGTCGGCTGATGGTAATTCCTGCTGCACAGTAGGCAACAACTCCTATTATTTGAAAGAACAAGAACCAATATAAAATAATATAACAACCATCACGCCCCAATATTTGAAAGAACAATTGAAAATGCATTATACCTTATGTCAATTCGAAACAAATGTCCATCAGTATCTCGATTCAGTATGTACGTCTTCCTTCAATAATTTCAAAAGTCACGTCCATGAGTTCATGTACTCTGATTCCACATTGGCAATAACAACATGATATATTTAATCATTGCCGTCAATACTGACGGCTGTCAGTAATTGACCGAGACACGAGCCATTTATATGACACCATCCAAATAGATGATAGGTCTATTATAATGCAGCAAACTTGCCTTGTAAGCAGTCATACACATATAAACTCTTTCGAATACACATGACTCATTATCGGCAGAGCCCACCAAGTAAGTCTATAGAACCAATGTACTACCTGGCAAGACTTGGTGTAATGTTGACATTCAAATCGTTCCTCACTGTCTCGATAATTGAAGGAATTTCCCACGTAGGTTGACTTTTGAACTTATCCAAATAATGATTTGCCACCTATTTTGCAGTACCGTGTCGATTTTCAATTTTTCTTTAACAGTTGTGAGAATTGTTGAAACTCTTTATTTGAAACGTAAGATTATTTTGCATTTTCGAACCATGCAGTCGCCAATCACATTCTTTTTCACACACTGGTCGTCAGTCATCGAGATTCACTTTTAATAAATTTGATCTCATAACCATTATTCAAATCATATTCTACTATTTATTCTCTAATTGCCTTTAAATAACTATATTTTTTCTCCAGATAAATTCTCATCGAAATTTCTTCCCTTACCGGTATGCTTTCCACCGCATCATCCTCCGAGTCGACTGGTGTTCGAAGCTTATTGTCTAGAGTTTTCGATGTCGATTGCACCTCTATTTCTTCATTACCTTCTAGGTGATCGAATGCCCGAAGATCACCATAAATGGGTGTACAGTACAAATACCAGTCCATATTGACATCACAAGTTGTTGTCTCGTCTAAATCAATCGATCTACTCAAATCAGAATTCATCGACGTCGTTAATACAGAGAAATTTCGTCTTAACAAGAAAATGATGGAGATGTTTTAGGGTTTTCGTCAGCCAAGGGTGAGAATGAAGGGTCATTTCCTTATATAATGTCGGAGATCGACCTTCCGTTTCGGAGAATGGCCCCTTGTTCTCAGACAAAGTAATTGAGATCGGGAGCCCGTTTCGAGGCGGTGACCCCCCTATTCTCAATTTTACCAAAAAATATGACCAACAACGTGTGGTCGTTTTGGGGCAGTGATCTCCGTTGTCGAACACCCTCTAAAATGGGGAGGCAGAGAACGGAGGTTGGTTTCGTGGTGGTGACCCCCCATTCCCGAATACCTTTAAAATGGGGAAGCATGAACGCGTGGTCGTTGGGGGACGAAGACCTCCGTTCTCAAATCACGTGCGGTGCACGTTGGACGGGGGGTCCCCGCCCCTCACATCGACCCCCTACCCAATACATCTAGTGTCACGTAAGTACTGGATAGGATGAGGGTGATCGGCCCCTCATTTGCGGCGTTAATTCAGAACGGGAGGTGATCGGCCCCCCGTTCTAGGCATAAATTGAGAACGGGGGGTGCTTGGCCACCCACCAGAGTTTGATCTGTTATATTTTTTATAATTTAAGGTTTTAGTTATTATAATTTTTAGTTCAAGGAGTGTTTTAAATCGATATCAACCTTATTTCTTATTTGTTTAGCAGAAGATGTTAAGTGCGGCAAGTTAGTCTTCCTGGTGGCCCACCACAGTGACGAAACGTACAACCCTCCCACCACGGCACCAACCCTTGATCTCTCCCTCTCTTTAACCAATACGTTTCCTACAAACCAACAAGTAGGCCTGCAGAAACCTTCAACGCCATAGGTTTATGCAGCGAGGTCCGACCCGGACCATCGCGCACGCCCACAAACGGGGCTGTGCTGGGATCTTCCTTATCCATGCCGGATTCTCACGCGCCGCATCCACAGCATGACCGCCTCTCTAAACTAGACCCACCTCTGCCGCCGCTGTACAAGCAGAGATCCTGGTCTCCGGACGCCGACCGCGACGAGGCGTGGCTGCGGCGGAAGGGGAACCGTAAGAAGCGGACTAAGAGCGTGACCGATGAGGATTTGGATGAGCTGAAAGCCTGTATCGAGCTGGGTTTCGGGTTTGACTCGCCAGAGCTGGATCGTCGTCTTTCTGAAACTTTGCCTGCTTTGAGTCTTTACTACGCTGTTAACAAACATTATTCTAATTCTCTATCTGAGTCCTCGAAGTCGCTTTCTTCTTCTGAATGTGATTCTCCCTCTCCTCTCGGTAGCCCTCACGCCACCATTTTCGCACCAGGTACTCTCTATACTACTCTGTTATTTGCGTAGTTTCAAGATTTTGCTTAAATCTTTTTATACTTCAATTCATTAGTATATGAAAATGAATATCAAAAAAGCAACTAAACGATTGAATTTAGTTCAAATACGTCTTCAACTTTTAAGATTAATTTAAGCATCACGAAGAAGTCTGTTTGGTAGGAAGATCTGATTTTCTTTTCTGATTGTTTTCCGGGAAAATAAAATGCGATCTGGGTGAAGGTGAGAATCCGCAGACGGTGAAGACAAGATTGCGACAGTGGGCGCGGGTAGTTGCTTGTTCGGTGCGACAATGGTAATGATTGAAAAGTGTTAGGTTAAAATTTGAAAGAGTGAAAGGCAGAGTATTAAAGTGAGGAAGAAAATGGAGTAAAAGAAATCTACATCATCATCCACCGACTTCTTCTTCGACATGATTTTCTTGCCTCCCGCTGTTGCCCACTTCTGTTAGAACTATGATTGGTCGACCCTAGAATTATAAAAAAACAAAAAAGAAGCAGACAATCTACTCGTTTTGACATTGACTTTTTCTTTCCAGTTTTGTTTTCTCATTTAGGAACTCTCTCTCTCTCTCTCTCTCTTTTTGTTTTTTCAAACTTGTTACTAGGTTTTCTGTCTGAACGCTGTTGTAAGAAAGGTGAAAAGCTGGTTCTGCTGATTTTATAGCTTTTCTTTCTGTTATTTTCCATCTTTATAAAGTTACAGTTAAGGAAATACTGTCTCTCTCTCTCTCTCTTCTATTTCACACACACTCTCTCTCTAGAAAATTCTGCTTTAAGTAATAACTGGAATGATATATGGGATGGGAGCTCAACTTTTCTAATAAAATGAACTCGTTGTTTCCCTTTACGATGTTTATTTCACTACGTGAGATTAAACTGAAGTTGGAAAAAATGAAATTGCTTGGAGGGGCCATCTCTTAAATGTCCAATTTGAGCGAGACGGTAGCCGGCTCTCTCTCAATACTTTGGATATATGTACATATTATTAATACTCCTTCTGAACTAATTCTTGTAACAAGTCTTAACTTCTTTCCTATTTATACAAGATCGTTTATTTTAGTTTTATTTTAGTTTTATTTAGATGAGATAAGATATATATGAAATAATCTTAACTATTTATTTTGTGAAACTCTTGAGTAATTTGTACGTTTTCTTCTATTATGCTTTTGTCAGACTCTAATTTCTCTCCATATATATAGTTTTTACATGAGTTGTTGACATTAAAAATTGACCTAATCCCTAGACCCATGCACGTCCAATTTTAAATTCCCGCTCATGACCTTGGTCTAGTTGATGATTGTGCTCTTATGCTTATGCTTGAACATTTTTTTGGCTGATTCGTAAAAACCAGTAATTTTCATGTAGCCAACATCTAAAAAATAATTGATGACGTAAATGGACATTTATCATGACCCAAACGGAGGTCACAATATAAATGAAGAACAATTCCACCCTTTAGAGGATTGGACCATTTGACTCTGAGTAAATTAAATGACTGGAGTGAAAAAATTTAAAATCAAATAATTTAGAGAAGTTGAGGAACACAAACTTGAACTCGGTGCACATTAGTGTAATAGATAACGTGATAGATAAAGTAGTAATAAAATTCAAATAAAAAAGTCCATGCAATAATGTAATAGGATAATATGATTTAAATTAAACAGAAATCAAGTAATACCACAAATGTCCACCACAAAGAATCCTTGAAAGGAAAAAGTATCATAGAAGAACTACTTCTGTCACGACCAAAAGACGGAACTAGATAGAAATACAAAATTAAACGACCCAATCCTTTGAGAGTATTTAATTTTCTCAAGACTCAGCTTACAGGGAAGACTTAACAAAAAATAAAATCATAGCCTATAAATTAACTTAGTAGAAAAACTTATAATATACTCACTGTATGTGAAATTTGGTTTTGTCTTTTTATTTTTTTTTAAAAAATGAGCAAGTAATACAAATACAGTGCATGGATTTACATGAATCAAAATTACTTTTAGACATTTTAAAAGAGATTTCACGAGCCATCGGTGGGACGAGTATTGAAAACATCGCTACATATATTGGTAGATATATATAAAATAGTGTCACCATTGTTTCCATAGAAAACAATCATAATGCAAAATAAGATCACTCATGAACCTTTATACATCAAATTCCCACAAGGTCCATAAGAGAAAAAATAAGAATTGTCTGTAAAACTAGTGAATCATGTAAAGGAGAAAGAACGACTATCTAGAGACCAATCAGTCACATTGAACGTCATAATAAACACCCGCAAGTTTAGGGATTCAAATCTATGTACATGTCATCATTGTCCTCGTAGCATATTGCACGTACAAACAAAACACATTTACATAGTAAAAGATGAGTAATAAATAAAGGGGCCCAACACAACCAACTGAAAGTTCACCTGACATATATATCAAATGAAATTAAATATCACGTATGTGTAAAACTAGAGTACATATAGTACTAAAAAAATGACATGTTGTTGAACATGATGTCGAGTTTTATATGTAATATCTAACAAAATAAGGATTTTGAGAAATATTATGCAATGCAGTACAATAAAGAAACTACTACCTAGATGAAGATTGTCTTACCGACAGTCCTAAACACACTATCAGGAATAGACTCAAAATTCGTCAACATCGTTGAAATCTAAAACAAATCTGATGTTAAAATCTCATATAAAACACTAGGGACAATGGATGGATCCTAAATCATGACTAGAAATTCAATCCGGAAGGAAACAATAAATGGTCGCAAATGTCAAGACCCCGAGGTGGGTCCGACAGAAATGCTGAGTTGAACGATCTGGGTTTTAGAGAGGACTCGATTGTCTAACTTAGTCTTGGTTTGCAACATAAGACTTAGTTTAAAATTTAAAGTCATAGTCCATACGGGATGACTCGAGGTCCATATAGTGATAACAAAATTATAAATATAGTGCAATACATCACAAAATAAATACTTCACAGAGAAAGAATAATATTCAACACAAGTTAATTCATTCTACAGAACTAAGTACTATAAAAAGATTTCACCAAGTAAAATAAAATACTCAACAAAGAAAAGAGAAATCAAGATGCTCCACCACGAACACTACTCCTTACTGCCTCGATTCTTACATAGGAAAGAGAGGTCGTTTGGTGTGAGTAACTAATTCAATAAGAAGTCATATATTCTACTCTGATGTATGAGAAAACTTATTTTATCGTTTCATTCCAAAATCACGAGTCAACAAGAAATTGTCGTGCATAAGTTTACATTCATCAAATTCTTATTACCATTTTTTCTAATTTATCGAACATTATTTTTCTAAGATTTTTAACTACGCAATAACTCTCAATTTTATCAATTTAATTGATTGACCGAAAATCTTATGTCACGGAATGTTAACGGGTCATGAGAGTTTGAGTCAACACTGAATGATTTGACCTCAAATATCTTGAAAAACTTACTCCTAATATTAATAAAATAAAAATAGTGTGTTTTACATTTTAAGTTTTATAAAATAGCTATTACATTTATTAAACCTTGAGATAGTTCCAAAAGAAATTTTCATGTGGTAAAACCCTAGAGCCATTCCTTTGGTTAAATCATTGGTAAAGTTCGTTCCAAACATTTATGGTTTCATTTAAGTACAATAGACTGTCAACAATATCTTGAAAAATTCAATTGAATAACCATGATTACCATATAATTGTAGCTAAAACAAATTACGAACAATTTTTTAATGATTGAAGGTTTAAAAAGTGTAACATTTGTGAATGCATGTTTATTCTTCGCATTGAGTTACATGATCATGACTCTTCCCCAAGTGTTGAAATTTACTCGACGGAGAAGATAAGATAGAAGGATTAACCCTAGATGATCTACATTGTGTAAGAAATAGGGAATGCTTGAATCATCCATTTGAGTATGATCCAAAAATTTCAGCTGCCATAGTGTTCTTTCCCCTATTCATGTAGGAAAATGTGGAATTTTCAGAGTATTTTCTCTATTACCATATTACATAAAAGAATCAAGAAGATGCAGGAAAAATTGACTTGCATTATTGCAGTTAATTTAAAACATCACATAGCAAGGAAGAATATTGAATGTTTCATCGTCTGGTCATAAACTTTGGCCACGAGATGAGTCTTGGTTCACTGTGCCATCTGGGTTTAGTTTTTTCTTGAAGACTCATTTACAGCCAATAATTTTTGCTCCAAACGGGGGGTGAAACTAGTTCCCATGTATTAGTCTCATAGAGAGCGAACATTTTCTGTTGCATAGTAGCAAGCCAATGTGGGCATTTGGAAGCTTGTTGAAAGGTTTTTGGTTCAAGAGTGGTTATAATAGAGAGTGCTTTTGCTTTAAAGATTCCAGCTTTGGTTCGCATCCGCATGGGATGGTTATTGGTTATCAGAGGTATAGGAGAGAGAGAAGATATAGTTGAGGAAGAGATGGCGGGGAAAGATTGGTCAGGAGATGTATGGGTGATATAGGAGAGGATTGAGTTAAAGAGGGAGGAGCAGGTGGTCTGGTGACAGGAGGAGGTAGAGTTGGAATTAGATTTGGGATAGACGAGATTGGAATTAAAAAGGGGGTTATTGGTGGGGTTGAAAGATGAATAGAAAAGAAAGAAAAATTGGATTCGTGGAAGGTGACATGACGAGAGATGTAGACTTTATAGGAATGTGGATCAAGACATAGATAACATTTTTGAAGAGGACTAGGGCCCAGAAAAACACAAGGCAGAGAACGTGGACTGAGAGAGTGGAATAGGCATTCGAAGGGAGATTTATGATTGAGAACAGGGGTAGGTAAAAGGTTTATTAAAGTAATGGCAGTGGTAAAGGCGTAAGGCCAGAAGTGTAACACCCGAAATAACGACCAAGTGATTTCCTTAACAAATTTAACGGTCGTGTTTAGTTAATTTTTCCCAGTTTAGAATATTATGCCAAGCTTAATTAATTACATGTGGATTTAAACTAGGTTGGGTGGCAAGATTGTAATAATGGAGGTTTGAGACCGGTATTTAAAGAAAATGGAAAGGGTTCAAACTTCATTTAAACCACTGTAGCTGACATCTTCTACTCTCGGCGATTTCTTTTCTCCCGAGCTCTCGCTCTCTGTTACCAGTAATCCTTCTCGTCGACGCCCGGCTTTAGGCCTGCATTCTCTACGAATCCACGCCCAAGGTATGAAATAGGCAAGGTAGTTATCTGTTAATTATTAAGCTCTATTTTTAGCCCAGTATTGGAGTTTCGGAGTCTTTAATGACCAAATAATAATAAGGATATTTTAGAATCTGAGAGTGGTAATGTCATTCCGAATCGATTTCGGGCATTTAAAATAACCAACCCTGAGTAATCGATAGTCGGGTCTGCCTATTTCGGTTTTTGGATTCAGACTGCACAGAGTATTAGACTAAGGATTCAGGAGTGACTTTAGCTATTAAATCTTAGGTTGACTTGAGATTTAGAACTACTAGGATTTTGTTTTAACTACTGCAATGTGAATGTTTTAGGTGAGAAAGTCTGAAGAAAAGGAGCTCAAGTTGCTAAGGAAAAACAGGTAAGTGAATGTACAGGTTTCTCGGTCATTAGGACCCTACATCAAAGGATGCTAGGTAGAAGCTCATACGATGATTTGTAGTTCCCTTATGTTACTGTCTAACATTATGTTGATGATTAGCTCAATGGTAAGGTCTCATGTTGGATAGTGCTCTATTATGTAGCTTGATGATTTAAGAATTTTCATGTACACGCATCATGACTATTTTATGCATATGAAAATGTTTTAAGAGCATGGTTTCCTCATGAACAAAGTAAGAAGATAAAACTTATGCAACGTGGACTAAGTGAGGGTTGGGGTCGGTTCGGCGTATGTCACAGTCCAAAAGAGGGACATATGAATACGACCCGCAGTAGGGACAAAGATCAAACTCACTGTCGAACCCCCTTTCCGGCATAAATCCTCTCTTAATCAACACAACTTAAATGAAGAATATGAACAATGATTATGAATGATGTATATGATCCATGACTATGAATGATGATTACGAGTAGAGATATGAACAACAAAAGACTCATGAACATGTGTTTTCCGAAATATGCATTCATGCATCCGTGTTAGTGTTGCATTCCTTACTAAGCATTAGGCTTATAGTTAAACCTTGTGATGTAGGTGAAGAGCTAACAGGTGAGGATTTCCAATCCAGAGATGATGTTTAAAGCTGGTTGCTGGAGGATGCTCAGTATGACAGTGCAAGACTGGACAGGCGATCAAGTCCCCTGGTTATGCTCATAGTATGTCAGTAATGTTTATGATAAACAGATGTCTAAGTAGAATAGAATTTCTTATAACAATGAAACTCGGATTTGATTGATAGACTTCAGAGTCTGATAATGATTTTTAAGATTATCGAATGGTCTGTTTTGCTTAATTCTTCCGCCATGTGTATTCTGGATGAGTCTATGATTCTCACTCTTTGAGGTTTATAGTTACTAAGTTAAGATTTGGGTGTGTTGTGGTATTTTCCTGTTGAATGAAGTTGTTTGATGATTATAGTGTTTTGCTGCCGTATGATAGATGCTGGATGAGGCGATCATCCGGCTGACGTCATCGGTGGATGTCAAATGATAGAAGTTGAACAATTAGTCACCGGATGATGTAGTATGTTCCTCACCGGATGATGTAGTATGTTTCCTCACCGGATGATGTAGTATGTTTAGTCGCCGGATGATGGGAATGTAGTTGTCAGTTTCGTCACCGGATGATGAAAACGTGGTTTTGTCGTCTAGTGACCGGCAGATCAAGTGTATTTAGGTTACCGGATGATTTAAATGTCATTTTGTCGTCTAGTGACCGGTAGATGTAGGGTATTTCACTCATCGGATGATGTGAGAAATTTCTTGTCGCCTAGTGCCCGAGGAATGTTTTAATTAGTCACGCGAGGCGCACATGACCACCGGTCGATGTAGTGTAATTAAGAACATGTAGTGGAGAATGTTCGGGACCAGGCGATGTCTTTAATTAGACACGTGTAATGCCCATGTCCCCCGGTGGATGTTTTCTACTGGGCGTCTATAACTGAGTCACGTAGGGTGCACGTGACAAATCGGATGACATTACTTCGTCACCCGATGCATGCAAACCCATGCAAACCCTAACTGAATAACGTCGAGTAGTCTGGGGCATTTCTTCCATGCCGATTAAGTCACTGATCAAATGACCAATTTTAGCCGCTCGACTCTGTGTAAGATTTAGCCGACGGGATTTAAGAAAAAAAATTGAGTTTGAGTGGGCGAGATCCCCTTGATGTTATAACGCCTCTGTTGGCAGTCTAAGAGTGAGTTAAAATCAAAGAATGTATGTAAATATTAGATTGTAAATGAAGTGAAAATGGTAGAAGTTGAGTCAATGATTAATGAAAGATTATGACTAAGTGACGGCTCCCTGTTTGGGTTGTTACAAGAAGTTTTGAGGGACGAAAGACGAAAAAGCAAGACAAGTCCAATTTCGACAACGTGACGATTTCTACGTTCTACACGACCATTTTGATTAGTAGTATATAAACAAGAGATATGAATGTTGATGCCCAACGATTTAAAAAGAGACGAGAGGGATTGAAATTTCCCTCCCCAGTCTGACTGAACAACTTTAATAGGGGTACCAAATTGAGTTGAAACCACTTTGTGAAAAGCTAAAAATGTAGAGTAAACTTTGTAAGAACGTGATTGTCTACGGAGGGGGAAGGGGGAGGTGAATTAGAAATTTCTTAATCTAATCGATTTTAGATATGTAAATTAGGTTTATCTTTTCTTCTCACTTTTTGGTGATATTGTACTAACAACAAACAATATTAAACAAATAAAAATAAGAGTAAGAGAGAGAAAAATAACACCAAAGTTTTTAACGTGGTTCGGCCAATCCTGCCTACTTCCACGCTCCAAGGCTCCCATTTGAAGATTCTTTCCTTCTCCTCACAAGAAATCTAGATCGAACTTCACGGGCGTCGATCTACTACCTTTACACTTCTGGATTGAACTTCCCGGACGTTAATGATAAGTGTGTATTTTACACACTTATTTATACTTTTTATATTTGATTTGATAAGTTTTTCTTAAAGTGTTTGAAGAAATTTGATGAATTTTGTGTAAGTGTGCAGAAATTTTAATTAGAGCAGGAATTAGCAATTACGAAAGAATTTGAAAGAAAGAAGAAAACGAGAACCAGTAGAAGACAAAGACAAGCAGTGATCGATAGCCACAATATCTTGCAATCGATCGCTGAAGACCACTGATTTTGGAAACAAAAGAAGAAGCAAGTGATCTCCTGGAAGGCTAGCAGCGATCGATCTCCATATATGTGAAATAGCCAGCGATCGATCTCCATCCATGTAAGGAAAGTAAGCGATCGATCTCTGTCCATTCCCACAAACAGCCAGCGATCGATCTCTATACAATACAGAGATCGATCGCCGTACATGAAGAGAAGGCAAAAGAAGCTTCAGCGACTGATCTCCATACATTGCAGAGATCGATCGCCTCTCAACCTACAAATTTGGAAAGTTGAACTTTTAATCTGAACCGTTCATCTGAAGGCAGATCTAATCTCAACCATTGAGTGAGTTGAAAGAAAACAATAAAACCTAACGAGGCAGCGCCTTTAGGTTATTTTGCATTCTGGGAGACGGCGAGAGAGAGCAACACCGAGGCGATTTTTCGGCGAGAGGGGCGATCAGGCTATATTCATAATAGTTTTATTTTTCTTTTTACTTCCACTATTTCGTTATGCAACTCTTTATTATTATTATTGTTTATTTATCTTTTATCATGAACTAAACTTTCCGCTCTAGGGTTTCGACGTAACATTACTATGATTATTTATTTTTTTTATTCAAGTATTTAATTTTCTGTTCCTGTTCTGTGTTGAGTAATTTATTCTGAACGTAATACTTAGGTTTGCTTGATCACCAAAACTAAGAATATTAGGGTTAATTCGGGATGCGAGAGCGGAGAATTTAACCGTGCACTGAATAAATTGCCTTAAAAAGGATCCTAAGCTAGAGATAGTTAGGGCGTTTGAGTGGTAATATAATTTCTTGCTCTTAATGTATTCAATTAATTCTCAGGATTAGAGACCGAGAGGTGATAATTCGTTAATTGAATAAGTTTGTCTTTGCTCGAGAGAGATTGATGAATATTTTTGTGAAATTGCCATCAACACGAAGGAATAGGAATTAATTCACTTGAATTAGGTTTAATAAATAGGATTAGTTAAGTGAAATCGGAACCCTGGATTTTCTCATCATATAATCTTACTCTTTTATATTCAAGTCTATTATTTAAATTGTTTAATTTCTTTTATTTGAATTATTTTAATTTAATTTAAAATCTAAAATTATCAACATATTATTTCTTTTCAAATTAAACTGAAAATTAGATATTCAATATTTAACATATTTATTCCTCGTGGGATCGACACTCGTACTTATATACACTTTATTACTTTTGCGACACGTGCACTTGCGTATACGATTTTTCGCAACAGTTAATCCACTGCCTTACAGTTTTACAGGATGAAGATTTTAAGAACAATAATTTCACTCTCTCAAGATAAAATCTCAAGTTCTAGGGCAGAGAGATGTAAACTGTCGCAAAGTATTACAGACACTTTTTGCATGTGAGAGTAAAGAGATAGTTGTAAAATTGGCAAAAAGTTTTTATCTGGAGCTCAGATTCTTCTATTTATACTTTTGTCTGTAATCTGCGTCTCATTCAAAATATGACCGTTGGAGATGAGTTCGTACGGAGTAAAATATCCGTTGAGTTCTGGAGTCGCTATCGCTCGTGGTCTATTCTCCCTTTGGACGACTGAGTTTGGACGAATGAGCTGCATCAATTCGATGTTCTGTCTTTGAACACGTGCTCGTACATTTTGACGCTTGAAATTTGAATGAGTACTTTGGACGACAGTGCCTGTCTTGACTTTAGACGACTGCGTCAACTTGACTTTGGACGACTGTTTCTGTCTTGTAAATTTGGACGACTATGTCTGTCTTTTAAGTTTGGACGACTGCGTCTTTCTTGTAAGTTTGGACGACTACGTCTGTCTTTAATGTTTGGACGACTGCGTCTGTCTTGTGAGTTTGGACGATTACTTTGGACTACTGCTGCTGTCTTTAATGTGGACGATTGACTTCGGACTAAAAATACTTAGCCAAAAATGTTAGAACCAAAATACTCTGTTCATAGGGCATTTGCAGAAAAGTGCAATAAATGCAATAATCGAATTATACAGTTTATATATTTCTAATTAATCACAATCATCAAAAACATATTTAGACTTAAATACCATTTAAGTCAACAATCTTCCTTTTTTTGATGATGACAAATATATAAGCTGTCTCAGCATACTAATCTTTATTTCAGTTTGAATTTATGCATACTCCCCCATACTCTATGCAGAATTAATTTCAGTAATTTCTTAAAGAAGCAATCTGTAAATTTGATACCCTTCTCTGTAAATTCTATACCCTTCTCCCCTTTTGACATTATCAAAAATAAGCATGTAGGAGGAATGACATTCAACACAATAGAGATAACAGAATGAAACAGTCACAGTTGGACACCAGATATAAAAAGATAGCATTCATAAGAAAAAAAAAGTGTATTGTGGAAAAAAAATATAAAATAATGAATATGCTTAGTTTTATGGGGAAAAGGGAGTATTCCAGCCCATGAGAGCCCCTAGTTGACTAAGGAAATCACGCTAAGCAGGAGGGGATTTGTAACGCCCCGAATTAATAAACCCGGTTTGTTAATCACATACTCTGACTATATTAAGAAAATTCTAGGGAAATTTAAAATTTCCACTCAACTGGCAAAAAATTCAAAGTTTGTTTAAAAACATCAAAACTTGCAGCGGAAAATATTCATGTGTAAAACAGAGTCTTTATGAAAACCGACTAGAGAATTCTTACTGTTTAAACAAGACCGTAAGGAAAACGTTCGAAACTTCTCGGAGACGTTTGCAGCCAGTTTGACATTATTATCAATCTAACACCTACAGAGTTTGTCGACTCCGACCTTGGACAACATGCCTGTCTACGGCTCTGGACAACGAACTCTGGATCAGCGACTTTGGACAACTAGCTCTGAACAAGTGACTGTGGACGATATCGCTACAAACAACATTAATTTAAACGACAACGTTTTAGATAACAACACTCTGGATGACAACCTTGGACTACTGTTCCCATCGTCCACGGCTACATAGGTTTAACGTCTATGGACTTTCGTCCACAGACTTACTTAAGCTTTATCGTCCACGGGCCACGTGACTTTATCGTTTACGGGCCACGTGACTTTATTACTCATGGTTTACAAAGACTCATCGTCCACGGACTAAAGTCCATAGACTTACTTAAGCTCATCATCCATGGACCATGTGACTTTATCATCCACGGGTCACGTGACTTTGGACAATGTTCCTATTCCTAACCCGGGCCGACTACACTTGCCCACAGAACAAGCAACTATTTTCTCCTTTGACTATGGACGATATGCTCGTCCACGACATTGGGCAACGCATTCGTCCACAACCCTGAATCCAGACTTAGACAAAATACACTGTTTGGCGAACACAAAACACAAGACCTCTTTTGACAAAACACAAGTACTATTTCTAGGGAGTTTTCAATCCAAAATCAAAACATTAAAAGTCATCTCTGTCAATTAAAACACAGACAAATCCACATTCCCAGCAAAACAACACTAATTCCACAACTTACTAAAAATCCAGAATTTTGCAACTATGATTAAAAACAACCATGTTTTCATAATCAAAATAATCTCAAAAACATATTAAAACATTAAAACTACTACTACTGTTATTAAAATCCTCAGCACACTTCAACAAAACACTTGTCCACTAAGACTTCACATACTGACATTAGATAAACCGCCTCATCAGTGCACCAAATCGTGGCATAGATTTGCTCCATCAACTTCGCTTATCCTTATGTAAACTCAGAGAAATCACCTGTTGAAACCTCATCACCTACATCACAAAACTCATCTATTAGCCTAATGCTAAATAAGTAGAGCATAAAGAAATGAAATGCTGAAACATAAAGTCTAATCATGCAGTTTCTACTTTCACCACTAAGTTGAATTCGTTTTCTGTTGATCCCTCGGTACAATGGAAAGTGGATCAATTTTCCCAAAGTCTACATCATCTACTCGATTTAGGGGCGGATTAGTTCCCTTAATAGCTGATCCGATCCCTCTATTCGATGGGAAATGGATCAATTTTCCCAAAGTCTACATCCTCTACTTAATTAAGGGACGGATTAGTTCTCTTAATAGCTGATCTGTTACAACCTGTTCATACCTTACCATGCCATTACATATAAATTCATTTTCGTTATCATTCAATAAAACATTTTGCATGACATACTGAAAACATTCAAACATGCATAAACCTACTGTTTTGTGATGTAGGCCGGAAGGCACATACATATTCCACTTACCTGGTTTCTTGAGAGATTCCTGGTTGTAAGCTACTTCAAGAGTTGGCTCACCTAAATCATAAGCACAACATTACTTAACCTCATTCTAAACTATCCAGAAATTTAAGGGAAACTAGTTTGGAGGCTCTGTTCTTCGTACATTCCCGATTCACTACAAAATCGAACTCAACTCTCACTCCCAGAATTCACAAAATACGTATCTACAATCCTCTCTATTATCTATAATCATTAAAACAGCTAGAGATCGAAGTAAAACTTACCTAAGTCGGAGAAGAATCGAAGAGGAAGTCGCCTCGAAGAACTACTGAGCTTGAATGCCGAATGAGGAAATGAGAAACAGTGGCGGTTAAACCTTCATTAAACCCTCCATTTATAACACTTGCTCCACAATTACACTTATGCCCTTGACTAACCAAATTTAACCTATTTAAACAACCAATCAAATTTACTTAATTCTATAAAAATAAAAAATCACAAAATGATACTATTAAAAATCAAGGTTGACAATTACCGGTTGCTACAGTATTCCACCTGACGAGGGAGCTCCTCAACAGAAGCAGCTTCTACGGTAATAGTAAGGGCAGCTTCTGGAGAGGGATCTGAAGCGGCCCTGGGCTGATCAACATCCAGAGCAGGAACACTCACCGGCATAGGAATCTCTCCACTGGCTTCCAAAGCCTCATCCTCATGGGAGGGCTCATCATCACTCTTAGGTAAAAGGGTTGCAAGATCTCCAACATGAGAGATAACCATGTCATAATATCTCTGAACTTGCGCAGTGATAACTGAGGAGATGACATCATCAATGGCTTTATAGTGAGTTGAGTCCATTAGATCAATGCATTTGTGGACATCAGCAATAGTAGCACTTTGATTAGATTCCAAAAGATCAACACGGTTGTGCAGATGTTCGAGTCGTGAGAGGACAAGGACTTTAAACTGATCTAGTCTGGATAGATACATAGACTGAAAAGACTCAAGACCAGTTCCAAGGCTTACTATACTTGCCTGAAGCTCATTAAATTGGTCTTTAGAAATAGAATTCTGTACTGGATTAGTGGGAGGACCTTGAGTTTTAGTAGGAGGACCCTTAGTTCTAGGAGGAGGAGCACGAGCAGATGAGGAAGGAATATGAGGTGGAGAGGAAGCAGGAGTTGGACTGTTTGGACGTGGAAGAGGAATATCTGCTTGGACTGTATGAGGTTCAGGATCACTCACAGGATCTTGAGAGTGAGTGTGCACAGAACTGACCTCCTCAGAAGCTTGAAGAAGGAGAACTGGAGGTGACAGAGGTGCAAGGTCAGGAAGGAGAGTGTCATCTGGAGCACTGTCTTCCTCTGCTTCTTCGGTAATAATTAAGCGCCTTGAAACACCTCTTCGACCATCTTTGTCAACCAGCACACCCTGAACATTTCGAGTTATTCTCATTCTCGACAAGGTGGAGGAGGAAAAGAAGTCAGATTTCTTCAGAGTTAAAAGCTTGTCAGACTCCGAAAAACTGATGCCATATCTTAGAAAAATCTTCATCAGTAGAAGATTGTAAGGCAAAGACTTGGAGGCATTGCATACCACTTAAAGTATCCAGTTTAAGACAATGTGTCCAACATTAAATGGTTCCTCTTTGAAAAAATGACCAAGCAAGAATAGATTCATACCACTGATATGGTCGCAATGACTATCTACAGGTAAGATGTTGTAGTGGATAATTTGGTGGAAGACTCGAGCTCTGAAGTTTAAATCCTTGCTTTTCAATTTCAGGGGAGCAAAGTTGGGATCCTTGGCAATCAAATTAACTAATTCTTTGCCAGCAGGTTTCTCAAGAAAAGACGAAATCTTGGCGGCCTCAAAGAATCTCCGGGAACCATTCAGAAATTCACAATTGAGGAGTTCATGGATAGATTCCTGAGTTAGCTCACTATGTCGTCCATAGACATAACTCCTAATTACCAGAGGGTGCATAGAATGTTCCAGATTGACATAAAACATTCTAATTGGGGTTTCACAATACGGAGACTCGAGATCAAACAGCCCCATTAAGCCCAGCTTAAGTAAAGGTTCTTTTAAATCCAAACCAGATAAATCCCAAAAAACTACTCCTCTAGAACGAACAATAGGTTTGAATTCAAAATCTTCATAGTACCTATTGAAGGCGGCCTGATTTATGAACTCGTGATTTGGCCAAATGAGAGGAGGAGGAATAGTGGCAGACTGAGTAGTCTTTTGCTTCTTTTTGGAGAAAACTTGTACAGAGCGCGAGGAGGATGCCATTGTGAAAGATATAGAGACGTCTAAATAGAAATGGAGTTTAGAGAAGATTATCGGTGTCGACGAGCAGAGAAGAATAGGAATCGCTGGACGAGTGAGAGGAGTTGAGAGGTTTTTAGACGATTTTTCGAAAGTTAGGATTTTTGTAACATTTCGAATGAATTTAACCGCCATTCTTTTAAAGTCCATTGTTATCGTCCATTGTGACAACGTCCATAGTCAAAGTCCATTGTGACAACGTCCATTGTCATAGTCCATTGTGAAAGACAATTGTCAACGTCCATTCATTTCAAAGAGGAGAAATACTTGGAGATCGTCCTAATTCTTTATTAACCACACTACTTATTGGCCAATTTTCTCCAACAAAAAAATGAACCTTAATTTTTCTCATTCCTAATTAGACCTAACCTTATTCTCATATGATTGAAGGTCTTCTCATCCAATGGCTTGGTAAAGATATCTACCAATTGATCTGCAGAATTGACAAATTCTAAGGAGATATCCCCTTTCTGAACATGATCTCTAATGACATGATATCTAACCTCGATGTGTTTGGTTCTAGAGTGTTGGATAGGGTTCTTGGATATATTGATGGCACTGGTGTTATCACACCGAATCAGAATACTATCATAAAATAGATTGTAATCCTCTAAAGTTTGTTTCATCCAAAGCATTTGAGCACAACAACTGACAACGGCAATATATTCACTTTCGACAATTGAAAGTGCTACAGAATTCTGCTTCTTAGAATACCAAGATACAAGAGATTCACCGAGAAATTGACAGGTACCACTGGTACTTTTTCTATCTACGAAGCTTCCAGCATAATCAGAATCAGAATATCCTATTAGATCAAATGAAATACCTTTTGGATACCATAAGCCTAAATCATATGTCCCACTTAGATATTTGAAAATTCTTTTTACAGCAGTTAAATGAGATTCCTTAGGGGAAGCTTGAAACCTAGCACACAAGCACACACTAAATAGGATATTTGGCCTGCTAGCTGTTAGGTATAATAGAGAACCAATCATACCTCTATACTTTTTAATATCCACACTTATCCCATTTTCATCTTTATCCAATTTTGTAGCTGTGCTCATGGGAGTTCTAGAGGACTTAGAGGAATCTAATCTAAATTTTTTTAGGAGGTCTATGTATTTTTTTGACGGAAGAAAATACCATCTGATTTTTGACTAATTTGAAATCCTAAGAAGAATTTTAACTCCCCTATCATACTCATTTAAAACTCACTTTGCATAACAGTGGCAAACTCATCACAAAGTGAAACATTTGTAGAACCGAATATGATGTCATCAACATAGATTTGGACTATAAGAATGTCATTGTCCTTTTGCATGGTAAGAAAGGTTGAATCGGTATTACCCTTTTTGAACTTCCTTTCCTCAAGAAAACTCTTCAACCTATCATACCAAGCTCAAAGAGCTTGCTTAAGTCTGTATAGAGCCTTATTAAGCTTATAGACATGGTCAGGTTCGTCATAGATTTTAAATCCTAAGGGTTGCTCTACATAAACTTCTTCCAAGATATAACCATTTAAAAATGAACTCTTAACGTTCATGTAATGATCCCTTATCCCAGCAAGATATTGTCTGCTTTGGGGATTGGGCTGCATCCCAATATCCTCCCCTCACGGCTTTGTTTGGCGAGGACTTCCCAGTCGGTCACCCAACCTGGTACTACTCTCGCCAAAACACTTTTAACTTCGGAGTTCTTATGAGATCCGTTATCAATTGTACTTCAAAACGCGTCTTGCTATCTTGGGAGGGTCTCTTTACATATGTTTCATTTCCACATACTTTCACAAGCGATGTGAGATTGTGACTACCCCCTTTTTACGACCCGTCACCTTCTGATTCGCCCGCACGGACGTACTGCCATCCGAGTTCCGGTTCGTGCGGCCATCGTACACATACTTACACATTCGAGTCATCATAGTTCATTTGAAAGAGTGTGAAGTTTATATAACAAGCATAGGCTAAGAGCATCCTAATAGATTCTAGTCTAGTTACGGTGCAAAGGTTTCATCAAAGTCTATTCCTTCTTCTTGGTTGTAACCTTTGGCAACTAACCTAACTTTGTTCCTGACAACAATCCCATTTTCATCCATCTTATTCTTAAATATCCATTTGGTTCCAATAATAGGATGATTGTTGGGTTTTAGAACAAGTTCTCAAACATTGTTCCTTTCGAATTGGTTTAACTCTTCTTGCATAGCAACTATCCAATTCGGCTTCTCAAACTTCTTAGGCTCTATTTGAGATATGAAAGCAACATTAGCACAAAGATTTCTAAGGGAGGCTCTAGTTTTGACTCCTAATATTGGATCACCTAGAACTTCATTTAAGGGATGATCTTTTACAAATATCCAATCTCTAGGAAGAGCAACAAATTCATCCTTGATTGGGACAATGTCTAGAGAATTGGAAGAAGGTTCTTGGAAATTTTTTCCTTGAATGGTTTCTGCAGGTTTGCCTAAGGAGAGAGAATCCAGTTGCTTTTCTAAAATATCATCCTCATCCACACTGATTGTGGGTTGAGGGGACTCATCAAAATTGACATGCACGGATTCTTCTACAACAAGTGTTCTTTTGTTGAACACCTTGTATGCCTTACTGGAAAGAGAATAACCAAGAAAAGATTCCAAGATCAGATTTGGAATCGAATTTCCCTAAGTTGTCCTTGGTATTTAGAATGAAACATTTACAACCAAAAGCTCTAAAGTATTTGACAGTAGGGATTTTTCCATTCCAAAGTTCATAAGGAGTTTTCTCTAGAATAGGTCTTATGGAGACCCGGTTTAGCACATAACAAGCTGTGGAAACAGCTTCTGCCTAAAAATACTTTGGAAGGTAGTTCTCATTGAGCATGGTCCGAGCCAGCTCTTGAAGAGACCTATTTTTCCTCTCAACAACACCATTTTGTTAAGAAGTCCTAGGGGAGGAGAAATTGTGCTCAATTCCATATTTGAAACACAAGAGTTCAAATTTTTATTCTCAAATTCTCCACCATGATCACTACGGATAGCAACAATGGTGAGTTCCTACTCTCTTCCTAAAGCTAGAGAAGGTATCAAAAGTCTCATCCTTAGACTTCAGGAAGAACACCAAAGTAAACCTAGAGAAATCATCTACAATGACAAAGGCATAATATTTGCCTCCTAGACTAGCAATATTTGAAGGACCGAAGAGGTCCATGTGAAGTAGTTGGAGAGGCTTGGATGTAGAAATTGTATTCTTTGATGCAAAAGAACTTTTGATTTGCTTGCCCATTTGGCAAGCTTCACAAATTTTATCCTTCTCAAAGGATATTTTTGAAATCCCTCTAACTAAATTATTCTTAGTAATCTTAGCTAAGGTGTCCATGCCTACGTGACCTAGTCTTCTATGTCAAGACCAACTATCACTGGAGGAATTCACAGCAAAACATTTTTCATCAAAAAGTTTAATATCATCTAAGTCAATAATATACACATTCTCTTTCCTATAGCCTTTAAACAGAATTGTACTAGATGAGCTATCCTTAATTATGCATGAATTTGATTTAAAAATCACTTTATATCCTTTATCACACAATTGACTTATACTAAGTAAATTATGTTTTAACCCTTCTACCAGCAATACATTCTCAATAATAGAGTTAGAGCTATTACCTATGTTACTGATGCCAACAATTTTACCCTTCTGGTTTCCACCAAAAGTGACGTTTCCTTTCTTGTTGTTGACAATAGCAAATTTGGTTGAGTCTCCCATCATATGCCTCGAGCATCCACTATCGAGGTATCATTGATTCTTCCCAGGAGAGCAATCAACCTGCAAAACAGAAATCAAGTGTTCTTCTTAGGTACCTAAATCTTTTGGGTCATAGTGTTAGTTTTGGTTCCTTTAGGAACCCACTGTAATTTACTACCTGATTTCTTACCATGTTTCAAAAGACATTCATATGATTTATATCCTATCTCATTACAAGCATGGCAGGTAGTTGGTTTAACAAAGAAATTCTTATATGATTTCTTTTTATTAAACTTTTCATATCCTAAACCTGCTTTATCAAATGTAACCCTCTGACTGTCTAACAGCATGTTAGATTCTTACTACCGTTAGTAAATTTCAGAACAATATTATTCAAATTCTCATTTTTACTTTTGAGATCATTAATTTTCATTTCATGTAAATTAATCTCTTTAGCATGCTTCTCAATTAAGTCAGAATTGTCCTTTTTCAACAATTTGTATTTAGACTTAAGTATGCCAAACTGTTTAACTAAATTATTGAAAGTATCAATTAGATCACCATCTTCATCAACTTCACTATCGCTAGAAGAATGACTAACCTCATCCTCCTTGGCCATGAAGCACGGATTTGCAACTTCTTCATCTTCGGACGAAGTGTCGCTCTCACTGTCATCCAACTGGCCTTCATGGCTCTCTTCTTGAATTTCTTGAGATTTTTCTTTACTTGAGGACATTCGGCCTTAATATGTCCTGGCTTCCCGCATTCAAAACAGGTGATTTCCTTCTCTTTTTGAGGCTTCTCTCCCTTTGAGAATTTCCTCCCATGCATCCTTTTTCTCTGGAGAAATTTGCTGAATCTTCTAGTAATGAGGGCTATTACCTCATCATCATCTTCCTCTTCGGATTCTTCTTGTTTGCTCGAGGAAGCTTTGAGTGCAATGTCCTTTCTTTTAGAGATCTCCTTGTCCTTGATATCTTCCTTTTCCTTTTCTCTCATAGTTATCTCATGTGTCATGAGAGAACCAATGAGTTCTTCAAGTTTGAGCATCTTGAGATCTCTTGCTTCTTGAATGGCAGTTACTTTCGGTTGTCATCTTCTTGGTAGACACCTCAAGATCTTCCTTACTAGTTCTTCGCTGGAATATATCTTGCCAAGCATTTTAAACTATTAGTAATGTTAGTAAATCTAGTAAACATTGAACTAACAGATTCTTCTTTTTCCATAGAAAATAACTTATACTCGTGAACTAACATGCTCGTTTTATTTTCTTTTACTTGGTTAGTCCCCTCGTGTGCAACTTCCAATAAATGCCATATTTCCTGTGTACTATCACATCCTTGAACTCTATTAAACTCATCTCTATTAAGTGCGCAGTACAGTGTGTTTATCGCTTTAGCATTCAGACTTAGATTCCTCTTATCGGACTCTGTTAATTCATGAGAGGCCTTAGGAACACTAATTTCATTCTCAGTTTTCATGGCCTTGAAAGAGCCATTCTCGATTATGTTCCAAATCTCATAATCCATGGCTTGAACGAATATTTCATTCTTGCCTTCCAGTAGACATAGTCACTGCCATAGAAAAATGGTGGCCTAGAAATGGACTGACCCTCTATATGTGTTGTGTTAGTGTTGAATGTCATTTTAAATATATCCCAATATATTTCTAAATCACAAGTATGACAATATTCAACCTTTTTCTGATACCAATTGTAGGATCGTGATTGTCTAAGAGGGGGGGTGAATTAGAAATTTCTTAATCTGATCGATTTTAGATATGCAAATTAGGTTTATCTTTTCTTCTAACTTTTTGGTGATATTGTACTAACAGCAAACAATATTAAACAAATAAAAGTAAGAGTGAGAGAGAGAAAAATAACACCAAAGTTTTTAACGTGGTTCGGCCAATCCTGCCTACTTCCACGCTCCAAGGCTCCCCTTTGAAGATTCTTTTCTTCTCCTCACGAGAAATCTAGATCGAACTTCACGGGCGTCGATCTACTGCCTTTACACTTCAGGATTAAACTTCCCGGGCGTCAATCCACTGTCTTATAGTTTTACAGGATGAAGATTTTAAGAACAACAATTACACTCTCTCAAGATAAAATCTCAAGTTCGAGGGCAGAGAGATGTAAACTGTCGCAGAGTATTACAGACAGTTTTTGCTTGTGAGAGTAAAGAGATTGTCACGACCCCGTTAAGGGCCGAGACTAATTCATATTTTCGTGGAACTTTCACTCTAAATATTCTCTCTGCACATTTTTTTTTTAACAGAAAGAACTTTAAACCATTGTCATACCTGACAAAACTAACTCTTCAACACTCGACTCATCCATAAAACTGTCGGCATAACTAGTCGCAGAGCAGAGCGACTAAACTCAGACATTGATTTCATAACACGATCGGGCAGAAGGAAGGTGCCCTCAGACCTCACGACTTCATCGTTCGCGGGGCTGCATGGATTTGCAGACATCCATCGATCAACATGTGTATCCCACGTGCCACATTCAACTCCATCCGATCGCTAAACGACAAAACTTATATACATTCATCTGATAGAATAAACAACATCATCCGATAGAATAAACAACATCATCCGATTGACATGGGTATCGCACGTGACACATTAAGACTCCATCCGATCGCTAAACGACAAAACTTATATACACTCATCCGATAGAATAGACAACATCATCCGATAGGATAAACAACATCATCCGATTGACATGCGTATCCCACAAGCATGCGTATCCCACGTGACACATTAAGACTCCATCCGATCGCTAAACGACAAAACTTATATACACTCATCCGATAAAATAGACAACATCATCTGATAGAATAAACAACATCATCCGATTGACATGCGTATCCCACGTGACACATTAAGACTCCATCCGATCGCTAAACGACAAAACTTATATACACTCATCCGATAAAATAAACAACATCATCCGATAGAATAAACAACATCATCCGATTGACATGCGTATCCCACGTGACACATTAAGACTCCATCCGATCGCTAAACGACAAAACTTATATACACTCATCCGATAGAATAGACAACATCATCCGATAGGATAAACAACATCATCCGATTGACATGCGTATCCCACAAGACACATTAAGACTCCATCCGATCGCTAAACGACAAAACTTATATACACTCATCCGATAAAATAGACAACATCATCTGATAGAATAAACAACATCATCCGATAGAATAAACAACATCATCCGATTGACATGCGTATCCCACGTGACACATTAAGACTCCATCTGATCGCTAAACGACAAAACTTATATACACTCATCCGATAAAATAAACAACATCATCCGATAGAAGACATCATCCGATGGAAGACATCATCCGATCAACAGGAAACCTTAACTTATCAAACGACTTAAACCGACAGAAACATCCATCGACGAACATGAACCCTTGACATTTACCTACAGAGAACATCCTGAATTCCACAACTCCCAACACGACTAACACAAATTTGTATTGACATAAACCATAGACATATTCAGAGTATCCATAGCGGAAGACTTAAATGAAACACATCCTTCACAACTCAGAAATCAGTCAGACAAGTTTACTAGAATTCAACGTTTTTAAGAAAAATCCCTCCTACTTAAACTTCAATATTCATAAACCTTACTAATATCTTAAAGGTAGCAACCAGGGATCATATTCGCCTTTCCAGTCACACACTGTCACCCTGAGCAACATCCAGCAACCAGTCTTAAACATCTTCGCAGAATTTGAAATCCTCACCTGCTTGTTCTTCACCTACATCATAAGGTTTAAACTATAAGCCTAATGCTTATTAAGGAGTGCAATGCTAACATGTATGCATGAATGCACAGCTTAAAGAAAACACATGTTCATGATCTTTTCGTGTTCTTATTCATCGTTTTCATCATATGGATTAAGGGAGGATTTGTGCCGAAAAGGGGGTTGACAGTGAGAGTGTACATAGTCCGTTTCGAGTCGTATTCATGGTCTTCCTTTTGGACAGTGACATACGCCAAACTGCCCCCAACCCTCTCTTAATTCTTGTTACATAAGTTTCATATTCATTTCTTGTTCATAGGGAAAATCATGCTTTTAAAATATTTTCATATGCAAGAGAAATATTCGTGATGCATGAGCATGAGCATTCTAAAATCATCAGACTACAGAGCAGGTCATTCATTCGTTAAAGATCACAACGTCAATTTGAGTACCATAACCAACCAGATATTAGCACAGATACATTTATCATCATAAACAACACCTCTACCTAGTACCCTTGAGATGTAGAGCCTTAATGACCGTAAATCTTACTCACTCACTTACCTGGTTTCCTTAGCAAATGGAGCACTTCTCTGCAATCTTCTTCACCTAGAACATTCCACATTACAGAGTTAAACAAAACCCTAAAAGTCCTAACCAATAGTTATCCTAGAATCTAACGTATTTGTACTTCTAGATTCTCTAGTTAGCACCTTGTATGCGTGGATTCAATTTCCAGATCCTAAATAATCAGATTCAACCTAGAAGCTTTACACAGTCGATTATCTTAATGTCCAGATTCGAATCGAAAATGCCATTACTAAATGCGGATTAAAATGTCACTAAAATAACTCTGCCATTGAAGAATCCGAAACTACAGAGCTTAGCTGAAAAACAGAGCTCAAAATGGTTAACCAGCAACTACATTGTCCAGTCTTACCTAGTGTGTGAATTCTTCAGGGTGGAGACTGAAGAATCGGTTGCCGAAAGGAGCTGTAGCTGGCTGAGAGAGAGAGCTCTGGAGAAGAGAGAAATCGCCAAGAGTGAATGTGTCGACTACAGTGAGGTTTTAGTGAGGTTTAAGGTTTCCATTTTCTATTTATACCAATTGCAATCCCTCATAATTACAATTCTGCCACCACACAATTAGCAATCAAATAAGCCTTGGCATTAAATTCAAATCAAAGGACCAAAAATAAAGGTGACAGTTAATTCGGTTAAGAAGATCACCTGGCCGGGGTTGTCGGGTGTTACAGAGATAGTTGTAAACTTGGCAAAAAGTTTTTCTCTCGAGCTCGGATTCTTCTATTTATACTCTTTTCTGTAATCCACGTCTCATTCAAAATATGACCGTTGAAGATGAGTCCGTACGCAGTAAAATATTCGTTGAGTTCTGGAGTCGCTATGACTCGTGGTCTATTCTCCCTTTAGACGACTGAGTTTAGACGAATGAGCTGCATCAATTTGATGTTCTATCTTTGAACACGTGCTCGTACATTTTGACGCTTGAAATTCGGACGAGTACTTTGGACGACTGCGTCAACTTGACTTTGGACGACTGCGTCAACTTGACTTTGGACGAATGTTTCTGTCTTGTAAATTTGGATGACTACGTCTGTCTTTTAAGTTTGGACGACTGCGTCTTTCTTGTAAGTTTGGACGACTACGTCTGTCTTTAATGTTTGGACGACTGCATCTGTCTTGTGAGTTTGGACGATTACTTTGGACTACTGCTGCTGTCTTTAATGTGGACGACTGACTTCAGACTAAAAATACTTAGCAAAAAACGTTAGAACCATAATACCCTTTTCAGAGGGCATTTGTAGAAAAATACAATAAATACAATAATCCAATTATACAGTTTATATATTTCTAATTAATCACAATCATCAAAAACATATTTAGACTTAAACACCATTTAAGTCAACAAACTTCACTTTTTAACTTGAAAGGAAACATCCACGAAAAACGAGTACAATCATCAACAAGTAAAAGAAAGTAACGTGTGCCAGTAATAGAGGTGATAGGAGAAGGACCCCAAATATCAGTATTTATAAGATCAAAAGGTGAACTAGCATGAGAATTTGAGATTTGAAATCGCAAACGATGAGTTTTGCTCATTTTACAGGGAATACAGATTTGAGTCATATCTGTTCTTACAAAAGGAACATTGCTAGATTCTAAAGCATGTTTCAAAATAAAGGAGGAAGGATGACCTAACCTAAGGTGCCAGAGATGCTGAGAAATGGCAGGGGATACCGACAACTGAGCAGTGAGGGAGAATGCCGAATTGATGGAAGGAAAGCGATAGAACCCATCATGCAATGAACCCCGAAGGAGAGTCTAGTGAGTAGTGTAATCCTTAACAAAAAACAGTTGGAATGAAATTCAATATAGACAGCATTATCACGACAAAGTTGAGAGACACTGATCAAATTATGAGAAAGGTGTGGACTATGATAGACATAGTTTAAACGGAGAGACTGACTTGGAGTAGGAATTGAAAAAGAGCCAGTGAAGAGAATAAGGAGAAGAGTACCGTCGCCCGTGGAGATTGGAGTCGGTCCAGTGTAGGGTCGTGGCTGGTTGAGCACTGCCGGTTAAAAGGTAAAGTGATTGGTGGCACCGGAGTTGAGAAGCCAAGGTGAAGTTTGGTGGGGAATGGTTAGGTTCGAAAGTATACCGGTGAATTGAGCCTGAGTTGCTGAATACCTGAGTCTGAGAGGGAGGAGCTGGGAAATTGTTTTGGTTATGGGTCGGGTTATGGTTAGAGTTGGTTGGGTAGGGAGATGTTGGGCCGGGAGCTCAATAGGAGAGATACAGCCTATGATAACAGGTTGAAGCTTTGTGGCCGGTTTTGAAGCAAATTTTGTGGAGACCCAGCCCGCGAACAGCACCGCCATTGGCCCGATCCACGGACGCACTGCCATCAACCATTGGGTCCCACTCATGACCTTCTCTATCCCTGGGGTAGTGGCATGCCTCGGGTTGCATGCAAAAAGAAATCTAACAAATTCCCTTGCATTATCTCATCTCTCTACTTATTACGTGTTTTTCTTTTATATGAATGATTTTTTGGAAGGAATGCATATGAAGCACTTGGAGGAGTCACCACTCAGCCTATAGGAATTTGTCTTCCCGACCCGTTTAAATTGTAATTTTTTATTTTAAACTCATTTGGCATACTCTAGCCTTTTTTTTGTATGGATTATTTTATATTTGTATATCATGCATTAGATTGTGTGGTTAGGGTTAGATGTATGTTGGTGGATTATGGGTTGAAGAAATTCAACAAAATATTCAAAGGAAAAAGCCCTACAACAAATGGAGCCCAATGGAAGCCGTGGCCCAAAGGAAAGGCCACATTTAAAGGTATGATTTTGCAAGTAGATGAGTTAGTGGCAACATGGATTGGTGACTTGGCAAAATATCAACCAATGGCTAAGCAAAGGCTCGGATCACATCTTGGATGCAAGCTGGCGCGCGTGGGCAGGCGCTCTCTGGAGCGCAGGCAGGCGAGGCCGGATTGCTGAGGTGGCGCACTGACAAACATCTGATGGCATGCGTTGGACTGCTGAGTTGGCGCGCAGCTGGGCACCAGCTAGCGCGCTGCTGGCTGCACCCGATTGGCCCGCGCGCGCACACTCGGATTCTCCTCCTTGCCATCTGATTTCTCCTTAATCAATGGCCACCATTCACTCTTTCAAGCCATGCCAAACCCTAATCCACCCTAGGAATTCTATAAATTCATAGCATTGGTGCATGTTTAAGAACTTTTTGCCAAATCAATAAAATACCTATTTCTCTAAGCTTGTGTGCATGGTTTTTCCTTGATTCTTTGAACCAAGTGGAGTAGCCCTCCATTGTTAGCCTAGCCTTCGGGTTGCTAGGTTAACTCTTATCTATTCCCTCGCCTTTTCCATTGGGATTAGGAGTTGAGGAAGAAAACCTAGGCCCTAGGTGGTCATTTTTCCTTCGGGAAAATCGTTTATCCAAGAGCGTAAAACGTAAGATGGCTCTTTGGATCCGCCAAAGTTATTTACATTTCTTGCATTTCTATCACATTTTACACACTTCACTCCTTTAATTTCGACCATCACATTCCACACACTTCACATTTATTTTCTTGCAATTTATTCCTTCATCTTCATCTCCATTTCTTCACCTTTTCACACACATTTTAACACTTTTATTTTCTTTTATTTTATTGCATATTATTCATCTCTTCTTCTTCATTTTCGGCCATATACCATTCACACACCATCACCTCATTTTCCTTTGCATTTATTGTTATCATCTTCCTTAATTTCGGCCATTTTCACAACCACACACCCGAGCACACATTTGGCACATCTTTGTGGGTTATACACGGACTCTTTTCTAAGGGCCTCCATGTCAGGTAGGAGTTTCATGCATTCCCAGTGATTTGAACCCTGGCCTCCAGGGCTTATGACCAAGAGTTTCTCATCACTGCTACCACTTGAGCTATAGAGTGACGACCCTAACACTGTACCCAATTTTCTCTATTCATTTAATTTTTTTTATCTTAATAACTTTAATTGCATTTAAGCGGAATTTAGAGCGGAAACCAAAATTTGTAAAACGTTCGTATCTATTTTGAAAACCATTTAAATATACTGTAAAACAATTAAAGAAAACACAATTAAAACATTCATTTAAAACAATAAAACTTAATGAAACACAATCGGCCAGCGAAACCAGGGACAAAAAAGGAACAAGCGTCCCTTTTTGCATGGGCGATCAGTCGCCCAAAACAGGCGATCGATCGCCCATGGGCGATCGTTGCATGGCAAACAATCGCCCTTCGGCGATCGCTTGCCTGCCCAGCGATCGCCACTCTTGGCGATCGCGCGACAGAGGGAGGGGCGATCAATCGCCCCTGCCTGGCAATTGATCGCCAGGTCCTCTGGATTTCCAGAGGACCTGCGCTCCCTTTTTCCCTCTTCTCTTTTTTTCTTTCCTTTTCCTCCTTTCCCCTGCGTACTCAATTCTCTTACCTTATATACATAAACACTAAACCATTCAATAATCATCAATTCCACTCATTCGTAATCCCACCCATTTCCTATTTTACCAATCACCCGAAATAACGACTTAAAATTCAATTAAAACATAACCCGTTTTCGTAAAAACAAACCGCGTGGATATATTTAAAAACCGATCATTTTCCTAATACAAAACGTTTTATAAAAAAAAAAAAAACAGGTTTATCAAAACATCAAAATATCAACCTATCAACTATCCAGAACCAAGCATCCTAAAATGTTCTAACTGTACAACCAACAGCCCGACAATTCCCAAAATAACCCAACACCCTCAAAACACGTACATACATCCCCACGAGTCAGGTAAGCATCGACTGCGCCAGCACATCCACGTGAGCTGTCCTTCGTCAACTGCATCATTCCTCAGGTAGAGGGATCTCGTCCTCACCTATATCGAGGTCACCTACACCATACGGATACACTATGAGATAAAAATCTCAGTAAGCTCTTGTAAATGTAAATGCATGCTGTGCATATGAATTCATAAATCATGCATTATTTTCTTTACTTT
The DNA here is from genome assembly GCA_022432975.1 of Begonia masoniana. NCBI lineage: Eukaryota > Viridiplantae > Streptophyta > Magnoliopsida > Cucurbitales > Begoniaceae > Begonia > Begonia masoniana. The sequence goes on along the minus strand of CM039507.1, from coordinate 14,131,067 downwards.
ACTTTACTTTGTGGGTGTCACCGAGATCCTAACCCCCTAAATGGAGAGAGCACATCCAGCGGTCGGACTACTCTTTCCAGTTAGAGGAGGGGGGTACACGCTTACAACACGTACAGCCGTGCCTGAGCCCCATCTCGCATGACCTATAAACTGTAAACTGTAAACTGTATGAGTACGTGTTAAATCCGGTATTGTGACAGATCCCTGCGTGCCTACACAATAGATCAATAGCCCCCCTTCGGGCCACATTGCCATATTTTCTTTAAAACATCGTGCGAAAATTCATTTTCATGCTCTTATAAAACACGTGATTCGTGAACAGTTCAATATGACACAAAGTAAACATACATGATTCATACCATCGAGACAATAAAAGCAATTAAAGACATAACCTATAAAGAACTAATCCTAACTACCCAACCAAAACAATTTAAACATACACGTCACCAAATTTCCTCGAGACGACCTCGACGTACGGTGTAGACCAATCGGTCAAGCAAGTCACGAGAACTTACCTCGTGTCCGTTGCAGCTCAAGCTCCGTCCACGAGCGTTGTTTACCTAGGCAATTTCATCAAAATTGTCGTTAAAACGAGCTTTAAACAATTTAATGCCCAAACTAATAAAATCCTTAACTAAGGAAATTCCTAAAATCTTAACTTAACTAATCGAAGCATTTAAACCACAAATTAATGCTCGATAGTTCAAAACCATAATTAACGAGTTTTCCTAAAAACCCGAAAATCCACAAATTTTAACTTTTTCACAAATCGATTTAACTTCGTCCAATAACGTTCAATACATCCTTTCTATCCTTAAATACATCAAATCTATAAATTTCGAACCCTAAATCGCATTTTTAACAAAACCCTAATCGTATAACCTAAACGTATAACTTTCTAAAAATCAAAAACTAACGCTCTAAAACTATAGATTCATACCTAGAGCGTCAATTGGAGGAGAAAACGTGAAGAACGGAGGACGAACGGAGGAAAAACGGAGGTCGGAATGTTGAATCGCCATCGACGGCAGAGAGGAAAAATCGCCTAAGCTCTCTGGCGATTCACGAAGCAGAGAAGAAAATGAAGAAGAAAAGAAGTTTCTGTTATTTTATAATTTGAATTGGCAATTTACCGTTTTACCCTTCCTTTGATTTTCTATTTGTTTCGTCCTTTGTTTCGTTAATTGGCTAGCGATTCGGTTTCTCCAAATTTCCTTATTTCACCATTAACTCTGACTTATTATCTGGGATTTATTAAAACTGTCTGTTCGCAAAACGGATCTCGTTTACTATTTTTACTAACACATCCTTTATATTACGAGAAACGTAATTACTCGAAATATAGCGTTATTACTCCAAAAATTCTCGCAAATTTCTTAAAATTCCAATTAATCGTTAGGATTCTAATAACGCTTTTTTTTTGTAAAACAGACTTATTTTGACATATTTACAAAAATGTCATCATATAATATAATATTAATATCCCAAAAAGCCGGGTATTACATATGGTCTCCAAGGCTTATGACCAAGAGTTCCCTATCACTAGTACCACTTGAGGTGGGTCATTTGTCTATGTCGGTTTTATTTTAAGAGTGTGAGTAAAAATGAAAAATTTTATGTGAACTTATGAGGTTTTAAGTTAAGATTACGTCACGACAAGTCCGTGGCGGCCCTGACTGGGTTGCGGTCGTCACACTCCATCCCTGGGGAGAATTTTCATATCTTCCCAGTGATTTGAACTCTGGCCTCCAGGACTTTTGACCAATAGTTCCTCATCACTGGTACCACTTGGTCATAAGCCCTAGAAACCAGGGTTCAAATTACTGGGAAGGCATGAAACTCATACCCCAGGAATGGAGAAAGTCATGAGTGATGACTGTCCCGTATACTGGATCCGGACCCAGATAACAGTGCGTTCGCGCGGGAAAAAAACCGATGAAGGGGGTAGGTCGTTATAGATTTGGCATTTGGATTTGGGCCTGGTTTGGACGCCAAGACTGTGAATGTTGGAAGGGTGAACTGGTGTTATGCTGAGGCCCGACAGACTGAGAGGTAGGGCGGGAGACGAGTGGTGATCGAGGATTCCAAGGTGGCCATAAATGATGTTGAGCAGCGAAGTTTGCCTGGAATTGGCTGGGCAGAGGAAGAGATACCGCAATGTTCTGTTTTTCAAGACAGAAATCATACCTTTGGAGGAGGCTATGATTTCCTCTAACGGCAGCTGATCTGGTCGGTTTGTAACAGAAGTCACAAAAGGATTATAATCGCTGCCTAAACCATTGAGGAAGTAGATCACCTGGTCACTGTATGAAACTGGTTCTCTTATTGCTGCCAAGCTATTACAGAGGTAGGTGATCTTCTGGATGTAGGTAGCGGCAGTGAGGCCATCCTTGGATAGGGAGTGAAGCTGGCTTTTGAGGTCTGTGATACGGGCCAAAGAGGAGGATGCAAATATTCAAGCTAAGACGTTCTAGATTTGTGATGCTGTTACGAGGGAGACGATTGAGGCAGCAGAGTCTCTGAAATGGATGAAAACATCCGGCTCATAATAGTATACAGAAAAGTGTAATGATGAGTGTGTAAAATCCGAGAAAGCTAATCTAACTAAACCGTACAAATGTGTAAAAACCGAGAAAGCTAATCTAACTAAAATGAACAAACCTCGTTACTCTAACTCTTCAAATCCAAACACTTGCATTTGTTTCTCTAACAAAAGTTTCACAACTGTTTGTAACTTTTGTAAAATATGTTAATCTTATATTAATTAAATCTCCAAGTGAATTTTTCACATGTTGAGATAAAATTGTCTTGCATTGATTCAAATTTTTGTAACTTGTTGTGTCAGGATACATGTAATTTTTCGATCAAATGACTAAATCGGTAAAAGCAAAGCGATATTGTGTAGTTAAAAATTCTGAAAATATATTATGTAAATCAAAGTTACCTCAAATAGAGTTTTGTATAATTTTTTATTTCGGACGAATTTTATATATATACGTATGTCATATATATATATGAATAAAAATAAAAATAAAATAAAATAAATTTTATTTTAACAGGGGTTGAAGGCCCCTTTGCTTAGCAAAAAGAGGAAACAACGCGAGTGAGGAGAGGATCAAGAGGGACTGTTTTTGAACGAGTTTTGACATTGTTTTAGTGTTTGTGACTTCCATTTCTTAGAGTTCTATCAACAATCTTTTAGGATAAGTAAATTCTAAGTCGAATCTTGTTAATTTTTGTTTGGTTTTTTGTGTTTTTGTTCGGACTCAATTTTAAATTTGAAAATTCAAAATCATTGGTTGAAATTGATGTACGAGGGTCGATATTGAGTTCTGAATGTGTTGATATAGTTTTGAATTGAATGTGGTGTAAATCGTAAAAAAATCAAGTTTTTCCAATCAATTGTCAAAACAACGAGATTTAAGTCGCATCTTAGTATGGACTAGTAGGTGCGCGACAACTGTCACACCTCGGCTAAGCACAACACAGCACAATCATTGGAGCTGCATAAACGTGGCGTAGTTTCCTTGAGGCACAACACTAAACCTTTCTTTGGACATTTTGGTACCTTTTAGGCCAATTTTACGAGAGGTTTTAGTCTGCCCAAATTTTTGTAGCCCTTTGACGAAGTTCACAACCTATCATCATTTCTTTCCAATTTGGCTTCCAAGTCTGATACAGGATCCCTCCATTATCCCTAGTATTTAGAAACAAAATCTAATGTTAGATTCGTTATAGATTCTGACAATTTTATAGATTTCAATGTTCACGAGAGCATCATTCCTGTTGGTAGGAATGATAAGAGTCGTCGAGATAGATGTTCTTTACTGTATTGTATATGTATCATGGTTTCAAAATTTTTATTCTTTACTGTATTGTATATGTATCATGGTTTCAAAATTTTTATTTTGGGATATATCACTTCTAAAACTGACATATCATATTCAATAATATGTTAGATTTTAGGGGTGAGCATGGTCTGGTGCGGTCCGGTTCCTAGCCAGAATCAGATCCGGACCAAAGGATTCGGGATTTTTTTCCCTAATCCCAGAACCGGACTGAAATTTTTGGTCTGGTCCCGGTCCGGTCTCGGTTTCTCCCACCAAATTTTTTTTTACAGTAAATTGTAATAAAAAAAAATTAAAATTTCCTCTAAGGACAGGTTATATACAATCAAACTATTTCCTACAAAGAATTAAAAGACTACAAATGATAAATTACAGAGAGAAGGGAAATTGAAGGTTTGAGATTTGTAGAAAACTGAAACTCTGAACCTTCTTCCCCCTTCAGCCGAGCCTTAAATGGTTATTTAATTAAAGTTTCGGTCCGGTCTGGAATTTCGAGAAATTGGTCTTAGACCGAGATATTTGGGATATATCACTTCTAAACTGACATATCATATTCAATAATATGTTAGATTTTAGGGTGAGCATGGTCTGATGCGGTCCGGTTCCTAGCCAGAATCAGACGGACCAAAGGATTCGGGATTTTTTTCCCTAATCCCAGAACCGGACTGAAATTTTGGTCTGGTCCCGGTCCGGTCTCGGTTTCTCCCACCAAATTTTTTTTTACAGTAAATTGTAATAAAAAAAATTAAAATTTCCTCTAAGGACAGGTTATATACAATCAAACTATTTCCTACAAGAATTAAACGATACAAATGATACCCATTCCCATGGGAATTCTATTTTTAGGACCGAAACCGGACCATTTCCCATGAGAATTCTATTTTTAGGACCGAAACAGGACCAAAACTAGTGGTCCGGTCCGGTTCTCAGTCCTCAATCCGGTCCTGCTCACCCCTATTAGATTTGATACTATATGTGTTTCATGCATGGTATTTTATTTTTTATATTGTGAATGGATCCCCTATTGTTTTGTGCCCATGATTTGAGTCATTTGTTTGCTACGCATATTTTGTGCGTGAAAGTGTTTTTTTTATACGTGCAACATGGCATTGAGACAGTTGATATCGTGACCTTGAGTTCGAATCCTTAAACTTGACCATGGTGTTTTACTCTTACGTTTCAATATGTGTTGATTGACATTTAGACAGTTATTCTTTTTCACTTACTAACAATGATGACACTATTTTTTTATATAGCTATTTATTTATGTAGCAATGTTTTCAAAATTCACTCATGTGATAGCCTATTTAAAATGCTTAAAAAGATTTTCTAAAATATCAATCCATGCACTGCATTTCACTTTACTGACGCATTGTTTTTTAAACAAAGTGATCAAATCAATTTTCTCATGATAGCTTATGATCCCTACTGATTTAGTCCCAACTAATTTCCAAATAAGAATCATGGAGATCCAAAGTAGTTGATAATTGAGGAGTTTCCTTCAACTATGTGAACTTCGGCCCATATCGTGTGGCCTATAACTTTAATTAAGTTTTGCACCGAGTGATTAGGTAGTTTTGGAGGATCAAGCCATTTTAATCGGCATTTATGTCTAGACCCGCCTATGGGATGTAAAAGCTTTAATTTTGAGTCCGAGACTTTTGTAAGTATATGCTTTAATTTTCCATTATTTGTTGGTGATGGTGAGTTTTACAAGTCATTTTCCTCACATTTGATGAAATAGTTAAATTGTGTCAGCAAGATCAGTGACTGGTGGGTAAAATATTATGAGAAAATGACAGTCTTTATTAAATTTTATGGTTGAGCGGGTGGAGGTTGATCCGTCTCTCTCATAAGTTGAATCTCAATTTCCTCTAAAACTCATATCCTGCAGTAGCTTTAATGGCTCCAAAGATTCGAAAATGGAAATTGAAATTCGCAAAGGTTTGGTGGGTTAGTAAATAAGGTTTGGCTGCATGCAGATAGTCAGTTTCCTACCTTTTCGTCATTTCGTGCTTATAAACCAACAATCTGAAAGTGGTTATTGCATTTCCATGATACTTGAAAACTATGAAGTTATGAGTTCTCTCGAGCCTTCTCTTCATCAACTTTTGTTATCAAGGCAAACGAAATCGGCTTTCATACCTAAAACACATCAACTCTCAGTAAGTATCGTTTTCTAAGTAGTTGAAGTGGTAATCACCAATACAAATGAATCATCTTCAATTTGTTTCTTTTCCTTTTTATTATTTTTTGGTCACTTTGATAATTTTTGCTCGTGTGTTCTTGATGCAGGATTTAGAAGTGGAAGATTTATTGGAGTCATGTTCAGAAACCCACTGAATGGCCAAGTTTTGGCTGTGTTAGATGATGACAACCAAAAAACTTAATACAAGAGTCTATTTTGGGCCTTCAAGATACCCTTTATGCAAAGGGAAGACTCAAATCTATTCGATGTGTTCTCTTCTTTCCAAGAGAACACTTATGATGGCTTCAGAAAGCTTGTTCAGTTCTAAACCAGCTATATATGGCAATTTAGTTATTCCCATCGTAACTGTTACTTTACTACCACCATATATATATATATATAGATACTGGCATTCCTCTACAACAGTATCCACTTCGATTCAAATCTCCAAGCAGTAGTAGTAACAAATATTATTGACATAAACTCATTTTAAACCATAAGATTTGAGCCAAGGGATGGAGAACAACATGAAAACAAATATTGTCATCATCTTCTAAGAAAATTTTCAAAATTGAGGTATTGTATGCTAATAATCGATTTAAAATTCAAAAACCGTTAATCGTTGCGGAGCTTAATGGGGGTTTCAAAAACATGTAGTTCAATCTTTGCTTATGGAAGCTACAATATTAACTTCAAACTACAAAAAATACGCACAGATGTCACTAAATCCATAGCCATTGCAGCTGAATGTTAGTGTTGATGATAAGGTTGGTACCCTTTTGACATTTTTCCAATCTTCGAAACCCAAAATCATACATCATTTGATGCTTTTTTGTGTGTTTTTATGTTTTGTTCTGGGTAGTAAATCTTCAAGGTTTCTTTCGGTTTGCGCTTTAACTTAAATGGTTGGTAGGCTATTTTGTTGCATTTCGCCTGGCTAAAATTAATGATTGTTTTTTAGATGAAAGATTACAAATGAGGCTCATTCTTTAGACCTGCTAGTTAAAGAAGCTTTGCTGGTCATTTTTAGAACGTCTCAAAAGAGCAATGGTAACAGAGTATAAATATCTCAGTCTTCAAATTGTATTTATTTAAAAAATGATTGAGAAAGTTGATTTTTCAATGCAAGATCTTGATTTTTCTTTGTCTTGTCTTGCACCCTGCAGTAAAACACATTTACTTTTGGTTTTACATCAGCTTAGGTTCCTTTTTAGGCTAGACTGAGCAGTGAGGGCAGCATCTGATTAGTGCTTAGCTTGATGAAATCTGTTAGATTTGTCTGTTATTTTATTGCTTCATTTTTAATGATCTTTTACACTTTCGTAATCAGTTACATGAAAAAGTTAACAGAGTCGATTGAGATAATGGGAAAAAGATTGCATCTTTTACTTTGAATTTAAATGGCTGGACATTCAAGTTCGAAGATTTACCACAATATGGTGTGTCTGATGGAAGTTTATTTGTATTACATTTGCTTGTCTTTTTCCTGGTTCTGAAATGTGCAATGTAATGTTTACTGATTTAACTGAAGCAAGAACTTAATCTAGTTGCAGATTATAACACTGAAATCCCCATTTCTTGAGCTTTTTTTTTTTTTTTTTTTTTTTTTTTTTTTTTTTTTTTTTTTATGGTGATTAACGAGGATGATGAAGCTATCGTGTAAGCACAACACCCAAGAAAACAAAGTATAGTTGTGATAATAAATCAATATTTTTGAGTAAAGATACGAACCCAACAGTTTAGATTAGGGTAGTGAACGTAAAGTAGAAACAGAGGAGATGAAGAAGAGGGCGAAGACAATGGCGGTTCTGAGAAAATCCTTTTTTTTCTATTCGTTTTTAGTATCGAAACTTGTTTTGCAAGCATATATAGTAGGAGCTCATTATGAGCATTGAAAAGTGTGCAAACTAAAGGTTGGAAACCGACTAAACTAAAACATTGTACACGTGCACTCTAAAATCCCCCCTCAAGAGTAAGGTCGTAGGCCGAAGATCTTGAACAGAAATGTCGAAAAGAACGACAGCGGAAGAGGCTTCATGAAAGCGTCTGCAAGTTGAGTTTCTGAAAGAGTGAATTTTACCGACAAAGTCTTTTGTAGAACTTTTTCTCATACAAAGTGAAAGTCGATCTTCACGTGTTTGGATTTAGAGTACAAAACTGGATTGGAGGCCAGGTACGTTACACTCAGATTATCACAGAGTATAAGGGGTACCTCGGAAGATACAACACTCAATTCTTTGAGTAGAGATTGGAGTCATAACACTTCTGTTGTGCCATTTGCAACACGTCTTTATTCAAATTCAGTACTCGATCTTGAAACAACCTTTTGTTTAGTAGAAGACCAAGAGATAAGATTGGAGCCTAAGAAAATACAGAATCCACTGGTATTCTTACGGTCATCTGGGCAGGATGCCCAATTGGCATCAAAACATGTCAAATTACACGATGAGGATGGCGAAAAGGAGATACCCAAAAAAGAGGTACCTTGAAGATATTGGAGAATCCGTTTGATAGCTTGCCGATGAACATCCGAAGGGGAATGCATAAACTATGAGATTTTGTTAACAATAAAAGCGATATCAGGTCTAGTAAGACAACAATACTGCAAGGCACCAACAACACTGCGATAGAGATAACCATCAGGGAGGGGGGGGGGGGGGTACCATAATGTTTGGACAAAATAGAGCCTGAAACCATTAGAGTATGAACTGGTTTACAGGAGCCCATGTTAGCCCAGTGCAGTAGCTCAGAGATGTATTTGAACTGTGAGAAACTCATACCAGTAGATGTGTGAGTTACCGAAATCCCAAGAAAAAATGATAACTGTCCAAGATCCCGCACTTTAAATTTAGAGTTCAAGTAGATAAGAAGTTGATTGAGCAAAGAGGTAGAGTTGTGACGACCCTAACACTGTACCCGATTTTCCCGTACTATTTTTTTTTTTATACTTGTAACCTTGCAACGATTAAGCGGAATTTAACTCGGAACCAAATTGTTAAAAACGTTCGAATCTAATTTGAAAACCACTTAATAAAACTTTAAAACAATTTAAGAAAACATAGTTAAAACATTTATTTAAAACAATAAAACTTAAGAAAACATAATCGGCCAGCGAAACAAGGGGCAAAAAGGGAACAAGCGTCCCTTTTGCAGGGGCGATCGTTGCATGGCGAACGATCGCCCTTCGGTGATCGTGTCCAGCGAACGATCGCCCTTCAGCGATCGCTTGCCTGCCCAGCGATTGCCACTCTTGGCGATCGCGCAACAGAGGGAGGGGCGATCGATCCCCTCCTTAGGCGATCGATCGCCACTCTCCCTAGAATTGAAATTCCAGGGAGTTCCTCCTCCCCTTTTTCCTTTTCTCTTCCACCTCCGTTCTTTCTTTCCCTTTCCCTTGCATTCAAATACACATAACCTTCATCAAAACTTTAACATACTCTACTCCATAAACACGTAATAAACAATCACTCAAATCACACCCGATTCACTCGAAATAAGCGACTCGAAAAGCAATTTAAAACTAGGGTAATTATCAATTTGAACCCTATACTATACACGTTTTTTCAATTCGGCCCCTGTACTAAAAAAACCGACAAACCAAACCCTGTACTTTGATTCTGTTATCAGTTTTGACCTTCTATCAATAATTTCATTAAACCCTCATTGAAAAAACTAACAAACGATCTTAAATTTAGTTGAAATTTTTACCACATGTTCACTACTTAATAAAAAGATAATTTGAAAATTTTCGTGATTTTTTAACACATGTACGATTTATTGAAATTTTATTTTAGTATTTTATAAAAATACTATAATAAATCATACAAATTTTATAAAATTACGAAACTTTTTCTATTATCTACCCATAATGGGTTGCACTTGTGAAAAAGTTTTCAAATAAATCAAATATTGTTTAGTATTTGTTTAAAAATTAATTTATAAAATAAAGAAAAAATTGAGATTAATTTAAACAAATAACAAATAATATTGGATTTATTTGAAACTTTTTCTAGATATTCACCATATTATGGGTAGATAACAGAAAAATTTGCGTAATTTTTTAAAACTTGTATGATTTATTATAATATTTTTAAACAATACTAAAATAAAATTATAATAAATCATAGATGTGTTAAAAAATTACAAAAATTCCCAGATTATCTTCTCATTAAGTATTAAACATGTGGTACAAATTTCAACTGAATCTAAGATCGTTTGGTAGTTTTTTCAATGAAGGTTTTATGAAATTGTTGATAGAATGTCAAAACTGATAACAGAATCAAAGTACAGGGTTCGATTTGCCGGTTTTTTTAGTACAGGGGCCGAATTGAAAAAACGTGTATAGTACAGGGTTCAAATCGATAATTTCCCTTAAAACTAAGTACATTTTCATGAAAACGAACTGCATGGATATGTTTAAAAACCAAACATATCCTTATTTCCAAACATTTTACAAAACAAGTTTCTAAAACGTTTAAAAACTTCAGAACATAAACTTATCAACTAATCAGAACCAAACATCCTAATATGTTTCTAAACAACCATTAGCCCGACAATTTCCAAAAAGTTTCAAAACACCTAACCATGAGTCCCACGGGTCAAAATGCGCCTCGACTGCGCCAGCACAATCTCGCAATCATCCTCCGTCAACTGCATCACTCCTCAGGTGGAGGGATCTCGTCCTCACCTATGTCGAAGTCTCCTACACCATACAGATACACTATGAGATAAAAATCTCAGTAAGCTCTACGTAAATGTAATGCGTGCTGTGCATATGAGTTCGTAAAACCGTTCAACGTTTTCATTATCTTTACTCTGGTTGTCACCGAGATCTCATCCCCCTAAATGGAGAGGGCACATCCAGCGGTCGGACTATCCTTTCCACTTAGAGGTGGGGGGTACACGCTTACAACACGTACAGCCGTGCTTGAGCCCCACCTCGCGTGACCATAACATACATGAGTACATATTAGATGCAGTATTGTAACAGACCCCTTTGTGCCTACACAATAGATCAATAGCCCCTCTCCAGGCCGCATCGCCATTTTCTTTAAAACATTGTGCAGAAATTCATTTTCTATGCATAATTTAAAACCGTGATGTATGAACAGTTACGTACTTAAAGTAAACAAACAACATACATACCATCAAGACAATAAAAGCTATTAAAAGCATATCCTATCTAACTACCCAACCAAGACAATTTAAACCAAAAGCATCACCAAAATTCCTCGAGACGACCTCGACGTACGTTGTAGGCCAATCGGCCAGAGAAGATCACGAGAACTTACCTGTCGTCCGTAGCACACCGAGCTCCTCGTCTCGAGCTTGATCACCTAAATCAATTCATAGTATTCTTTGTTAAAACCGAGCTTAAACATAAAATTCCGAAAATTTACGAAACTCCTAACTAAAGAAAATTTCCTAAAACTCTAATTAACTTCACTCGGGCATTTCATCGAGCAATTTACGCTCACCAATTACAAACTTCCATTAATGGAGGTTTCTAGAGCTCAAAAAATTGATTTTTCAATTAAACGTTTAATACACACAACCAATCCATCCAATAATGCTCAATAATCATCAATAAAGCGATAAATAACATATTCTAACAAAACCCGGCTATTTCTACGAAATTCCTACGAAACCCTAAACGTTTAAATCTCTAAAAGTTGAGAACTAAAGCCGGAAAACGCTAGAGACTTATCTAGAATCGCGAGGGGAAGAGAAAACGTGAAGAACGTTTGATGATCAGAGAGAAATCGGTGAAGAAACGGAGGAGAACCGTCGTTGGAAGCTTGGTCGCCAGAGAGAGGGGAAGCAAATTCCTCTTTGGAATTTGCCAAGTGAGGGAGAAGAAGGGCTTTGCCCCTTTTTTAATTAATTAAATTGTAAAAAGACAAGTTTACCCCTCCATTGAACTTTTCGTTTATCCTATTATTCGTCTATCGATTCGGTTTCTCTAAAATTTTCTTATTTCACCAATAATTCCAACTTATTCCTAGGGCTCTAATAAAACTTTCCATTTATCAAACAGATTTATTTTGCTATTTCTACGAGTTAAATCGCTACAAGGGCAAAAACGAAACTTTACCGTTTCACCTTCGATTTGGATTTCAAAAATTCTCATATTTCCCTTATAATTCCTATAAATCATAAGGGTTCCATTAAAGGTCTCAATTCGCAAAACGAACATATTTCAATTATTTACGAAATTACCTCTTATAGCGGAAACCGAACACTTGGGCGTTATACTGTCAATTTGGATTTCTGAAATTTTCTTATTCTTCTAAAAATCCTCATTAATTACTAGGGCTCTAACGAAACTTCCTGTTCGTAAAACGGGCTTAATTTGACATATTTGCAAAAAATGCCATTCATATGTGGAAAATTGAAAACCCGTCGAAAATCGGGTGTTACAAGAGTTACCAATCAGGATTATGTCATCGACATATAGGAGCATAATAATAATCGAAGAAGGTCGGCGATGAATAAATAGCGACGAATTTGAATTTGACTTTGACATTGAGAAACCCCAATATAATAAGGTTGTGTATAATTTAGTATATCAACCTTATGAGACTGCTTGAGGCTATAGAGAGCTTTGTGTAATCGGCATACAATAGAAGGATAAGAAAAACTTATGAAACTTAGAGGTTGTTGCATAAAGACCATTTCAATTAGATCACCATGGAGGAATGTGTTACTTACGTCAAGTTTCCGAATGACCAAGCCAAAGGAGATGGCTAAAGAGAGAGTAGTGTGAACAGATGTTGGTTTTACAATTGGGCTAAAAGTCTTTTCATAATCTATCCCCTCTCTTTGATCATAGCCTTTTGCCACTAAACGAGCCTTATACCTGTTGAGTGTGCCATCAGAGTTGAGCTTAGTTTTGAAAACTCACTTACAACCAATGATTTTGACCCTTTGTGGAGGGGTAACCAGTGTCCAGGTATGAGTTTCATTGAGGGTTGCTATTTCCTTTTGCATAGCAACTAACCACTGTGGATTCTTGGAGGCTTGTTGAAAGTTTTTGGGTTCAAGGGAGGATTGTACTTAAAGGGCTTTAGGCTTAAAGATATCGGCTTTGGCTCTGGTCTGCATGGGATGAGTATTAGTAATAGAAAGATTAGGAGTGAGGTTGAGGCTAGGAGTATAGTCAAGGAAGGTAGGGAGTGGTGTAGATGCAGATGTGGATGGTTCTATTTGAGTGGGAGATGATGGGTTAGAAGTAGGAAGAATTAGATGACCGATGGTCCTGGTGGCGAGAGGAGGTATGAGATTAAGGAGAATTGGTAGTAAGAAAGAAGATTTTGGAGTAGGAGGGATGGTCAATGATGAAAAGGGAAAATTCAACTCATCAAAATTAACATGACGAGAAATGTACAATCGGTTTGATTTAGGATCTAGACATAAATAGCCTTTGTGATGTGGACTAGGCCTTAAAAACACGCACGGAAGCGAACGAGGCTGCAATTTATGTTGATTAAATGGATGAAGAAAAGGAAAACACAGGCAACAATAAACACGCAGAGAGGTGTAATCCAGAATAGAATTAAACAAGCACTCGAAAGGAGATTTATCTTTAAGGACTAGAGTCGGTAACAAATTTAGGAGGCTGGTAGCCGTAGCAAAGGCATAAGACAAGAAGTGATGCAGGATTTAGAAATGGAAGAGTAGAGCAAGACCTGCTTTTAAGACATGGCAGTTCTTACGTTCTACTCGACCATTTTGATTTAAAGTATATGGATACGAGACGCGATGATGGATCCCTAGAGATTTAAAGAGGCTGGAGAGAGATTGGAACTCCCCTCCCTAGTCAGATTGGACAGCTTTGATAATATAGCCAAATTGAGTATGAACAAAATGGTGAAATTGCACAAAAATGGTATGAACTTCACTTTTTAATTTTAATGAAAAAAACCATGTGTACCTAGTGCAATCATTAAAAAATAACAGGAAATAACGAGCACCAGTAATAGATAGGATATGAGATGGTCCCCAAACATCAGTATGCACAAGTTCAAACGGACAACGAGCATGAGAATCAGAATTTTGAAAAGGCAAATAGTGAGTTTTACTCATTTGACAAGAAGTACAAAATTTTGGCATTTCAGTTTGTACAAAATGAACATTACAAGAGTTTAATACACGGTGCAAAATAGACATAGCCAGATGTCCTAATCTAAATTGCCAAATTTAAGACAGGGGAGGTTCTGAATGTGGCACGCTGGCGAACAGAGAACGAACAATGGTAGGTTGAAGCTGATATAAGCCATCATTGATGAAGTCCCGAAGGAGGATTTGATGAGATATGCGGTCCTTGACAAAAAAACAATGAGCATGAAATTCAACATGATCCAAATTTTCAAGACAAAGTTTACTGACACTAAGTAGTTTGTGAGAGAATTGTAGAGACCTACTTGTCTACACCCAAACACAAAACCCATATTACCAACCCGACCCACCTTCCCCCTTTAGTTTTCTAGAACCAACTACCGATCACCCTGTTTCTCCTCGAGCTCTCACTGCCAGTTTGTTGCTGACACCTCTGGTCGCCGGCCCATGGGTTCTCGATTCCGGCACCACTCATCACTTCTCTCCACACTCGATTGCTCTCCTCCATCCTCAGCCATACTCAGGCTCTAATCACGCCGTAACCGCTGACGGTAAGCTAGCTAAAATTCATTATTTTGGTCTATTGTCATTCACACTTCTCTTCGTCCCCTTCACTTACCTATTGTTTGTCATACTCTACGGAGGTTGGGCTCAGGTATAGTGGGCTTAGGCAGGGAGGTTGAAAGGAGTTGGGTTGGGTTGATGTGGTGAGTTTGATGGCCCAAGCCTATTACAAATCTGACATCTGGGCCGATGGTTGGGCCTGTTCGGTCGCCATGGTTGTGAGGCCGGTTGGTTTGAACCGAACCCTTGGTGATGAAAGGGTGGCAGAGCGCTAGGTCTAGAACCAGAGAAATTAGATGGCCGAGGGCACTGAACTGTTGTTTGAGCACTGAACTATTGTTTGAACAAGAATCGGATTTGGGATTGAAAGATAGCCAACAGAGTTTTGTTTCTCCAGACAAAATTCAAAACTCTATAAACAAAACTCTATAAGAGGCTATAAATATAACAACCAGTACTTCGGTCAGGTATTTATTCTGAAGACTTCTTTTGGTATGGTTGGAGGAATAAGAAAATTACGAGGATCTAAATTTACGGATATTGTTGGTTTGAGTGAAAAGTAGGTTTAGTGGCAATATTGTAAATAAAATTGATTTTAATTGATATATATAGAAAATGAAAATTCTAAAACCTCACTTAAACCTCCCACCCGATCCTGTAGCCGACTTTTCCTCTCCAGGCGATTTCCTCCAAAACCTTCTCTCCGGTAGCAGACACCGATTTCCTCCACCATTGATCAACTCTTTCTCCACTCTTTTCAAAATCTAAAGCTATAGGTAAGGTTTAGGTGATTCACTCATGAAGTCTTCGATTTAAGGATGATTATTGGTTGATGTTTGAAGATGAAGAATCAGACGATGTTAGAATAATGATAGTATTTTTGAGTTTCTGATTTATGGTTGTAACATCCAGCTTTTCTAGATATTATTATTTTAATATATAATGACATTTTCGTAAATGTGTCAAATCAAGCCCGTTTTACAAAAAGAAAGCTTTAATACGATCTTAGTGATTAATAAGAATTTTAAGGAATTTACGGGATTTTTCGGAGTAATAAAGTTATATTCCGAGTAATTAAGTTTCTCGTAATATAACGGACGTTTTAGTAAAAATAGTAAACGATGTCCGATTTGCAAACGGACAGTTTTAATAGAACCCAAATAATAAGTGGGACATATTGGTAAAATAAGGAGATTTGGTGGAACCGAATAGCTAGCCAATTAATGAAACGAAGGACGAAACAAAATAGAAATAAGAGCTAAGGGCATTTTGGTAATTTTTCAAACCAAATTATATTAAATCAAAGTTTTTCTTCTTCTCCCTCACTTCTTCTTCTTTCCTGTTCTTCACGAAAATGCCAGAGAGCATTTCCTCTCTGCCGTCGACGCCGATTCAACATCCGACCTCCGTTCTTCCTCCCGATCGTCCCGTTTCCTTCACGCTTCCTCCTCCAATCGACGCTCTAGGTATGATTCTATAGTTTTAGAGCGTTAAATCTCGAGTTTCGTAGAGTTATACGTTTAGGTTTACGATTAGGGTTTTGATAAAAAACGCGATTTAGAGTTCGAAATCAATGGGTTTGCCTTAATTAAGAATATGTTGAACGTATTGGACGTTATGGGACGAAGTTAATTGATTTTAGGACGAAAGTTAGAATTTGAGAATTTTAAGGAAAAAGCTCGTAATTGGAATTTTGTGGTGCCGAGCGTAGATTGCTCAATGAAATAGTTCGATGAATCGAATTAGAGCTTTAGGTAGTTTCTTTAGTTAAGGTTTTGTTAATTTGGACGTTTAGAAGCTTAAATTAGTTTTAACGTCAATATTGTGTTTTGCCTCAGACAAACAACGCTCGTGGACGGAGCTTGGGCTGCTTTGGACCCGAGGTAAGTTTTCGTGATCTTCTCTGGCCGATTGGCCTACACCGTACGTCGAAGTCGTCTCGAGGAGTTTTGGAGATGCATATGTTTATTTACTTCGGTTGGGTAGACAGGTGTAGTTGTTTTATAGGTTATAGGTCATGTATTTATAGCCTTGATGGTACACATGTTTGTTATTTACTTTATGCACTTGACTGTTCATGCATTTCATCTGTTAAAGCATATGTTCAAGAGAATGAAATGAATCTACGTAATCTGTTATCTGGTCACGGCAAGGTGGTTTAGCCTCGGTGACATTCTGTCTGTGACCTAATTAAAAAGTAAAATGAACCAACGAACGAAATGAATCTACGTAATCTGTTATCTGGTTACAGCGAGGTGGTTTAGACCTCGGTGACATTCTGTCTGCGACCTAATTAAAAAGTAAAATGAACCAACAGAATCTACGTAATCTGTTATCTGGTCACGGCGAGGTGGGTTTAGACCTCGGTGACAATCTGTCTACGACGTAATGAATCTGAATCTGAATCTGAATCTGTTATCTGCATGTTTTCTGAATGACATACCCATCTGCACGCATCTGCATTTACTAGAGCTTACTGAGATTTTTATCTCATAGATGTCTGTATGGTGTAGGTGATTACGAGGAGACAGGTGAGGACGAGATCCCTCCACCTGAGGAGTGACGCAGTTGACGGAGGATGGCATGCGGTGGTGTGTTGCGCAGTCGATGATCAACCGACCCGTGGGGACGTATGTATAGATTTTGGGGTTTTTAGGATGTTTTGGACTGATAGTTGTATAGAACATTTTAGGATGCTTGGTTCTGGTTAGGGGTTAGATAATACGTTTGATGTTTCAAATGTTTTTGGTTAAATGTTATGAACATTTTAGGATGCTTGGTTCTGGTTAGGGGTTAGATAATACGTTTGATGTTTCAAATGTTTTTGGTTAAATGTTATGAAAATGTTTTGAATGGTTTTAGGATTGTTACGGATATGCTCGGTTTTTTAGAGCTATCCACGCAGTTGGATTTCGCAAAGTCCGCTGTAAGTTGGTTGAGTTTAAGTTATAAGTTGATTGTAGTTATTGTTGATAACTGGTGTTAGGCATGGGAGGTTTGCTCTCTGGAATCGAATTACAGAGGGTGTTAATTAAGTGTTTGCTCTCTGGAATTCCAGAGAGCATTTTATAGAGAAGCAAAGGCGACTGGGCGCCTTAATGCAGCGATCAGTCGCTGCAATATGCAGCGAACGAGCGCTGCAATATGCAGCGATTGGTCGCTGCTTCCCTTTTCGGCAGAATGCCAATTCTGCCCTCCCCTTTGTTTTACTTGTAAATAGTTTCTAAATTAAGTTTTATTTAATAGTTTTAATTGTTTTAAATAGTTTTATCTTAATTGTTTTAAGTTTGGTTTTAAACGGTTTACAAACAACGCTAACGATTTCAATTCTGACTTAGTTTCCGCATAGAGTTTATTTAAAGTATTTATTAGGATAAAAAAAATATATAGTATGGGAAATATGGGTACAGTGTTAGGGTCGTTACAAATTATGGTATCAGAGCCCCCGGGTTTTAAAATCGATTCTGTAGACTGCTCGACTGCACAGCCACTATGCGGACATTCTTCATCAACTGTTAGTACGTTTTTAGCTTTATTTGATTTCCAGTTTCTTAGAGTATTTGTTTTAACTTTTATATAAGAGTATATAAAAATGGTGCATCAAGGAAACGATCGAGATGACCGAGACGTTACGATAGATATCCTCAAGAACTTCATTGCTCAACAGTCTCAACATATGGAGCGACAGGCTCAACAGATGGAGAGACAGTCTCAACAGTTGGGCACCCTTATTGACCGAGAGGGCGTTAGAGCTCGGGAGACAGCCATTTTGGGTAACCGTGGGATGGAGAGATTTCAGAAGCTCCAGCCCCCTATATTTAACGGACAGTCTACGGATCCTGTAGTACCCGGCAATTTATCGGCTCGGATTGTAGTGAGTATTGGTATATGTACACTAAACTTTGGGGAAATAAATATGAATGTGATTATTGGAATTGTGATGGAATTAAATAAATCGGTTAGTGGGTAAATTGGGTAATTGGAATAAATGGTGTATAAGTAATTTTGTTTTTTTTTTAAAAAATAATAATAATAAAGAAAAGAAAAGAAATTGGTGGGATAAAATTTTATAAGGGGATTTACGTGGAGGGTTAGAGGAAAAACATAAAACCCATTTGGTTTCTCTCTCTCTCTCTCTCTCTCTCTCTCAACGAAAGAGAACAGCCCTCCCCTCCAACGATTCTTCTCCATTTTCTTCAAGACAAAGGTTAGTTTCCTTCAAATTTTAAGTGGGTTTTAGTTTTCTAAGCTAGAGAAAGGCGTTGGTGTGGTTTTGAATGAGTTTTTGATAGAGTTTCGAATTAGGGTTTTGTGGTAGATGAGGGATTTACGAAAATTGGAGGTTCTTTGTTAGATTTTCTTGATCTTTGGATAGTTATTGATAAATTGATGGATATTGGTTGAATATTGGTTGATGATTTAAATGTGCAAAACTGGAAAATGTAGGGCAGCTTCGGTTTTTTGATTTTCTGCCATTCTTTGGGTTTGGTTTTTGATAAATGAGTTTCACCATTTGAAAGTAGACATTCTAAGGAGCCCGTAGCCGCTTGAATCATCAAATTTAGATATATATTCAATTTATTACGAATTTTTGAAGTTGGATAAAAATTACGATTTAAAAACTGGGCAGTTTCGGTATTCTTGAGAACTGACCTAGCTCTTGATTCCAATTTGTTAAATGGCTTGTATCATTGGATAGGGGACTCTTAGAGGAGTCCATAGCAACTTGAACCACTTGATTTCATCGAGAATTGATTAAGTTATGGATTTTTGAAGTTATTGTGCAAAAACTGGAAAGGTTCAGCAAGCAGTTCATTTCTTTTGGTTTTCTGTCTTGACTCTATTTTGTTTTGGATAAATGGACGATTCCATGTTAAAATAGACATAATGAGGTTTTCAAAACATGTTGAATCATTGAAAACGGATAAGAATTGAGGGAGTTATTGAGGTTTAAAGTTAAGCCAATTTTAAAGGCCAAATCCGAGAATATTGAAAGAAAATTGTTGAGTTTTGTTAGCTGAATGAACTTCGAGCTATTTAAGTGGTTGAATTAAATTGTTGGTGTTAATGTGACTCAAAACTAATTGGCTTGGAATATTAGGTTGAGGTATAAGGTTTTATTCGAATACCTTAGTTATATTTTTGGTTTCAAGTTGGAAGTTTACTATGCTAAATTGGTTTGTTTTGTGTTAAATTGCCTTGTTGATAGTTAGACGAAGAAATTTATGCAATACAGAGATTTTGAATTGATGCTTGAGGTTTATATTGTGAACTTGTATTTATTATTAGGTTGTTAAATTGACGAGACTAAAGCATTTTGGACTTTGAGCGTGTACTACGGACGCGAGGTAAGTTCTCGTGATCTTCTCTGGCCGATTGGCCTACACCGTACATCGAAGTCGTCTCGAGGAGTTTTGGAGATGCTTTTGTTTAAATTGTTTTGGTTGGGTAGTTAGGTTAGTTGTTTATAGGTTATGTTTGTTTATCGTCCTGATGGTATACATGTTGTTTGTTTACTTTATGCATTTAACTGCTCATGCATCATGTCATTTAAAGCATCTGGTTAAGAGAACAAAATGAATCTACGTAATCTGTTATCTGGTCACGGCGAGGTGGTTTAGCCTCGGTGACAATCTGTCTGCGACCTAATTAAAAAGTAAAACGAACCAACGAACGAAATGAATCTACGTAATCTGTTATCTGGTCACGGCGAGATGGTTTAGATCTCGGTGACATTCTGTCTGCGACCTAATTAAAAAGTAAAATGAACCAACAAAATCTACGTAATCTGTTATCTGGTCACGGCGAGGTGGGTTAGCCTCGGTGACAATCTGTCTGCAACGTAATGAATCTGAATCTGATATCTGCATGTTTAACGAATGACATATGTTCTGCACGCATCTACATTTACGTAGAGTTTACTGAGATTTTTATCTCATAGGTGTCTGTATGGTGTAGGTGATCCCGATACAGGTGACTACGAGATCCCTCCACTCGAGGAGTGATGGCAGTTGACGGAGGATGGCGGCGGTGGTGTGCTGGCGCAGTCGATGCTTACCTGACCCGTGGGGATGTAAGTAACGGTATTGAGAGGTTTTGGGTTAATGATGGGTTAGTTAGATGAAACTGTATAGTTGATAGGTTGATATTTTGATGTTGGTGGATTAAAATGGATAATTGTACTGTTAGATCATTTTAGGATGCTTGGTTCTGGATAGTTGATAGGTCTATATTTTGATGTTTTGGCAAACCTGTTTATAAAACGTTTTGTTAAGGTTTTATTTAGACTTTCGTGAATTGTTTGGTGACTTTAAAACAGGAGGATATGTTAAACTTTCAAACGGAACCACGCAGTTTATTTTCATGAGAATGTACTTTATTATAGTTGCGTTTCGATTCGGTTTTGAGGTGGTATTTCGGAAGACGTGTGAGTATCGAGTGTTTGTATACGTATTGGTTTAATTAATTGTTTTTATTTGTTTTAAACGTTTTATTAAATTGATTTTAAATTGTTTTCAAATCGTTTCCGCATAAACGCTAAGAATAAAGGAAAATGAAAAATTTGTACGATAATTAAGGGTAAATAAAGGTACAGTGTTAGGGTCGTGACAGATCCCTCTTCAGCTGAGGAGTGGATTCGCACCATGGAGGACATGCTGGCATATGCGAGCATTGAGGATGGAGAGAAGGTGGCGTTGGTGACTTACCACCTAGCTTTAGATGCTCGGTTTTGGTGGGATTCTATCAAGATGACCACCGATGTAACGGTTATGGGATGGGAGAGATTCAAGATGTTATTTTATGATAAGTATTTCAGCCATACCGTACGGGAGGCGAAGATGGTTGAATTTATGCAGTTACGGCAGGTTAGTTCTATTGCCGAGTATGTGAGGAAGTTTGAAGCCCTTTCTCGATTCGCACCACGTCAGGTCAGCGTTAATGAGGACAACGTACGCAGATTTTTACAGGGACTTAGCCAGGAGTTCCGGATGCGTCTTACTATATCTGGTGTACAGAATGTATCCTATGACGAGATTGTGGCTAGAGCACTTGAGATAGAGGCAGTTGATCAGGGTTCTGTCAAACCTAGGGAGCCAGCTAGGGGCTTCTTTAGTGAGATCCAACCACAACCCCGGAATGAAGATTGACAGCCACGAGGACAACCACAGCAACAACAGAGAGGTGTTAAAAGGCCGTATGTGGGAAATAATGACCATGGCAAGGGTAAGCAGGTACAAGGGGTTTCACAAATGCCTTGGTGCCCTATGTGCCAGAAAGAACATGGTGGCGAGTGCCGGGTTAGCACGAACAAATGTTTTAGGTGTGGCGGAGCTGACCACTTCATCAAAGATTGCCCGAAGCCTGGCCGAGATCAGTCAGGCAGTGATCGGAGGAGGTCTGTGCCGAGGATCTTTGCATTCATCGAGTCTTGTGACATCGATGATGGGGCCCAGCCTTCTCTTGTTACAGGTACTGTCTTAATTGCCTGTATGACCATATGTTTATGTTAAATGGATAACAATAATAATGATAATAATGATGGGCTCGAAAATAGGAAAGTAAGAAAATAGAAGGTGGGTAAGAAGGATTATTAGGTGAACCTCAACGGGAAGATAGTAGACTACATATAGGACAGTATAGACCCTATAGATTTAGAATTATGCATTAGTAGGATTAGCTTGACTTAACCACATGAGGTGATGCAACTAAGAATCTAGTTACCCTTAGTGGAGTACGCCCTAAGCGATATGACTTTCAGATAAGTAGAAATGGAGTTTATTTGGCGATCCCTTGGGGTATTAGAATGAGATTAATCAAGACAGATGAAAGTTTAGATATAAATTTATTGGGGAATATCCTAGATTGTTGTAATACTCAGAGTGTGTTTAAATAGAGACGAGGGAGTACCATAGAATTTGTATGTTGGGGATTCGTGAGAAACTGAGAGTGTCTAGACAAAGATAGAATTCAGGAGTTAAACTCAGAATAATTGTCAAGTAGGACCACTTAATAACTTCGAAGAAATCCTCGTGTGATATTAGGAATAAATGAAGAAGAGTGTTGGACTAACTGAAGGGTTAAGGTCGGAAGACTAGATTAGTGTTTCACAGCAAACGATTGGTGATGTTTGCGAATTATAGAATAGGAAGAACAACAATGTACGATAAGCCCACGTAAGTAAACTTAATGTGGGAATAAGTTAGAAAAAGTTCCAAAAGATTGGTATTTATTAGGTTGAGACCGATGGACACCTAGGTAATTTAAGATTAGAATAGATAATTGGAGCGAATCTATGGCGAAACTTAGGGGTTTGATTGTACTTGGAGTTATTAAGGATTCGAGTTGGCCAAATGAGCGTAACGTAGATAGTAAGGAAACTTTAGCTAAGGACATAATGATAGAGCTCATTGATGTAGCCTAGAATGAAATGTGATATTTATAGGATCTTAATTACAAAGGAACTAGAATATTAAGCGAGAAGTAACTTTATCCCCCGATTAAACTCGTCGAGACCTCGGAGCAATCTCGATGAGATGGCTTGTGTTTGTGAAATGTAGAGATTTAAATTTCGTCGAGAATTTCTATTAAGATCAGCGAGGTGCCCAAGGAGGTGTACGACTCGGATACAGTTAAACGGAGAAGCTCTATGGGAACAGTACTAGAGAAATGTGAACCCGGATAGTCGTAATAGTGACTAAGGTTAAGACCGACGAACATATACGTGAGTTTAGTTACAGCTCCGATATATGTATAGAAATTGTTATACCTGATAGGTGGGTAAGGCTATAGAGTAATTGAGGTTTAGCTTTGGAGTAAGTAATTGAGAAGGATTGGGGGCGTGAGTTGGTTACTTAGGTATTCAATAGACACGAGATTGAACAAGTTAGAAACTAGATAAACTCAATTCGAAGAGTTGAAGTTATTTCGAGGATTGAGGATAAGAGACAATTTTAGTAGAGGCCAATTGATAAGTTAGAGGGTTTAACGTTTTGTGCCATTTGGGAGAATTGGATATGTACAATCCAATTGAGAGTAGAGATTACGAATTTAAGGCTAATGTTGGGAGATATAGTCGACGTTTTGGTTTAGAATCATAGAGATTGACCCTAGGGATGACGGGATCAGAGTTAATAAAGGGAAGTTCGAATTTTGTTAGAAATAGGATCCTACGTAAGTACCGACTGTAGCTCATAGTTCGACTCACATAGACCAAGTAGTGTTATAGTCGTATAGTTGTAAAGCATAACAATGAGGACTAGGAAAACCGCACCGAAATAGTATCCAAAAGTCAATGGGTTACCCAAGGAGATAAGTGACCAGGAAATCCTATGGTGATGGGGTTTCGAGGAATCGTTACCCGAGTGAATATATGTAATATCCGGCTCGTACGGATTTTTAGAATATTATTATTTTATTATATAACGGTATTTTTGGTAAATATGTCAAATCAAGTCCGTTTCACGAAAAGAAAACGTCATTACGATCTTAATGAATAATAAGAATTTTAAAGAATTTACGAGAATTTTCGGAATAATAACGCTATATTCCGAGTAATTACGTTTCTCGTAATATAAAGGACGTTTTAGTAAAAATAGTAAACGAGGTCCGATTTGCGAACGGACAGTTTTAATAGAACCCAGATAATAGGTGGTTATTAT
Source organism: Begonia masoniana (assembly GCA_022432975.1). Taxonomy (NCBI): domain Eukaryota; kingdom Viridiplantae; phylum Streptophyta; class Magnoliopsida; order Cucurbitales; family Begoniaceae; genus Begonia; species Begonia masoniana. The sequence continues at coordinate 14,106,690 of CM039507.1, read as the reverse complement.
TATTATTATTATTATTATTATTATTATTATTATTATTATTATTATTATTATTATTATTATTATTATTATTATTATTATTATTATTATTATTATTATTATTATTATTATTATTATTATTATTATTATTATTATTATTATTATTATTATTATTATTATTATTATTATTATTATTATTATTATTATTATTATTATTATTATTATTATTATTATTATTATTATTATTATTATTATTATTATTATTATTATTATTATTATTATTATTATTATTATTATTATTATTATTATTATTATTATTATTATTATTATTATTATTATTATTATTATTATTATTATTATTATTATTATTATTATTATTATTATTATTATTATTATTATTATTATTATTATTATTATTATTATTATTATTATTATTATTATTATTATTATTATTATTATTATTATTATTATTATTATTATTATTATTATTATTATTATTATTATTATTATTATTATTATTATTATTATTATTATTATTATTATTATTATTATTATTATTATTATTATTATTATTATTATTATTATTATTATTATTATTATTATTATTATTATTATTATTATTATTATTATTATTATTATTATTATTATTATTATTATTATTATTATTATTATTATTATTATTATTATTATTATTATTATTATTATTATTATTATTATTATTATTATTATTATTATTATTATTATTATTATTATTATTATTATTATTATTATTATTATTATTATTATTATTATTATTATTATTATTATTATTATTATTATTATTATTATTATTATTATTATTATTATTATTATTATTATTATTATTATTATTATTATTATTATTATTATTATTATTATTATTATTATTATTATTATTATTATTATTATTATTATTATTATTATTATTATTATTATTATTATTATTATTATTATTATTATTATTATTATTATTATTATTATTATTATTATTATTATTATTATTATTATTAATTAAAACAACAGAATGGTTAAAAACCATTCTGCTGTTTGTGTTTCTTCACCGTGACCCGAGCACCCGAGAGCGACGAAGAGGAAGCCGAGCGACGATTCCGGCGACCACGCGATTCCGGTCACCGTCCAGACGAGCAGACTCCGGCGAGCTGGAGCCAGAGTTCGGTTCAGCCTTTCCGCGCCAGACTCGATCGAAAACTGGTGAGTTCTCCCCTGTTTATTGTTCGGTTTGTGGCCGGAAATGGCGAGCTGTGTTGAGCTCCGATCGCCGGCCCTTTCTGGCTGTTCTCGGCGTCGTCTTGCCGAGCTTCATGTTGGCAATGATTGCCGAACAGCAGGGAGCTCAATTTGAGCGAAAATTTAGAATGCCCTATTTTGGCATTTCGGTTTTTATGGTGTGTAGCTCGGGATTTTGATTAGATTATGTCAATTAGGTATGAGAGGGATTAATTGGTGAAGAATCGGAGGAGAAATGATGAAAATCGAAAAAGGGGATTTTTCGGTTTAAAGGGGCAGTTCGGGTTTTCGAATATTTGACCTAGCTACGGTCGTTTGTTTTAAAAATTCCTTTTGGCAGGTTAAAATAGGTTATTAGAGGAGCGCGTGGCTGCTGGAATTGTTCGATTCCGATAACCGACGCGAAAGTTACGCGCGTTTGAATTTTCGGGTCGGTTTTTACCGAACCCAAATTAGGGTCCGAAATTAATAGGTTTATAGTAATTAACGATATAAAGGACGTATTGAACGTTATTGGACAGAGTTAGAGTGAATTGCGAGAAATGTTAAAATTTGAGAATTTTTGGGTTTTTAGGAAAACTCGTTAATTGTGATTTTAAACTATCGAGCGATAATCCTTGTTTAAATACTTCGATTAGTTAGGTGAAGATTTTAGGAAAATTCCTTAGTTAAGGTTTTTTGTTAAATTTGGACATTTTATTGTTTAAGCTCGTATTAACGAAAAATTGATAAAAAATTGCGTAGGTGAACAACGCTCGTGGACGGAGCAAGAGCTGCAACGAACACGAGGTAAGTTCTCGTGATTCTTCTCTGGCCGATTGGCCTACACCGTACGTCGAATGTCGTCTCGAGGAGTTTGGTGACACACTAGTTTATATTGCTTTGGTTGGGTAGCTAGGTTTATTTGTTTTATAGATTAGGTTTTACAGTCTTTGATGGTATATATTATTGCTTGTTTGCTTTACGATATTGAACTGTTCACGGCGTATTGGCCGAAAGGCGTATTGGCCGAAAGGCTTATTGGCCGAAAGGCGTATTGAGCATAGCATTGGCCGAAAGGCTTATTGGCCGAAAGGCTTATTGGCCGAAAGGCGTATTGGCCGAAAGGCTTATTGGCCGAAAGGCTTATTGGCCGAAAGGCTTATTGGCCGAAAGGCTTATTGGCCGAAAGGCGTATTGGCCGAAAGGCGTATTGGCCGAAAGGCGTATTGGCCGAAAGGCGTATTGGCCGAAAGGCTTATTGGCCGAAAGGCTTATTGGCCGAAAGGCTTATTGGCCGAAAGGCGTATTGAGCATAGCATTGGCCGAAAGGCGTATTGGCCGAAAGGCTTATTGGCCGAAAGGCTTATTGGCCGAAAGGCTTATTGGCCGAAAGGCTTATTGGCCGAAAGGCGTATTGGCCGAAAGGCGTATTGGCCGAAAGGCGTATTGGCCGAAAGGCGTATTGGCCGAAAGGCTTATTGGCCGAAAGGCGTATTGGCCGAAAGGCGTATTGGCCGAAAGGCTTATTGGCCGAAAGGCTTATTGGCCGAAAGGCGTATTGGCCGAAAGGCGTATTGGCCGAAAGGCTTATTGGCCGAAAGGCTTATTGGCCGAAAGGCTTATTGGCCGAAAGGCTTATTGGCCGAAAGGCGTATTGGCCGAAAGGCTTATTGGCCGAAAGGCTTATTGGCCGAAAGGCTTATTGGCCGAAAGGCGTATTGGCCGAAAGGCTTATTGGCCGAAAGGCGTATTGGCCGAAAGGCTTATTGGCCGAAAGGCTTATTGGCCGAAAGGCGTATTGGCCGAAAGGCTTATTGGCCGAAAGGCGTATTGAGCATAGCATTGGCCGAAAGGCTTATTGGCCGAAAGGCTTATTGGCCGAAAGGCTTATTGGCCGAAAGGCTTATTGGCCGAAAGGCTTATTGGCCGAAAGGCTTATTGGCCGAAAGGCGTATTGGCCGAAAGGCTTATTGGCCGAAAGGCTTATTGGCCGAAAGGCTTATTGGCCGAAAGGCTTATTGGCCGAAAGGCGTATTGGCCGAAAGGCGTATTGGCCGAAAGGCTTATTGGCCGAAAGGCTTATTGGCCGAAAGGCTTATTGGCCGAAAGGCTTATTGGCCGAAAGGCGTATTGGCCGAAAGGCTTATTGGCCGAAAGGCTTATTGGCCGAAAGGCTTATTGGCCGAAAGGCGTATTGAGCATAGCATTGGCCGAAAGGCGTATTGGCCGAAAGGCTTATTGGCCGAAAGGCTTATTGGCCGAAAGGCTTATTGGCCGAAAGGCGTATTGGCCGAAAGGCTTATTGGCCGAAAGGCGTATTGAGCATAGCATTGGCCGAAAGGCTTATTGGCCGAAAGGCGTATTGGCCGAAAGGCGTATTGGCCGAAAGGCTTATTGGCCGAAAGGCTTATTGGCCGAAAGGCTTATTGGCCGAAAGGCGTATTGAGCATAGCATTGGCCGAAAGGCGTATTGAGCATAGCATTGGCCGAAAGGCGTATTGGCTTATTGGCCGAAGGCGTATTGGCCGAAAGGCGTATTGAGCATAGCATTGGCCGAAAGGCTTATTGGCCGAAAGGCGTATTGGCCGAAAGGCGTATTGGTCACGCGAGGTGGGGTTCAGGCACGGCTGTACGTGTTGTAAGCCTGCACCCCCCGCTTCTAGCGGGAAAGAGTAGTCTGCCCGCTGGATGAGCTCTCTCCGGTTAGAGGGATAGGATCTCGGTGACACCTATTGAGCATTGCATCGTAAAGAAAATAAAGCATGGTTTATCGAACTCATACGCACAGCATGCATTGCATTTACGTAGAGCTTACTGGGATTTCATCTCATAGAGTGTATGTATGGTGTAGGTGATCTAGACATTGAGGCAGGTGAGGACGATGTCCCTCCTCCTGAGGCATGATGCAGTTGACGACGGATGGACGCGGGTGTGTGTTGGCGCAGTCGAGGCGTATTTTGACCCGTGGGATTCATGGTTAGGTATTTTGATAGTTTTGGGAATTGTCCGGATGAAGGATGTATAGATTTTGAGGGCTTTTGGATGTTTGGTTTTGACAGTTGATAGGTTATAGATATTGATGGTTGTATAGAACATTTTAGGATGCTTGGTTCTGAATAGTTGATAAGATATATATTAATGTTTTGAAGGTTTTGGAAACCTGTTGTTATAAACTGTTTTGTGATTTTGAAACAGGAGGATATGTTAAACTTTCAAACGGAACCACGCAGTTTATTTTCATGAGAATGTACTTTATTATAGTTGTGTTTCGAGTCGGTTTTGAGGTGGTATTTCAGAAGACGTATGAGTATCGAGTGTTTGTGTACGTATTGGTTTAATTAATTGTTTTTATTTGTTTTAAACGTTTTATTAAATTGATTTTAAATTGTTTTCAAATCGTTTCCGCATAAACGCTAAGAATAAAGGAAAAATGAAAAATTTGTACGGTAATTAAGGGTAAATAAGAGTACAGTGTTAGGGTCGTGACAATATAGAAATTTGGGTTGGCATGCGTTTCAACTGCTGACGAAGTCAATGACATTATGGAGAAGTTTGGGCAAATCGATTGGAGATTTAAAAGCCTGACTATGCTCAGTACCTTAGTAAGGAAGTGTACGGTCTGATCGAAAGTGGAGAATATAAATTCAATGACGATATTAGAGGATACAATGGAGAGTTTTGGTTGAGAACCACGAAGAATGACCGTAAGTACAGGTGATAATCGAAGTATAAGGCCGTATGACATGAAACATCAGTATCAAAGACTATAAGTTAGGGCAAAGTTTGAGGACAAAATTTTAAATAAGGAGGATGAAATGTAACATCCAGCTTTTTTGGATATTATTATTTTAATATATAATGACATTTTTGTAAATATGTCAAATCAAGCCCGTTTTACAAAAAGAAAGCTTTAATACGATCTTAGTGATTAATAAGAATTTTAAGGAATTTACGAGATTTTTCGGAGTAATAAAGTTATATTCCGAGTAATTAAGTTTCTCGTAATATAAAGGACGTTTTAGTAAAAATAGTAAACAGGATCCGATTTGCGAACGGACAGTTTTAATAGAACCAAATAATAAGTGGGACATATTGGTGAAATAAGGAGATTTGGTGGAACCGAATAGCTAGCCAATTAATGAAACGAACGACGAAACAAAATAGAAATAAGAGCTAAGGGCATTTTGGTAATTTGTCAAACCAAATTATATTACATCAAAGTTTTTCTTCTTCTCCCTCACTTCTTCTTCTTTCCTGTTCTTCACGAAAACGCCAGAGAGCATTTCCTCTCTGCCGTCGACGCCGATTCAACATCCGACCTCCGTTCTTCCTCCCGATCGTCCCGTTTTCTTCACGCTTCCTCCTCCAATGGACGCTCTAGGTATGATTATATAGTTTTAGAGCGTTAAATCTCGAGTTTCGTAGAGTTATACGTTTAGGTTTACGATTAGGGTTTTGATAAAAAACACGATTTAGAGTTCGAAATCAATGGGTTTGCCTTAATTAAGAATATGTTGAACGTATTGGACGTTATGGGACGAAGTTAATTGATTTTAGGACGAAAGTTAGAATTTGAGAATTTTAAGGAAAAAGCTCGTAATTGGAATTTTGTGGTGCCGAGCGTAGATTGCTCAATGAAATAGTTCGATGAATCGAATTAGAGCTTTAGGTAGTTTCTTTAGTTAAGGTTTTGTTAATTTGGACGTTTAGAAGCTTAAATTAGTTTTAACGTCAATATTGTGTTTTGCCTCAGACAAACAACGCTCGTGGACGGAGCTTGGGCTGCTTTGGACACGAGGTAAGTTCTCGTGATCTTCTCTGGCCGATTGGCCTACACCACACATCGAAGTCGTCTCGAGGAGTTTTGGAGATGCATATGTTTATTTACTTCGGTTGGGTAGACAGGTGTAGTTGTTTTATAGGTTATAGGTTATGTATTTATAGCCTTGATGGTACACATGTTTGTTGTTTACTTTATGCACTTGACTGCTCATGCATTTCATCTGTTAAAGCATATGTTCAAGAGAATGAAATGAATCTACGTAATCTGTTATCTGGTCACGGCGAGGTGGTTTAGCCTCGGTGACATTCTGTCTGCGACCTAATTAAAAATTAAAATGAACCAACGAACGAAATGAATCTACGTAATCTGTTATCTGGTCACGGCGAGGTGGTTTAGACCTCGGTGACATTCTGTCTGCGACCTAATTAAAAAGTAAAATGAACCAACAGAATCTACGTAATCTGTTATCTGGTCACGGCGAGGTGGGTTTAGACCTCGGTGACAATCTGTCTGCGACGTAATGAATCTGAATCTGAATCTGAATCTGTTATCTGCATGTTTTCTGAATGACATACGCATCTGCATTTACTAGAGCTTACTGAGATTTTTATCTCATAGATGTCTGTATGGTGTAGGTGATTACGAGGAGACAGGTGAGGACGAGATCCCTCCACCTGAGGAGTGACGCAGTTGACGGAGGATGGCATGCGGTGGTGTGTTGCGCAGTCGATGCTCAACCGACCCGTGGGGACGTATGTATAGATTTTGGGGTTTTTAGGATGTTTTGGACTGATAGTTGTATAGAACATTTTAGGATGCTTGGTTCTGGTTAGGGGTTAGATAATACGTTTGATGTTTCAAATGTTTTTGGTTAAATGTTATGAACATTTTAGGATGCTTGGTTCTGGTTAGGGGTTAGATAATACGTTTGATGTTTCAAATGTTTTTGGTTAAATGTTATGAAAATGTTTTGAATGGTTTTAGGATTGTTACGGATATGCTCGGTTTTTTAGAGCTATCCACGCAGTTGGATTTCGCAAAGTCCGTTGTAAGTTGGTTGAGTTTAAGTTATAAGTTGATTGTAGTTATTGTTGATAACTGGTGTTAGGCATGGGAGGTTTGCTCTCTGGAATTGAATTCCATAGAGTGTTAATTAAGTGTTTGCTCTCTGGAATTCCAGAGAGCATTTTATAGAGAAGCAAAGGCGATTGGGCGCCTTAATGCAGCGATCAGTCGCTGCATTATGCAGCGATCGAGCGCTGCAATATGCAGCGATTGGTCGCTGCTTCCCTTTTCGGCAGAATGCCAATTCTGCCCTCCCCTTTGTTTTACTTGTAAATAGTTTCTAAATTAAGTTTTATTTAATAGTTTTAATTGTTTTAAATAGTTTTATCTTAATTGTTTTAAGTTTGGTTTTAAACGGTTTACAAACAACGCTAACGATTTCAATTCTGACTTAGTTTCCGCATAGAGTTTATTTAAAGTATTTATTAGGATAAAATATATATATATATATATATATATATATATATATATATATATATATATATATATATAGATATATATATATATATATATATAGATATATATATAGTACGGGAAATACGGGTACAGTGTTAGGGTCGTTACAATGGTATTGGTGATAGGATTCTAGATGTTGTTGATGTTAGGTTTGAGAATTTGACATTGATATGAATCTGGTAATTTTAGCGCACAAATGTCATTAATGTTATTGGAGATTAAGCTACGCACATAAAGTGCTCGACTAAATGACTTAGAGGTTTAAACCAGTTTCCATGAATGACTTCCTTAGTTAGGATTTTTCTAGCTTTAAATTCAGATTGTTTAGGATTTATTTAACATGTAAATATGAAATGTTTTAGGTTGAAAAGACTACGAGTGAAGGCACGGCTTGCTAAGGAGTCCAGGTAAGTGAGTGTGTTAGGGACCCGACCATTAGGGCCCTACATCACAAGGATACTAAGATTATGCTTTTGGTGATTTGTTTAATGTCTGAGATCCGTTGAATGTTATGTTGTGATAAGTATGGTTTCATGACATGTTATACGATGATGGGTTGCTTCCTGTAGTGTAATGTTCTCTTACTCATTCATGTACATGCATCATATTTTCTCTACTGATACACGAAAATGTTTTACATGTATGATTTATGTAAAGAATTGAAAAGAAGAGACCAAGATTATAAAATGTATGTAATGATTATGTGAGGGTTGGAGTTGTCTTGCCATGTCACTTGTCCATGCAATAGACCAAGATTATTGTCCGTGAGGACCATGTACATGTTACGCTTTGACCCACGAGTTAGAAGCTGGCGGCTCATGCATGCGGAAGCTAAACATAAAGAGTGAGAGATGACACCTAATAGAGAAGCAAACACGTGAAACCGAAAATGATGTAAACAGAAAATGGCGAGAGAGATAAGAATGATGTTACCCAGGTGAAGTGGAGAGGTGGGTGAGTTGGCTAACTCACAGAGAACGTCGTTTGGATTGAAGGGGTTCCTTGCCGGCTGGTAGACGTTTATTGCGCTACGTCGGAAAACTCCTTCGCTGACGAAGAGAGTTCCAGCAACAGGATGAAATGCCCTTGAATTCTGTTTCTTCCACATAAGAGACAGACGGGGAAGGGGCGAGGTCGAGGTGCTCGTGGCTGGGCCAAGGGAATCCACAGTTCCTTTGGGTGAGAAACATCCTCGCGTACGAGGAGTTCACAGCATTGAGCTCGGTTTGGCCATCCCTCTTCTGGTTCTATTCCTTTATGGATTCAGAGAGAAGGTGTGATGATAAGAGTTCATCCAAGTACCGTTTCTTGGAGAACAATTTGGTTTCCAGCCAAGTGCCGAGCACCGGCGAAGAACAGAGAACCAAAACTCCACAAAGAAGATAACTTCTACTTTCCAAATATTAATCAAAAGCTGATGTTACAATCGTTTGGAGCAGGCTTTTATAACCTCTGAAAAGTGAATGTTCAGAAGGAAAGGATAAAAAAAAAGAGAAAAGCGAGAAAGGCTCGAAAGAGCCGTTGGAGCGTCGGCCAAAGAAATGGCCGTTGGTGATGCAGCGTCTTGTCGCTTGTCTTTCAGTTGAAGGCTTTCTTCAAATGGCATCCTTCAGCCGAAGCACTTCTCTTGTGGGCTTCTAATTGGATTGGAATGAGGCTTCCTCAAATGGACTTCTCCTTATATTGAATTGGACTTCTTTCTTCCTCTTGGGTTTAGTTGCTTCTTTGATTATGACTTCTATTTGTGGGCCAGTAAAATGTGCCATTTTCTTATGAATAACCAATTGCTTCTTGGGTCACATTGAGGGTTACAATGGGCCAATGGATAATCCACTTTCTTTGGGCCACCTTGCTCTTAGGCTTTGAGTGGACCAACTCCTCTTTATGAGTCAAGCTGCATTTGCTCCTTATTGCACGCCAACTATTCGATGAAAGTCCTCAATGAGGGTCATCATTGCAAGCTTTATTAGGAAATCACCTACACAATCAACAAACTTTGTTAGAAATATAATAATTGGTGAACTTACCTCGTTGTGCAACTTGATCCTCCAGATCCAAAGCATATCATTCTCTCCGGGTTAGAGGAAAATTTGTCCTCAAATTTTTAGTTTTGCTCCTTTGTCAACTTGTGACACCTTAGCGTTAATACGCTCCAGTGGATCCACTAAATCATGGTCCCCTTTTCAATCAAAAGTCATTACTTGATCCACAAGAATAAACTTGAGTTAACCACAATGCTACAAATAGAATTCAAAATTTGACTTGTTTACTTCATAACAATTTGTAAGTAAGCATGCAAGATAAAATTTTTCACAACAAGTGCATTTTGAACAAATTCTTTTCCATGCTAACAATTCAATAATAATCTCAAAAATGTATCAATCTTTCAATCCAATTCATAAGATCTAAGGATAATCATAATACATGTCAACTAGGCAAAACAATTATAAGTTCAAGAGAATTTATCCATAAAATTTTTTAAACCTATCCTTAATTCAAACAAGTAAATCCGTAAACCAATAATTTTCGGACATGAGAATCTTCAATTTAATGCTTCTTCAAATAAATCAAAACAGATTTTATCATTTGCCAACAAAAATTTTCCGTTTTCATTTAGGCATTTTCAGCATTCTAAAGGTTAAAACACAGCAAATTGTGTGGCTAGATTCATGCTAGTATTCAGGGAACAGAAGAGTAAAAATTCCATCAATATGCAATATTAGCAGCAAGTTTAAACTAGAAACAGCCATCAATTGAGTAAACCAAAATCACAAATTCGATCTTTATGGAGGCTGCTACAAGTGAACAGTTTTAAGGCTAAAACAAATAACCTATTCAAGTTTAAACCAGAAACAGCCATCAATTGAGTAAACCAAAATCACAAATTCGATCTTTATGGAGGCTGCTACAAGTGAACAGTTTTAAGGCTAAAACAAATAACCTATTCAAGTTTAAACCAGAAACAGCCATCAATTGAGTAAACCAAAATCACAAATTCGATCTTTATGGAGGCTGCTACAAGTGAACAGTTTTAAGGCTAAAACAAATAACCTATTTTGCAATGGAAAGATGGCAATTTAAACCAGCAAATTGTAGCAGCAATTTAAGCAAAACGACAAGGAAACATGACTAAACAGAATGTTAAGCCTAGTCCTAAACAACAAGTTAAGTAAACACAATTACTTAAACACAACTCAACGAAGACACAAATAGATGCATTGATATTAGAACATAAAACAGAATCATAAGCATTGTCAAAATAGAATTTCTCACGTTCCACTTTTAACATGCATTTTGATTCAAGCTTTCATTCTAACATTCAAATCAAGCATCAATTAAGACCATACACAGAACTAAAACAGAAAACAAGGATAAACAAATAATCCTGAACAGTTGCTACAAAACAGCTAAGATAAATATGAAAACAGAAAAGATAAACAACATTTAAAGCAAACAATGCTCCCTCGGATTGACTCTAATTTCTTGGCCGAAGAAGACTCCAAACCAGACTTAAAACTGGCATCAAAATACAGCAAAAACATGCTATCAAAATTTCAAATCCAAATCCAAGTGAGCACAAAATTGTGTAAGCTTACACAGAGACAAAAACACATTAGAAATATCCTAAAAATAAACAGAAAAGTACAACAGCTTGATCCTCTTAACAAGGCAATCAACAACCCCAAAATTACCAATTAAGGAGGTTTCTTACCTTGGGAAATTGACACACAAACTGCATGAAAAGAGGTTAAGACACACAACAGTGAACAAACAATAATAGAAATAATCAATCTAAAATTCAGCAGAATTCAAATTGATCACGTACTAAACGTCCTAAAGAAGCTAGACAGCAAATATCACAGAAACAGACATAAAAAACATTTCAGCATATCAACACAAATTAACAAGAAGTAAAAAGAAAACATACTGACTCAAAAACCAGAAACTTCAACATTGGAACATGCTTTTATCAAAAATAACACTCTAAATTTAAATGGATAAGGGTCATGGTTAATTCACGCTTGTTAATCAGAAACATGAGGTTAGGATGACGAAAGTCATATCTGTTCATTGAAACAGAATTGGAATTCCAAAATAAAGCAGCTAACTCCAAAACAGACAACAATTTCTAAACTAACCCACTTGACACAGACAGAAACATAAACTATCCTAACATGCTGCAAATGGATGAAGCATTAGTGATCAAAACACTACAAACAGAAACTAACAGAAACAAAAACAAAACAGCAGCAACTACCCAAACAGCTACAATCCTTTTAAATTTTGGTTTAACAAGATTTAACAACAAAGGATGATGCATTCAGATAATTAAACATAACTACAAAAAAAATAGCAAATAAAAGCCAAAAGAAATTGTAATCCAAAACAACAGACCTCCATTTTTGTCAAACAATTCAGCATTAATCTTAACCAATCTAGAGTTATAACATGATGGATTTATATACCTAAACATGCTTCTATACATTTAACTTAAAACAAAACACAAATTGAAACACAAATCCCAAAACAAAATGGAAATATGAAATGCTTGTGAGTGAAACCGAAATAAACATATGACCATAAAAACAGAACAACTAGGACGAAAGACAAACAACATCAGAGAAGAAAAATAGAGGAAATAAATCACAAGACACTCAAGAGCTTCAGGTTTAGCTGTGATACCAAATGTTACGCTTTGACCCACGAGTTAGAAGCTGGCGGCTCATGCATGCGGAAGCTAAACATAAAGAGTGAGAGATGACACCTAACAGAGAAGCAAACACGTGAAACCGAAAATGATGTAAACAGAAAATGGCGAGAGAGATAAGAATGATGTTACCCAGGTGAAGTGGAGAGGTGGGTGAGTTGGCTAACTCACAGAGAACGTCGTTTGGATTGAAGGGGTTCCTTGCCGCTGGTAGACGTTTATTGCGCTACGTCGGAAAACTCCTTCGCTGACGAAGAGAGTTCCAGCAACAGGATGAAATGCCCTTGAATTCTGTTTCTTCTATAGAAGAGACCGACGGGAAAGGGGCGAGGTCGAGGTGCTCGTGGCTGGGCCAAGGGAATCCACAGTTCCTTTGGGTGAGAAACATCCTCGCGTACGAGGAGTTCACAGCATTGAGCTCGGTTTGGACATCCCTCTTCTGGTTCCATTCCTTTATGGATTCAGAGAGAAGGTGTGATGATAAGAGTTCATCTAAGTACCGTTTCTTGGAGAACAATTTGGTTTCCAGCCAAGTGTCGAGCACCGGCGAAGAACAGAGCACCAAAACTCTACAAAGAAGATAACTTCTATTTTCCAAATATTAATCAAAAGCTGATGTTACAATCGTTTGGAGCAGGCTCTTATAGCCTCTAAAAATTGAATGTTCAGAAGGAAAGGATAAAAAAAAAAAGAAGAAGAAAAGCGAGAAAGGCTTGAAAGAGCCATTGGAGCGTCGGCCAAAGAAATGGCCGTTGGTGATACGGCGTCTTGTCGCTTGTCTTTCAGTCGAAGGCTTTCTTCAAATGGTATCCTTCAGCCGAAGCACTTCTCTTGTGGGCTTCTAATTGGATTGGAATGGGGCTTCCTCAAATGGACTTCTCCTTATATGTAATTGGGCTTCTTTGTTCCTCTTGGGTTTAGTTGCTTCTTTGATTATGACTTCTATTTGTGGGCCAATAAAATGTGCCATTTTCTTATGAATACCCAATTGCTTCTTGGGTCACATTGAGGGTTACAATGGGCCAATGGATAATCCACTTTCTTTGGGCCACCTTGCTCTTAGGCTTTGAGTGGACCAACTCCTCTTTATGAGTCAAGTTGCATTTGCTCCTTGTTGCACGCCAACTATTTGATGAAAGTCCTCAATGAGGGTCATCATTGCAAGCTTTATTAGGAAATCACCTACACAATCAACAAACTTTGTTAGAAATATAATAATTGGTGAACTTACCTCGTTGTGCAACTTGATCCTCAGGATCCAAAGCATATCAGTACACGCACTCTGCCTATCCTTTAGCACGATCCCCTCTTTAATCCATGTTATGTGAGCGATGAACAAGAACATAATTTCCATGATATGATCAAGAACACGAACATGAACATGACCCCCATGATATTAATAAAGGATGTGAACATGATTTTATTAAGCATGCATTCATGAGCATTTATGTATATGTTACACTCCTTACTAAGCATTAGGCTTATAGTTTAAACTTATGATGTAGGTGACGAGTTGGAAGGTGAGGACCTCAAACCGAATGATGATGTTTAAGTCTTGTTGCTGGATGATGCTCATGGTGAGATTTTGTGGCTGGGCGACGATTTGACACGTGGATGGTGCTCCTAGTTAGTTATGGTATAAGACATTGATGAAGAAATTTAAGTAGAAAATATTATATATTAAGTATTTACTTGTAGTCTGGACGATGTAGTTTGGTCGATGTAGTCTGGACGATGTAGTTTGGTCGATGTAGTCTGGACGATGTAGTTTGGTCGATGTAGTCTGGACGATGTAGTTTGGTCGATGTAGTCTGGACGATGTAGTTTGGTCGATGTAGTCTGGACGATGTAGTTTGGTCGATGTAGTCTGGACGATGTAGTTTGGTCGATGTAGTCTGGACGATGTAGTTTGGTCGATGTAGTCTGGACGATGTAGTTTGGTCGATGTAGTCTGGACGATGTAGTTTGGTCGATGTAGTCTGGACGATGTAGTTTGGTCGATGTAGTCTGGACGATGTAGTTTGGTCGATGTAGTCTGGACGATGTAGTTTGGTCGATGTAGTCTGGACGATGTAGTTTGGTCGATGTAGTCTGGACGATGTAGTTTGGTCGATGTAGTCTGGACGATGTAGTTTGGTCGATGTAGTCTGGACGATGTAGTTTGGTCGATGTAGTCTGGACGATGTAGTTTGGTCGATGTAGTCTGGACGATGTAGTTTGGTCGATGTAGTCTGGACGATGTAGTTTGGTCGATGTAGTCTGGACGATGTAGTTTGGTCGATGTAGTCTGGACGATGTAGTTTGGTCGATGTAGTCTGGACGATGTAGTTTGGTCGATGTAGTCTGGACGATGTAGTTTGGTCGATGTAGTCTGGACGATGTAGTTTGGTCGATGTAGTCTGGACGATGTAGTTTGGTCGATGTAGTCTGGACGATGTAGTTTGGTCGATGTAGTCTGGACGATGTAGTTTGGTCGATGTAGTCTGGACGATGTAGTTTGGTCGATGTAGTCTGGACGATGTAGTTTGGTCGATGTAGTCTGGACGATGTAGTTTGGTCGATGTAGTCTGGACGATGTAGTTTGGTCGATGTAGTCTGGACGATGTAGTTTGGTCGATGTAGTCTGGACGATGTAGTTTGGTCGATGTAGTCTGGACGATGTAGTTTGGTCGATGTAGTCTGGACGATGTAGTTTGGTCGATGTAGTCTGGACGATGTAGTTTGGTCGATGTAGTCTGGACGATGTAGTTTGGTCGATGTAGTCTGGACGATGTAGTTTGGTCGATGTAGTCTGGACGATGTAGTTTGGTCGATGTAGTCTGGACGATGTAGTTTGGTCGATGTAGTCTGGACGATGTAGTTTGGTCGATGTAGTCTGGACGATGTAGTTTGGTCGATGTAGTCTGGACGATGTAGTTTGGTCGATGTAGTCTGGACGATGTAGTTTGGTCGATGTAGTCTGGACGATGTAGTTTGGTCGATGTAGTCTGGACGATGTAGTTTGGTCGATGTAGTCTGGACGATGTAGTTTGGTCGATGTAGTCTGGACGATGTAGTTTGGTCGATGTAGTCTGGACGATGTAGTTTGGTCGATGTAGTCTGGACGATGTAGTTTGGTCGATGTAGTCTGGACGATGTAGTTTGGTCGATGTAGTCTGGACGATGTAGTTTGGTCGATGTAGTCTGGACGATGTAGTTTGGTCGATGTAGTCTGGACGATGTAGTTTGGTCGATGTAGTCTGGACGATGTAGTTTGGTCGATGTAGTCTGGACGATGTAGTTTGGTCGATGTAGTCTGGACGATGTAGTTTGGTCGATGTAGTCTGGACGACGTGGTCTGGACGACGTGGTCTGGACGACGTGGTCTGGACGACGTAGTTTTGACGATGTAGTTTGGTCGATGTAGTCTGGACGATGTAGTTTGGTCGATGTAGTCTGGACGATGTAGTTTGGTCGATGTAGTCTGGACGACGTGGTCTGGACGACGTGGTCTGGACGACGTGGTCTGGACGATGTAGTTTGGTCGATGTAGTCTGGACGATGTAGTTTGGTCGATGTAGTCTGGACGATGTAGTTTGGTCGATGTAGTCTGGACGATGTAGTTTGGTCGATGTAGTCTGGACGATGTAGTTTGGTCGATGTAGTCTGGACGATGTAGTTTGGTCGATGTAGTCTGGACGATGTAGTTTGGTCGATGTAGTCTGGACGATGTAGTTTGGTCGATGTAGTCTGGACGATGTAGTTTGGTCGATGTAGTCTGGACGATGTAGTTTGGTCGATGTAGTCTGGACGATGTAGTTTGGTCGATGTAGTCTGGACGATGTAGTTTGGTCGATGTAGTCTGGACGATGTAGTTTGGTCGATGTAGTCTGGACGATGTAGTTTGGTCGATGTAGTCTGGACGATGTAGTTTGGTCGATGTAGTCTGGACGATGTAGTTTGGTCGATGTAGTCTGGACGATGTAGTTTGGTCGATGTAGTCTGGACGATGTAGTTTGGTCGATGTAGTCTGGACGATGTAGTTTGGTCGATGTAGTCTGGACGACGTGGTCTGGACGGCGTAGTTTGGACGATGTAGTTTGGTCGATGTAGTCTGGACAATGTGGTCTGGACGACACGGTCTGGACGACGTAGTTTTGACGATGTAGTTTGGTCGATGTAGTCTGGACGATGTAGTCTGGACGACGTGGTCTGGACGACGTAGTTTGGACGACGTAGTTTGGACAATATAGTCGGGATGACGTAGTTCCGTCGACGAGGCGTGGACGACGACATCGTTCATTATAGCGGATAAATGAGATGTATCCCAAGAGGAAATTAATCCTCGTCGACGACAATTGACTCTATGGATGATAATGTCTGTGGACGACAATGTCGTCCGATTTAGTGAGCGGATAAGTTACAACTCAAGGGAAAAATTGATTCTCCGCCTGTCTTCATTGATTTTCTTTAGGAAACTTCATCTTTCTTAAAAACAAAACAGAATATTATATATATGAATGAATGTATACACGGATTTCTAGAGACCCTTTGTTCATAATTGATTTAGTCACGTTTTGAGATTATGGTTATGCCACGACCTACTGGGGTCGTGATAGTAAATGTCTTCAAGAGACGATTCGTCAGTCCGATCAGTGATGGTAGTGACAAACAAGTTGTATTCGGGGCCTAGTCCGTTGAGGAAATATATGACTCGGTCTCTGTAGGAGATGGGTTCTCCGATGGCCATCAGAGTGTTGCAGAGAGAGGTGAGTTTTTGGATATATTGGGAAACAAAACTTCCTTCTTTTGAGAGAGAGTGAAGTTGCCTTCGCAAGTCTGTGATTCTAGCTAAAGAAGAGGATGCAAATCGTTGGGTAAGAGCTGTCCACATTTTGCAGGCAGTAGAATGAGAAATGATTTGGGAAAGGAGCTCCTCCGAGAGGGAAGCAAAGATCCAAGTCATAAGGAGCCGATTTAAACGCTGCCATAAACTGAAGTCTGGATTGGCTGAGAAGAGAGGTTATCCAGAAACTGTGGGGGTGGGGAATAGCTGCAGTCAAGAATGGTATCCATGCCATTAGCGAAAACCACGTTTATCAGCTGCGCTTTCCATATCAGGTAATTCGAGTTGTCTAATTTGATTGTTAAAGTTTAGTTTGCAGATGGAAATTGGGGCAGAGAAGGAGAAATGACAGTCAAAGGGGAGGAGGGTAGTGTTGAGCTAGAGGACGCCATTCTCTGGCTCTGATACCAAGTTTAGATTAAGGTAGTGAACATAAAGTAGAAACCGATGAGATGAAGAAGAGAGTGAAGACAATGGCAATTCTGAGAAAATTCTTTTTTTTTTCTATCCGTTTTCAGTATCGAAACCTGTTTTACAAGCATATACAGTAGGGGCTCATTATGAGCATTGAAAAGTGCGCTAACTAAATGTTGGAAATTGACTAAACTAAAACACTGGACACGTACACTCTAACACCAACTACCCATTTCTGCATTTTCTTTGCTCTTCTCAATTTAACTTTCACGAGTTTCCAAAGGAGAAATTTGCATTTAGGCAAAGATGCAAAGAGAATAAATCAGTGAAGGGAAGAGAGAAAGAGATAGAGAAAGAAATTTAATGAAAAATGTAACGGACGTTAACGACAAGGTGTGTAACGTCCCAATTTAAAAATCCCCAAATTAAAACCCTAATTTTGAAAACCCTAGAATTTTCCCCAAATCGATTCTTGAAATCGAGCATTAAATCAAAAAAAATTTAAAATTTAAAACATATTAATTGAAAAACTTAAATATTACAGAAGCTTTGATAATTAATTTGTTTAAATATTAAAAAAAAACCATCGCATATTTAAAACATTTAATGAAACTTTATTTAATAATAAGATTCAACACAATGATTCAAATTCTCAAATTGAAATAAACTTTAAATATCGTCTGAAAAACTAAAGCATACTAGTTTAAATCATTTCCCTCAAAATCATCAATATGATCTTCGTCTGTATGCTCGCTTGCCACTGGAGGATTCTCAATTGCAGCAATTTCTTCCTCAGACAAAAACTCACCTACATCACAAGTTAAAACAAAAAGGTGAGAAAATCTCAGTAAGTGAGAATACGTGCATTTTATAAAACTTTTACTTTTACTTTTACTTTTACCGAATCCTGTTAAGACTTAGCCATCTCATTGTCGTTCAGGCATCGTCATCTTTTACTTTTAATTTTAACGATCAAGCTCACCATCTCACTGTCGTTCAGGCTTTTGCTATCACGTTAAAATATATGCTCAAGCTCACCATCTCACTGTCGTTCAGGCTTTTACTATCGCATTTCTTTTACTTTTTCATACACATGCAAATAACCTATCCATTTTATCTTTTAAACTATTCTATGTCGATATTTCTAACATACGTGCGCAATCATCGAAAACGTGTAATAAAAATAAAACAATAATATAATAAAAATAATATATATATAGCTTGTGATGTAGGGCCGTAGCCAAAACTTGTATTTCACTTACTTGGATTCCGAGCAATTAGCAGTTATCGGGATCTTTCAAATTTTCCAAAATAATAACCTGCTCAAATCAAATCTTTAATTTTAAAATCCTACTTAATAAATCCAATTTTCCAAAGTAAATTGAGCAGAATTTTCTTACGTTGTGTTATCGGGTCGGACCGGGTCGGTTGAGTCGATTTGGATCGTATCGGACGGTTCCAAAATATTTTCTGCCTAATTCAATATCAATATTAAAATCCCACTTAATTTTAAATCCCACTTAAAAAGAATTTGGGTAGAATTTCCTTACCGAATAAATCTCCGATTGGTCCGGTTGGATTCGGGTTGAAAATCGGGTCCGGTTCGGGTCGGGTGAACAGTACGGGTCGGGTCGGTTCACTGTTGGTCCGGTTCGGTTCACTGTTGGTCTGGTTCGGTTCACTATTGATCTGGTTCGGTTCACTGGGCCGGTTCTGGTCTGGTTTGCTTAAATGAACCGGTTCAGTTGACTTACTGGATTGGTTCAGGTTTTTAAAACCAAAAGCCCGAACCTTCTTCTCCTTCGATCGCGATTCTGCAGAGAGTGAGAGGGAGGATGAGAACAGAGAGTGAGGGAGTTCGACAGAGAGCAAGAGACCGAGAGAGGAAGGAGCGACTTACTCCGGAGACGGTCGTCGGTGGAGGTCGAGAGAGCTTCGTCGGAGCTCGACTGTCAGAGATGAAGCTTTGTCGGAGCTCGGCTATGGAGGGATTTCTTTCCGTCGGAGGAGGCTCACCGCGCCGGAGACCAAGAGGTAAGTTCTCTTCGTTGATCTCAGAGAACTCGAGAGGGAGAGGAGAGAGCTGTGGGGTGAATAATCCAACACCCGAACCCCTCTATTTATAGGGGAAAAGTTCACCCCGCGCCTCCGTGAAATCCGTCATCCTCACGGATTATCCGAGCTGAAAAATCAATCAGTTCAGATGATCGACGGTTTCCATTCTGATCCTCGTCTGAACTTGGTCACTTTCCAGACCAAGTTCATGCCGTATATTTTGCTGAGAACAAACATCCGATTCCCAAATCGGATTTCTTGCTGAAAATCAGCAAGTTGATTTTAACGTTGATTTTTTTTTTTTTTTTTTCTTCTGTTTCTGGATGATATACAGATTAGGTTCATTAGATTTATTTCCCTAAAATCCGATTTTGATTGGGAAATTTCGATTCAGGTTCATCCAATCAATACTTTGATTTTTATCCAAAATTAAGTTACAAATTCGTTGATTTGAAATCAAAATTTAATTTGATTTGGGAATTTCCAATTTAAATTTAAATGTACACATTGAAGCCCTATAATGTTACAAGGTGTCTATTGCAATACTTTAAACTATGAAGTGTCAATTGACGAAATTAAAAATTAAAGTGTCAATTGAAAATACTTCATATTGCAGGGTCTATTTTGATAATTGTCCTTAATTTAAATATATAAGATTTATGTGTAGATACTAAATTTTAAGCCAGATATAATTAATAAATAAAAGATTATGTTCCTTCAATCAAAACGATGAATTATCTTCTGTTTTCTCACCCTATTGTCCACTGATAGATTACAAAGACTGCATTTAAGGTTCTCTTTGTAAAAAAAAAAAAAACGGTGGTTACTTAGAATACTACAGCTATAAGTCTCAAAATTAAAGATAAATTTCGTTATCAAACAGAACAGTTCTAGAAACTATTGTATAAAGATGATGTCATAGATATAAATATATTCTGTAATTATTTTATCTTGACAAATAAAGCATAGAGATTACAATTTTAATTTAATTGTTATGAATAACATTAAAAATATATAATTTTGAATATGTTTTAAATTCCAATTCTTTTGGAACTTTGAATTTGGAAATGAAGCTTGAATCTCAGGGTTAAAATTTTCAATTCGGTTAAAAATAAATCTGTAGGTATGAAATTGAAATTGATTTTTTTATTAAAAATTCATGCTTTTAATCTATATAATTTGATTTGGGTTTTGATTATGGACGGTGTATTTTGGATTCTGATTTCATGCTATGTTTTTTATTGAATTATAATTGTGGATTATCTTTCAATTATATAATCAATATATTAAGATTTAGATTTTGATTCTGAATATCACAAAATAGATGCACATATGAAATTCAGATCTTTTTTGTTGGATATTTGAACGTTTAAATTTCATTTTTATGTTCTACCTCAAGGATTTTGGATTCAGATTCAGATTATAAAATTTAACGATATACATGCATGTACAAAATTCAATTTTGTTAGATATATAAATTTTGTGGTTTTATGTGGAAGTAAAATTATATTTACATTTTATGAATGCATTCATTTTTGGAATGTAAATTTCATCACTTTTGGAATTTTCATCACAAAAATTTTACGAAAAACTTTGACGCTGTAGTATAAAGAAAATAATGCCCAATGCTCAAGCGTTAGTTTAAGAACGTTGGGAGCTCTAGTGATGCCCCATCGTGCCAGGCAACGCACGTCTAGGCTCGGCGAAGTGGTATGCTCGCCTAGGCTTTAAAAAAGGAGCGCCTAGGCACTTCAGTAGTGTAACGTTTAGAATTCAGTGCCACGACACTAAAACTCCAGTTTTGGATTTTTTTTTTTTTTTGTAATTTTTAAATTTATATTTTCTTATTTTGGAATTATTCTGTGATATGATATTCTAACTTGATTTTATTCAAGTGACATGCTATTTAAAATAGGTTCTCTTGCTTGAATTGATTAATTTAAAACATACATTAGAGTTTTCTGATGACACGTTTGTTAAAGATTAAGTGGTATGTGGCTCATGGGGCTAATAAATTAGCCTAAATGAATGTTAATATTTGGCCGAGTCTTCTACACTTGTGGTAATAAATATGTGATAGTTGTCAAATTTTCTATGTGTGTAATAAGTTAGTCAAAAGATAAATTTATTATTTGGCATGAAGTTTTATCTTGCTTACTGCATCAAGAATACCACTTATAGGTTAATATTTCTGTCCAAAGTATAAATATAAAAGTAGTCTTGAGTATCTTTTGACGTGGCTCTATCACTATTTGAATTTATTAATTAATTATGATATACATTTTGAACGTGAGCTTACCGATATTTCATTGTGTAACGCCCCGAGTCCTCTGAACCCAGTTTGTTACACATAATCCGAACATAACAGGGAAACTTTGGACCAAATTTAAAACTTCACTCGAAAGTCAAAATTTGACATTTTTCTAAAGTCTCAAAACATTTAAAATCTTGCATCGGAAATTCTTTTGAGCAAAACAGAATTAAGCAGAGCTACGAAATAATGTTTAAATAATCGGTTAAAATATTAAGAAACAATTCGGCCAAAAGAGATCAAGACTTAAGCGTGAAAACTTGAAAATCGTAAGAGTCAAACACATCTGCCGATAAGCAAAGTCAACGAAAAGGGGCGGAAACGGAAACTGAAGGCTTCCACCGATCACAAAACGACAAAACTTATTATACACTTCTACCGATGACGTAAGCCGAATGATTCATTCATCTAACTCACACCGATCACAAAATGACAAACTTATTATACACTGCTACCGATGACGTAAGCCTGATGATTCACTCATCTAACTCACACTGATCACAAAACGACAAAAGCCTTCACTCACAAAATAAAAACACATCGCCTGATCACTAAACGACAAATTTACTGCCTACATCTTCCGATGGCTTTTACTGAAGACATCATCCGATGGCCTCTACTGAAGACATTCTTCCGATGACGTCAGTCGGATGATTCAATCCTCCAACATCTGTCGGCGGACAAAACACTCAACTTCTACCGATAGACCAAAAAGAGACTCTAATAAGGAGCAAACCCGACTGCTAAACGATTTTTGTACATTTTGCTGAAATCATTCTGATCAACACAAATCCACAATTCTTAAAAATTCAGAATAGCAAGCTACAATTGAAATCAAATCATATTTCTAAATCCAAAAAAGAAGTTCACATAAGCGTTAAAAGCAGTATCAAACTTCTACTATCATTTAAAATTCTCAGAACACTTCATCTGAATACCTAACCACTGAAAACTCTCATTCAGACAAAAGTTAAACCGCCTCATCAGAGCACCTAACCGTAACATAGAAGTGCTCTTCTAACTTCACCTATTCCTCAGTAAATTCAGGGAATTCACCTGTTGAATGCTCAGCACCTATATCACAAAACTCATCTATTAGCCTAATGCTAAGTAAGTAAAGCAGTAATGAATGAAATGCTGAACATAAATCCCTAAACATGCAATTTTCTACTTTCTCATCCTAGTTGCATATGCATTCGTTTCTGATCTGATCCCCCTGTGAAATTGGGAGTTGGATCACTTCTCCAAAAGTCATACGTTCTCTCTCTCGATTAAGGGGCGGACTAGTTCCCTTAACAAACTATTCAGATCCCCCTGTGAAATTGGGGTTTGGATCACTTCCCCCAAAGTCATACATCCTCTCTCTTGATTAAGGGGCGGATTAGTTCCCTTAACAACTGTTACAGTCTGTTCATTCCTTACCATGTCAATTCATGTAAATTCATTTTCGTATACTTTCAAAATATGATGCATGACATACAAACACAATCAAGCATACACAATCCTACTGTTTTGTGATGTAGGCCCGAAGGCAAAAGCATACTTCACTTACCTGGCTCTCCTGGAAATGCTCGGTTTCAAACTACTTCAGAAGTTTTGTTCATCTAAGTCATAAACAGAATATTAATAAGATTTCTACTAAGCCTCATTCTAATCTATCCAGAAATCTAGGGAAACTAGTTTGGAAGTTTAGTTCATAGCACATTCAAAACCCGGACTAGCTTACCCATACAGCATTCACAAAACTCACATTTATACTCTCTCCAATTATTGATAGCTACCAGTACAGCAAGAAATCGAAATAGGGCTCACCTAGTTCGGAGAAAATTCGAGTAGAAGAATCGTCTAGAGAGCTTTGCTGCTTGAGCTGAAGACCGAAAGAGAGAAAATAGGGAATAGTGGCGGCTATAGTGCATTAAACCCAAATTTCTTTCCTTAAATACGTTATCCACTTTTAAATTTCCAATTACTCTTATGTCCTTGCCTAGTCATCCACTAACCCTACTTTTATTATTGCTATTTAAAGTGTACCATTAATTAAAAGAATAGAGAATTAATCCGATAGAACCGGGTGTTATACATTGATTGAACAAATGATGCATTACTCACAAATACTCAAGAGGTGCAGAGCACAAATCTATGGATTTGGAAAGCTAACATTGGTATTGTTCTTATATGCATAGACCTGATTTTTGCACTAAAGGAATAACCATTCCTCATTTTTTGGCATTAAGTAGTCTTGATGACAAAAAAAAACTAAAAATGGGAGAACATTTTATATTCCATTAGTCTTCTAATAATCAGGAATGCAATTACATGTACTTCATGAGGCAATGTGTCGGATAAGGACAATGTCTGAATGTTCCATCAAGATGTTAAAAGCATTTTGTGAACAAAACAAAAAAGTTAAAATAATTTTTTAGCTAATTGTGTCTCATTAAGGTACATGAATAAAGGAAACTTATGGAAGTATATTACACAAATGTTTCGTATTCCTTCAAAATTAAGGAACATACATTAGAGTTTTCTGATGACACGTTTGTGTATTTAGTTTTGGTTCTTCTTTCTTCACAATTCAAACATTTTTAAGTTAGTGATCACCATAATAAAAGAGATATTGTATTTTAAAAAGCTTATTTCTCATTATGTTCAAAAGAAGAAGGATTGAAGTAAAATAAGACTTATAGTACTCATATGAGTACTATAAGGACAAAAGTAAATATTCAGCAGCCGTAAGTGTTCCACAAGGGAAATGTATACTTCTCATTATAGGTTTATTCTGAAAGAGAATTCGGCGTCATAGTGACATAAGTAATTAAGTCGTTCTTTTTAAAATAGAATAGAATTGCTCGTGTTTAATGAAACTCTTGATATGATAGAGCGTTAGGTTGTTGTTAGTTGTATTGTAAAGAAAAGGATAAACTAATGATATTAGATGTCAAAAGAAATTTAGATGTCTTAGAAGTGATATATACTAGGAGTGGACAGAACCGGCCTAGGATCGTGGGACCAGACTAGACCAAACGTTTCAATCGGTTCTTAACGTTTTACGGTCTGGAACCAGTTCAGATACTAAAAATACTATGGTATCTGGTCCGATCCATAGTCTGGATACCAAAAACCTGAATACCCGGTGGAGAACAAACCCGTTCTTTTGTTTTGATATCAAAATTAGGGCTCAGCAGTGCTGAGCTAGCATTTTAGTCTTCTTCAATCTTTAGTAGTCAGCAACTCAGCAGCACTCAGCAGTTTAGTCTTCACTCTTTAGCAGTCAGCACTCAGCACTTCAGTCTTCAGCACTCAGCATTCAGCCTTTGCTAAATTCAAGCACTGTGCCTTTCCGTGGCTCGCGCATTGTGCCTCTAGATTTTTTGCACGACGCAAAGATAGCGACACGTTGTTGCTTGGATTTGCTCATCGGCGCTCCACCTTTGAGTGCGCACTGCGTAGTTTTGCACGACGGCCAACGTTCGACGGTAGTCGGTAAGAGCCAAGAGGTGCAGTCTCTCTTTTCTAGTTCCTGGTAGGGGTGTGCAAAACTGAACTGGAACCAATGAACCGAACCGAAACCTGTGAAATCGGTTCAGATCGGGTCGATTTTGAGCATAATGAACTGAAAATGATCGGTTCAGTTTTTGGTTTGGATCGGTCAAAATCGATAGAAACCGAATCGAACCGATGAAATCCGTTTCTAAGGTTCTGTGCTGTGCACACTGCACAAAACCGACTGTGCTGTGCACCGTTCTGTGCGACTTGCGAGAGCTCGAACAGTCGAGCGAGAAGGAAAGTGAGAGACAGTGATGGCCAACTCTCTGTGAGAGATCGAACAGTCATGCGACCGACAGACGGAGGCACGAAGAAGAGAGTGAGAGACAGTGCGAGAGACAATCGTCAATTCGGAGGCACGGAGCTCTCTGCTCTGTATCGACGACTCGGTGAGAGGAAGAAATGCTGCTCGTGCCTCGTACTCTGTAGTCGTGGACGCCGACAGTTGAAAATGGAGATTGGAAATGGGTTGTAGTTTGCTGTCTGCAGATTTGAGAACCGAGACTCTGAAGCCACGTAAATCAAAATTAGGTCTTTCACTCGTTTAGGGAAATTTTCGTTTTACAGTTTGGTGTGTGCTAACTTGTTTCATGGCTATGCTGAGAAATCTTGTTCTTCTGTTCTAGTACTCCCTTTCATCTCCTTCTTTATCGCATAATTCATTGAGTTGACACCATGGATATTTTCAGAAATGGTTATCATCCTCCTCTCCTTCCTAATTTGTCGCTCAGAGAGGAAGTACCGCAATAGTCTTCGATTGTACACTGAAACTACTTCATTACTGCTTCTGTCTCAGACATGAGGCGACCTTTTAGTTCACTAAAGCTTCAAAGTTAAGCTGTCTTTGAGCAAAATCTGTAGGAAAAATTTCAATTTCTTAATTCTTCTGCCCTGCTATGTTAAATGTTATTAATGAATTAGATGGAGCTGATGCTTTTTTGGGTATTAATATTGTCAAGAACCGAAACTGGAACTTTTGGTTCGGTTCTGGTTAGGTTTCGGCCGGTTACAAGATCGGTTTTGGTTCGGTTACTCCGAAACCGAATGGTGATCGGTTCGGTTTTGTTCCTCTCCAAAACCGAACCGAACCAGGTTTTGCACATCCCTAGCTCCTGGTGTCATTGTCTAGTGCCTTTATTCATTGTTGCTGCCTGCTGGGGCTAAGTCCTGCTTTTGTTCATCCATTTTATATTATAATATTTTTAGGTTGATAAATTGTCAGTCATTGAAATACTGAATACCTAATGTTTTTAGGTTTATATAAATATAATGTATATTTCTAAAAAAGAAATTATTAAAATTATAATAATTATTTATGATTATAATATCAAAATATAATAGTTAATTGTTTAAGAAAATTATTTTATTACTATATAAAATGACATGTATTTAGGAAAAAATTTATTAGAGATGATCTAATAAAAAATATCATATAAATATCATATAAATATCATACAAATATTTGACAGATGTATTATTACAAATTATACAAATACTAGCTAGGTTGATACCTATTTAATTATCAATTATTTACAATTAAGGTGGTAAACGAGTTAACTGAGAAGAGCTGAGCTGAGCCGAGCCGATCCAATCCTAAAAAAATCTAACTCACCAGCCTAACGAGTTAAACAAACCGAGTCTAACGAACTGAGAAAGTCCAACGAGCTGAGCATAACGAGCCAACAAAAAAAAATTCACTCCGAGCTGGCTCACGAGCCAAAGTTAAATTAGTCGAGCCAATTCGAGCGTGCTACAGTACCAAGCCGACGTGAGCCCACTCATTTTTCATCTTTATTTTGTTGGTACCTATATTTGTTTCATTAGAAGTTCTAGTTAATGAACAATGTTCAGGTTCATTTACTAAAAATCTAGAGAAATGTGATATCATTTCTCAATATTGTTTAAGACGCCCAACATGGATTGTGTATTTTGGATAAACAGAGCAACATATAAGAATATGGTAAAAGCACTAAGGACTAAAATTTATATATTAAAGAGAGTATTAAGGTGGTAGCTGAAATTTAGAGTGCCTAAATGCCTAGTCCATGGTATTTTTAGTTTGGAAAAGTCCTATTAACTAAAGGCCTTACAAGCCAAAAGAACAAACATAGACCATAAAGCATTGAGCAACTAAAGGCACTCTGAAAAAGATTAAAGACGTATAACTTTTATAATCCCACTAATAAGGTTATTATTATCAGATAAAAATAATTTCAAATTCACTGAGAATATTGAATTTATTTTTAAAGATAAATTTATTTATCTTCCTAAAGTTGCTATTAACAATGATTACATTTACAATGTCCTAATAACAAATCAATAAAGAAAACATATTCAAGAATTTCCTGTTCAAATTCAAGAAGTTGCTCCTGAAGAATGTGACATTGAAAATATACATGTACGATAAAAACTAACGTAATGTAATCAAGACATGTCACATGGAGTAGAGGTTAAAAAACCATACATGCAACGGAGTATAATCAATAAACTTCTACCTTAATTGGTTCACAACACTACTATTGTAATACAAGCCAAATATTTGAGAAATCCAATCAATCTATCTTGCTAATCATAGTACTTGACCTCGTACCATCATCTGTAGGTTTCTTATACTCCCAAAATCAGATTGGTCGACCAATCTGTGGTTTGGTCTACTTGATTATTATCTGCGTTAAATCGACAAATTTCTCACCAAATTAGCATTTAAATAGCAATCGACTTAAAATATATGGTGATCGACAAGAACACCCTAGAATCTTTCAATATAATCATTGGTCGACCGATTATAATGATCATTCAATCATACAATCACAAAAAATCCAATTTTCTTTTATATCTCTACCACCTTATGATATTGAAGCCAAACGAAAATACTTACAATCTAATTTCCTGTATAATTTACTAATTTATCCATAAATTATGATTCTTAGTCTAAAATTCGGACTTTTGAATTAAAACTGTAAATCTAAAAACCCTAGTAAAAATCTTAAATACTTGACGTAAATCATTCTTACACAACGCTGATAAATCTCTTTTGATTGGATTCCGAACCTAAATCGAATTTTCAAATCAAAAATCCAAAATTTTAACATAATGTAAATTACAAACGGTATAAACTTGTTGTTTAAAGTTCCCTCGTGAAATCCTTATCTCTGTTTAGGATCTATTCTATTTGAATTTTGGCATATTCTCGTTGTGTCCAGAATTTTTCTCTTAAAAGTGGTCGTTTTCTATTGAAATTGTGAGAATTTGGTTAAGTGGAAAAAAAGGTTTACATTACAACTCCAGCCCATTTGGCAATAAAGTCCATCAGCTAAAATTCCAATGTGTGACCTGTGGCCATCACTTTCGGTAAAGTGTGCCCCTTAAAGGGCAAAAGAAATTAAAATAGTTAACTTATCCTTTTAAATCCAGCCGTTATTGTTAGCTTAATAATTGACTCATTTGGTTTCTAGGCCAGTTTCTATCTCATTTATGAGCTTCAAAAATTATTATGACAAATTAAAAATATTATGGTGAAACCCTAAGACTTGACTCAGTTGTTGGATTTCTTTAGACCCAGTTGTTGGATTTCGTAGATTTTTGGGCTTCAGCATTGTAGACCCAGTCGAGGTAAATGTTAATTTTTATTCGTAACATTGAATGGTTTTCTTAAAAATTTATTTTTAAACGAGTTTTCATATTACATTACATTTCTTGTCATATCTCTTTTTATCCTATCTGTATATTTTTACCGGACATATTTTTATAAAATACACACTTGCAATTTACTGATCATTTTGGTTGTGTGAATCAAGTTTAATTATCCATTTAGGAGTAACGTTTGTTAGTAATTATTTTAATTACTATATTGTTTGGTCCGGTTTTTCAAAAGTTACCATCAAAGGCAACCGTCCATGTTGCACCCCGTCAATGGAAACTCTTTGATGGAAAGAGTCTATTATTGACGGGTCATTTCATTGAATGTCCCCTAAGCCTATTTTCTCAATATACGCAATACACCATCGATTGTGAGAATTAAAGGTTTAGAAGAGATTCTTCAAGAACGGAAAGCAGCTGTCCCCGATTTATCGTCAATGGCTGGAGGTATTTCAAATTTCCGCACTTTCATCTAAATGGTTGTCTTTTTCTGTTATAAAAGGCATGTTAGATGATAAAGAATAAATTTCTAACAGTTGGTATCAGAGCGAGTAAAACCTCTGTCTTGACATTTTTTCAACGTAAAGTTTTGAAATTTCTTTTTGATTTTAAAAGTTTACGTTTTGGGCGTTTTCAAAGCGGTTTTTTGTTACGAATCATACAGAAATTTGATTACGAACATACTGCACTTTGAATCGTCAAATTTGGTGTCCAAAATCATGAGATATCGTCGGATTTATGATGGATTTTCCGGCAAGTCGCGAGTGGATCAAAATGACCCGTTTAGAGGTTGAAGATGACCAAAACTACATGTAATTCTGGCAGATTAAGACTACGTGTAGTTCTTGCATATTAAGACTACATGTAGATTTGGTAGTTCTGGCAGGTTAAAACTACGTGTAGTTCGGTTATCATAAAAGAAGACCAAATAAATTATTGGTCCTAATGGGATTCGTAGTTTTGGCAGGTTAAAACTACGTGTAGTTCGGTTATCATAAAAGAAGACCAAATAAATTATTGGTCCTAATGGGATTCGAACCTGCGCCTCTCTCATGAAATTTCGAGTGGGTTGCCACTCGGCTGGGACTTAATTGTTGATGAATTTGGATTTTAAATAAATATATTATTTATTTTCTTAAAGGTTTCAATAAAAAACATAATTTTGAACCTTCTGGGATTTGAACCCAGCTCTCTTAAAGAAGGGAACATGGTGGGTGACCACTGTACTAAGTCATTTTTATTGAAATAAATTGTCTTTGTATTATAATAACGTTAATTCATGTTCATATATTATGTTTTTTAAATATGAATATTTTGGTGAATTAATTCAAATGTTGTATGATCTTTATAATTTGGTTAATTATTGAGTAGCCACAGCATCTTTAATTATCCGAATTTATATATAAAGTTTTAATGATCATATTGTGACATTTATTGTGATTAATTACATGAATATAATGGATTTGATCCCACGGGAATCTCTATTGTATTTGTGTAATTAATTAGGATACAATATTGAATTATATTTCTTAAGTTGCCCACAGGTATTAAGAAAAAGGCACATGATTCGATAGTTTTATCATAAAGTTATATGAATCTTATTGAATTTAAACTTTAGCCCACAGACAAGTTTTATGTCACTTGATTCATAATCTTTGAGCATGATTTATATTGATAAAGCATGATTTATGTTGTTGGTCTCATATTGTAGTTGATAAGCATGTCTATTTATTTATTTTGCAGCTATGAATATTGGTAATTTCTCTGATTTCAAATGTGATATTCCTGAATTGAATGGTGAAAACTATAAGTCTTGGAAGGAGAAAATCCTTCTCAAAATGGGGCTGATGGACATTGATTATGCTATAAGGAAAGATGAGCCAATTATTACTCCTACTAGCAGTAAGGAAGATCTTATTCTTAGTGAGCGTTGGGAGCGATCTAATCGCCTCAGCATTATGTATATAATGACTAAGATCTGTGCTAGTATACGAGGTTCAGTTGGTGAGCATAAAAATGTCAAGGATTTGTTGAAGTCTATTGATCAACAATTTGAGACTTCAGATAAGGCACTTGCCAGCACCCTAATAATGAAGTTTTCATCATTAAGGCTCACATCGGTGAAAGGTGTGCGTGAGCACATAATGCAAATGAGGGACATTGCAGCTCAAATCAAAACACTTGAGGTTGATATGTCTGACTCATTTCTTGTGCACTATATTTTGAACACTCTTCCACAAGCATACGGACCCTTCAAAATATCTTACAACACACATAAGGATAAATGGTCTATCAATGAGTTATTGACCATGTGTGTTCAAGAAGAAGGGAGATTGGCTATGGAAATGGGTGAGAGTGCATATGTGGCAACACAAAGAAAGAGCCAGCATCAAGCCAAAAAGAAGGGGAAAGGTAAGATACATATCCAAGATGATGGAATCAAGAAAGAATCCAGGTGTTTCTTCTGTAACAAGAAGGGACACATAAAGAAGAATTGCACCAAATATAAAGTTTGGCTTGAGAAGAAAGGTACGTTAATCTCACTTGTTTGTTTTGAATCTAATATGGTTAATTCTATTTGTGACACATGGTGAATTGATTCGGGTTCTACAATCCATATTTCAAATACCTTGTAGGGTATGAGAAATTTAAGGAAGCCAGTGGGAAGTGAGCAATGCATCTATACAGGCAGCAAGATGCGTTCACGTGTGGAAGCCATTGGCACATGCACTTTAATTTTAAGTAGTGGTTTTGTAGTAGAGTTTGAAAAGACATTTTATATTCCTAGTTTTTCTAGGAATTTGATTTCTGTATCGAGACTTGTACCATTAGGATATTCCTTTAACTTTTCAGATGTAAACTTTAGTTTATTTTACAAATCTGATCTTGTTGGGAATGGTATATTGTTTGATGGTCTTTTCTTTCTCAATTTACAAAGTGATACTGCTTATAATGCTATGCATGTTTATGTTGGTAATAAAAGATGTGTTACAAATGAAGACTCTTCTATCTTATGGCACCGGAGATTGGGACATATCTCCATAGAGAGAATTAAAAGATTAGTGAATGATAAAGTACTTTGTGCTTTGGATTTTACTGATTTTGACACTTGTGTGGAATGCATTAAGGGTAAGCAGACCAACAAGAGTAAAAAAGGTGCAAAGAGGAGTAGTGACATATTAGAGATCATTCATACGGATATTTGTAGTCCGGTTATGGACTCTTATGGTTCTAAATACTTCATCTCTTTCATAGATGATTTTTCACGATATATATACATCTACTTGCTTCACCATAAGGATGAAGCACTAGAAGCCTTTAAGGTTTTCAAGGCTGAAGTAGAAAAACAATGCGGTAAGCAAATAAAGATCGTGAGAAGTGATAGAGGTGGTGAGTATTATGGTAGATACACTGAGAATGGACAAGCATCTGGTCTGTTTACGAAGTTTATTCAAGAGCATGGAATAGTTGCTCAATATACTATGCCTGGTTTTCCGGACCAGAATGGTGTAGCTGAAAGAAGAAACCGAACATTATTGGACATGGTGAGGAGTATGCGTAGCAGCTCCAAACTTCCGAATTTCTTGTGGACTGAAGCACTTAAGACGGCCGTGTATATATTAAATCGAGTTCCAACAAAGGTTGTTGCTAAAACACCATTTGAGTTATTTAAGGGTTGGAAGCCGAGTTTACAACATATACGCATATGGGGTTGTCCGTCTGCAGTGAGGATATATAATCCACAAGAGAAGAAACTAGACCCAAGGACTATCAGTGGATATTTCATTGGATATGCCGAAAAGTCTAAGGGTTATAGATTTTATTGTCCATCTCGTAGCACTAGAATTATGGAATCAAGAAATGCCAAATTTCTTGAGAATCACTTGATTAGTGGGAGTGATCAATTTTAGCACATTGTTACTGAAAGAGATCACATTGATGTTCAACCTTGCAAATCAAGTGATAAATTGATTATTGTGAATCACACTCCTCAAGACCAAATGAGTGTTGAACAATCAATCATTAAAGCTCCACAAGTTGCCGATAATAATCAAGTAGATCAAGTTCTTGAGAGAATACCAGAAATTGTTGATCAACAAGTTGAACAACATATTTCTCAAGAAAATGTGGAAACAACATTAAGGAGATCTAATAGAGAAAAGAAATCGGCAATCTCTAGAAATTATTTTGTGTATTTACAAGAATCAGATTATAATATTGGAGCTGAAAATGATCCTGAAACGTTTTCACAAGCCATGAGTTGTAAAGAATCAAACTTATGGTATGATGCTATGAACGATGAGATGAATTCTATGAGTTCTAATAAAGTTTGGGATCTCGTCAAGTTGCCTGTTGGTGTAAAAGCCATAGGAAGTAAATGGGTTTTCAAAACTAAGAAAGACTCATTAGGCAACATTGAGAGATATAAAGCTAGATTCGTAGCTAAAGGATTCACTCAGTTGGAAGGAATCGACTACAAGGAGACTTTTTCTCCTGTATCTAAGAAAGATTCTCTTCCTATTATTCTAGCATTAGTTGCACATTTTGACTTTGAGTTGCAACAAATGGATGTGAAAATAGCATTTTTAAATGGAGATCTCGAGGAAGAGGTTTATATGAAACAACCTGAAGGATTTTCCTCTAGTGAAGGTGAACATTTAGTTTGCAAGCTTAAAAAATCCATTTATGGATTGAAACAAGCTTCTCGCCAATGGTATTTAAAATTTCATGATGTTATCTCTTCATTTGGTTTTGTAGAGAACATTATGGATCAATGTATATACCTTAAGGTCAGTGGGAGTAAGATTTGTTTCTTGATTTTATACGTGGATGATATTTTGCTTGCTACTAATGATAAATGATTGTTACATGAGGTGAAACAATTTCTCTCTCAAAACTTTGACATGAAAGATATGGGTGATGCATCCTATGTTATAGGAATTAAGATATATTGAGGCAGATTTCGAGGTATTTTGGGTCTGTCTCAGGAAGCCTATATCAATAAAGTTTTAGAGAGGTTCAGGATGAAAGATTGTTCATCTAGTGTCGCTCCCATCGTGAAGGGTGATAGGTTTAATTTGAACCAGTGCCCGAAGAACGATCTTGAGAGGGAGCGAATGAAGAATATTCCATATGCTTCATCTGTTGGAAGCCTTATGTATGCTCAGGTTTGCACTAGGCCTGACATTACATTCGTTGTTGGAATGTTGGGACGATATCAGAGTAATCCAGGAATAGACCACTGGATAGCTGCAAAGAAGGTTATGAGATATCTTCAAGGAACAAAGGATTACATGCTTATATACAGACGAACTGATGATTTGGAAGTGATTGGATATTCAGATTCAGACTTCGCTGGCTGTGTTGATTCTCGTAAATCAACTTCCGGATACATTTTTATGTTAGCTGGTGGAGCTGTGTCATGGAGGAGTGCAAAACAATCACTAATTGCTACTTCTACTATGCAAGCAGAGTTCGTTTCTTGTTTTGAGGCTACACTATATGGTGTATGGATGCAGAGTTTTATTACTGGGCTTAGAATTGTGGATTCAATTGCCAAGCCATTGAGATTGTATTGTGACAACTCAGCTGCTGTTTTTATGGCTAAGAATAATAAAAGTGGTAGTCGAAGCAAACACATCGACATAAAGTACTTAGCCATAAGGGATAGTGTTAAGGATAAATCAGTGGTCATTGAGCACATTAGCACTGAGTTGATGTTAGCTAATTCTTTGACAAAAGGCATGCCACCGTCAAAATTTAAGGATCATGTACAATGCATGGGACTTGGATCCCTTATGTAATTTCGTTGTAAGAACGAATATTTTCATAAAACTCTGTGATGTTTTCTCATGTTTGTTTTATTATATGCGCATATTTAATTTTGAGAAACATCAATAAAGGATGGACCTAGAATAAACATAGGGTTTATTCATAAAGTTTATGGACAATAAAGAAGTAACATAATGCATGTGATGCATGGAAGATAATACTCGATTTAATTAAGAGGACATATCGCCATGATTCATGTATTGTGTTTACTTACTAAAGAAATACGAAAAACAAAGACCAAGTGGGAGAATGTTAGTAATTATTTTAATTACTATATTGTTTGGTCCGGTTTTTCAAAAGTCACCATCAAAGGCAACCGTCCATGTTGCACCCCGTCAATGGAAACTCTTTGATGGAAAGAGTCTATTATTGAGGGGTCATTTCATTGAAGGTCCCCTAAGCCTATTTTCTCAATATACGGAATACACCATCGATTGTGAGAATTAAAGGTTTAGAAGAGATTCTTCAAGAACGGAAAGCAGCTGTCCCCGATTTATCGTCAATGGCTGGAGGTATTTCAAATTTCCGCACTTTCATCTAAATGGTTGTCTTTTTCTGTTATAAAAGGCATGTTAGATGATAAAGAATAAATTTCTAACAACGTTTTGTTACACAAATTTGAACATTGGAGGGTGTGTTTGTTTGTGAACTAGAGTAATGAAATAGTTGTACGTGTTGTGTCCCTAAGCGCAAAATTCTAAACTTGATCAAGATCGTTCGTAACTTTATGATCACCGAGTATTGTTGTCGTTATTGATATGCATATAGAATGATGTGCTCGTCGTTTGTGGTAGCTTCATTTTCACTAAGATTTCCATGTTATACAATAGAGATTTATTTGATATATGTATCACACTATAGTTTAATGTTTCAATACTTGCTCTACTACAATGTTTTATACTTAACATGCTAATCTCTTTTTCGTAACATAGATGCTGAATGTAAAATTTTATTTCTACTGAGTTTAGTCGATTCACTCCAATAACATCCTTTTAGGTCTTAGTCAAA
The DNA here is from genome assembly GCA_022432975.1 of Begonia masoniana. Lineage (NCBI taxonomy): Eukaryota > Viridiplantae > Streptophyta > Magnoliopsida > Cucurbitales > Begoniaceae > Begonia > Begonia masoniana. The sequence goes on along the minus strand of CM039507.1, from coordinate 14,070,824 downwards.
GGATTATCAATTAGTATATTATCCATTTAGAGTTTTTATCAATGAGATGAGATATTTGTTACTACATTTTGTTTTTAATTAGTTTATTTTATTACTTTTACTTTTCATACAATTATTTTTGAACATAATACCAACAGACTATCTAGATGTCACTACTGAATTTATGGATTATCTTAGTTTTGTTAGATACTGACTTCTATTATATGTTAAGTCTTCTGTTGCTTCTTATTGAAATATCGATAAGGGTTAAACGGTTCAATCCTTTTTTGAATCAAGTCATTACTTATTTTGTGTCGGGTACCTTGCGAAACGTGACAACTTAGACTTATTATTTAAAGAAAGTTTGCATATTATCTCATAAAACCCAACATTTAGCATCTACAATCCCTTGGTTATACGAGTCTTTGAAATAAAAACAATTAAATACACTTTATAAAACAATTTAAAAAATAGATGCAATGGCCAATAGAGATGACAAATGAGCGGGTTGCCTCGCTAGCCTGCTTGGCCTGTTTAGTATTGTAGCATGCTCGACTAGACTCGTTTAACTTTGACTCGCGAGTTGGCTCGGGTTGAAATTTTTTTTAGGTTGGCTCGTTTGGCTCGCTAAGTTCGTTTCATTTAATTCGTTAGACTCGATGAACTGAAATTTTTTAGTGTTGGCTCGATTCGGCTCGGCCCAGCTCGATCAGCTCGTTTGTCACCTTGCTTGCAAATGATTGGTTATTCAATAACTGTTAACCTAATCAGTATGTGCATAATTTATAATAATGCAATTGTCAAAAATTTGTAATGATATTTGTGTGATACTATTTATTAGATTATCTCAAATAATATTTTTCTTAAATACATGTTATTTTATATATTAATAAAATAATTTTGTTATCTAAATAATTAACTATTATATTTTGACATCATAATGATATGACTCGTTTAACATTGGCTCATGAGCGAACTTGGTTTGAAATTGTTTTTAGTCCGACTTGTTAGACTTGGCTCGCTGGATTTGTTGGGCTCGGCTCGTTTAACTCGTTAAGTTTGGTGAACCAGATTTTTTTAGACTCGACTCGGATAACTAGTTTGTCCATCTCTAAATTGGCCAAACCAATAACAACCAAAAAAAAAAAAACTATATGGAATACAATTTGCCACGTCTAATACTTTAACACTAAAATGTGACCAATTTTGTCAACATACTTGAAGAATTCTCCAAGGAACCAACTCTTTCGTCAAATGGCAACTGGCAAGTCAAATATTGTCAGAACTTAAATAATTAAATAACAGAAAAATTAACTTAATAATTTATTTAACACTACTTTAAAATGAGAGAATAAATTAAAATTATTTTAATTAATAAAAAAGAGACAAAAATCAAAAGAGAGACGAAACTAAGGATGATGCTCTCTCACAGTTGCCTTTCACTTTGTCCGATTTCAAGAGCAGGTTTCAGACTGAAAACTCCGACGCCCTTTTGCTCTAATCTTTCAGGCTCGTCATCAAACATGAGAAACGTAATCAGATCATCAAAACTAATGGAGTTTCCTCACTTGATGAAGCCCCACAGAGATATTATGGTGGAACTCGTCTCCGCCCTCGAGAATCGCTTCGATTCTCATCTTCTTCCTTCTTCCGTACCTCCTGACGTTGAGTATTACCAGAATCCAGCCGGAACTTCCCAGGGAACCCTTCTTGTCAGATCCGGCACCGACTCCTCCCCTGTACTCCCTCTCCCTTCTCTAACAATTACTTAACAATTTTTAATTTTTTTGAATTTTTGAAGAATCCTACAATTTTGCCTCCATGGATCTGCAGATTGATGTGGTACTGGCTAGTTGGCTACACTTAAAGCAACCCAACGGCGGCGATTTCAACATAACGAACATAGCCTGCTACGTCAAACCCACGATCGATGTTCCTCATTTTCAGTTCGAGCTGGTCCAAATGAGCCCTACTTTTCTAATCCTCTTCCTCGACCTAATCCCCCGCAAAGACACAGTCCTCGATCCAGACTATCTCCAAACCTACTACGAACAGACTCACCTCGAAAAGCTCAGGCTCCGGATCGCAAACCTCCCGGAAGTGCAGCCCTACTTCTCTTCCTCGCTCTACTTTCGAAAGGTCGTCTCCCCCACTGCCGTTCTGGTAAGCATCAAGAGCGATGCCGGAGGAGCTCCACGCGCGGAAGAGATAGTGCGGGACGTCATAGGTCCAGTTTCGAAAGAGGCGATTGAGATTTGGATGGGCCTGTGTAATGGGTCGGGCCGGGAGGTTGAAAACGGAGAGAGAGAGAAGCTGGAAGAAAGAGATTGTCTGATCAAAAGGAAAGCCGTTGAAATGGACTTGAGCTCCACCATGCCACAGCAGTTTGGAGAGGAGGTGGCTGGCCGAGTATTGCGGGTTATTAAAACTGCTTTCAAGTGTTAAGTTAGAATGTATAAGCCATGGCATTAGATAAACTCTTGGTGACATATGATTTTCATTACTATAGGCAATTGTCAAGTACTCATAATCTATAAAATCCAACACCCAATTAATTCGGTATAAATGGGTCGTATGAGTAACGATAGATTTACTCTTTAATTCTTCACTCTGATTTTATCTTTTTACGTGATACTAATTAATTTAATATTATTAATGTCTAATTTAATCATTTACACTATACAAATAAATGACATGTAAGTGAATAAAATTAGAATATAAAATTATATTTAAAGAATCTAAGACATAATATTTAAAGGAGAAGTGAAGATTGATATTACAAATGCTTTTTAACAAAATATATTGAATAAACAATTAACACAGATTTAAAATTATTGACTCATTCTTGAAAATCAACATTAAATGTTTATATATTAGAATTTAAACATGGTTATGTTTGATTTTGAATATGAATGTTAAATTAACTTTAACAAGTTAATCATAATATATTGTTTAATGGATAATAAATATATAAGCAAAACTGAGTTTTCGTAGGCAAAAGTACAATATACTTTCTGATTTTAAACTCATTTAAAATTAACACTTTAAACTTTTTTTAAAATAAAACTCACGTGTGTCACTAAATTAGTTATTTCCTCGTAAAATCTATTAAATATATCATCATCTATTAGTCTACCAATACTTAATCGAGACCCACCATTCACTACCCTTTAAGAGCCTAGGAAGTAGGATCAAAATCTTTTACGAAGATGAGTACTTGACGGCTCCCAATCTTGTCTTATGATGTGACATGAAAACCACTCACTAACTATTTTGCTAATTTTGTAGGTCAAACATTTAGTGACAACTGGAAGGAGAAATCAAGCTCTACAAACAAGGAAATTGCAAGGAACAAGAAAAAGACAAACCAATTGGAACCTTTGACCATTAGCATGAAAGCCAATTCGAGTATCTTCTCAAAATGCAACATAGCTCTTGAGATTAACTAAAATTTTGAGGACCATTTCCACTTGAAGGAAAGACTATACTTAAGGGAGCCAAGAGAATACTCAAATACTTGGCACGTTTTGGAGACGCCAAGGAAGCTAAGTCCAAGAGCAATTTGGAACCAACAATCTTTATGGATGAAAGTCATGACCGAATTCTAGAAAGCTCATTTAATCAAACTTTGTGTTTATTTATTTTAAATTTTTGTTGACCATTATGCTTTCATATTTTGTATTTTGTATGGTGGGGACCATCTAGTGAAGAGAAGAGAGCCACATAGCAAGAGGAGACCACAAAGTGCTTGGTTTCCTCTTTTGGGCGAACACCTCTTTCTTCCACTTTCATTTTACTCTTTTTGTATTAGCTTTCTCTTTAAGTTGTAAACACTAATTCTTAAAGAAGTATTTATACCACCCTTAAGGGTTGCTCTTGGCAGCACATTTGGAAATTGAAAATTCAAGTTCAACTTCGTCCAAACCTGGAAGCTTCCAAGCATCAAGTCGCCTCCTCTCCACGGTGAGTCAAATCCGATCGAGTGTGTGTGTGCTTCGGCTTCCACCTTTGTGAGTGTAGTGGAATCCATTTTATTGCCTCCTTCTCTACTTCATCCCTGAAGGTAGAACATTAAAAAAGGGTGTACAAAGCTCACTTCACAGCAAGTTGGAGAGCTCTTCGTCAAAGAAAGCCAAAGACCCGAGAATGTGCTCCTTTATCACATTCCGACCAACAAAGACTACTTCATCCATATCTTCTCATTCCCATCGAATTACTCCCTAATTTTTGGATACAATCAACCTCACACATTCAGCTTCAACCTTCTACAAGAGTCGCATCCATTCATTTTCACACGAGAGAGTTACGCCTCTCCAAAGTTGATACATTGTTCTCGGTTAGAGCAATAATCTAAGCTCTAACGACCTCTAGCATTTTAATCATAACTTTCGTTTCACATCAACTTAGGTTGTGCTATTTTGAGGGGTCATTTCCAACATCCAGGGCTAAAAGCTGTTAAAATTTCAGCCCCAAAAGCTAAGTACAGCTTGAGTTGTTGTTGTTCAAAGTTGCTGTTTGTTTCTAGCAAAACAGCACAAGCTCAATTTTCATGTGCTTTGAAGTTCTCCTATTTTGAGGCACATCATCTTAACAGTCGAACTCTAAAAGCTTTTTCATCCACCGATGAAATAAATTTCTTACTGTAGCTGCATTTGTTTGTTTAATATTTATGAAAATTGACACTTGAAATTTGATTTTAAATGTAATTGTAAAGGGGACTTGTGGTTATAATTTTTAATGTCTTAATTACTAATTTGGATGCGACTGATTGACGGGTTTTTTATCAGTGGGCCAAAGATTAACATATAAACCTATTTTACACTGTAAATATAATTCCACAAATTAGTATTTGGAGAAGTGATGACAATTAAGAGAGATAGGTGAACTAGAAGGGAAAGTATTGGCGGATTGCATAACGAGAGTAAGTCAATCTTCAAACACTTTTGTCATAAATCCTTTTTAAATTTGAAAATATGATGCGGAGGAATTGGATTGATCCCTGAAAACATGAAGTTTGAGGGGGGAGAATTGGAAGAAACAATTGTAGATCGACCTAAGAGAAGTGTCTAGCGTCGTCAATTATGAGGACTTTCATGGTTAGTTTGATTTTTACAATTGTCGTGATTTTATTTGTTAGAAATTTGGATTTTAATTTGAGGATCCAATTGTGATTTGAAGATTTGTCGAGCCAATGTTGAAATGGTAACTAAAGCGTTAATACACAAGGAAGTAAAGCTACATCAAATGTATATTACTAATTTTCAAACTAGTGATCTCAAAATTTTATAATTTAATGGAAAGTTGGATTTTTTATTAAAAAATTCAGAATTTACGAAATAAAGGTTGGTTTTGATATACGAATATGGATTAAATTTGTGATGACCCGGATGTGTAAGTATGTGTATGATGGCTGCACGAACCGAAACCCGAATGGCGGTACGTCAGCCCGGGAGAACCGGAAGGTGACGGGTCGTAAAAATGGGGTCGTCACAATCCCACATCGCTTGGGGAAGTATGTGGAAATGAAACATATGTAAAGAGACCCTCCCAAGATAGCATGACGCGTTTTGGAGCACGATTGGCAAAAGATCCCATAAGAACTCCGGTCTCACAATCCCACATCGCTTGGGGAAGTATGTGTAAATGAAACATATGTAAAGAGACCCTCCCAAGATAGCATGACGCGTTTTGGAGCACGATTGGCAAAAGATCCCATAAGAACTCCGAAGTTAAAAGTGCTTCGGCGAGAGTAGTACCAGGTTGGGTGACCGACTGGGAAGTCCTCGCCAAACAAAGCCGTGAGGGGAGGATATTGAGTTACGGCCCAATCCCCAGAGCAGACAATATCTTTGCTGGAAAAATGGGTCGTTATAAATGGTATCAGAGCCTGTACCCAACTGGAAATGTGGCCAACGAGGACGTAAGGCCCTCGAGAGGGGGTGATTGTGATGACCCGGATGTGTAAGGTATGTGTACAATAGCTGCACGAACCGGAACCCAGATGGCGGTACGTCTGCGCGGGCGAACCGGAAGATGACATGTGTAAAAATTGGGTCGTCACAATCCCACATCGCTTGAGGAAGTATGTGGAAATGAAACATATTTAAAGAGACCCTCCCAAGATAACAAGACGCGTTTTGGAGAACAATTGGCAACGGATCTCATAAGAACTCCGAAGTTAAAAGTGCTTCGGTGAGAGTAGTACTAGGTTGGGTGACCGACTGAGAAATCTTCACTAAACAAAGCCGTGAGGGGAGGATATTGGGCTACGGCCCAATCTCCAGAGCGGACAATATCTGGCTGGGAATAGGGGTCGTTACAAAATTAATTTGGGTTAGGTTCAACATTGATCGGGGTTAAGAAGTTCAGAAATAGACGAGTTTTTACACCCAATAGATCCATCATCATAACTGATCGACTGGGGGCTCGACCACATCTTTCTAGAGACATTTTGGTTAACTACCCTCTTCATCTGGTTGATTGTCCGATCAAATTATAGTGAAGTGTAATTTGTCAGTTTGTATGTCGACTAGAGTTAATGATCTGGTCGACTAATGTTTGGACTAGTCGACCAAATGTTTTGTCTATGTCGACTACATAGCCATTTGCTCTGGGCACATTCATGGTCGACCAAGAGTCTAGATGGTCTAGTGCACTTTTCTCTAATTGATTGTTGTTATCAAAGGTAGACCGCGAATAGTTAAAACTCCTCTTTAGACCAAGTTTTGTGAGTTGTCTTATAGATTCTCGAGGAAGTTCTTATCTCAGTCATGAGTTCCAATAATTATTTTAAGAGTTTTAAAGGTGTATTGACTTGAGAACAACTATAAGTACTAAGATTTAATGAGTTGGACTAGATTATTTAGATTTGCATTCCAATAGAGCATAAAGTTTTATTTATTGCATTCAGTTGTTCATTTATAATTTTCTAAACTCTATTTTAAGATCTATCTCATACTTATAATAACATGTCATGTCTTACAATACATTTATTTCTATAATGTAAGTATCTTTATAATTGTTATTTTATATTAGTCGAGTGTATTAGATTAGGATCGTTTTAACATTCTAAATATTTAAAAAAAAATGTAAAATTTAAATATGCATCAAATCCCATAGACTATATATTTAAAAATTCAATTACATAAGAAATAAATTCAAAAAGAATGAAATTTGAATAGTAAGAAATTAAAATTAATAAATGCTCCATTCATTAAAAGAAATTCAGATTCAAATATCATTAACTTTACAGAATAAAGCTCAGGGAACGATATACCCTGAATCTATTAAATCTTCCCAAACTTCAAAATTAACAAAGTTAAACCAAATTTTTTAGATAATATTGGTCGGTACGTGCATGGCATGTATGCGTCATGTTAGATATATTCTATTCTTTGGCTACCCTTATAGTTGGAAATAATCGAATTCAGCCATAGAAATTTGAGACATTACTTCTACCTCTTTTGCATATGCATCACTTGGTTCATCCCGATCATCTAGGTTTGACTCTGTACTTTACCACTTACCACTCTTTTCAATGATACGCTGCAGAAGCAAAACTCTAGGGCATGAACATTGAATTTCTCGATTGCTCTCACTTTGCAGATTCTCTAAAAAACATTGGCACAAAGTTTAAGATTAGATTAATAGAATCACCTACAATTTATTTGGGAAAGTTTTTAAACTCTGTTGGTAAAGAATTCCCTAGACAACATATTCCCCATAACAGTAATAAAAATAATTAACATTCAAAAAACTTAATTTATTGTAAGTGTGATAAACTCAGATCTTTTCCATAACTATGATCAAATAACCTTGGAAACCATGTAATTGCTCAAGTCTCTAGAAGAATTGCTCGAAGAATTATTACATTAAAGTTATTAACAATACCAAACCAACATTATATTGAAAATTGAATAGAGCTATCACCTTGTAAGTAATTAACTTTCAAGTACCTACACAAAAATTAGTCATAATAAAAATTACAAAGAAGCAGAATTGAAAAACCAATGCAAGTATCCAATTGCTTCATTATGCCTCATATCTTTCCGTCACTTGTTGCAATAGAGGTTGTTTTCGAGTATGCGTATTGGTCGGCGACTTGGAAGAAGGGAATTATGTTCATTAAAGGAAATTCTAAGAAACAAAGATTAAAAGAAAAACAATATAAAAGCAAAGCAAATGTCGACATCAAAATATTTGCTTAGTAGATTGAAATGAGTTGAACCTAATAGAAGATTGAACCACTCACATAAATCCATTTTTGGAGTTATCTCAAGTTCAATAACATGTAATCAAAAGAGACTAATACATTCAAGAATCCAAAAATAACTACCACGCATCTTAAAAGACAAGTCATTTCACACCAAATATTACTAATTTTGGTAAGGAAAAAAACAACATTTTTTGCTTTTACATTCATTATATATATCTCAGTATAGTGAACTGCCACTACAATGTTCTTAGAGTAAAATCCCATCACAAAATCTTACATATTACATATCTAACAACCTATTTAACTCTAATCAAAATGTGAGCTACAAAGAACATATAAATTACATAATCATCAGCTCATTTAGGTGTTAAGTGCTTAGTGAAATTCACATTTTAGTACAAGTGAAACATAACGAAAACAATTGTCCGACCATCTAATGGAAAGTAACTATTTTATATACACATTCAATACTTTAGGTTATAATTTACAGAGTATAAATAATCATTGAATTATTAGTAATTATATTTAACAAACTATACAAGACAAGAACTTATATTTTTTTAGGAGAGATTAAATTATTAGTAATTAAGATGGAATAAAGTGAAAAATAATATTAGAGAGACACAAATTTAGGTTCAAAAGTATACATTGTGATTGGTCACTTTGATGCAGTTGGATGCGTCCTTGAACCAATAACTATATATTGGATCATAACATATGGTACACAACTGACAATTTTAAAAAATATGTAAGTCACACAAGAGTTAAACAGAGCATAACAACATTGTGAGAGGAGACAAAAAGCAGTTTCAAAGAAAAAAAAAAACAATATTAGAGTAACAGTTCCAAGCAAGATGACATGTTGATCACATGTATACATACACATAAATAACATTGAAATGTCCTAATCTTCAATGTCATTGGTAGATTTAACGAGTGTAACAACATCTTGAGAAAACATATCATTGGCAAGTGGAAGCAACTTGGTACTTGGATAGGGGACATCAACTAGAGCAGGGGACACGGTCTGTTGTGCATCTTCTACAATAGCCATGACATAAAATCTAGAAGTTTGGAAACTTCAAAATTCTTCTTATCTTTGCCCAGGTTATAGAGACGAAAAATAGAGATTTGATCACCTATAATTTGTTTTATTTTTGAAACTGCTTCTTGAAGAATATGAGACATTTATTCAAATTCGTATGTGATGAGTTAAGCCCCAAAAAGAGTTAGCTCAAAACCCACAAAGAACTAAAGGTGCTCGGATGATAGTGTGCTCTCGGATTTGTGCAAAAATGAAGATGAAGATTAGGTCAAAATGAAATGCAATAAAAAGATGAAATGTAGAAGAGTGTGTGAGGAAGAAAAGTTGTGACAATGGCAATGCAAAAAGATGAACGAAAATGGATAAAAAGTTGTGTTAAAGGATAGCCCCTTAGAGGCCCCCAAAGCTATCTTATGTTTTGCTTCGAGGCAAACGAGTTTTCTCAAAGGAAACACCAACCACCTTGGGGAAGGTTTGTCTTCTTCAACCTATAGACTCTCCAAAGAGAGAGGAAGAACAAGGGTAGATATTCAAGTACCTTTAGGCTTGGATATCAATGGAGATCTAACTCCTTCACGGTTTTGGCACAAACAGTGGACTCCAAGAGTAATTCTCAAAAGGAAAATGAAATTCTATTCAAATTTGGAAAAAGGTTTTTGAAAACAACAATATGCATACATTATATAGACCTAGTGTGACGACCCCGACCTCATGTCGGTGCCTCCACAACCTATGTTGTACGTGCATACAGACGTACATGTGTATTAACCTAGCCCGTTCTCACTTAAATTTTTTTCATTTTTCTTTTATTGCATTTTTCATTCGTTCATCATTTGTCCATTCGTTTTCTTTCATTTCGCTCGTTAGAGAACGGACTCGGGCATTCAATCCGTATCTATCGACCTTTTGGCTTTAACTTAGAACGTACCCAAAATGACTCGTCTAAGGTTTTAATCCTTTAATCTCACTTGTTTAGAGACAATTAACCTCATTCAGCGGAAGACTACTGTGTGTGGAAGACTCGTTACAAGATAAAATTAACCAAAATCTCAAGTTTAACACTATAAAAAGCACCCTGGTCGACCCCCAGAGCTTTCGGTCGACACTTCATAATAGTGGTCGACCCCTAAAAAGGTTCTGGTTTTTATTTGTACTGAAACCGGTCGACACCTTGCAATAGCGGTCGACCCCTAGTCTAAGTGGTCGACACTTCAAAAACAGTTTTGCTCTCGGGTTGCATTCCTTTGTAAGTTCGGTCGACACCTTGCAATAGCGGTCGACCCCTAGTCTAAGTGGTTGACACTTCAAAAACAGTTTTGCTCTCGGGCTGCATTCCTTTGTAAGTTCGGTCGACACCTTGCAATAGCGGTCGACCCCTTGCCTGACAAGGTGTCTACCCCTGCAGGCACAGGTCTACCCCTGCAAAGTCAATTTTTACGTTTTTTACCTAATCAACACCTCCAATCACCTCCAAATTTAACCAACTCTACCTATTCAATATCAATTCCATCACCATCCATAAACCGAACATTCAATCTCATCAAATCCCGACACGAAACTTCAATTTCCACTCGAAACCATAGACCTACTTTCAGAACATCAAAACTCATCCAAAATTCATTATATTTCATCAAAATATCTACAATCATCAATATTCATCCAAATACACATCAAACATCAATATCCTATCTATTTCATCAACAACCGTCCATACATAGCGGAAGCTATCAAAATCATCAACACCACGGTTTATAACCTATCCAGATACCAAGCACCCTAATATGAATTTCTATACATTTCATCATATATTATCACCCATCCGCCCATTTCAACCCAAAGTAACTCAAAATAAATAACCTATAGCTCCCATGGGTCGTGTGCGCATCGACTACGCCGGCCACTCCCATGAACATCCTCCTTCAAACTGCAGGCTCGTCAGGTGGAGAGACATCGTCCTCACCTTGCTCGTAGTCACCTACACCATAAAGACACCTATGAGATAAATTTCAGTAAATTCTACGTAAATGTCTATGCATGAATATGTATATGCAATTTTTATAACTTCATCACTCATGCATTCATTCATTCTCACCGTGACATTCTTTTGGTTATCGAAGCATATCACTCGGCAGATGGATAGGGCACGTCAAGCGGTTAGACAGTCCGTACCATCTGAAAGGAGGAAAACCCGCTCACCACGAAACTGCCGGGTCTGAACCTCACCCCGATAACCACATACATAAGGTTGTTTATATGATACTTTACTTGCACTTTTTTCATGAAATAAATGCGTAAATTCGTTTTCATGACGTTTTGAAACCATGATGCATGAACAGTTCAATATAAACATACAAAATGAGCATACCATTAAAACACTACGAATACCATCAAAACACGACAAATACCATCAAACCGTCACAACACTCAACCTATAAAAACAACCGAACCTAGACTACCCAACCAAAACAATTAGACGAAACAATGACCAACTTAAACAAACGAAACACCAACATATCCTCAACAACAAACTCCGACTTATGGTGTAGGCCAATCGGCCACAGTAAGTCACGAGAACTTACCTGTCGTCCTTAGCAATCCGGGTGCGATTCGTGAGCCTCGTCCACCTAGGGCAAATCCACAATGTTCTTTGTTAAAAGCGGACCTAAACTGTGAAATTTCGAAAACTAACGAAACTCCTAACTAAAGGAAATTTCCTAAAATTCAAATAAACCTCACTCAGGCATTTCATCGAACAGCTTATGCTCACAATTTCTAAAACTCCATTAATGGAGGTTTCTAAGCTCTCCAAAATCGAGTTTCCAAACAAAACGCCCAAATCATCCATTATATCGTCAAATAATGCTCAATACTCGCAAATACAACGATACCTAACTATTTCTAACAAAACCCGACTAGTTTCGCGATAATCCGACAAAATCCTAACCGTTAAATAACCTAAAAGTCAAGAATAAATCGTCCAAAACACTACAAACTTACCTAGAACCGTGATGGGAGAAGAAAACGTGAAGGAACTTCGAAGATCGGAGGAACGTTGGCCGGCGTTCAAGAGAAAAGGAGGAGTAGAAGGGAAATCGCCATTGGAGGAGGAGAGGGAGAAGAAAACGTGAAGTGTTGGAGAAGAAAGAGGTTTTTGTTTATTTAATCAATTTGGTTTGTCAAATGACAAGTTTGCTCTTTCTCTTGATTTTCCATTTATCTCGTTATTCGACTATCGATTCGGTTTCTCCAAATTTTCTTATTTCGCCAATAACTCCAACTTATTACAAGGGTTCTATTAAAACTGTTCGTTCGCAATTCGGACCTCGTTTACTATTTTTAGCAGAGTATCTTTTATATTACGATAAACGTAATTCTCGTAAAATTAGCGTTACGACTCCTAAAATTTCCGAAATTTTCTTAAAATCTTTATTAATTATTAGGATCGTAATGACGCTTTCTTTTCACTGAAACCGACTTAATTTGACATAATTACAAAAATGCCATTATATTATTTATTTACAAAATCCCGTAAAGAACCGGGTGTTACACCTAGGGTAGAGGTTAGGGTTTCCATGGAAAGGATTGCAGCCGTTGATGAAGACCAAGATGAATGGACAAGATTGCAACCCATGTGCTTCATCCAAGGGTTGAGGTGCTTCCCTTGTTTTGCTTGATCAATAGTGCTAAATGGCCATGTCATCCATCCTTATGGCCACTAGTTGATGTACTTGCATGGGCTAAATCTTCAAGTTTGAGCTTTCTTGGGATGGCTTTTCATGGATCTATTTGATGAAAGTATTGCATCAAAATGTGGAGCAAGTGATGCTTCCAAATGTAGGCCAAGTAGTGGGCTTAGTAGTGAGCCTAACCACTTGTGGCCTTCAACCCACAACCATGCCACCGAGATGTGACTAAGTCTAACCAACAAACCTAATGCATGGATTCCAAAAAACTAATGGCTAAAAATTTTCCAAAAAAGAGATAACAAAGAAAACAAGAAAAAAAACAAACAACTGATTTATTCCTCGGAAGATATAGTCTTCCATTAGCAGTATAAAGTTGAAATCCTTTCAACCACCAATAGTATTCTTGATATAACTTCCAAATTTTAGGTGGTTGGGTGGTCTTTCCACAAAGTTTGTTGGTAAGGATGGGAGGATAGAATTCAAAAACTACGTCGAAGGGCGTTTGCTAGGTGGTGAAGTGAAGGTTTCGACAGTAGCAGAATCCTACATGTGAGATATCTTCCTTATACCATTTTGACCACTGGGCTAGTCCTTTAAAAATGGTAAACCTATCATCAAATATTTGGGCGGAATACAATGGACTAATTATCATATTACCGATCCCAAAGATGCTCTTTCCACAAAATTTCTTCTTGCCTTGATAGGGAAAATGCCAGATTGACTCTTCATTCAAGAGGTAAGGCTTCTCTATTTCATCCTCCGCCTCTTCCCAAGGTTCGTTGGTTATTATTGAAGGTCGCAGAGTGGATACTACTTTAAAAAGAGAGTTTTGATACCAATTGATGTCGGAGTGTTCTTGTGTGGAATAGCCTCTTAACTCATGTTTAGACATAAGAAATGTTTCCTTGTTTTTTGCTCCTTTGCAGATTGCTTCGTCTTGTGTTAGTTGGTTAGGAGTCATAGGTAGTAATTTAATTGTTCTACCTCCGAATTCCAAAGTGTATTTGTTGAGAAACCCATCGTGGGTTTCCTTACGGTCGAATTGCCGTGACTGTCCTAATAAAAGATGGCTCGCCTTCATTGACACTACATCGTAAAGGATCGAGTCCTTATACTTGCCAATGGTGAAATCAATGGTTACTTGTTCGCTCACCTTTATGCCATTTCTATCATTCAACCATTTCAACTTGTATGGTTGAGGGTGTTCGAGTGTTTTCAAGCCTAGCTTGTTGACCATTTCTTGCGAAGCAATATTCACGCAACTTCCACCATCAATTATAAGGGAACACACTTTATCCTTAACTGCACAACGACTATGAAAAATGTTTTCCCTTTGATAGTCCTCTATTGTATCATTGGTTAGAAGTGCTCGTCGAATTACTAAGAGTAAAGGTCTGTCTTGAGGTGGACAATCATCACCATCGGTGCCACTCTCCTCATTGATCTCCTCATCTATTTCCATGTCGTACTGACCATCGTCGTCCTCGCTTTCCCACGTGCCTGTGGATTCCTTTTTCACCATTACTCTTCTATTAGGGCACTCTTTGGCATAATGACCTTTTCTCAAACATTTGTAGCATTGGACTTCATGTGTCTTTTGAGTAGTGAGGTTGTTGACTAGGGCCTTATCCACGGGCTTTGTCGAACTACTAACTTCCTTAGTAGACCAATTATGGTTAAAAAGCCTCTTTTCATCATTGCTTGTAGTAATGGTAGTCTTGTTGAAATTTTGGGGCCTAGGTGTGAATTTAGAAGGATAATGACTTGCTTTCTTTCTCTTGAGTTGCCTTTCAACGGTGAGAGCTAGTTGGATGACCTTGTCCATGGTCTCCAATTGTTGCAACTCCACAACGTCGCCAATATCTCAATTAAGTCCACGGATGAACCTAGCCACTTCTTGCTCCTCAGACTCGTCTAATCCACAACGCATCTTAAGTGTCTTGAATTCCGTGAGGTACTCATCAACAGTTTGACTATTTTGTCGGAGGTTGTGTAATTGTTGGTAAAGCTCATGTTTGTAGTGCTTTGGTATGAACCTCCTTCTAAGGGTTTTCATCTCCCTCCACGTAGTAACAGGATTGTCTTCTTCCCGTAACCTCTTAGCCTTGAGGTTAGACTACCATAAAGCAGGCGTGGCCTGACAACTCGAGAGAGACCAATCGAATCTTCACTCTCTCGGAGTAGTCATTACAGTCAAAGACCTTCTCGACCTTGTCTACCCAATTGAAGAATGTGTTACCGTCACAAACCACATTAAACAGCCAAATAGACACTTTGACATTCCGAAGATCATTGTCATCTTTGCGTCGTTGTGGATGATAATTCTCCTCTTCGTCGAGGGTCCATTCATCATATTCTGAATAGTCATATTCTCGGAATCTTCTCCTCCGTGGGCGTTCAACCCATTCATCATTCTCTTGGTGATCTTGGTGAGGATTTCTTCTTTGAGGTCGTTCCATTTTCCTTCTCAGTGTGGTTTCTTGGGAGGTGTCCCTAGAGTTCGGATTTCTACGGGGGTTGCGTGACATGTTTTCGTGAATGTGATCAAATCGTATGTTCATGTCTTTAATTTGTTGAATTAGGGTTTCGACAACTCCGGCTAGACCATTGATTTGGCCATTGCACACTTGATTCGCCCTCTTGATGAGTGGAGGGTTCGGTCGATGGAACCTCATCGCCTTGGTTGGCCTCCAAGTTTTGTGTGGGTTATCGGATAATCACGCTTCGTGTTTTCATGGTTTGGATCTAAGTTTTAGGAAGGGTTTAAGAATTATGAGTTCTTAATCCTAAAGCTTATACTTTTACATATTAGGACTCATTTGAATTTTATCTCTTTTTTTAGGAAGGTGATTAAATTTTAATGAATTAGGAGAAATTTTAATCACAAAATAAGATAACAGCAACTAGCAGATTCAATCAAATTTTAAGCTCTTTGCATGGATGCTGAATTTCTAATAATAAAATAAAACAGCAATTACCACTTAAAATTCTAAAATAGATTTCATCATTTTGCATGAAATAATTAGACCAATGGTTTTGCATAATACTATTTTTAACACTAATTATTTTCTGCTCACTGGTTCACTTGGTTGAAATGCTCTTACTTGTTTTAATGATAAATCAGCAACTTGGTTTAAGAAATGAAACAATGCTGGATTTCACACCAGAAAAACAGAATTAATAAAATTTTTAACATACTTTTTGCATGCATGAAATAATTAGACCAATGAGTTTCGTATGATACTCTTTAGCAGAATAAGTTTCTACGTACGGGTTTGTTTGGTTATATGCTCTTCTAGTGATAAAGAGTATTTTAAAAATAGGGAAATTACCAAAAACAACCACAAAATATCGGTTTTTTTCAATTCCAACCACGAAGTATTATTTTTAACAATTTAAACCACAACGTATCGAAAAAGTGCCAAAAACAACCACGCCGGACGGACGCAAAAAACCGCCGTCCGTCCGGGTCACTGTTCACGTGAACAGTGACCTATTTACGTTCGTTTTTCTCCGTTTTATAAATTAATTTTTAAAAAATACTAAATGATATTGGATTTAGTTAAAATTTTTATCACATATTTTCAACGTTATGAGAAGATAATTGCAAAAGTTTCGTGATTTTACAATACTTATATGATTTATTATAATTTTTTTACATATGTTTTATAAAATAAATATCTAAAATTATAATAAATCGTACAAGTGTTAGCAAACCACGAAAAATTTCATATTATCTACTCATAAGTTGGGAATATGTGATAAAAAATTTAACTAAATCCAATATCGTTTAGTATTTTTTAAAAATTAATTTATAAAACGGAGAAAAACGAACGTAAATAGGTCACTGTTCACGTGAACAGTGACCCGGACAGACGGTATTTTTTACCGCCCGTCCGCACTGTTCACGTGAACAGTAACCCGGACGGACGTGTTTTTTGCGTCTGGACGGGTACTGTTCACGTGAACAGTACTCATTTAAATTTTTTTTTGCTGTTTTATAAATTAATTTTTATAAAATAGTAAACGATATTGGATTTAGGTAAAATTTTTATCACATATTCACCACGTTATGAGAAGATAATCTGAAAAATTTCGTGATTTTCTAACACTTGTACGATTTATTATAATTTTAGTTATTTATTTTATAAAACATACATAAAAAAATTATAATAAATCATATAAGTATTGTAAAATCACGAAATTTTTCCAATTATCTTCTCATAACGTTGGGAATATGTGATAAAAATTTTAACTAAATCCAATATCATTTAGTATTTTTTAAAAATTAATTTATAAAACGAAAAAAAACCAACGTAAACAGGTCACTGTTCAAGTGAACAGTGACCCGGACGGACGGTATTTTTACCGTCCGCACTGTTCACGTGAACAGTGATCCGGACGGACGGCGGTTTTTTGCGTCCGTCCGGCGTGGTTGTTTTTGGCACTTTTTCGATACGTCGTGGTTTAAATTGTTAAAAATAATACTTCGTGGTTGGAATTGAAAAAAATCGATACTTTGCTGTTGTTTTTGGTAATTTCCCTTAGAAATAACAGCAGCTAGTTTAACAACAATGGAAATACACCGTAGTTAACAAAAAGGTTAGTTCTGGTGCATAAAAATGTGCTGTAAACTTTGTTACCCACGGAGCACTACCGCTTAACAATTCCAGCAAGGAGTTTCTGCAGATGTGTAACCACGTAGCCAAAGAATTTTCAGCACCCGCGGAGCACTACTCCTCCGTACAGTACCAGCTCTGGGAAAATAATAGAACCTGCAGAACAGAATCCACGTAGAACACCCAACGTACACCAGCAGCGCACTACTCCTCCAAACCCACTACGAAACAGCCTAATGAAACGATTAATAACCACAAATATACCAGCTAATCAGTAGCCTAAAACCATTACGAAAACAACTTGCCGAATTCGCACAAGACAGTAAGCAGCCAATACCCGAACGCAAACCAGCAACGCCTAACCAAGATGGAAAACGCTTTAACAACCATAATGTTAAACAAAAAACATAATAATCAACTGAGTACTTGAACGAAAATGAGTTAGCAGAAAAACGAAAACAACCAGCTTAGTAATGACCCAAAGTGATTTAGCAACGAAACAGATTATTAGACTGGTAATAGCACCAAGCAGCACAAACAACAGGATATCAATTTTGCATTCAACAGCTGTATTCAAAACGAGGGTCCTATTTTATATTTGGGTAAATTCCAAAAACCACCCTGAAGTATGGGTATTTTCCGAAAAAACCCTCGAACTAACAGTCGTCGCAGTCAAAACCTCAAAGTTTTAAAAACTAACAAAAAGACCCCTGGCGGGGGGCCGAATTGTAATTCGGGGGGCCGAATTGTAATTAGGGGGTCGATAGCCCCCCGATTGCCCCCCGAATCCGAAATTACACGGAATTTCGGGGGGCCGCATGAACAGTGCGGGGGGCCGCATGAACAGTACAGCCCCCGCATGAACAGTGCGGCCCCCCGCATTTTGTAGGCAGCCCACTCACTTTATAATTATTCTTCATTATTTTAAAATAATGTTTAAAAATATCAAATTATATTCAATTCACTTAAAATTTTTACCACATATTCATCACATCATAGGAAGATAAGGTAAAAATTTTCGTGATTTTTTAAGATTGTTTATGATTTAATATAATTTTTTATAAAATAATGTCATTAAAATTACAATATATCGCACAAGTGTTATAAAATCACGAAACTTTTTACATTATCTTGCCATGATGTATTGAACATGTGGTAAAAATTTCAAATAAATTGAATGTGATTTGGTATTTTTTAAAAAATTAAATCTTCAATTCTTCTTCAGACTTCAATTTGAGGCTTTAAACGATATATTCTGAGCCCGAAAAAGGCTGTCATGAAACTTTTTACCATATATTCATTACATTATAGAAATATAATATAAAAAGTTTCGTGATTTTTTAACATTTTTATACAAATTAATGAATTTTTTTACAAATTAATGACATCTTCAACTTCAAAGGGCCACAACTTTTGCTACGGGTATTCGATTGCAGCTGAAAAAATATCAAATTGAATCTCGCTCAGAGATCTACACACATTAATTTGTTACAACCCATGACAGCCTTTTTCGGGCTCAAAATATGTCGTTTAAAGTCTCAAATTGAAGTCTAAAGAAGAAATGAAGATTTAATTTTTTAAAAACTACCAAATTATATTCAATTTATTTGAAATTTTTACCACATGTTCATTACATCATGGCAAGATAATGTAAAAAGTTTCGTGATTTTATAACACTTGTGCGATATATTGTAATTTTAATGACATTATTTTATAAAAAATTATATTAAATCATAAACAATTTTAAAAAATCACGAAACTTTTTACCTTATCTTCCTATGATGTGATGAATATGTGGTAAAAATTTTAAGTGAATTGAATATAATTTATTATTTTTTAAAATTATTTTAAAATAATGAAGAATAATTATAAAGTGAGGGGCTGCCTACAAAATGCGGGGGGCCGCACTGTTCATGCGGGGGGCTGTACTGTTCATGCGGGCCCCCACACTGTTCATGCGGGGGGCCGCACTGTTCATGCGGCCCCCCGAAATTCCGTATAATTTCGGATTCGGGGGGCAATCGGGGGGCTATCGACCCCCCTAATTACAATTCGGCCCCCCGAATTACAATTCGGCCCCCCGCCAGGGGTCTTTTTGTTAGTTTTTAAAACTTTGAGGTTTTGACTGCGACGACTGTTAGTTCGAGGGTTTTTTCGAAAAATACCCATACTTCAGGTTGGTTTTTGGAATTTACCCTTTATATTTTTACTTCGGCACGTTATAAAAGGCTGTAAAAATTGATTTTCAACCAGGTAATAACTAGCAAGTTCACAGTTATCATATCAGCAAAAATATTATAAAGTAAACTTTCACAGATTTAGTTTTTACCTAGTTCTTTTCGGACAACTTATCAAACACCCTTAAAACTAATAAATATTCTGCAAAACAACCCTTCGGTATAGTCTGTTTAATCCCTTCAATGTTCAGGCAAAAAATCTCTTGCTGGAAAATAGTAAATAATAGACACGATAAACACCCACAACAATTTATTAGGAGCCCGATAACAAAGCGAAACAGTCTACCAAAAAGAAATATCAGAAACGAACAAAACCCTCTGCTGATATTCAAAACAAATTCGATGAAGTTTTAACAGGTTAATAGAAGATAATATTCGCAGCTTTTAAGAACCCAATATAACGTAACATATGCTGTAAAATATTAACGACAGCTCCAAGAAACAGCTTTAACAGATTAGTTATAATCAAAAACCTTATGTCGATGTTTAAAACAGATTCGATGAACTTAAATAGGATATTATGGGGTGCTGTTTGAAACTCAATAAACCAAAAAGGCAACTAAAAAAAAATCAGTAGACAAGGAAATAAAAAAACAGCAAATAAAAGATAAAATGCACCCATATTCATTAGCTGACTCTCATGGATCTGCAACAAAGTTTTAAAACAGGTTAGTAGGTGCTATTGTTATGAGCTAGAAGAACTAAATAAAGCAAGAAAGAAGTGTTGAAAATTGTATGAAAAGAGGAGAATACAGCAGCTTATAAAACAGTTTTTATGGAAAAATCCAAATGCTAAATTTCACCCAATTTTGCACAAAAATTTCAGCTAATATTTTCTAAAGAAAATGTAGCACTTGACATTTCTGGTCATGTAATCGTCCCTAAAATTCGTTGTATGAAATAAATTTGCTATAAATACAATGTACATTTTATTAGAATTTGGACACCGAAAATTTAAGAGTTTAAGAAAAATAGAGCGAAAAGAGGGAGTTAAAACGTACGCGATTTTAAGCAAAAATCGAATCAAATGACGAAACTTATCAAAGAAGCAACCCTGACCTAGTTGCCAAACACACCCTATGTTCTCTCTCTCTCTCTCTCTCTCTCTCTCTCTCTCTCTCTCTCTACCTATGTGAAAACCACTCTGCAGAGTACCCCTCCCCTCTTTTTCATTTCACTCTTCTCTCTTTATCTCTTTCTCCAGGCGATGATTCCCCTCCTCACACGACGCCGACGACGAGCTACTTCCTCCTCTCCATTTCTTCCGATTTCTTTGAAAAAGGTAAGTCTGTACGTTAGTTTATGGATTCCGGCTAAATAGGTATTGTTTCGTTGGAGATTTTTAGAGTTAGGGTTTCAGAAATTTGTTGGATTGATGCTAATGCGTGATAGAACGTTGTTTAAAAGTTAAAATGGATAAACTAAGGAAAAAACTAAGCACGTTTGATGAAAAACAGAATTCTAATTTGAAAATCGGCAATAAATAGGGCAACCTACGAATTTTGGAATTCTGCTATTACTTCCGGTCTTCTTTTATAAATTGACAATTCCATGTTAATCTAGACGTAATAAGATTTCCGAAACATGTTGAATCGTTGAAAACAGATAAGAATCGAGGAAGTTACGACCGTCCAAAAATTTGGACCTGGAACGGTTGTGAAATCTGATTTTTCAGTTTGTGTTATCGAGTTTTCCTAACGTGAAATAGGTTTAAGCTATTTGAATGGAGTTGGATTACGTTTTGCTTAGTTTATTAACTAGTACCGATGTAATGTGAATAACGGTTCGAATATACATGTTATAGGTTTGTAGGGCACCAAGGAAGACGCTCAAGGTTTGCTAACGTTCAACGGACCACAGGTGAGTTCGTATGCATGTGTTTGGCCCTTAAGGCCTACATCACAGAGGTACTATGCTTTTATGTTTTACGGGGTTTGTTGATGGGTAGATAGGTCAGAGAACACGTTTTAGGTTGTGAGTATTGTTTATGTTATCGTCTCGATGAACTGTCTATTTATGCTTCGAGAACTTGTTTACCATTTATGTTATGTTATATGCACAATGTATGTTCATGCATCACGTTTTTCAAGAAAGTCATGCAAAACGTTTTATGCACATGTTTTAAAGTAAGAAAGATAAAAATGTAAATGCAAAGTACGGTTAAATGTGGGACGGGGTTTGACATATGTTTTGTCCTTCTCTGGGACTAATGTTAAAAACCGTCCTTGCCGCAGACAAACATGTTATTTAATCCCTGGGACAAGGAAAAATTACCAACCCACGTCATGTACGTAATGTCTCTCACTCCCATATAAGCCCCACTTATACTAACATGTTCACTTCAACGTAAATGTAATGTAAAGTACATGTTTTGAAACGTTCATGTATAGCACGTGCATCTTTTGCATTTATATGATCTTATTGAGCTTTAGGCTCATTAGTTGAACTCTATGATGTAGGTACGGATCGTATGGATGAAGACTCAGAGCCTCAGGCTGATGTATAGGTGCGGTTGAAGGGACGAGCTTGCGAGGTTGGTTGTGCCAGTCAGATGAATTTTTGACCCGTGGGTGATGTCTTGAGGTTTGTGTTATGTTTCGAAGTCTTTTTGGATTTGTGTGTACGTTTTAAGTCTTTTGGATGTAAAGTTAGTTTAAGATTTGAAAAGAAAGAATACTGGAACTATTTTGAGCTTTTAGGCTATGCATGGATATGTTCGGTTTTTAAAGTCATCCATGCAGTTTGTTTTCGTAAATTCTGCTATGTTTTCAAACATGTTTTTGAGTTACATTTTCGAGTCGTTTTTTTGGGGTGTTGAAGTGTTTTATGTTTGAAGGAGTTTGAGAAAGTTTTTAGGTAGGTTTAATGTGAAGTGTAGGTGAAAGAAATGGAGAAAGGAGAAAGGAGGTGATAGGTGCAATATGGACGGCATTCTTCCTCCAAGTGTTGACCGAAATTCTCAGGTGTCGACCAGACTCGGAATGTGTCGATTCCCAGGATCGATCGATGCGAGTAGAGCCGATTGAGGTGTCGACCTGCCTGTGCAGGTGTCGACCGGTTAGTGTAAAAACTGACAGGGGTGTCGACCTCCAAGATCGACCTGTGAGAACAGAGTCAATTGAAGTGTCGACCTATCTGTGCAGGTGTCGACCGGTATGCACAGGTGTCGACCTGTTTGTACGAGTGTCGACCAATCTGTACAGAAATGTACAAAGTGTCGACCACCGAGATCGGCCTGTGTGGGCAGAGCTGTCTGAAGTGTCAACCGGCCTTTATAATTGTCGACCGACAGACACTCTTTCTATTTGGGTTATTTTGTTTAAAATTTTGATTTCAAGTAGTGCAACCATACCTCTAATGAAACTTTTAAACATGTTTTATGAGGGTTGTTAGAGTGTTTAAAGGCATCAAATCCGATTTCAAGTTTTAAAGACAAGTCGAAAAAAAAAATTTATGGGAAAAAGTCAAGTCTAAGTAAAGTCAAGTCTCGTAGCAGCCCTACGGTGTTAGGGTCGCTACAGTAGTGGTATCAGAGCTCCCGGGTTTTAAAAGTGGTTCTGTAAATAGTCTGACTGCGCAATCCGCCGCGTGAGATCGCTCTATCAACTGTAAGTGTTTAAGTTTCCGTACAAGTTTTAGTTTATTAAATTATGTTTATTGTTATGTATGGATTTTCTTAGAATGGTGAGAGGACATCAAGGAGAAGCCGACAAGGATGACGCCATCCGACAATTGACTGAGCTGGTTGGTGTTCAGTCACGTATGATGGCGAGAGAGGATAACGAGAACAATAACAACCACACGAATGCTCCACGTGACACTAGTGGAGAAAAGTTCTTTTGGCTCCAACCGCCAGTGTTCGACGGACAATCGACGGACCCAACTCACATGGAGGATTGGATCTGAATGACAGAAAAGATGTTCAGTTATGCGGAAGTACAGGAAAAAGTAAGAAGGTCACGTGTGCCGCGTTTCATCTCACCAAGGATGCTGGATTTTGGTGGGACACCGTACAGTCGATAACAACAGCAACAAAGATGACTTGGGACACATTCAAAATTTCTACGAGAAATACTTTGACCGTGGTGTGAGGAAGGGTAAGATGATTGAATTCGCTCAACTACAGGAATATGGATCGGTGGCCGAATACGTCCGCAAATTTGAGTCGCTTTCTCGCTATGCTACCCACTTGGTGGACATCAAGGAGAATAAGGTCCATCAATTCGTCCAAGGTCTAAAAATGGATATTTTACGAGGGGTTACGACAACAAGATTTGACAAGGCGCCGTATACAAAAGTCGTGGCCAAAACTCTACAGCTAGAGGCCATGAAGATGAAATTCTAGAAACAGAGGGAACCACTAAGGAAGTTCTTTCGGGAAGTTCCCCAACAACAACAACCACAATGGAACCGTGAATGGCAACCACAGCAGCAACAAAAATAGGGCGTGAAGAGGCCCAATGAAGCAGCTGCCAACCAAGACAAGGGAAAGAGACCACAAGGAGCTCCTCAACTTCCTGTATGCCCACTGTGCTAGAGGAGTCATGTTGGGGAATGCAACCTTTACACCAGCCGTTGCTTCAGATGCGACAAGGAAGACCATCACATCAGGGATTGCCCAATGCCGGATAGCAGGCCGAATATAGCTACCCCAAGAGTATTTGCGATGATTGAGGACGACGATGATGCACAACATACAGTTATCATAGGTACAATTTTGATTTGTAATGCACCTGCCTATACATTGTTAGACACGGGGGCCACTGTGACGACCTGGATCCCGTCAAGGCCGCCAAGGCTTAAGCCGTGAAATACATTTTGTTTGACACTTGCCCGTTCACATAAAATTTTTCATTTAATTTCCTTCATAAATTAAAGAACGGAATTAACCATTCGATCCACCTCTATCGACACTTAGAGTCTAACTTAAAACGTATTTAAAACGATTCGTCTAAGGACGGAAAACATCAATTGAGGCTTAGGACATCAAAACATGTGAAATGGCATGCATGGGGCGCGCCTAACATTCAGCGCGCGCCCCCCTCGCGCACCATGCGTGCATGTCGTGCACGCCCGTGCCGCGCGCATGCCGTGCGTGCCCATGCCGCGCGCATCGCACACCATCGGGCAGGCCTTACCATACTGCACTGCGCGCCTATCGCACGCCTCCCACGCCGCGTACCCCGCGCGCCTGCCGGGGGTCACCACCATGTGCCTACTTGCACCTGGCACGCGCGCTGCACGCCCAGTGCCCAGCAATGGCTGATCGATCGGCTGGCGAGCCGATCGATCGGCAATCGCTCTGGATTTTCACCAGGACAAACAATGTTTGGCCAATCGATTGGCCATGGGCGCCGATCGATCGGCGATCGCCCTGCTTTTCGTCAAAATTCCAGGGACTTTGCTGATCGATCGGCCATCATGCGCCGATCGATCGGCAGATGTAGGACAACAAGCCCCTGTGCGCCTTGCTCGCCCCGTTTGCGCGCCAACTGCGCGCCTGCGCTCCTAACACTTCTTCTTCCTCTTTTTCTCCTTCCTTTGTCATTTTCTCCAATAATTCCCTACAAACATCAACCATAAACATCCTCAAATCATCCTTAAACATTTCTACCTAAATACAACATTCATTTATTTGAAAACCTCAACCTAAAATCATCAGATTCTGACTCTTATCAACGAACTCATCTTTAATCAACAAATCCGACTCTAAGTCAAAATCGAATCCGAAACCTAATCCATTTCATCAATAACCAACACATAAGCGGAAATTATGAAAACTTCTCAAAAGTGAACCCATCTATAAATCCATCCAGAAAACCAACATCAGCATCGCTATTTTCAAGCTAGTTACTAATATTCCTAAAATAAACTCTCTATACATTTATCCATATCATTTCTACCTAACATACCCAAAATACCTATATATTCGTTCCCACGGGTCAAAATCGCGTCGACTGCACAATGCACTCCCACGGGCATCCTTCTTCAGTCTGTTCGTTCATTGTGTAGGGGAACGTCTTCCTCACCTTCCTCAAGTTCACATACACCATAAAGACGCCTATGAGATAAAACTCAGTAAGTTCTACGTAAATGACAATGCATGAACATGTATATGCAATTTTATAAATTCAGTCCGTTCATTTCATTTATCATTCCGTGACAGTCTTTGGTTATTGGGACATCGCTCGGCAGATGGATAGGGCACATCAAGCAGTTAGATAGCCTGCACCATCTGAAGGGAGGAAAATCCCCTCTCCACAGAACGCCAGGTCTGAACCTCTCTCCGATAACCACCATGGGGGTTGTTTACATGATACTTTCATTTCTTACATTTCTTTTTTCATGAAATCAATGCATAAATTCATTTTCATGTCATTTTATAAAACGATGATGCATGGATAATTGAAATGCATAACATAAGCATAAAGAACGTGAGTACTATCAAAACAATACATAAAAGTAACTTATAAAACAACTAAACCTAGGCTACCCATCCAAAAACATATAAACAACAGTCATTGCACCAAATTTCCTCAACAAAAAAAACTGACATATGGTGTAATCCTATTGGCCACAGTAAGTCACGAGAACTTACCTGGCGTCCTTAGAGAGCCGAGTACCGTCTGTAAGCTTCATTCACCTAGGACATTTCGCAATTGTCGTTATTAGAATCGGCCCTAAATGATTAATTTCCAAAGCTTACTAAAACTTCTAGCTAAGGCCATTTCCTAAAATTCTCAATTTACCTCACTTGGGCATTTCATCGAGCAATTCACGCTCACAATTTCTACAACCTAGCTTTAATGGAAATTTATATCGTTCAACCACCGATTTCAACCTAACTATCGATGAAAACTCTCAATCTACCGTCGAAAGTCAATAATACTGTAAACCTAACAATTTCTAACATAAACCTATAATATCTCAAAATCCTAAACAAAAACCCTAACTGTTTTCAACCCTAAAAATAAAAAACTAAAGGTCTAGAGTACTTGTATCATACCTAGGGCTTGATTGTGGAAGAGAAAACAAGAAGAAAATCACCGGAGGAGAACCGTCGTTGGCATGGAAGCAATCGGCGAAGGAGAAATCGCCAAGGGGGAAAAAAAAACCTCCTCCTTCCTTCTGCAGAATGAAAAATCGTGGGAGGGGGGGGGAGGGGTTTTGTTATTTTTTATAATATTAACTTGTCAAATTACCCTTTTACCCTTTAATTCAATTCTTTGCTTAATTCCTTATTTAGTCTATCGATTTGGTTTCTCCAAAATTTTCTTATTCCTCCAAATATTTCAATAAATTATTAGGGTTCTAATAAAACTTCCCGTTCACAAAACAAGCTTAATTTACTATATTTACAAAAATACCCTTGTATAACGAAAAAACTGGGTGTTACAGCCACACACTAGTTTATAGCATGAGATTTTGTGGCTAGGGAGAATCTATGGTTTGTGCTAGCAAACCAACCTTATAGCGTCATGCTACCGTCCGGAGAGTTTATGCACTCTGAACAGGCAGTGCAGGGTGATATAGTATCTGTAGGAGACTAGAAATTATATACAAATCTTATCATCATCGGTATGAAAGGATACAATGTAATTCTGAGAATGGATTGGCTGTTTAGACACCATGCCACCATTGATTGCAGGTCCAGACTTATGTATTTTTGGCACCAGAATGAGAAGGAATTTTCTTATCAGGCTATACCGAAGAAACATAAAATGCCTATTGTATCCTCCATAGAAGCTCAACAACTGATTAGATCAGGATGTGTAGGGTTTTTAGCCTACATGGTGGATACACGAAAGCATGGTGAGGTAGAACTTCAAGATATTTCGGTAGTTCAAAAATTCCCATAGGTTTTCTTAGATGACTTACCGGGATTACCACCGGATCGTGAGATAGAATTTGAAATTGAGGTGTGCCCTAGTGTTGGTATCTAAGAACTCGTACTGTTGGCTCCGATTAATTGAAGAGCTGAAAGGTCAATTAAGGGAACTAGTGGACAAGGGCTTTGTATGCCCTAGCTTCTCTCTGTGGGGCGCACCAGTCCTATTCGTTAAGAAGAAGGATGAGTCTCTGCGCAAGTGTATTGACTACTAAGAGCTGAACAAATTGACTATCAAGAATGAGTACCTATTGCCGAGGATCGACGACTTATTTGATCAGATTCAGGGTGCTCGAGCATTTTCTAAGATTGATCTGCGCTCGGGCTATTATCAATTAAAGGTCAAGGCGGAGGTGTAACGCCCCAGGGTTCTCCCCCAAACTCAGGCCGCTATTTTGCTCGCTCTTACAAATCATTAAACGAGGATTAAATAGTTTTTCGACCAAAAAAGTAAGTGGAAACGTAAAAGTTTGTGAAAACAAACATCGTTTCTTTCATAAAAATCTGAGAAGCATAACGTTTGATTGTTTAAAAACCAAAACCTGAAAAAAAACCCATTATACAACAAATCCAAACACTCACCAAAAGAGTTCTAAATCCCCTACATATACACTGTGAAACCCACCAGCCAGTTTGGGGGAGAAACCGTAAGAGAAATGGAGGAGAAGAAAATAATTTTTCTTTTTACTCATTAAATTTCGACCTGTACCGTTTTTTTTTTCTCTCTCCATATTTTTTTCACCGCCATAGCCCTCTCTCTATAAATTTCTCCTCCTGTTAAAATTTACTATAGAAAACCCTATTTTTTTCCTGAAGCTGCCACTCGCAAAGGAGAGAGAAGAGGAAAACAGGGAAATTAACCTTTACAAAGTCTACCCTTGATTCTTCACAAAATTTGACAACCCTAGAAGAATCAAAGGTACTCACTTATTGAAAGGAATGTTTGGACTCTTGAAATTATTGAGCTTTGACCTACGATGCTATGGTATTCTCTGTCAAGTTCAATTTATCACCTGTTTAATGTTTTCCTTTGGACATTTTGCAAGACTGATTTGGATTTTCAATTTTATGTCAAGTTTTACAGCATAGTATTCTGAATCAGTGTTTGGGTTTGAAATCTTGGTCGACACTACTCTCGTGGAGTTATTGAAATATGATCAGAGAGAATGATACCAAGTTATTGAATTAAAGTGTGGATTCATTGATTTGGATTATTGTACCATTTGTAAGTGCAATCGAGGTAGGAGTTTATTTTATTTTTAGTTAAGTATTATTATTTTTAATTCATTAATTAAATTCATTTATTTGGCATAAAATGTTCATTTAATTTGGTATTATTGTTCTTTCACACAATTATCAACTGCATTATTTTATCATTGATAAAAATTATGTGGTTTTAACTAGAAGTAATAGGACAGCTGAAGAGCCGTGTCCTTGGGCGCGAAACGCTAAACCTGATCAGGGTAATTATGGCGTGCGACCGCCTCATGTCGATATTTTGGCCTATAGCCCAATGTGTTCGGGGTCCGTGAGAGGCTCCATTTTCACCGATCATCTATTTAAATTGAAAACTGCATTTTTATTAAATTTCTGCATAATATTTTATAACTATTGGAAATAAACTCTATCCCTATTGAGTTTAGTCGACTCAACCCAAACAACTACTATTTTTCAGGATTCAGTAAAGGAGAATTTGATTATCGGCACGGGAGCAATCACCTTGTAGAAATTTCCTATTTTAATAAATTTTTCTTGAGGATGTATCTTATATTTTTTTTAGGGTGAATCACTACTGTGGATGTGTAAGCTTTGTTCTACTTAATTTACCATGTTATTTTATTGGACATACATTATTACATCATCTGGTGTCACTTGTTGGACTTGTTTATTTATATGTCCGGGCTCTGGCTTATATTAATTGGTTAATATTCCGCTGCGATTAGTGAAATTTAATGTTAAGGGTCGGACGATCTAGTCTTTTTCGGGCCGGGTCGTTCCCCGTTCTGTTGCAGGTCCCCTTTGGGGCGTGACAGAAAATTTGGTATCCGAGCCAGGTTGCCCATCTTGAAAAGTAACACTTATAAGATAGATGATGTGATGATGTACAAGAATTCTCATTATGAAAAAGGACGTAACAGAAGAACCGATTGGGTCAAATATGCTATTTGAAAAGCATCTCGAGATTGTTCGCTAGACAATGAGGATATTCCATATTTGTACATATGTTGTTTAGAATATTTGGAATTTAATGGAGAAGCAATAGGTGTACGCTTCGTAGATTGAGATAAGGGATGAAATAAGAGGATGAGAACTCTTTTGGATTAGTTTGTGGACATTTGAGATTATCTGAAAAATAAGAAATACATCTTATGATATAAGTATTGGTCTCTTTCAGAAAAATTCAAGACTTATATTGTCTTATTAGGAATTCTTTAGTCTGAGTTAGGGACTCTTGTTCGTAAAGAAAATATTGGTGAACATTCTCAATAGGTCTTCATTTTGTGTGTTTCAGCCCAAGTGTAGGTCTCTGCTGAAGTGGTTAAAGATTCTTGGATCAAGATTGTTATGAGAGAACCTTCAATTTTAGAAAAAAAAAATGATGTCAAGTTATAGAATTGTCTTGTGGTATTAAGGTGTTTGGTTGCGATAAATGAATGGTAAGTTTAGAAAGTATCAGAGTAATAAAATCTGTTTAAGACTAACGAAGATATAGTCCGGTTCTATTTTGTTGTTCAAGTATGAAGAATTTGACTTTAGAAATTGTTTCAATAAGTATAAGAAGAGAGATGATTGAAAATAGTTTATTATGATGAATATTAGGAGTGTAGAAGATTGGAGCATTTTGGTGGTATGTTCTTTTATTAGTGGTGACTTCCTTTAATGTTTTTAAGGCCAAGTTTAATGATTGTGGAATGTGTCGAGCAATCTTTTAGCAAAGAGAAACCTATTCAATGATAATGAAAATGATCAATATGATGTCATGGTTTTAATACCTATGATTAGATTGAAATTTCATTAGACTCATTAATATGAAGTTTAGTTTATTTAGCATGATATAACTGTTTGTAGAGTGTTTTGATGAGGATAAAGATTGGATGATAACAATGAATTGAGCAAGAAGAGCTAGCAGAGAAGTTCTTTTAAGTACTGATGATTTGATCAGACATTTAGTCACAAATGGTGCAGCAATTATTTTTCCCTTTATTAGATAAATTTATGGGATCATATTATTATCTTTATTTGGGAAGTAATGATAATAAAACTTGAATATTCTTTTATGAACTGGTGACAACAATGGTGAGTTAATTCACGTCTATGAATGTTATGATCATTAGACTCAAGTTGTCTACTAAAGTGATTAGTTTAGATAGATTAAATTGATTCAATCATGTGTAAGAACCAAGTAAGAGAACATTTAATGAGAGTTGATCGTTAAGTGAAGATTGTGATGATAGTCTGATTTGACCGTATATTGTTGAGGTTAGAGCATTTGGTTTATGTTTCTTGTTATTTGAGGTGACTAGGTAATAGTCAAGTGGTATCTAGAATTGTCAGTTTGACTAAGTGTCATGATGGTTATTTGTTATTTGAGATTGAGTATTCTGATATGTCTAAAGGATATGACAAAGTTTACGCCAACCACATGATTTAATATCTACTCATTTTGATTTCCTATATTGCTCAGACTTCTATTTCTACTTTTGTGATGATTTAAGTTGGGTTGAGTGAGCTTAAAGCCTTGTCGATTAAGTCACTGTATAATGATTATATTTGTTAAAATGCAACATATGAGAATGTTAGTGTAATTGTCTCCTTCCGTTGCGAGTTTAATTGTCAGTGTTAGTTACTCCTTTTTAAGAATTAAAGAGATATTTGATTAACAGATGGACTATGTATTTCATTTTGAATAATTTAAGATGACATTTTAGTGGATCTATCTCAGTTTATAGCAATGTTGGATTGAAAATGTTTGAAATGATGAGATCTGAGGACCTTAAAAGTTAGATCATCGATGGAAGAGACATCTAAGTTGACAATGTTCAATAGTGATTGATAAAAGTGATTTGTATAGATGCATAAGTTGTACATTTGGACGTGTGATAATGCAGCATTGTAGAGTTAAGGTATAAGTATTGTGAAGATTGAAGTATTGAAAGTGAACTTACCCCATTTATAGGTTAATGTTGATTTTAATAATCTTTTGTCGTCGTAAGACAAATTTTTCGTAAGGTATAAAATTAAGTTGGTTCATATGTCATTTCATTATGAATATTACTTTATTCAAAGTGATTAGAATCTTGAAACAAGGGGAAAATTTGATTATATAAATTTGGTTGTAATTTTACCTTGAAAAATCATACTAGTAAGTCAATGATATGAGAGTGTTTTAGTTGATACCTTAAAGATTTTATTTTATATTCAGTATTAGAAGATTGAGAGCGTCTTTTGACAAAAAGACCTAGAAGTGAAAGGTTGAGTCATTGATCGGGTGATTTCTGTATATAACTCTTTTGCGACATATCAAGGAGAGACTTAATAATGAAGTTAACGAAATATTTGGTCAGTTGGTACATTTATATTTTTCAAGAACAAAAATTATGAGATCAAATGACATTGTTAATGTAGTCAAATTTGGGATGGATTGTTATGGAACTGGATACAATGGAATGAGATGTGGTTGGACTTTGACTTATCATAGTCTCAAACTGAACGTTAAAAACGTGTTAGATTATTCAAGATTGCCTATTTGGAGTGGACATTTGGAGGCATTACGATGGATTTTGTTACCTATCATGAAGATTGTGCACGGGCATTTTAATGTCAATTTTTTTTTTGAATTGTTTGTCAACCATCATTTCGTCTGAAAGTGGATAAGTTTCTCTGTTTAAATTAAAAAGGCTTTTGTGGAGGACATCACCTAGTGCTATATTTTATAAAAATTCAAAGTTTATGTCTAAGTTTTTGAACCTATGCTGAGGATTTTGAGCAATGAAATAGCTTAGATTTGATTTATCACTTTACGATGAATGGATAGTCCAAGGGACACTTCACCCTTAAGGATATGTTAAGGACATGAGAATTAAGTCTTAGTTATAGTTGTGAATCATTTATTCCTTTTGTTGGGATTTTGCTAAGAAATGTTTATAAGATGTGATTTAGACATCTCACAGGTAATTACATGGACCGAGATATCTGTTAAGTGAAATACTTTTTATGAAGATTGACCTCAAATACTGTTAGGGCGTGAGATTAGAATTTTGCGTCATCGTGAATAATTTTGGTTTAGAGTTAGTGGGAGAATCACAGTAAAAGAGAAGCCACTTGAGAACTTGAATCGGAGATGAGAATAAAATATCCCCAACTATTTAGTGATGTGACCTTAATTGATCCAAATTTCGAGGACGAAATTTCATTAAGTGGTGGAGAATGTGAAACCCACCAGCCAGTTTGGGGGAGAAACCGTAAGAGAAGTGGAGGAGAAGAAAATAATTTTTCTTTTTACTCATTAA
This sequence comes from Begonia masoniana, assembly GCA_022432975.1. Lineage (NCBI taxonomy): Eukaryota > Viridiplantae > Streptophyta > Magnoliopsida > Cucurbitales > Begoniaceae > Begonia > Begonia masoniana. The sequence continues at coordinate 14,037,645 of CM039507.1, read as the reverse complement.
ATTTCCACCTGTACCGTTTTTTTTCTCTCTCCATATTTTTTTCACCGCCATAGCCCTCTCTCTATAAATTTCTCCTCATGTTAAAAATTTACTATAGAAAACCCTATTTGTTTCCTGAAGCTGCCGCTCGCGAAGGAGAGAGAAGAGGAAAACAAGGAAATTAATCTTTACAAAGTCTACCCTTGATTCTTCACAAAATTTGACAACCCTAGAAGAATCAAAGGTACTCACTTATTGAAAGGAATGTTTGGACTCTTGAAATTATTGAGCTTTGACCTACGATGCTATGGTATTCTCTGTCAAGTTCAATTTATCACCTGTTTAATGTTTTCCTTTGGACATTTTGCAAGACTGATTTGGATTTTCAATTTTATGTCAAGTTTTACAGCATAGTATTCTGAATTAGTGTTTGGGTGTGAAATCTTGGTCGACACTACTCTCGTGGAGTTATTGAAATATGATCAGAGAAAATGATACCAAGTTATTGAATTAAAGTGTGGATTCATTGATTTGGATTCTTGTACCATTTGTAAGTGCAATCGAGGTAGGAGTTTATTTTATTTTCAGTTAAGTATTATTATTTTTAATTCATTAATTAAATTCATTTATTTGGTATAAAATGTTCATTTAATTTGGTATTATTGTTCTTTCACACAATTATCAACTGCATTATTTTATCATTGATAAAAATTGTGTGGTTTTAACTAGAAGTAATAGGACAGCTGAAGAGCCGTGTCCTTGGGCGCGAAACCCTAAACCTGATCAGAGTAATTATGGCGTGCGACCGCCTCATGTCGATGTTTTAGGCCTATGACCCAGTGTGTTCGGGGTCCGTGAGAGGCTCCATTTTCACCGATCATCTATTTAAATTGAAACTGTATTTTTATTAAATTTCTGCATAATATTTATAACTGCTGGAAATAAACTCTATCCCTATTGAGTTTAGTCGACTCATCCCAAACGACTACTATTTTTCAGGATTCAGTAAAAGAGAATTTGATTATCGGCACGAGAGCAATCACCTTGTAGAAATTTCCTATTTTAATAAATTTTTCTTGGGATTCTTATATTTTTTTTAGGTGAGTCACTACTGGGGATGGGATAAGCTTGTCATACTATTACCATTTTATTTATTGGACCATAAGAAGCTTGGAGCAAGGAGCTTCCAAGGTAAGCTCGTTGAACAACGCCGAGGTTTGCGCCCCCAACCATTTCGTTCTAGCTTGGTTAGCTTGTATGAAGTGGATTTTGCCACGCTCTTTCTCCACTCTTTTGAAGCGGAAAACATCAAGAGTGGCCTTTAACCTATTCCTTTTAATCGGTTTTCCTCTTGGAAAAACCTTGGCCGGAAGCTCCATTGCGCACTCACCGTCCGCTTCTCGGAAAACAGTCCCCCCATACTTCAGCTGAACGATCTGGACCACGATTTTTTTCCCAGCACACACCTCACTCATACTTTCACAATATTCACCCTAACTTTTTCATTAAAGGTTCGCGCACGTTTCGATATTACTTTGAATATTTTTTCATTCTTGGATTTACTCGTATTTGTGTCCACTCGGACTAACGGTCTTCTTCGAGTTTCTTTAGGTCCTATTGCAGGTCGAGCACATCACTAATGCATGGCCGTCCGCTTCTTCCCAAACAGAATCGGTTTTCATTGCTCCAAATCAGTTTTCCACCAAATTCAACCATACCTCTAATCTATCTACATAAACAACTTAAACCAATCTATCTAATGTATAAACTTCCAAATTAGCAAGAAAAAACAGCCAAGAAATGAAATTTTCGGAGCTCTCACTTAAGGTTTCCCAAACCCTTCCAAAAACTCACTAAAACCCTCTTAAAACACTTGAAATCTTCATTAATATTCATCTAAAACTAAAGCCTACTATAAACTTTACGTTAAATCTTCCAATGGAGGTTACTAGGCATGAGAGGAGAGGCTTCAATGGAGGAGAGGGCTGCGTTTTGCGTGGAAGAAGAAGAAGAAGGGAGAGAGAGTTATAGGTTTAAATTTTGTCTTTATTAGGTTTAGCTCCCCACATCTTTGCTTAATTAAATTTTCACCCACATTATTTTCTCTCCTTATTGTTTGAACTCCTTTTGGTTACTTTTCTCAATACTTGTTCATTAAAAATTTCGTCCAAAATATACTTTACATTAATAAAGTATTTGTACACAATATTTTAGGGACAAAACGTACAAAATTTCGGGTGTTACACCTTAGATTTTTTTTTCAAACTCATTTTCTGTATTGTGTTTGTAAATGTTTTTTGACCTTTGACTTTAGTTTACATTTCATTACTATTTTGCATACTTGAGCTTATTTTTGTTTCTAGTTCATATATTTTCATGATAAGATCATGCATATCTGCATAGGTTTTGGATTGCATCATATATGTGCTATACTCCTTTTTGATAATGACTAATGGGGAGAGATAAAATGAAGAAAACTTGTCTTATTTTCTATAAATCTTTGTAAATATTTATGTGTTGGCATATTTTTTGGCAAACATATTTTAAAAGAATTTATATATTATTTCTTAATGTGTGATTTAAATCTATGGAAGATTGTTTCTTGCCATCCAAGAAATTATCTATATAATATTTAAATTGGGGTTGAATTGGAGATCTTGAAGATTAGGAATTTAAGAGATGAAAAGTAGTTACTTGGAAATCAAGTAGCTTTAGTATTTTTGCAAGGTCGGTTTTGATTAAAATCTTTTCAAAATTACGAATGGATTGTGACGAGATAAGTGATCACAACAAACAAGGAATACATTCCTAAATTATTGGGATCCGATTTGATTATATTGGCAGTACTTTCCTAAAATAGCACACGGAATGTCACACAAACCGAATTGATAAAATCAGTTTCCTTATTGTGTGCTATTCTAATTTGATCTATGATTTGAAGATTACAATTTTGTTAAGCTGAATTACAGCGAGATTCAAGATCACAGCAACAAAGGATTTATTTCTAAGTATTTCAAAAATTGATTTGAAGATGGAAATAATATTTTGAAAGCCGATCTGAATATTGTGGTTCTGTTAAGCTAGATACGAGATCACAGCGTTAGGATTCGTTCCTATTATTTAAGGATTCGTTTCAGATTTGTTTGCATGGGCTTTCCATAAATGTCACACCTAATGTCACAGATCCAATTTTGGGATTCGGTTTCTCTTATTCTGTGCGATCTATTTAAAGAGAATATTCAACGCATAGTATATTATGCATTGTTCCTGCACAGTTGAAGGCTACTGAAGCCATTATTCTTGAGAGCCGAAAGTCTTTATTCATTTGGTAGATTTATTCTTCACCCACGGTTTAGTATGGTGTATGTTATTATTCATTCGATCGTTGATTGAATGTATTCACACTGTTCATGTCTGGATCTGATGATATTCTGACTGTGTTGATTGGTTGTGTTGCGAAAAATCGTAATACGCAAGTGCACGTGTCGCAAAAGTAATAAAGTGTGTATAAGTACGAGTGTCGATCCTACGAGGAATAATTATGTTAAATATTGAATATCTAAATTTCAGTTTAATTTGAAAAGAAATAATAAGTTGATGATTTAAGATTTTAAACTAAAATAATTCAAATAAAATAAATTTAACAATTTAAATAATAGAATTAAATATAAAAGAGTAAGATTATATGATGAGAAAAATCCAGGGTTCGATTTCACTTAACTAATCCTATTATGAAACCTAATCCAAGTGATTAATTCCTATTCCTTCGTGTTGATGGCAATTTCACGAAAATATTCATCAATCTCTCTTGAGCAAAGACAAACTTATTCAATTAACGAATTATCACCTCTCGGTCTCTAATCCTGAGAATTAATTGAATACATTAAGATCAAGAAATTATATTACCACTCAAACGCCCTAACTATCTCTAGCCTAGGATCCTTTTTAGGCAATTTATTCAGTGCACGGTTAAATTCTCCGCTCTCGCATCCCGAACTAACCCTAAAGTTCTTAGTTTTGGTGATCAAGCAACTAAGCATTACGTTCAGAATAATTACTCAACACAGAAAAGGAACGGAAAATTAAATACTTGAATTAAGAAAAACAAATAATCATAGAAAAGTTACGTCGAAACCCTAGAACGAGAAGTTTAGTTCATGCTAAAACAAAAATAAACAACAATAATATTAAAGAGTTGCATAATGAAACAGTAAAAGGAAAAAGAAAAGAAAACTATTATGAAAATATCTGATCGCTCTTCTCGCCGTAAAATCGACTCGGTGTGCTCTCTCTCGCGCTGAATTGCTCTTGCCGAATTCCAAGTCCTCGAAGGCATTGCCTCGTTAGGTTTTTTAATGTGTCTTTAACTCGATCAACGGTTGAGAGTAAATCTGTCTCAGTGAACGGCTTCGATTAAAACAAATCCGGCTTCCAAATTTGTAAATGAATACGGCGATCGATCTCGGTCCTTTCTAGGCAATATTGGCTATTGATCGCTGCACTTTCTTCATAGATCGATGCGGGCTGTTTGGGGAATGGACGAGATCGATCGCGGCTTGTTTACGGATGCACAGAGATCAATCGAGGTTTCTCCTTAGGGTGTGTTGTAGCGACGATCTCTGGCTCTTTTAGTGAATGGAGCCGATGCTGCAGCCTATGGAGATCGACGCTGCTGTGGTTTCTCAAGCTCACTATTTCTCCATCACTTCTCTTCAGCTCGCATCAACTTCGCATTGTCATTCTGTTATTTGTTATTCCTGTTCTAATTAAAATTCTGCACACTTTGCACAAAATTTATCAAATTCCTTCCAACGCTGAGAATAAAACTTATCAAATCAAGTATAAAAAGTATAAATTAAGTGTGTAAAATACACTTATCAGGTTGCATCAAAGACACGGAATATAGTGTTACAGATGGTGTCACAATTGCATTTATTGTGTTCTTCATTGAAGCTCAGTCTCGGGAGGAGGCTGCCTAGAACTGGGAGGAGTTCTGATCGTGGAAAAGGAATTGTCATAACGGATTCAGGGAGGAGTAGCATCGCAAGGGGAGCTTGTCACATTTGCATTCCGGGAGGAGTCAATCTCAACAAGGGGATCTTGTTGCATTCAGATTATGTGTAACACCCCGAAACCGGACACGGATCGGTGCGATAGTTTGCTAACCAAACCCGGTTTAAAAAGTCGTTTAAAAAATTTGGTAGAATTTTCGACTTAAGACGATTAATAATAAATAGTGAAAAGTAAGTAACCCGACGTTATTGATTTAAAAATCTTTTCAAATACGAATGGGATTGGACGAGATAAGGATCACAACAACAAAGGAATAAATTCCTAAATATTGGGATTCCGACTTGATTATATTGCAAGTTAAGTACTAGTACTTTCCTAAAAATCGCACACGGAAGGTCACACAACCGAATATGAAATCATTTCCTTATTGTGTGCTATTCTATTGATCTATGATTTGAAGATTACAATTTTGTTAAGCTGAATTACAGCGAGATTCAAGATCACAGCAACAAAGGGATTATTTCTAAGTATTTGAAAATTGATTTGAAGATGGAAATATATTTGAAAGCCGATCTGAATATTGTGGTTCTGTTAAGCTAGATACGAGATCACAGCGTTAGGATTCGTTCCTATTATTTAAGGATTCGTTTCAGATTTGTTTGCATGGGCTTTCCATAAATGTCACATCCCAATGTCCAGATCCAATTTTGGGATTCGGTTTCTCGTAAGCTAACTAACTTAACCTAATACAAATCTCACATACCATCCCGAAGACATGGTCGAGACGCCCGACAACTGCCCGCACGACCACCTCGTGCATCTCCTACTGCTCCAAGTCCTGGCTCACTCACTTAGCTCACCTGTAACCGCGCATCATTACCTACACCACAGAACACGCACACACACGTAAGCTTACGCTTAGCAAATAGAGGACAACAAATACCAAACATACACTATGCACACCACAACTCTCACACAATCCTAACACATGCCGTTCCACCCCCAACATCTTTCGTAGCAAATCCACTCACAACATCTTACGTATACTCAGTCAGGTGCCTCTTGCAGAACCTCTCGGAAGCTTGCCATATTTCAGGACACTACTTCGCGACGAGGAACCACTGCATATCTTTTGTGGAAACCTCCCGAAGCTTGCCATATTTCAGACACTACTTCGCGACGAGGAACCACTGCATATCTTTTGTGGAAACCTCCCGAAGCTTGCCATATTTCAGACACTACTTCGCGACGAGGAACCACTGCATATCTTTTGTGGAAACCTCCCGAAGCTTGCCATATTTCAGACACTACTTCGCGACGAGGAACCACTGCATATCTTTTGTGGAAACCTCCCGAAGCTTGCCATATTTCAGACACTACTTCGCGACGAGGAACCACTGCATATCTTTTGTGGAAACCTCCCGAAGCTTGCCATATTTCAGACACTACTTCGCGACGAGGAACCACTGCATATCTTTTGTGGAAACCTCCGAAGCTTGCCATATTTCAGACACTACTTCGCGACGAGGAACCACTGCATATCTTTTGTGGAAACCTCCGAAGCTTGCCATATTTCAGACACTACTTCGCGACGAGGAACCACTGCATATCTTTTGTGGAAACCTCCGAAGCTTGCCATATTTCAGACACTACTTCGCGACGAGGAACCACTGCATATCTTTTGTGGAAACCTCCCGAAGCTTGCCATATTTCAGACACTACTTCGCGACGAGGAACCACTGCATATCTTTTGTGGAAACCTCCCGAAGCTTGCCATATTTCAGACACTACTTCGCGACGAGGAACCACTGCATATCTTTTGTGGAAACCTCCCGAAGCTTGCCATATTTCAGACACTACTTCGCGACGAGGAACCACTGCATATCTTTTGTGGAAACCTCCCGAAGCTTGCCATATTTCAGACACTACTTCGCGACGAGGAACCACTGCATATCTTTTGTGGAAACCTCCCGAAGCTTGCCATATTTCAGACACTACTTCGCGACGAGGAACCACTGCATATCTTTTGTGGAAACCTCCCGAAGCTTGCCATATTTCAGACACTACTTCGCGACGAGGAACCACTGCATATCTTTTGTGGAAACCTCCCGAAGCTTGCCATATTTCAGACACTACTTCGCGACGAGGAACCACTGCATATCTTTTGTGGAAACCTCCCGAAGCTTGCCATATTTCAGACACTACTTCGCGACGAGGAACCACTGCATATCTTTTGTGGAAACCTCCCGAAGCTTGCCATATTTCAGACACTACTTCGCGACGAGGAACCACTGCATATCTTTTGTGGAAACCTCCCGAAGCTTGCCATATTTCAGACACTACTTCGCGACGAGGAACCACTGCATATCTTTTGTGGAAACCTCCCGAAGCTTGCCATATTTCAGACACTACTTCGCGACGAGGAACCACTGCATATCTTTTGTGGAAACCTCCCGAAGCTTGCCATATTTCAGACACTACTTCGCGACGAGGAACCACTGCATATCTTTTGTGGAAACCTCCCGAAGCTTGCCATATTTCAGACACTACTTCGCGACGAGGAACCACTGCATATCTTTTGTGGAAACCTCCGAAGCTTGCCATATTTCAGACACTACTTCGCGACGAGGAACCACTGCATATCTTTTGTGGAAACCTCCCGAAGCTTGCCATATTTCAGACACTACTTCGCGACGAGGAACCACTGCATATCTTTTGTGGAAACCTCCCGAAGCTTGCCATATTTCAGACACTACTTCGCGACGAGGAACCACTGCATATCTTTTGTGGAAACCTCCCGAAGCTTGCCATATTTCAGACACTACTTCGCGACGAGGAACCACTGCATATCTTTTGTGGAAACCTCCCGAAGCTTGCCATATTTCAGACACTACTTCGCGACGAGGAACCACTGCATATCTTTTGTGGAAACCTCCCGAAGCTTGCCATATTTCAGACACTACTTCGCGACGAGGAACCACTGCATATCTTTTGTGGAAACCTCCCGAAGCTTGCCATATTTCAGACACTACTTCGCGACGAGGAACCACTGCATATCTTTTGTGGAAACCTCCCGAAGCTTGCCATATTTCAGACACTACTTCGCGACGAGGAACCACTGCATATCTTTTGTGGAAACCTCCCGAAGCTTGCCATATTTCAGACACTACTTCGCGACGAGGAACCACTGCATATCTTTTGTGGAAACCTCCCGAAGCTTGCCATATTTCAGACACTACTTCGCGACGAGGAACCACTGCATATCTTTTGTGGAAACCTCCCGAAGCTTGCCATATTTCAGACACTACTTCGCGACGAGGAACCACTGCATATCTTTTGTGGAAACCTCCGAAGCTTGCCATATTTCAGACACTACTTCGCGACGAGGAACCACTGCATATCTTTTGTGGAAACCTCCCGAAGCTTGCCATATTTCAGACACTACTTCGCGACGAGGAACCACTGCATATCTTTTGTGGAAACCTCCCGAAGCTTGCCATATTTCAGACACTACTTCGCGACGAGGAACCACTGCATATCTTTTGTGGAAACCTCCCGAAGCTTGCCATATTTCAGACACTACTTCGCGACGAGGAACCACTGCATATATTTTGTGGAAACCTCCCGAAGCTTGCCAAAGCTTGCCATATTTCAGACCACTACTTCGCGACGAGGAACCACTGCATATCTTTGTGGAAACCTCCCGAAGCTTGCCATATTTCAGACACTACTTCGCGACGAGGAACCACTGCATATCTTTTGTGGAAACCTTCCGAAGTTTGCCATATTTCAGACACTACTTCGTGACGAGGAACCACCGCCAACAGACCACTTTCAATCCATATCGTACTCACATTTCAAAACCATGTTTAACCACAACCAAACATTTAAAACCATGCTTAACCACAACCAAACATTTAAAACCGTGCTTAACCAAACAAAACATTTAAAACCATGCTTAACCACAACCAAACATTTAAAACCATACTTAACCAAACATTCAAGCAATCAAATCAGAACAAAGCAACCAAACAAGCAAACAATCTCAAACACTAACAATAACAACCCAGCAATTCATCAAACATTATTCAAACACTAACAATACACTATCAAACAATAAATCCTACCGTTCTGTGGTGTAGGCCCGAAGGCAACAAACACACGTCCACTACTTACCTGAACTCCCGCACGTGTTGGCTCACTCTGAGTATACAATTCACTCGCTCGTTAACCTAGCATATTAATGAAAAAATCACTTAAAATCATTAAAACATAAACTAAAGGATATTTACTAAATTTCTCACACAACCAAACTAACTTTTCAAAATAAAAACTCCAACACCCGATTTTTCACCAATTTCCACCGTCTAACTTCAATCGGTCATAACTCTCTCGTTTTTCAACAGATTTTGATGTGCCACCCCAATTCGGAAACCTCTACACGTCTACTATCCATTGAAATGCTTAAATTAACCAAACAAAACACTTAGCCAATCCGAAAATGCACCAACAGATTCGGCCCCCATTTTGCGTAAAACCCGGTTTTGCACAATTTCACCAATTCACTCCTCTAACCATCTAAACAATCTAAACTAACCTATCTAAAGCTTAAATAACCAAATCTAGGAAGAACACTCATCCAAGAACCCAAAATTCGGAGCTCTCAAGCTAGGGTTTCCAAACCCTAACTAAAACTCACACAAACTCCATCAAAACACTAAAAATCAACCCTAAGTTGCATCAAACCTAAAACCCACTTAAACTCTTACCTTAAAGCTTGAGAAAATGGAAGATTGAAGGAAGGAGATACACTTCAATGGCTGCCACGATTTGGAGAAGAAGAAGAAGAGAAAAATTGATTTTTCACCTTTTTACTTTTCCCTTTTTATAAAACCAATTCTCCACCTTTGATTTTCCTCCTCACAACTTTTAAAATTAAAAGTTAACCCTCCCTTTTTCTCTCAAGCTTTCAACGCCAAAGACCTCCCTCATCACTCATTATTGCATGTAATTTACTTTGAATTTTCAACAATTAATTCCTATTGGTCCACTTGTTGTTTTGACTTTTCAAAATGTGTTTGTTTTGAATTTTCAACTCACTTCTCCTTCAACTTTTCCAACGTGAACCGCTCTTTTAATCCCTTATTTTTACATTTCATTTTCATCACAAACTCTTCATTCCTATTGGTTGTTAGATACTTTTGACTTTTCAACCACAAATTCCTATTGGTTCATTGTTAGTTTGACTTTTCTTCAATATTTCAAACCTATCCTTATTTGATTTGTCAACTTCATTCTTCTTCCTTTTTCATTATTTCTAAACCTTTCATTACTAAACATAATCCCTCTAAACCATTACTCTTAGGCCTATATGCGTTATAGAAAAATCTCGGGTGTTACATTATGGGAGGGATCAATTTCAAGACAAGGGAAGCTCGCAAAAACAGATTCACCGGAGAAGTTAGGAAGAGGCGGCGACAAAGAAAAGAGGGTGTCTTACTTTGTGTTAGACCGAGTGTCTTATAACTTTGTGAACTCAAAGAATTATTTTTAATTTTGGGCGTGGCCCTGCAGACGTAGGTAATTATCGAACTGCGTTACCAACCTCCTGTCTCTTTACTTTCTGCATTTTATTACCGTTCATTATCGTGTGTATTATCGGTGTCTCACCTAGTGTTCCACGACACCGCATAACTAATCACCATTTTTCAATCTTTATGATGAGCATATACTAAGGGGGAGTATACAAGTGATCATAAAATCTATGAGACTTTTTCAGCTAAATGTTTAACTTAGAATAAATATAGTCATCAACAGAAATTGAGAGATTGTTAGCTTAATGGTATCAAACTCATTTATTTTAATGATGGACAAATTAGTTCATAAGTTCTAAGTTAATGAGAATTGAAACATATTTACTTTGAATTCTCTTATATGATTATTTACACTGAAAATATCTTTGTAAATAAATATTTGAAGTTTCTAGTGTATTTTTTGAGGATATGCAGAACAAATAGATTTTACACTTAAAATTCACTTAGAAAAATTGACTGCTGGGGGAGCCCAGTCCCAACTTATACATAAAACTATAGAGCTGCGGACTCCCCGTGTCGATGGAAGTTCATGTTGGATAGTTCTTAAGTAAATTACGGAGTCCTGCTTTTAAGAAGAATTCTTAAAATGCAATATTGGTGGAGTCCCAGTCCCGAGAAGTTGTATAAGTCGCAGAACCAAATTGCAGAGTCTAGATGTAAATTCTGGAAGCCCGTTTTCAAACATAATGCTTAAAATGTAATGTTTAAAGAGTCTGTGATCAAACAGGTGTTCTAGGTGCGGGAAACCACTTTAGAGAAATTATTCATACTGAATAGTTTGTGAGGCCCGGTCTCAAAATGCAGAAGCCCGCAGCAGGATCTCACAACCAAAAATGCACAGTCCAACTTCCTCTTTGATGTGTCTAACGGATAGTTCACAGAGTCCCATGTCGTACATATGAAGTCTTGCTCCTCGTAATTTTTTGAAGAAATCTACAAATAGAAGCTCACTTCAACAATATACACCACTTTGCGCAATTTCTACCAAAGTGCTGATAAATTTCTGTTGAAAAGAGCTTATTTTTTTCTGCGTTAATCTCATCTCTAAAGCTTTAACTTATGATTCCAAATAGTGAGAGTGTTCTCTTTTTGTTCCTCGACTTTTAAATACACTATATTGTATCTTGGTGAAAGACTAAAGGGTGACACCCGAGATGAGTTAGTATAAGACTTTGATTGATGCCTAGATCCATCAAATGAAACCAAAAGATTGAGTTGGGAAGAAATATTCAAGGAGAAGTCTGCAAATGCCGATGACGGCATAGTTGGTCAAACCACGTTAACAAATTATTTTACGTTCTCTTACTTTTTTTCTTTAGCATTTTGCTTGAGCTAATAGTTGATATTAAGTCACCAAATTAAAATGATAAGCTCCAATTTGGTAATAGCAAACTAACATTGTTGTTAATCAAGAAAAAATTTTATTAACCTAATTCACCACCGCCTGTCAAGTTAATTCTATCGTACAACTTATGTTTATAATTTCCTTTGACTTTAGTAGTCCAATATGTTAACCTGTATTTTTTCTGTTAGGCATAGATGAGTAGAGGTGGTGGTAAATTTGACAGACTTATATGCCGAGATGAGATGGCCGAGATACAAGAGGCCGTGAGAAATCTGACAAAGTCTGTGGCAAGAGGTTTTGCACTGATGGGTGATAGACGAGAATCATTGGAGACTCAGATACTGACGAGATTCAAGAAATGTAGGCCACCAACACGGCGAACAAGATCCTTATGCGGCTGAGGAATGACTGAAACAGATAAACAAAAAGTTTGTTTTAGCTGGAGTACCTAATAAAGTGATGATTAAAGTGATTGTGAGTCACTCTGAAGAGAAAGTAATTGATGGTGGAACATGTTAGAGAATCTAAAAGACAGCCCAAAACATGAGATCAATTTGAGATCATATTGTTGGAATGGTTCTTTCTATTGGTGATCAGAGAAACTAAGATGGATGGACGTAGGGAATTGAGATACAAGAACATGACATTGGCAGATTATTAAGCAAAATTTAAAGACTTGTCTAAATATGCCAGTCAATTTTTCTCAAATGAAAATAGAAAGGTTTTAACAGCTTCGTTAAGGTGCGAGCTTCCTATTTTCAGTCGATTGGTAGTACGTAGGGGTGTTCAAAACCAACTCAAACCGGTGAACTGGACCAAACCGATTAATTTGGTTGGATCGGATCAGTTTCAAAAATCAAAGAATCGAAACAGTTCTATTTTCTATGAATCAAATTTATCGATTTGGTTTTCAGTTTAGCAAATTAAAAACAGACACTAACTTAACCAAACCAATATTTTATTGTTGAGTTATATATTGATTAGTTTTGAGTTTTGATAATGACCATTATAGGTTTATTTCCTAACTTAATATTTTGGTTTAATTTTATACTTTCAGGTTGTAATGTTTAATTAGATATATTTATATTTCTTTCAATTGAAATTAAAGTGTTTGTTTTTTTTTTTATTTCCTTCTCTTTTCGTGTGAAAAACTTGTATTTTGAATTAGGATTAATATTAATAATGCAAAGAAAATTTTCTTAAATTGGAAAGCAAATTGATTTTTATAATATTGTTTCGCCTTTAAAGTTATTTTCTTAAATTTATATTGGTAAAAGTACATTAATTGTAATATACAAAAAAAAAATATTTATTATGAGTAGAAACAGAACTGAACCTTAACCAAATCAGAATTTTTTGTTGAATTCATGTTTGGTTTTTACCATCAAAAATTCTAATTTCTGCTCTAAAATTACAAGAATTGAAACAAATTGTTTAGTTTCATTCTATGATAGACTCGAACCGTGAACACACCTAGTGGCACTAAGACTTGCATCATATCATAAGATAGTTGAGTATGTCATGGGGTTGAACATGAATTGGCCAATGGATTTGAAGATTGGAAATCTAAATCGGAGACAAAAGTTAGAAAAGAAAGTAGTAGTAGCGGAGCGATAAGTGAACAAAAGAAGTCTAAATTAGCTTTACAAAAATTGAAATTAAAGTGTTTGTTTTTTTTTTTTTTATTTCCTCTCTTTTCGTGTGAAAAACTTGTATTTTGAATTAGGATTAATATTAATAATGCAAAGAAATTTTCTTAAATTGGAAAGCAAATTGATTTTTATAATATTGTTTCGCCTTTAAAGTTATTTTCTTAAATTTATATTGGTAAAAGTCAAAAAAAAAAAAATATTTATTATGAGTAGAAACAGAACTGAACCGTAACCAAATCAGAATTTTTTATTGAATTCATGTTTGGTTTCTACCATAAAAAAATTCTAATTTCTGCTTAAATTACAAGAATTGAAACAAGTGTTTAGTTCATTCTATGATAGAATCGAACCGTGAACACACCTAGTGGCACTAAGACTTGCATCATATCATAGATAGTGAGTATGTCATGGGGTTGAACATGAATGGCCAATGGATTTGAAGATTGGAAATCTAAATCGGAGACAAAAGTTAGAAAAGAAAGTATGTCGCGGAGCGTAAGTGAAACAAAAGAAGTCTAAATTAGCTTACAAAAATTGAAATTAAAGTGTTTGTTTTTTTTTTTTTTATTTCCTCTCTTTTCGGTGAAACTTGTATTTTGAATTAGGATTAATATTAATAATGCAAAGAAATTTTCTTAAATTGGAAAGCAAATTGATTTTTATAATATTGTTTCGCCTTTAAAGTTATTTTCTTAAATTTATATTGGTAAAAGTCAAAAAAAAAAAAATATTTATTATGAGTAGAAACAGAACTGAACCGTAACCAAATCAGAATTTTTTATTGAATTCATGTTTGGTTTCTACCATAAAAAATTCTAATTTCTGCTCTAAAATTACAAGAATTGAAACAAATTGTTTAGTTTCATTCTATGATAGAATCGAACCGTGAACACACCTAGTGGCACTAAGACTTGCATCATATCATAAGATAGTTGAGTATGTCATGGGGTTGAACATGAATTGGCCAATGGATTTGAAGATTGGAAATCTAAATCGGAGACAAAAGTTAGAAAAGAAAGTAGTAGTAGCGGAGCGATAAGTGAACAAAAGAAGTCTAAATTAGCTTTACAAAAATTGAAATTAAAGAAAGAAAAAGGTGAGAACAGAGGTGCTTCTCGAGGAGGATCTTGGCAGGTTTAGTGTTATTATTATGGGGATTTTGGACATGTGAAGCGTGATTGCCCCAAGTAAATTGCGTAAGTGACTTCTAGATCTAAGAGGAGTAAGCAATTCAATACTTATGGTGCACCTTCATCCTCTGGTTGGCCAAGTCATACACGATCTAGCAAACTTGGAGGTAATTTAGGACGAGTTGTGAAATTAATATTTTGTTCCGGTACTAATTTAGCGAGGACTTGTAGTACTTAATTTAGTGTCTTATCTTTTTAGTTTAACTTATGGTACTCATATCATAGGTGGTTATTATTTATTGAACGCACTTAATTTTTTGGACTTATATTATTATACTATCTAATGTCACCGTTGAACTTTTTTTTTCTTTTTTTTTTTGTTTTTTGGCAATGATTTCTCTAACTTATTATTTATTTTATAAATCTTTTATTGCGAGTCATTTAATTATACTGATAGCTTAATGTTTAAATTCTTTTGACAATTGGATCTTTTTATATTTCCATCGTGGTCTCATTTGAAGTCGTGAGAACATTTGTCATTCAAACATGTTCTAATTGTATTTTTTTTAGCCCTTTTTTGTATTTATATTTTGATATCGAGTAATATGCTATCCGGTCAAATTTAGAGTTTGTTACGTGTATTTCATTGATATAATTGTGCCAAAAAGATGAAGACCACGTATAGGTAGCCAGAAAACCAATTTCAACAGTAGTCATTTTTTAGTAGATTAATGTCACATTTAGAATTTAACTTTCTTTTTATGAGTATAACGTGAATATAAAGTTAATATTATATAGATGATGCAAGAACATGTCATCATTTCTCCCAACGTTGTGCAATTTATTCTGAAATTGCAAACTAAATCTTATTTTATGAGTTATAACGTGAATAAAGAATAATTTGGTATTATTGTAATATTGTTTTAAAAATCGCTATAAGTTTTATTTAAAAATAGCCTTAGAGACCAAAATGTTGTTGAGGTTTGACTAATTAACTTGATATGTTATGTTGTTGAGTAACCACCATTATGGCCCATTGCAATTTAGGGATGTTCACGGTTCTCTTTGATTTAATTTGATTCTATGAGAGAATCGAACCGAAATGATTTATGTTAGCTCTAGTAATTTTAGAACCAAAATTGAAATTTTTTATGGTAAAAATTGAACTTGAACAGAACCAGATCTTTTCTTTTGGTTTCAGTTTGGTTTATGTTTTATTCATAATATAAAATATATATATATATATATATATATATATATATATATATATATATATATATAATTTAGATATCAATATAAATTTTAAAAAAATAACTTTAATTGAAAGAAATGTAAATATCTCTGATAAACAATAAAACTTAAAAATATAAAATCAAACTAAAATATTAAGATAGAAAACAAATTTATAATGTCTATTATCTACATAGTACCTACCTATATAAAAAAAGACTGTTTTGAGAATTTCTTTTAACAATTTTGATTTAAAACAATTCATTAGACAATTAATTTTATTAATGGTCGTCAATAATTAAAGCAAGAGTGTACTCTTTTCCCTTCAGGCTTCAACAGCCACCAACTATTATTTCTTTTAAAAATTGAATTTAAAAAAATTCATTAATGTTCATCGATTAATTAAAGCAAGATTATTTCCTCAACAGCCAAGCGTTTCTTTCTGTTAATGCTCATCAATTAACAATTAACTGAATCAATTATTATCATCAAACAATGAAACGTAAATGAAATTCAAGTAATTTTAGGCCACATCCAACAAAGAGAAGGCCAAACGTCAATGAATTAATTCTATAATTCTCAATTTTATTAGATAATATAATAATGGGAATTATAATTGTAATGATAATGATAATTAAATTCGATTTAAAGTTAAAATGAATCAATTCTATGATTAACGACTTTTATTTGATAATATAATAAAGAGAATTAATAAATATAATAATAAGGGTTTAAATCATTTTAACCCTCGAAATTTGGGTTTGGATTAAAAAACCCCTCAAAGTATGTTTATGTTAAAAATCTCTGGCGGTTAACCGATAAACCCTCGTTCTGAAATTTACACATAGAACAGGGGACGTCTCTGTTTTCTTTTTGGTAATTTATTAGCGGATGAGCCGGCCTTACTCAACAAGGAAGCCTCCTCCTCAGAGAAAGATGTCTCCGACACCGGGCAAGAACCACTTTTTTGATTGTTCTTGGTGGTCCCTTGTTCTCCCACCCTATTTAAGGAGGCTCTCGCCCTCCATTATCACCACCTCACAGTTCTCTAACTCTCTCAAACCTCTCTACTTTTGTCTTACTCCAGAGAATTTTCGTTGTATAAGCGACGACGATGGATTCTGATTCACCTAGAGTAGTTGATTTAGACGAGCCAACAACTTTTTATGTCGATCTGGATTGGTATTCGCACACAACTTATGACGACCCCAGACCCGATCAGGGTCGAAGAGCCTCACTCCGGACATTTAAAACGTGGACTATTTTTTTTTTTAACTTTTACTTTTAAAATCTTGACAGAGAAAACCTTCTCTAGAATTGAAGACTGGAAGACATATTAAAAGGCATGATAAATCGGATGACATATTTAAAACTAGAAGACAATTAAAATCGGACTACAGAAATAGATGAAAAACAGGAAGACAGAAGTGGACGACATTTAACTTTTACTGAAATGGACGATAGAGATGAAAGGCAGAATGGACGACAAAAATAAAAGACAACAGATTTAGACGGATAATTTGGACGACGTTATCGCCCACGACTTTGGACGATAACTTCGGACGACGTTACCACCGATAACTTTGGACGACTATTTAAAGAACAGAATGGACGATGTTAAAACAATAAAGTAGGGTTTTTGGTCGACAAGACACAGCACTTGAAGAGCTATGACCCACAACAAAATCGGTCGAATTGACCACGGTAATGAAATTGGTCGAAGTGACATCGGTGATGAAATCTGGTCGAAGTGACCTCGGTGCTGAAATCGGTCGAAATGACATCTGTGATGAAATCGGTCGAAGTGACCTCTTTGCTGATATCGGTCAAAGTAACCTCGGTGATGAAATCGATCGAAGTGACCTCGGTGCTGAAATCGGTCGAAGTGACCTCAGTGATGAAATCGATCGAAGTGACCTCTTTGTTAAAATCGGTCGAAGTGACCTCGGTCATAACATTTAACTGAAAATTTATGAAAAAGGATTCTAATGCGTTTGGACGACAGAACTGGATGACAGGAGTCGACGTTATCGCCCACAACTTTGGACGATAACTTTAGACGATGAAATAGTCAGCAGAATGAACAACAGAAATGGACGACTGAGAAAGTTGGAAGACTTGAAAAATCGAAAGACACATATACTCCGCCGATCGATCGGTTACCCCAGGCGATCGATCGGCTACATCTCTGTTTGACGATTTACTTCTTTTGACACAGAAAGCTTTAAACTAAAAAAAAAAATTGATTCAAAACGAAGTTTTAAAACATGCTTGAAAACATGACAGAAGTTCAAGAAATCTAACTACATGGATAGCTCTAAAACCTGAAACAATCCATGAACAACGTAAATGAAAATCCCAAACGATTCCAATATAGAATATAACTGTCAGAATAGAGGTTTTAAAACTTCAACACTAAAACCTATACATTACTAAAAATCCCAACAGAATCCCAACAGAGACTAAACAAACATGACCTTCATTTTAAAAACTTCACCCTCGGGTCAGAGATGTGTCTAGCTGCCGCAACCACCCCTGAAAGCTCGTGCCACAAACCACCAATTCGTCGGTCTGAGGCTCAAAATTCTCGTCCACGGGGTCTTTACCTACATCAGGGAGTTCAACTATGAGCCTAGAGCTCAGTAAGAACATACCATGCAGTGATGCATATGCTATGCATGAACTTTTGAAATACATGAACATTACTTTACATTACGGTCAAGTGCACAAGAGGTATAAGTGAGGCTTATAGAGGAATTGGCACAACAGGGGTGCACTATCAGGCACATAACAGGGGTGCACTATTAGGCACATAACAAGGATACATAACAAGTACATAACAGGATGTCAGTTCTCATCCCACACTTAACCGTACATTACATTACAAGTTTTATCTTTCTTAACTTCAAACCTCGTGCATAAAACATTTACATGACTTTCAAGAAAACGTGTATGCATGAACTTATATGGTGCTTAAACATAACATAAATAGGCGACATAATAACAAAGCAAGACATATAACATAAAACATTCAACTTAGAACGTAATTTACGACCTAGCTACCTGACCACAACTCAGACAAACAAAACCCTAGTATCTCCGTGTTGTAGGGCCTTAAGGGCCAAACCTACGCGTATGAACTTACCTGTTGTCCGTGAGTTGTAGCTCCTATATATGTCATCGGCGATTCACGAACCTATACCATGCCCAATCAGACATTAACCCTAAACTTCAACAAAACTAATAAGTAATTAACTTAAACTCGTTAACTATCTTAGAGGGTTACCTTTACTGGGGAAAACAGGAAAAAGTTAGAGGTTGAAAATCGTCGGCGTGGAGAGGAGGTTGTCTGGTTTGCGTGAAAGAGAGAGAGTAGCAGAGAAGAGAAAATGAGGAGTGTTTCACGTAGGAGGAAGAGAAGAGAGGAAGAACATGGCTTCTTCAACAAGTTGAACACTTGGCATCCATCTATTGGCTTCCTCCCACCAACCTTAATTGGCTTCCTAATTTGCCCCTCATTGGTTTCCAACTAAATTGTTATTTAGTTCGTCGACTCGGTTTCACGAATCTCTCTCATTCAATTAAACACATCGACAATTTTCACTAAAACATTCATTGTATTAATATCGAATTAATCCCGCTTAATGATTCGGGGAATAATTACATGGTCAAAATGCCGGGTGTTACACAACTCCTGCATATGGTGATCTTCGAGCATTCGATCACTTATATGGAAATGAAGAAATTGAGGTGCATTCGACTTCCAGAACTCTAGACGAGGACCTTCAAACATTAGTCGGTTCGGAGGATGATGAGATGGAAAGCAGATTGGTAAGAGAAGAAATCTCATCGAATTTTTTTTGGAAAAAAAATATAGTTATTTGAAAGATATTAAAGCGAAAATAGTCGAATATTCTTTGGAAAATGGTTATGAGATAAAATTCATTAAAAGTAATAGGCGGCGACTGACAGCTGAGTGTGAAGACGAGTGTGAGTGGTGACTGCATGCTTCTCAGAAGCTAGACGAGTTGACGTTTCAAATAAAGAGTTTGGTCGATTCTTATAGCTGTACGAGAAAAATGGAGAATCGACACACTAGAGCAAAATGGGTGGCATATTATTATTTAGATAGATTCAAAAGTCAACCTATGTGGGAAATCTCTTCTATTATCATGACTGTGAGGAAGGATTTGACTGTCAACATGACACCTAGTATTGCCAAAAGAGCAAGAAGTAAAGCTCGAACAATTAACGAAGGCAAGGGCGACGAACAATATAAGCTAGTCTAGTCGTACGCAGCAGAAATATATAGATCAAATTCGGGTAGCACATTACAAGTACATACTTACGAGATGGAACATGATTCATTAGTATGTAAAAGAATGTATATGTGCATGGCTGCTTCTAAGACAGGTTTGCTGTAGTACGGTCGCCCTGTTATCTGTTTGGATGGTTGTCATCTTAAGGACTCGTGTCCCCGTCAATTACTCACAACCGTCAGTTTTGATGGCAACGATGAATTATATCTCGTTGTTGTTGCCAACGTTGAAAAAGAGTGCACGGACACATGGACGTGATTCTTGTAAATATTGAAGCGAGACCTAAACACTGAATCGGGGAGCGGGTGGACAATTATTTTCGATCGACAAAAGGTATAATACATTTCCAATTGTTATTTCAAAATAGGGGCATTGTGGTAATTATGTTGTTTGATGTTGACTCTGTTTTTCTTTTCAAATATTAGTGGTGTAATTGTATTGTATAAGTAAGTTCTGTCTAGAAGACGAGAATTTAAATGGTACCATTTGTAACACCCGGGTTAACGACCAGGTAATTTTCCTAACTGTATTAATGGTCATGAATATTTAATCTTTACAGTTTAGGACTTATACCAAGAATAATTAATTCCATGTGGATTTAAACTAGGTTGGGTGGAAAAGTTGTAATAATTGAGGGTGACGACCAATATATAAAGAAAAAGGAAATGTTTTAAACCTCACTTGAACCACTGTAGCCGACACCTTCCTTTCCGGTGATTTCTTCTATCCTAAGCTCTTGCCCTCTGCTTCCTGCATACCCTCTTCGACGATCGGTTTCTCTGCCACTACTCGACTACTCTGTGCCCGAGGTATGCAATAGTCAATGTAGCTATCTGTTAGCTTGTTAGCCCTGTTTTCTACTCGGCATTGGAGTTTTGGATTTTCCAATGGCCGACTAATAATAAGAACATTTGGAACCTGAGTGTGAGAATGCTTTTATCAAATTGATTCTGGACATTTAGAACAACCACCTCTGAGTTATCGACAATCGAATCAGTCTGTTTTGGTTTTTGGATTTCAAACTGCACAGAATATTAGACTAAGGATTCGGGAATAACTTTAGCCATTAAATCTTAGGATAACTTGAGATTAGAACTATTAGGATTTTTGTTTTAACTACTGCAATGTAAATGTTTTAGGTGAAGAAGTTTAAAGATAAAGGAGCTCAAGTGCTAAGGAGACCAGGTAAGTGAATGTATTAAGATTTCCGGCTAATAGAGCCCTACATCGTGGGAGTACTAGGTTGTTTAGATGTCTAATGTTTACCTTATGATAATGAGCTTGTCTGCACTTGAAGGATTTATGTATGTTGCAAGTTATACTATTTAATGACCTGCTAGTGAATGTGAAGTTGTCTGCTCTGGTATGATCCTTGTCATAGTTTGATGAGTTAAATGTTCTCATGTTCTTGCATCATGAATGTTTTTCAAGTATAAGAAAAATGTTTTAATGCATGTTTTCCATGAACAGAATATGTATGTATATGTGTATATATATATAAGATTTATGCAACGTGGACTAAGTGAGGGTTGGGGGCGGTTCGGCGTATGTCACAGTCCAAAGAGGGACATATGAATACGACCCGCAGTAGGGAACAAGATCAAACTCACTGTCGAACCCCCTTTACCGGCACAAATCCTCCCTTATCCACACAACTTATATGAATGATGAATACGATCAATGACTATGAATGATGAATATGATCAATGACTATGAATGATGAATATGATCAATGACTATGAATGATGAATATGATCAATGACTATGAATGATGAATATGATCTATGACTATGAATGATGATTATGAGCAAAGACATGAACAAGAAAAGACGTATGAGAATGCGATTTTCCCAAATTATGCATTCATGCATCCATGTTAGTGTTGCATTCCTTACTAAGCATTAGGCTTATAGTTTAAACCTTATGATGTAGGTGACGAGTTTTCAGGTGAGGAACTCAAGGTTAATGAGGATGTCTAAGCTTGGTTGCTGGAGGATGCTCAGTGTGACAGTGCAAGGCTGGATAGGCGAATAAGTTCCCTGGTTAATCTCATAGTAAGTCAGAAAAGTTTACGATGAACAGATGATTAAATAGAACAGAATTTCTTATAACAATGATATTAGATTTGAAGGGCTTGTCTTTAGAGTCTGAAATACGATTTTAAGAATTAATGAATGGTTTGTTTTGGTTTGAGTCTTCCGCTATGCGTATTTTAGATGAATTTATGATCTTTACTCATTGGGGTTTATAGCTACTAAGTTAAGAATCGGGTGAGTTGTGATATGTTTCTATCGGATGAAGATGTTTGATGATTATAGTGTTTTACTGCTGTATGATAGAAGCTGGATGAGGCGATCATCCGGCTGACGTCATCGGTGGATGTCAATAGATGAGAGTTAAACGATTGAGTCTTCCGGGTGACGTCACCGGAAGATGTAGTATGACGTCACCGGAAGATGTAGTTTGTTTTCTCGCCGGATGATGTAAATGATATTTTGTCGTCTAGCGATCGGCAGATGTAGTGTGATAAGTTACCGGATGATGAGAATGTTGTTTGTCGTTTAGTGACCGAGACATGTTTTAATTATTCACGTGAGATGCACATGACCACCGGATGATGTACCCTTATTTCATCGGATGATGTAGAGAGCTTCTCAACCGGATGGTATAAACACGGTTTTGTCGTCTAGTGACCGGTATATGTGGTTCATTCTTCTATCGGTAGATGCAGTCTATAACTTAAAGTTTTCCCTTCACTAGCCGATACACATTGTACTGCCCACCGGCAGATATGTAATGTTTTCCTTTGCTGATTGAGGTTTAGCGAATCGCATATGACATCTTGAGTTAAATTATGTTAAAAAAAAAAGAAATACACTGCTAATAATGAATCACGTGTGAGTAATAAGGATTAGATGATTAAGAAAGACACGGATTATGTGACAATCCTTTTGGGGTTGTTACAATTATGGTATCAGAGCAAAAATCGGGTTCTAAAACCGATTCTGCAGACTGCCTTCCAGCACTGACTGTCACATGAGCACACTTCAGCAACTGTAAGTATTTATGATTTCAGTATATGTCATTAAGTTAAGATATATCTGTAATGATTTGTCTAGGAATCCCAAAATGGTTAGAGGTCAGCAGAGAGAGACCAATGAGGATAGCAATGCTATTGCTCAGTTGACAGAGTTGGTCATGCGCCAATCTCACCAGATAGAACGACTGATGACTGCTAGAGAAGAACAAGGCAACTCCAGTACTAATGCAACTCATGATCATGGGGGTGAGCGTTTCCACCGGCTTCGACCCCCGGTGTTTAATGGACATGTTTCAGATCCTATTTATGCTGAGGAGTGGATTCAAAAGATAGAAGACATGTTTAAGTATGCAAAGGTTGATGAAGGAGATAAGGTCACCTATGCTGTCTTTCATTTGGAGTTAAGTGCAAGGCATTGGTAGGACTTGATCCAGAACACCGCTAATGCCGAAGCTATGACCTGGGAGATGTTCAAGACTGCTTTCTTTGACAAGTACTTCAATAGGACTGTTCAGGCCAACAAGAAGAAGGAGTTCATGAATCTACGACAAACTGGCTCTGTGACGGATTACATATGCAAATTTGATGCCTTATCACGGTTTGCTCCCCGTATGATAGAGGATGACGAGGACAAGATTTACCAATTTGTTCAAGGACTGAAGCCGAGTCTGTACATGAAAGTGAAGACTGCTGGGATACACAATGTATCTTATGGTGAAGTGACGGCTAAGGCCTTGGAGCTGGAAGAGGCAGAAATGACAGTATATGCACAGCGTGAGCAGCCAAGAAAACTCACGAAGGACACTCAGCCGCCACCACGTCAGAACAAAGGTTGGCAGCCGCAACAGAACAGGGGACCACAGCAACAACAACAAGGAATAAAGAGACCCCTCAACCAGAATGATGACCAAGGAAAAGGAAAGAGGCCTCTGGCGCCCTTATGCCCCACCTGTCAGAAGAACCACCCCGGCGAATGCAAGTTGCGTTCTGGCTGCTGTTTCAGGTGTGATAAGGTTGGACATATAGTCAGAGACTGCCCCATGCTGCCAGATCCGAACCGTGCGAGGGTAGCACCTAGAGTCTACGTAATGATGGAGGATGAGGAAGCCGTGCAGCATACAGTCGTAACAGGTACCATTATGATCTGCGGTTTTGCTGCTTACACACTTATAGATACGGGAGCCACACACTCGTTTATATCAACTTTGTTTGTATGCCAACACAACTTAGAACTTTTACCAGCCGAAAGGCCATATGATGTTATGTTACCATCAGGGAAGTCCCTACATTCAGAACAGATTGTTAAAGGTGATGTTGTGTCCTTAGGAAGTAAGAAACTATATGTAGAACTGATTGTAATTGACATGAAAGGGTATGAGGTGATATTAGGAATGGATTGGTTATTTAGGCATTATGCCACAATAAGTTGTAGATCTGGCATGGTTGATTTTCGACCCCCAAATGGTGATCATTATTCCTTCCAAGTTATTCCTAAGATAAGCAAAATACCGATTATATCCTCACTAGAAATTTACCGATTATTGAAAATTGGATATGAGAGTTACCTGGCTAGTGTAATGGATGTTCGGATGAAGGATAGAATGGAATTACAGGATATTCCCATAGTCCGAGAGTTCCCTGAGGCATTTTTGAATGATTTGCCTGGTTTACCACCTGATAGAGAAATAGAGTTTGTAATAGATACGTACCCTGAGACCTTACCGGTATCTAAGAATCCTTATCGGATGGCACCTGTTGAGCTGAAGGAGTTAAAGGTCCAATTGCAGGAATTAGTAGACAAAGGATTTATACGCCCTAGCAGTTTCCCTTGGGGCGCACCTGTCTTATTTGTCAAGAAGAAAGATGGTTCCCTTAGAATGTGCATAGACTATAGGGAGCTAAATAAGTTGACAATCAAGAATAAGTACCCCTTACCTCGGATTGATGATTTGTTTGACCAACTGCAAGGAGCAAAAGTGTTTTCAAAAATAGATTTACATTCGGGTTATTACCAACTGAAAGTTAAGGAAGGAGATATACCAAAGACAGCCTTTAGAACCCGTTATGGACACTACGAATTCTTAGTCATGTCGTTTGGACTGACCAATGCACCTGCAGCCTTTATGGATTTGATGAATCGAGTGTTTCGTGATTTCTTGGACAAGTTTGTGATCGTTTTTATAGATGATATCCTGATATACTCACGGACAGAAGCTGACCATGCAGAGCATTTAAGAATAGTTTTGACAACATTGAAGGAGCACCAGCTTTATGCCAAATTGTCCAAGTGTGAATTTTGGTTGGACAGGGTTAATTTTCTTGGTCATGTAGTTTCTGCTAATGGCATATCAGTGGACCCGACCATAATTCAGGCAGTAAAGGATTGACCACAACCAAAGAACGCCAGTGAAGTCCGCAGTTTTCTTGGATTGGTAGGCTATTACAGAAAGTTTATCAGAGGATTTTCTATGATAGCTAAGCCCCTGACAAATTTGACAAAGAAGGACAATAAGTATTCTTGGACCGAAGCTTGTGAGGATAGCTT
This sequence comes from Begonia masoniana, assembly GCA_022432975.1. Classification (NCBI taxonomy): domain Eukaryota; kingdom Viridiplantae; phylum Streptophyta; class Magnoliopsida; order Cucurbitales; family Begoniaceae; genus Begonia; species Begonia masoniana. The sequence continues at coordinate 14,011,798 of CM039507.1, read as the reverse complement.
CCAGACATTGAAGGTGAAGTTAACAACAGCCCCAGTATTGACCCTTCCAACCGAAGAAGGAAAGTTTAGCGTATTTTGTGATGCATCAAAAGTTGGTTTGGGCTGTGTTTTGATGCAAGAAGGTAAAGTTGTAGCATATGCCTCTAGACAGTTAAAGAGTTATGAACAGAACTATCCAACCCATGATTTAGAATTAGCCGCTGTTGTTTTTGCTTTGAAGATATGGAGACACTATTTATATGGACAGCAGTGTGAGGTGTTTTTCTGACCATAAAAGTCTGAAGTACCTCTTACACAAAAGGAATTGAACATGAGGCAAAGGCGTTGGTTGGAATTTGTTAAGGATTACGACTTTGATATCAAGTATCACCCGGGTAAGGCTAACTCTGTAGCTGACGCATTGAGCAGGATGTCATCAACAATGCAACCCGTTGTATCAACTATGTCTATACCTTTGAGGACGGAAGTTCAGAGGTTTGAATTGGAGATAGTTTCAGAGTTATCAACCTTACTTGCCGATTTGACCATTCAACCAACGGTTTTAGAAAAGATCAAAGAAGTACAACAGAAGGACTCTGAGGAGAATAACAGTATGATGAACAAGGTGAAGGACACCACCTCCGAGTTTAGTCTTTCCAAGGATGGGATTCTGAGGTTTAGAAATAGATGGTATGTCCCTAATGATGAAGGATTACGTAAGTTAATCTTGGCTGAGGCGCATTCGTCTCCCTTTTCTGTACATCCTGGCAGCACCAAGATGTATCGAGACCTGAAGTTACTCTATTGGTGGCCAAACTTAAAGAGAGATGTTGCTAAGTATGTAGAGTCATGTTTGGTTTGCCAACAAGTTAAAGCCGAGCACCAACGTCCAGGAGGTACCCTTCAACCTCTACCTATTCCCGAGTGGAAGTGGGAACACATAGCTATGGATTTCGTTGTAGGATTGCCTAAGACAACTAAGGGACATGATAGTATTTTGGTTGTGATTGATAGATTGACAAAGTCAGCCCATTTCTTACCAGTAAGGACAACCTACTCGATGGACCAGCTTGCTGATCTTTATGTGCAGGAAGTTATTAGGTTGCATGGAATCCCTGCATCTATTGTCTCAGATCGTGATCCTAGATTCACCTCGAGGTTTTGACAAAGTTTGCAAGACACATTAGGTACAAAGTTGTCTTTCAGCACTGCTTTCCACCCGCAGACAGATGGTCAATCAGAAAGGGCTATCCAAATACTTGAGGATATGTTGAGGGCTTGCGTGCCAGAGTTCCAGACATCTTGGAGCCGATACCTACCCTTGGTTGAGTTCTCTTACAATAACAGTTATCAGTCCACCATAGGTATGGCACCTTATGAGGCGTTGTATGGTAGGAAATGTAGATCACCTCTGTATTAGGATGAAGTTGGTGAAGCAAAACTTCTAGGACCCGAACTTCTGCAGCAGATGTCTGAAAAGATTTTTGTTATTAGGAAGAGGATGGTGACTGCTCAGAGTCGACAGAAGAGTTATGCAAACCAAAGAAGAAGAGACCTTGAGTTTTCTGTTGGGGATGAGGTTTTTCTAAAAGTTTCACCATTCAAAGGAGTACTAAGATTTGGTAGGAAGGGAAAGCTTAATCCACGATTTATTGGACCATTCCCTGTTTTGGCTAGAATCGGTAGTACAGCTTACAGACTGCAGTTGGCTCCAGCATTGGATAAAGTTCATAATGTTTTCCATGTGTCAATGTTAAGAAAATGTATACGGGACCCTACACAAGTTGTTAAACCAGTGGATTTTGAGATTGATCCGACGCTAACATATGAAGAGAAGCCAGTGCAGATATTAGGATCCGCGGTTAAGACTCTGAGGAACAAAGAGATTCCGTTGGTCCAAGTCTTATGGAAGAATCATGGCATTGAAGAAGCCACTTGGGAGCCACGACAGGACATGTTAGACAAGTATCCAGAGTTATTTGTTTGATCAATTTTCGGGAACGAAAATTTTGTTTAAGGAGGGGTGGATGTAACACCCGGGTTAACGGCCAGGTGATTTTCCTAACTGTATTAACGGTCATGAATATTTAATCTTTACAGTTTAGGACTTATACCACGAATAATTAATTCCATGTGGATTTAAACTAGGTTGGGTGGCAAAGTTGTAATAATGGAGGGTGACGACTAATATATAAAGAAAAAGAAAATGTTTTAAACCTCACTTGAACCACTGTAGCCGACACCTTCCTTTCCGGCGATTTATTCTCTCCCAAGCTCTTGCCCTCTGCTTCTTGCATACCCTCTTCGACGATCGGTTTCTCTGCCACTACTTTACTACTCTGTGCCCGAGGTATGCAATAGTCAATGTAGCTATCCGTTAGCTTGTTAGCCCTGTTTTCTACTCGGCATTGGAGTTTTGGATTTTCTAATGGCCGACTAATAATAAGAACATTTGGTACCTGAGTGTGGGAATGCTTTTATCAAATTGATTCTGGACATTTAGAACAACCACCTCTGAGTTATCGACAATCGAATCAGTCTGTTTTGGTTTTTGGATTTCAAACTGCACATAATATTAGACTAAGGATTCGGGAATAACTTTAGCCATTAAATCTTATGATAACTTGAGATTATAACTATTAGGATTTTTGTTTTAACTACTGCAATGTAAATGTTTTAGGTGAAGAAGTTTAAAGATAAAGGAGCTCAAGTGCTAAGGAGACCAGGTAAGTGAATGTATTAAGATTTTCGGCTAATAGAGCCCTACATCGTGGGAGTACTAGGTTGTTTAGATGTCTAATGTTTACCTTATGATAATGAGCTTGTCTGCACTTGAAGGATTTATGTATGTTGCAAGTTATACTATTTAATGACCTGCTAGTGAATGTGAAGTTGTCTGCTCTGGTATTGTAATATCCGGCTTGTACGGATTTTTGGAATTAATATATTATATTAGTGTTTTATCATATAATGGCATTTTTCGTAAATATGTCAAATCAAATCAGTTTCGCAAACGGAAAGCGTTATTATGATCATAACGAATAATAAGAATTTTAAGGAAATTATGGAAATTTTCGGAGATTAAACGTTATATTTCGAGTAAATACATTCCTCGTAATGTAAAAGAGGTTCTCGTAAAAATAGCAAACGAGGTCCAAATTGCAAACGGACAGTTTTATTAAATCCTAAATAATAAGTTGGACTTGTTGGTGAAATAAGGAGAGTTGGTGAACCCGAATAGTTGGACGATTAACGAACCGAAGGACGAAACAAAATAGAATTAAGTGCTAAGGGCAAAATGGTAATTTGCAAAGGAAATTTCTATTAAAAATCAAATTCTTTTCTTCTCCCTCACTTCTTCTTCTTCTCTGTTTCACGAAATCGACAGAGAGCTAATTCTCTCTCGGCCGCCGACGATTCCTCAACATTTCCGACCTCCGTTCTTCTCCGTTTCTCCTCCGTTCTTCGTGATTTCTCCTCCAATCGCTATCCTAGGTACGAATCTGTAATTCTAGAGCTTCGGTTTTCAGTTTTCGGACCGGTTTAGCATTGGGTTTCCGTTTAGGGTTTCGGTTTATTTTCGTTAAAAACGCGAATTAGGGTTCGTAATTAATAGGTTAGCCTTGATTAAGTATATATTGCACGTATTTGACGTTATTGGACGAAGTTAAATCAAATCGTGAAAAGGTTAAAAATTAGGAATTTTTGGAAAAGTTCGTTAATTGTAATTTCGAACCATCGAGCATGAATTAGTCGTTTAAGTATCTCGATTTGATGAGTTAGAAGTTTTAAGGAATTCCTTAGTTAAGGTTTCGTTGAATTTGGACGTTTAGAAGTTTAAATTCGTTTTAACGATAACGCTTTGAATTGCTTAGGTGAACGACTCTCTTGGACGAAGCTCGAGAATCTGTGCGCTCAAGGTAAGTTCTCGTGACTTACTCTGGCCGATTGGCCTACACCGTATTTCGATGTCGCGTCGAGGATGTTAAAGGATCGTTTGTTTTTATTTGCTTTGGTTGGGTAGTTAGGTTTAAACGTTTTGTAGGTTATTTCATTTACAGTCTTGATGGTATATATGTGTTTGTTTATTGTATGTTTATATTATGCTCATATCTGTTCATGCATCACGTATTTCAAAAGTCATGAAAATGAATTTCCGCACGTGTTTTAAGAAAAGAAAATGAACCTCTGTAATGAATGAACGTAATCTGTCTGTATCTGGTCACGCGAGGTGGGGCTCAGGCACGGTTGTGCGTGTTGCAAGCGTGTACCCCCCTCCTCTAGCTGGAAAGAGTAGTCCGACCGCAGGATGGGCTCTCTCCGGTTAGTGGGTTGCGATCTCGGTGACAATCTGTCTGTCTGTGACGTAATGAATCTGTATCTGAATCTGAATCTGCATGTTTTCTGAATGGCATACGCACGCATGCATCTGCATTTACGAAGCTTACTGAGATTTCATTATCTCATAGATGTCTGTATGGTGTAGGTGACGTTATAGGTGACGTAGATCCAGGTGAGGACGACGTTCCTCCTTCTGATGTCTGAGGCAGTTGATGGATGATGGCCCGTGGGAGTGCGTTGGGCAGTCGAGGCGCGTTTTGACCCGTGGGGGAAGTACGTATAGATTTTGGGATTTTCGTGATGTTTGGGCTGATGTTAATTTGTATAGAACATATTAGGATGCTTGGTCTGGTAGTTGATAGGTTTACTTTTGACGTTTCAAATGTTTTGGTAATCGTATTTAAAACGTTTTGTTAAGTCTTTTATTCGAATGTTATAGGAAATGTTTTGAAATGTTTTCAGGTTGTTACGGATAGGTTCGATTTTTAGAGCTATCCACGCCGTTTGTTTTTAGGAAATTTTATCACTTTTAAAGTATTGCGTTAAATTATGGAAGTTGATTTTTAGGTTGTTATCTGTAGAAGTATTGCTCTCTGGAAATCGGATTCCAGAGAGCAAATTGTGGTTTTGCTCTCTGGAGTTTCCAGAGAGTACTTGGAAAACAAAGAGAGAAAAGTGAAGAGAAGAGAAAGAGAGATGGCGATCGAAGGCAATGGAGGATCGCTGGTGGATCGCTGCACAGAGTGTGCAGCGATCGATCTCTGCAAGCTGCAGAGATCGATCGCTGCATGCTGTGATCGCTGCACAGAGTGTGCAGCGATCGATCTCTGCACAGCATGCAGAGATTGATCGCTGCATGCTGCACAGCATGCAGAGATCGTGATCGCTGCACAGAGTGTGCAGCGATCGATCTCTGCACAGCATGCAGAGATCGATCGCTGCATGCTGCACAGCATGCAGCGATCAGGCGCTGCATGCTGCAGCGTCTGGTCGCTGCCCTCTGTTTTCACGGCTGGACAGTTTTGCCCTCCCGATTGTTTTAATTAAAATTAGTTTTTAATTAAATAGTTTTAATTGTTTTATTAAACAATCTTATGTATGTTTTAAATGGTTTTCCAAACAACACTAACGACTTCAATTCCGATTCAGTTTCCGCTTAAAGTGTAAAATAAAATGAAAAATTTATACGGGTAAAAATGGGTACAGTATTAGGGGTGTTACAAGTATGATCCTTGTCATAGTTTGATGAGTTAAATGTTCTCATGTTCTTGCATCATGAATGTTTTTCAAGTATAAGAAAAATGTTTTAATGCATGTTTTCCATGAACAGAATATGTATGTATATGTGTATATATATATAAGATTTATGCAACGTGGACTAAGTGAGGGTTGGGGGCGGTTCGACGTATAATAAAGTCCAAAGAGGGACATATGAATACGACCCGCAGTAGGGAACAAGATTAAACTCACTGTCGAACCCCCTTTACCGGCACAAATCCTCTCTTATCCACACAACTTATATGAATGATGAATACGATCAATGACTATAAATGATGAATATGATCAATGAATATGAATGATGAATATGATCAATGACTATGAATGATGAATATGATCAATGACTATGAATGATGAATATGATCTATGACTATGAATGATGATTATGAGCAAAGACATGAACAAGAAAAGACGTATGAGCATGCGATTTTCCCAAATTATGCATTCATGCATCCATGTTAGTGTTGCATTCCTTACTAAGCATTAGGCTTATAGTTTAAACCTTATGATGTAGGTGACGAGTTTTCAGGTGAGGAACTCAAGGTTAATGAGGATGTCTAAGCTTGGTTGCTGGAGGATGCTCAGTGTGACAGTGCAAGGCTGGATAGGCGAATAAGTTCCTTGGTTAAGCTCATAGTAAGTCAGAAAAGTTTACGATGAACAGAATTTCTTATAACAATGAGATTAGATTTGAAGGGCTTGTCTTTAGAGTCTGAAATACGATTTTAAGAATTAATGAATGGTTTGTTTTGGTTTGAGTCTTCCGCTATGCGTATTTTAGATGAATTTATGATCTTTACTCATTGGGGTTTATAGCTACTAAGTTAAGAATCGGGTGAGTTGTGATATGTTTCTATCGGATGAAGATGTTTGATGATTATAGTGTTTTACTGCCATATGATAGAAGCTGGATGAGGCGATCATCCGGCTGACGTCATCGGCGGATGTCAATAGATGAGAGTTAAATGATTGAGTCTTCCGGGTGACGTCACCGGAAGATGTAGTTTGTTTCCTCGCCCGATGATGTAAATGATATTTTGTCGTCTAGCGATCGGCAGATGTAGTGTGATAAGTGACCGGATGATGAGAATGTTGTTTGTCGTTTAGTGACCGAGACATGTTTTAATTATTCACGTGAGATGCACATGACCACCGGATGATGTACCCTTATTTCATCGGATGATGTAGAGAGCTTCTCCACCGGATGGTATAAACACGGTTTTGTCGTCTAGTGACCGGTATATGTGGTTCATTCTTCTATCGGTAGATGCAGTCTATAACTTAAAGTTTTCTCTTCACTAGCCGATACACATTGTACTGCCCGCCAGCAGATATGTAATGTTTTCCTTTGCTGATTGAGGTTTAGCGAATCGCATATGACATCTTGAGTTAAATTATGTTAAAAAAAAAAAGAAATACACTGCTAATAATGAATCACGTGTGAGTAACAAGGATTAGATGATCAAGAAAGACACGGATTATGTGACGATCCTTTTGGGGTTGTTACACCATTAGTGACCCCTCCAGCCTTTCCTGAGAACTTACTTGAAAGGTAATTTTCTATGAGATTGTACAGTACAGTTTTTCTTGGAAATTATCCTGATCAGTACTCTATACGTTATATTGACTCTGTTTTTCTTTCAAATATTAGGGTTTGCTGAAGGCTGCGAAAGAGAATTTAAAGAAGCCGAACACCGCTACTGCCTCAGGCATATGTACACAAACTTTAAAGGCAAATTTCACGGCAGAGCCTATCGAGATGCGATGTGGCTAGGGAAACTACAAGGTGGCATTCCAAAACAGAAATGCAGAAATTACACCATCTTAGCCTTGAGGCCCACACATGGTTTCGAGCAGAAGAGCCTAGATATTGGGCTAGTCATGTCTTTTCTCGAATCCAAAGTGCGACATGGGATTGAATAATTTGTATGAATCATTCATTGAACTTCTATTGCCGTTAAGAGACAAACCAATCCTGACCATATTCGAGATGATCTGAAAGTGCATGATGACTTGCATTGTGAAAAAATTTGATAAGATAGTCCAATCAACAGGTCTTGTGTGTCTCAAGATAAAGAAAAAGTTTGAGAAACTAGAAAGTGCAGCTCGAAATTGGAGTTCTTAGCTTGGGGGAGGTGCTCGATTTGAGGTTAGTAACGGCTACGAACAATACGTGGTCAACATGAATACAGATGTGTGTAATTGCACTAGGTGAGAGCTTACTGGAATCTCGTGTGTCCATTCAATTCCATGCATGCATTTCATGAGAGTGGCACCAGAAAACTACGTGCATCCGCTATCACTGGGAAACTTACATGCAAATGTACTAACAATTTATTCAACCCGTGAGCGATCCCCAAATGTAGCCTCAAATACCAGATCAACAAAAACTGATCCCGCCCAAAAGATATGGCCAACCCGGTAGCCCAGAAGATAGGGCGAGATGTTGATGAGTCGTCAAGTTCGATAATGAGTAGATGGAACTCAAAGATGTCTTGCGGTATATGTCAGCAGAAAGAGCACAATAGTCTTACTTGTCCTCGCCGAGGATCCACTTCAGGCGCTACTTCTCAAGACAAGTTTATGAGTTTCAACACATATTATGGGATGCAGGTACAGTTCAACACATTTTCCTCGTAAACACATTCATTCTTTTTTAATATAATTTTCATTATGTGTAAGAATCGAGGACGCGCGGCCAAAGCAGCAATTGTTGACTGTTTTAATTTCGGTGTTGGGTCAATTTTTTCAATTTTATTAGACTAACCTAAAATACAATTTTTTTTATTTAACTAAACAAAAAATAATAATTACAATTTTAAATATCTTCATGATGTAATTTGCTATATCGGCTTCTTGGGCTCAGAAGGACATCACAAGGCTTAATGCTTGCAGGGCAAGTTTGAGTACTCCATTCATTTCATAATCTAACAATTTTACCGATGTTCATTGCGTCTTTCTCTTGGAACAAGTCTCATTTAATGTATGTTTCGCTCTATCCGAGATTGATGAGTGGAGTACTCAAACCTATCTTTCAAGTATTAAGTTTTGCGATGTCCTTCTAGGCCGAAGAAGCCAATATAACAAATTACATCTCCAAGATATTTCAAATTGTAATTATTATTTTTTAGTTATTTAAATGAAAAAAATTATTTTAGTTTATGTTAAGAATACTTATTTATTAAAGGTTATTCAAATTAGAATTATTTATTTGTTTCAATTTATTTAAACAAAAAAAATTGAAAAAATGAATAGAGTTTCGTTTGTTTTATGACTCCTCTATAGTTATCTTCAAACAGTTGCTACAAATTTAAATCACAAATATATACCCAACAGCTAGATTTCAGTACATATAATAAACATCAAGACATAAAATGAAAAGTAAAGTACATCATATTTATAGACGACAAGTAAAGTACATAAAATGAAACACAATCTAAAATATTCTAATCCGGCGGGACATCGTCGTCTCTGTCCACCATCTAGTCCGTCAACCTATCAATGAGCTCTCTAAGGGACTCCCTAAGATAGTCCTGTGATTCAACCACCTTTTTCTAGCTCGCGGTGATCTCCTCGACCCTGCCTATGAGGGACTCCATCCTCTGGTCCCTCTGCGGTTCCCTCTTTTGCTGCATCTAATACATCTGCTGCATCTGCTGCTGCATCTCATACATCTACTGTATATGCTGCATCATGTCCCAACTACTATGAACCTAAGGGTAAAACGACGGTGCAGTCGCATCCTCAATGTTGGTGGCATCCTCCATCAGAACATCCCGCGATGTGGAGGCTCCGGGATCTCCTTTGACCATTCAAGACCCGTCCACTTTGACTTAGCCCATCTGAGTCAAATGGATCCTGTCAAATAAATCAACAGATCTGTGTGATCTGATCTACTCTCCACTGGGAATCTGAATCTGAAAATGTTGGGCGATCTTCCAAATCAAAGTCCCAAACGGCATATTTTTATTCCTTGTTCGCCAGACCTCAAGCATGTGACCTATAATCATGTATCTCGGGTCGAACATCGTGCCGCTGTAGAGCTTCTCCATGATGTATAAATTCATCAAACTGACGGGTCTCTATGACCATCCCTCGGCAGGATGGTGTGACTGATCAAGTTGTGTACCACCCGAGCTTTGACGTTCAGAGCCTTCGATCTTGGCTTCATGAACCCTGCAATGCCCGAATTGTGGTGGATTTGCCTAAGGAACTCTAGTCCTTCTGCTGTTCTGGAGAAATCACACTCTCGGGAGCTATAATAGTATCTCCACACCTCATCGTCTGCAAATCCCAGCAATTCGTTGATAACAACTAGAGAGATGACAACTTCTGTACCAAATAGGTACGTCTTCAACCACCCATACGTCCCGGTACTAACCAAGTTGGCATAAAACAGGCAAACAACTCTGTCGAACTGTCGCCCTTCATGTTGTATACCCCTTGCACAATCATCTCCTTTACCTCCAAAGACTCACAACCGCTCATACGGCTCTTGACACCCTTCGTTACAAAATTCCATGAAAAAATAACCAGGAGGCAGTTGCGGCACTTGATCCGGCGCCCGGTTTGATGGGCCACCTTATGACATCTGAGGAACCTTTCAACCAATAAATATTTTTGGGGGGGCCATTTTTGGGTTTGAGGTTGTTTTTTTTTATTTTCAAAGTTACGGTTTTTTTGGATTTTCAACTAGAAAATAGATCACATTTGGGGATTTTTAGTGCCAAAAAACCCTAAATTATGTGATTTTCGTAAAAAAAAAAAAAAAACTATCGATTTTTCGCAATTTTCTGCTTGAGCTAATGGTTTTAGCATGTTTTTGGAATTTCCACAAAGGCTTTTCATAGATTTTGGCAAAAAACGGTCGGATTTGATGATTTTGGCAGCAAAACGCACGGATCTCAGGGTTTGAACGAGAGAAAACTCGGGTTTTCTAAAGAAAACTGATTTGTTTCCTTATATACTAACGCAGAAAGGGGGACCGTTTGAGGGTGAACACCCCCAACGTGTTCTTAGAATGGGGAGCCGTTCTAAGAACGCAGCAAACCGTTCTTAGAACATTCATCATACGGGTAGTGTGGATCACATTGACGCCGGGGTGCGTTTGAGGGTGGAGACCCCCGTTCTAGCGCGTGCGGGGGGGACGGGTCTCCACCCCCAAATGCACCCCTCGTTCTCCCGTGCGTTGCACATGGAGAATGCCCCAGATAGAACAGGGGACTGTTCTTAGAGAACATGTAACACCCGGTTTTACGGGATTTTGTTATTCTACTATATAATGGCATTTTTGTAAATATGTCTAATTAAGTCTGTTTTGCGAATGGAAAGTTTTAATAGAGCCCTAGCAATGAATTGGAATTATTGGAGAAATAAGAAAATTTTGGAGAAAACGAGTTAATTGCTAAATAACGAAATAAGTAAAGAAACAAATAGAAAATCAAAAGGAAGGGCGGTATAGTAAATTTGCAAGTCAATTTTATTAAAAACGACAATTTCTATGTAATACCCGACTGTACGGACTATTATTATTTTAATGTAAATGACATTTTTGTAAATATGTCAAGTCAAGTCCACTTTACGAAAAGAAAACGTTATTACGATCCGAATAATTAATAAGGATTTTAAGAATATTTTAGAAATTTTAGGAGTCGTAACACTAATTTTACGAAAATTACGTTTACCGTAATATAAAGAATACTTTGGTAAAAATAGTAAACGAAGTCCGAATTGCGAACGGATAGTTTTAAAAGAACCCTGGTAATGAGTTGGATATATTGTTGAAATAAGAAAATTTGGTGAAACCGAATCCTTAATCAAATAACGAAACGAAGGACGAAACAAATAGAAAATCGAAGGAAGGGCAAAATGGTAAATTGAAAAGTCAAAATTTTACGTCGTTTCTTCTTCTTCTTCACCGTATCTCCTTCCCCCCTGCGATCTCCGACGAAGCTCCACGGCGATTCCACTCTTTGACGTCGATTCTTCCTCCGTTCTTCCTCCGTTCTTCACGTTTTCTTCCCCAAACTCGATTCTAGGTAAGATTCTATGGTTTTGGAAAGTCTATTTGTAGTTTTCAGATTGTTTGACGGTTAGGGTTTTGTTTAGGTTTTGTGAAAAACGTAGTTTAAAGTTAGAAATCAATAGGTTTGTTGTATTTGTGAGTGTATTGAATGTATTAAGCGTTATTGGACGAAGCTAGATTAATTTGTGGGAAATGTTAAAATTGGAGGATTTTCGGGTTTTTTGAAAAAGCTCGTTAATTGTGGTATTGAACTATCGAGCATTAATCGTTTGTTGAAATGCCTCGATTAGTTAAGTTATACTTTTAGGAGAATTTCCTTAGTCAAGGTTTTGTTAAATTTAGACGTTTAACGGTTTAAATCTCGTTTTAACGACGATTGTTGTGTTTTGTCCCAGACGAACAACGCTCGTGGACGGAGCTCGAAGTTCAGCGCTGTAACGTCCCTAAAACTGTACCCGTATTTCCCGTACTATATTATTATTATGATTATTTTTTTTTTATCCTAATAACTTTAATTAAACTCTAGACAGAATCTAAACCGAAATCGAAACCAGAATCGAAGTCGGAATTTAAATCTAACTTTAAAATCATTTAAAACAAATATAAACTATTTAATATAACATTTAATAAACAATTAAAACTATTTAATAAAACATACAAACTTGGGAGGGCAAAATGGGAATTCTGCCCAATGAAGGAGACAGCGCCCGATCGCTGCCCATTGCAGCGACTGGGCGCTGCGCGCCCCAGCGATCGCGGCGCCCGATCGCTGCAATGCGCAGCGACTGGGCGCTGCGCGCCGCAGCGTTCGCGGCGCCCGAGCGCTGCATTGGCAGCGCTCGATCGCTGCACGTCTCCACCCCCGCATGCTTTGCTTCTTTCTTTTCTTGCTTTGCTTCTTTCTTTTCTTTCTACACTTATGCTCTCTGGAATCTCAAATTCCAGAGAGCAACACACTTCATCCCAACTCTCCCCCAACTCTCTGGAATCACCTACTTTCATACCAATTTCTCGTTAATAATCACAATAAACTCGATCCAACATATATATCCTACACTCAACCAACTTACAGCGGACTTTGCGAAATCCAACTGCGTGGATAGCTCTAAAAACCGAGCCTATCCGTAACCAATCAAAACATTTCTATAACGTTAAATAAAGCTTTAAACCAAAACATTTTCTATATACTATTTACCAAAACATTTGAACCATTATGTAAACCTATAATCTACCAGTACCAAACATCCTAGAATATCTATACATACTATCCAACAGCCCAAAATGTCCATAAAACCCTCAAAACTGTGTACATACTTCCCACGGGTCGGTTAAGCCTCGACTGCGCAACACACCGCGCAAGCCATCCTCCGTCAACTGCCGTCACTCCTCAGATGGAGGGATCTCGTCCTCACCTGGCTCTATGTCACCTACACCATACAACACACTATGAGATAAAAATCTCAATAAGGCTCGTAAATGTAAATGCTATGCTGTGCTGTGCTATGGTATGTCATGCTATGCTATGCACTGTAGGTGTCACCGAGATCCTATCCCCCTAACCGGAGAGAGCTCATCCAGCGGGCGGACTACTCTTTCCAGCTAGAGGAGGGGGGTACACGCTTACAACACGTACAGCCGTGCCTGAGCCCCACCTCGCATGACCTGTAATCTATAAGCCTTTCGGCCGGTAAACTGTAAGCCTTTCGGCCGGTAAACTGTAAGCCTTATGGCCGTTTTCATTCTTTGCATTATCTTTATAACGATGTGCGGAAATTCATTTTCTATGCTTTTCTTTAAAACACGTGATGCATGAACAATTCTATATCTTAAAGTAAACAAACAATAATGTATACCATCAAGACTGTAAATCGTAACCTATAATCTACAAACAACTAAACCTGTCTACCCAACCAAAACAAATAAACATACGCATCTCCAAAACTCCTCGAGACGACATTCGAAGTACGGTGTAGGCCAATCGGCCAAAACAAGAATCACGAGAACTTACCTCGTGTCCAAAGCAGCTTAAACTCCGTCCACGAGCACTGTTCACCTAAGAAATTACAAGGATTGACGTTAAAACGAGTTTAAGTTAATAAACGTCCAAATTGTCAAAACCTTAACTAAGGAATTTCCTACATTCCAACTTAACTTATCGAGGCATTCAAAACGTCAATTAATGCTCGATAATCCAAAACCTCAATTAACGAGTTTTTCCTAAAAACCCGAAAACCTACCAATTTATAACTTTTTCACAAATTGATTTAACTTCGTCCAATAACGTCAAATACGTGCAATATATACTTAATCATGGCTAACCTGTTAATTACGAACCCTAATTCGCGTTTTTAACGAAAAACCATCGAAACCCTAATTGTCTAAAATGCTGTAAATACCGAAATAGAAGCTCTAAGATTGTAGGTTCATACCTAGGACGTCGATTGGAGGAGAAATCACGAAGAAAACGAAGCGAACGGAGCGCGAATCGGCGTCGGATTTGGGGAGATCGTCGGCGGCCAGTGAAGGAGTCGAGAGAGAAATTAGGTTCTGTGATTTTCTGATTTTCGTTAACTGAGAGAGAAGAAGAAAGATTTAAGTTTTTAATTAAAATTTCCTTTGCAAATTACTATTTTGCCCTTAGCACTTAATTCTATTTGTTTCATCATTCGGTTCGTTAATCGTCCAGCTATTCGGTTTCACCAAATCTCCTTATTTCACCAATACGTCCAACTTAGCATTTGGGATTTAATAAAACTATCCGTTCGCAATTCGGACCTCGTTTACTATTTTTACTAAAACGTCCTTTATATTACGAGAAATGTAATTACTCGAAATATAGCGTTTAATCTCCGAAAATTCCCATAATTTCTTTAAAATTTCTATTAATCGTTAGGATCATGATGACGCTTTCTCTTTTGTAAAACGGACCTGATTTGACATATTTACAAAAATGTCGTCCAATAATATAATAATAATATAATATACGAGTCCGTACAACTGGGTATTACAAGCGCGCACGAGGTAAGTTCTCGTGACTTACTCTGGCCGATTGGCCTACACCGTACGTTGATGTCATCTCGAGGAGTTTTGGTGACGCGTTTTATTAAATTGTTCTAGTTGGGTAGTTAGGTTTAGTTGTTTTATAGATTATGCCTTTAATTGCTTTTATTGTCTTGATGCATGTTTAAATTATGTTATAAATTGTTCACGCATCACGTATTTTAAAAGAGCATGAAAAGGAATTTCCGCACTATGTTTTAAAGAAAATGGCGATGCGGCCTAGAGAGGGGCTATTGATGTATTGTGTAGATCGATTACGGGTCTGTCAAAATACCGCATCTAATATGAACTCATGTATGTTATGGTCATGCGAGATGGGGCTCAGGCACGGCTGTACGTGTTGTAAGCGTGTACCCCCCTTCTCTAGGTGGAAAGGGTCGTCCGACCGCTGGACGTGCCCTCTCCGGTTAGGGGGTTGAGATCTCAGTGACATCCACGATGTAAAGATAAGAAATGGTTGCATGATTTATGAACTCATATGCACAGCATGCATTTACATTTACGAGACTTACTGAGATTTTTATTTCATAGTGTGTCTGTATGGTGTAGGTGACTTCGACATAGGTGAGGACGAGATCCCTCCACCTGAGGAGTGATGCAGTTGATGGAGGATGGTGGCGGTTGTGTGTTGGTGCAGTCGAGGCGTTTCACGACCCGTGGGGATGTATGTACGTATTTTGGGATGTTTTGGATATGTTTAAGGAAAATATTTGTATAGATAGAACATTTTAGGATGATTGGTTCTGGATAGTGGATAGGTTACGTTTTGAGTTATTTTAAAACGTTTTGGTAATGTATTTTGCAAATGTTCGATTTTTAAATATATCCACGCGTTTTGTTTTTACGAAAACGGGTTATGTTTTAATTGAGTTTTAAGTTGTTATTTTGGGTAATTGACGAAGTGAGGAATGGATAAGATTTTGAGTGAGTAGATTTGAATGTATATTTGATGTTTGTGTTGATGAAATGGTGAAGGGGGGGTGTTACGCGTATAGAGAAGCAGGGGAAGAGAAAGAAAGAGGAATGAGAAAAGAAAGGGGAGAGGGAGGTAGTGAGGGTGGCGATCGATCGCCCCTCGTTATGGCACGATCACCAGCGGAGGCGACGCGATCGCCTCTTGATCGCCATGCTCTGGAAAAATTCCAGAGCGTGTAGCGATTGATCGCCTCCTGTTGGCCAGGCGCGATCACAGATCGCCTCACCAGGCGATCGCTGGCAAAAACCAGTGATCGCTGATGGGCGATCGATCGCCCCATCATTTTTGGGACAGACGTCCCTTTTTGCCCCGCGATTTGTTTTAACTAAATTTTAATTGTTTTAATTAATTGTTTTAAGTTTTATTTAAATTGTATTTAAGTTTGTTAAATGGTTTAAAAGCATAAACGGAAACGTTTTAAATTTCTAAAGTTTTATTTCCACTTGAACGATAGGTTTAAAGTTTAAAGTATAAAAAATAAGGGTACAGTGTTAGGGTCGTCACATTCTCTCTTCCTCCCCAACACTCACGAAATTTCTCCAGAAAGAAATTTCTTCTCTGGCGATTCTCCACTCCCTCTCACGCGATTTCACTTCCGGCGACCAACTCCTCTGTAACAACCGGTTCTTTACGGGATTTTGAAAGTATATGTATAATGGCATTTTTGTAAATATGTCAAGTTGAGTCGGTTTCATGAAAAGAAAGCATCATTACGATCCTAATAATTAATATGAATTTTAAGAAAATTTTTGGAATTTTAGGAGTCTTAACGCTAATTTTACGAGAATTACGTTTCTCGTAATATAAAGGATGTTGTAGTAAAAAATAGTAAATGAAATTCGTTTTGCGTACGGACAGTTTTAATGAAACCATAGTAATAAGTTGGATTTATCGGCGAAATAAGGAGATTTGGAGAAAACGAATCGTTAGCTAAATAACGAAGCAAGAACGAAAAAAATAGAAAATTAAAGGAAGGGTAAATGAGTAATTTGACAACCTTAATTTTAATAAAATATCAAATTCCCTCCCTCCCCCAAACACTTCACAATTTCTCAGCCAAATCCTCTCCTCCAGCGATTTTTTTCCCTCGTGCGCGACTCCTCTTTCCATCGACGAAGCTTCTCTCCGACGACTCCAGTTCTTCGTGTTTCCTCCTCCAATCAACGCTCTAGGTAGGGTTTTATAGTTTTCGGACTTTAGTTATCGATTTTCACGGAGTTAAAACGTTTAGGGTTTCGTTTAAGGTTTTGTTAAAAACGTGGTTTAAGGTTGGAAATCGATAGGTTTACCGTGTTTGTGAATATAATGGACGTATTGAGCGTTATTTGGTGAAATATAGGGTGTATTTGAAGCTTGGGTTGAAAAGTCGGGTTGAAGCTTTGAGGAATCTCTATTTATGGAGTTTTGGAAATTCACAAGCATGAATTGCTCGATGAAATGCCTCAATGAAGTATTTTAGAGTTTTAAGAAATTTCTTTAGTTAAGGTTTCATTAATTTGGACGTTTAATGGTTTAAACGTACTTTAACGACGATTCTTGTGAATTTGCCTTAGGTGAACAACGCTCGTGGACGGAGCTAGAATTGCAATGGACGCGAGGTAAGTTCTCGTGACTTACTGTGGCCGATTGGCCTACACCGTACGTCGAAGTCGTATTGAGGAAATCTTGGAGCTTGTTGTCTAATTGCTTTGATTGGGGTAGCTAGGATTAGTTGTTTACATAGGTTATGCTTTTATCGTCTTGATGGTATAAATGTTGTATGTTTACTTTACGCATTCTAATTGCTCATGCATCACGTCTTTTAAAATAACATGAAAACGGATTTCTGCACGTGTTTAAGAAAAATATGAAATGAACTAATGAAAACTAATGTATGTAATCTGGTCACGACGGGGTGGGATTCAGACATGGCTGTTTACGGATGGAAGCATGTTTTCCCCAAGGTAGATGGAAAGGGCTGTCCAACCCCGGACGTGCCCTCTCCATCTGGTGAGAGTTGGCTCTGGTGACGTTATGTTATGCTACTAAATGATTAAAATGTCTATTTGGTTTACGAAACCCATATGCACAGCATGCATCTGCATTTACGAAACTTGCTGAGCCTTTAGCTCATAGTTGTTTGTATGGTGTAGGTGATCTAGATACAGGTGAGGACGAGATCCCTCCACCCGAGGAATGATCAGTTGAAGAAAGATGGCCCGTGGGAGTGTGCTGGGCAGTCGGTGCACTTTTGACCCGTGGGGATGTAAGTAAACGTCTTGGGAACATTTCGGGATGTTTAGGACTGATGGTGGATTAGATAATATTTGTATAGTTAGAAACATTTAGGGTGTTTGGTTTCTGGATAGTTAATATTTGATGTTTGGATGTGTATTATGGATAGTTCGTGAACATATATGTATATAATGTTCATTTTGATGTTTCTGGAAATAGAGAATGTTATTTTTAGTGTTTTTTGGAAGTTCTGAGTGAATAGTGTGTAAGTACAGGGGGAAAATTGTATGGGTTACGGTTAAGTGTCTAATTGATGTAAGTGGTAGATGAGAGGTGGACGTAAGTAGTAGATTCTGTCATTTTGTGATCGGTAGAAGTTTATATAAGTGTTTGGGTCAAAGTCAATCGGCAGATGTGTTCGGTTACTGTTGAGCGGTGGATGTGTTTAATTGATGTAAGCGGTAGATGAGCGGTGGATGTAAGCAGTAGATTATGTTGTTTTGTGATCGACAGAAGTTTATATAAGTGTTTGGTCAAAGTCAATCGGCAGATGTGTTCGGTTACTGTTGAGCGGTGGATGTGTTTAATTGATGTAAGCAGTAGATTCTGTCGTTTTGTGATCGGCAGAAGTTTATATAAGTGTTTGGTCAAAGTCAATCGGCAGATGTGTTCGGTTACTGTTGAGCGGTGGATGTGTTTAATTGATGTAAGCGGTAGATGAGCGGTGGATGTAAGCAGTAGATGTTGTCGTTTTGTGATCGGCAGAAGTTGATATAACTGTTTTGTCAAAGTCAATCGGCGGATGTGTTCGGTTACTGTTGAGCGGTGGATGTGAGCGGTAGAAGTGTACAGTGAATGTGAGCGGTAGATGTGAACAGGAAAATTTTGGGCTTGGGCCCTCTTTGCCCTCTGTTCAATTGGCCAATTCCTCTTTTATTTTTTTTAAGGTTTTATTTAAATGTTTTCTTTATTTTTCCTTACTTTAAATATGTTTTATCAAAAGGTTTTCAAATGTTTTCCGCTTAAACGTTAAACTTAAAGTTTATAAGGATAAAAAAAAATATAATACGGGAAAATTAAGGGTACAGTGTTAGGGACGCCACAGCCTCCTCTCTGGCGACTTGACTCTTCACGTTTCTTCTCCGTCTTCAAACCCTAGGTAAGCTTAGAGTGTTATACCCGTTAGTTGGCCGTTTTTGAGTTGTTATTTGTTAGGGTTTTGTTTAGGGTTTTGTGAAATCGAAAGACTATGTTAAAAACGGTTAGGTTTACTGTGCTTACGACTTAAATGGACATATTAGAAATCATTGGACGTAGTTAGTCGATTTATTGATGAATATTGAAGTTTTGGTTGTTGGAGAACTTAGAAACTCCATTTAATGGAGGTTTAAGTATGTCGAGCACAAATTGCTCGATGAAATGCCTCAACGAGTTAAATTAGAGTTTTAGGAGAATCTCCCTTAGATAGGAGTTTCGCTAGTCTTCGAAATTCGATGTTCTAGGCCCGATTTTAATGATGGTTTCTATGAATTGGTTTAGGTGAACAACGCTTGTGGACGGAGCTCGGTGTGCTACGAACGCGAGGTAAGTTGTAGCGACCCTAATACTGTACCCGTATTTTCCGTACCATATTTTTTTTAACCTAATATCTTTAATTAAACACTGGGCGGAACCTAAACCGAAATCGAAACCAAAATCAAAATCGGAATTAAAATCTAACTTTAAAACATTTAAATCAAATATAAAGCTAATTAAATAAAACCATTATTTAAAACTAATTTCGATTAAAATAAAAGGGGAGGGCAGAATTGACATTCTTCCCGAGGAAAGGAGGCCGCGCCCAGTCGCTGCAGCATGCAGCGACTGATCGCTGCATGCACTTCATGCTGCAGCGATCGATCTCTGCAGCAATACAGAGATCGATCGCTGCATATGCTAGCAAGCAGCGATCGATCTCTGCATTGCTGCAGAGATCGATCGCTGCAGCTAGCAAGCCAGCGATCGATCTCTGCATTACTGCAGAGATCGATCGCTGCACTCTATGCAGCGACCACCACGCGATCCCTTCTGTTTTCTCTTCTTTTCTGTTTCCTTTATTTTCACAAGTGCTCTCTGGATTCCAGAGAGCAAACCAACACAATTCAACCTAACACAATTCAACCTACTCCTAACAAAGTATCAGTTTATAACGTATTTTAAACTCAATCAACCCACAGCGGACTTTGCAAAATCCAACTGCATAGATAGCTCTAAAAATCGAGCTTATCCGTATCCAACCTACAACATTTCCAAAACATTTCTATAACGTTTAAATACTGTTTTATAAACAATTTACCCAAAACATTCAAATGTAAACCTATCAACTACCAGAACCAAACATCCTATAACGTCTACACAATTATCCAGCCAAAACATCCCAAAATCTATACCTACTATCCCCACGGGTCAGGTGAGCCTCGACTGTGCCAGCACACCTCCGCAGCCATCCTCCGTCAACTGAATCATGCCTCAGGTGGAGGGACATCGTCCTCACCTGGTACCTCGAAGTCTATGTCACCTACACCATACAACACACTATGAGATAAAATCCCAGTAAGCTCTACGTAAATGCAATGCATGCTGTGCGTATGAGTTCGATAAATCATGCTTTATTTTATCTTACTATGCAATGCTCAATAGGTGTCACCGAGATCCTATCCCTCTAACCGGAGAGAGCTCATCCAGCGGGCGGACTACTCTTTCCAGCTAGAGGCGGGGGGTGCACGCTTACAACACGTACAGCCGTACCTGAGCCCCACCTCGCGTGACCAATACGCCTTTCGGCCAATACGCCTTTCGGCCAATAAGCCTTTCGGCCAATGCTATGCTCAATACGTCTTTCGGCCAATAAGCCTTTCGGCCAATGCTATGCTCAATACGCCTTTCGGCCAATGCAATGCTTTACGTTATCTTTAAAACTCTGTGCGGAAATTCGTTTTCATGCTTTTCTTTAAAACAAGTGATGCGTGAACAGTTCAATATCTTACAGTAAACAAGCAATAATATGTACCATCAAGACTGTAAAGCGTAAACTATAAACTCCTAAAACCTAGCTACCCAAACCAAGTAAACATTAAATAAACGCATCTCCAAAACTCCTCGAGACGACATTCGACGTACGGTGTAGGCCAATCGGCCAGAGAAGAATCACGAGAACTTACCTCGTGTCCAAAGCAGCTCAAGCTCCGTCCACGAGCGTTGTTTGTCTGAAGCAAAAACACAATTTCGACGTTAAAACTAATTTAAGCTATTGATCGTCCAAATTTACGAAATCTTAACTAAGGAGACTTTCTAAAGTTCTAATCCCATTCACTGGGCTATTTATTCGAGCAACTCACGTTCGGCACCTCGAATTCCAATTTACGAGTTATTCCTAAAATCTCGAAAATCCCTAATTTTAACATTTTCACGAATTGATTTAACTTCGTCCAATAACGTCGAATACTTGCAATATATACTTAATCACGGCTAACCTATTAATTACGAACCCTAATTCGCGTTTTTAACGAAAAACTATCGAAACCCTAATTGCCTAAAACGCCGTAAATATCGAAATAAAAGCTCTAAGATTGTAGGCTCATACCTAGAACGTCGATTAGAGGAGAAAACGTGAAGAATCGGAGGAAAAACGGAGGAGAACGGAGGTCGGATCGTTGGGGAATCGTCGGCGGCCGAGGGAGAGAAAACTCTCTGGTTTCGTGGATTCCAGAGAAGAAGAAGAAAGAATGAGGAGAAAATAGGTTTAAGTTATTTTTATAAAATTTGATTTGGCAAATTACTAAAATGCCCTTCCATAGATTTTATATTTGTTTCGTCATTCGGTTCGTTAATCGTCTAGCCAATCGGTTTCATCAAATCTCCTTACTTCACCCATATGTCCAGCTTAATATTCGGGACTTAATAAAACTGTCCGTTCGCAATTCGGACCTCGTTTACTATTTTTACTAAAACGTCCTCTACATTACGATAAAGGCAATTACTCGAAATATATCGTTTAATCTCCGAAAATTCTCATAATTTTCTTAAAATTCCTATTAATTGTTAGAATCGTAATGACGCTTTCTTTTGGTAAAACGAACCTGATTTGACATAATTACCGAAAATGCCATTATATAACAAAATATGAATATAATATATTATATCTGAAATCCGTACAAGCTGGGTATTACATAAGTCTCCATGACTCGCTTGGCCAATCCGGTCTACACCATAGGAGAGTTTATTGTTTGAAGATATTTGGCATAATTATTGTTTAGTGTAGGTTGAATGGGTAGTCTAGGATAAGTGTTATGTTAGAACGTTTTTCCTTAGGTTCTATGTATTGTTTATGCTTTCCTTACTTTTATTGCACAAGTCCATGTCATGCATCATGTTTTACGAACAAGCACGAAAAAATGAATTTCCGCATACGTTTTCATGAAAAGAATCGACTAATAAACATATGAATGTATGTAATTACGGTCATGTCGGGGTGGGATTCAGACATGGCTGTCCTAAGAGGAGGAGCATGTTTTTCCCCCGATAGATGGAAAGCGCTATCTAACCACAAGATGTGCCTTCTCCATCTGGTGAGAGTAAACCACCGGTTACGCCCATGCTATGTAACTAAATAATGAAAATGACGTATGATTTTATGAACTGCATATGCATAGTATGTATTTTCATTTACGTAGATTTACTGAGCCGATTAACTCATAGGTTATTTCTATGGTGTACGTGATTTCGAAACAGGTGAGGAATACGTCCCTCTACCAGACGAACGCACGGATTGAAGAAGGATGCCTGTGGGAGTGTGCTGGGCAGTCGATGCTTATTTTGACCCGTGGGGATGACATGTAGGTATTTTGGGATTATAATAGATAGAAACGGTCGATAAATGTATGTGAGGGTTCAGTTGGGCTGATGGGTGATTGGCTAGAAATTATACGCGTTTTGATGTTTTGGAAAACTTGTTTTGTGAATTTCTTTTGTGAAATCTTTTGTTGAGATCATACTGGATCTGTTTGGAGTTATATTAGGTTGGTACAGATACGCTCGAGGTTTAGAGCCATCCACGAAGTTGGATTCCGTGGTTTTCATCTCGTTTAGAATACGTTCTAAGATATGTTTAAGTCGTGTTTTTGGTGATTGATGAATTGAGGAATGAATGAGGTTATAAATGATTTTATGTTGAAGTGTTTGTTCTGTAATGAGTTTAGATGTAAGTTGATGAAGGAATGGAAGTAGAGAGAAAATTGTGAAATGTGCAGGGCGTGAAGGAAAAGTGGAGGCAGATCTCTGGAATTTGGATTCCAAAGAGCATGCCGATCGATCGCCAGAAGAGAGGCGATCGATCGGCTAGGAATGGCCAACTCTCGGGTTTTCTAGAGAGTTAGCCGATCGTTTGCCAGAAAAGAGGCGAACGATCGGCTCTTGCAGGCTACGGAAATTCTAGAGCGGCAGCTGATTGATCGCCAGAAAGGGGCGATCGATTGGCTGTCTATGGCCAGATCGATCGGCTGTCAAATGGCCGATCGATCGCCCCTTTTGTTTCTTGCTTCGGACGTTTTTACCCTCGGCTTTTGGTTTCCCTTAGTTTTATATACTTTCATTAAAAGATTTCCAAAACAATTTCATTTGATTTAGAGGTTTAGAAGTCAAAAGTTTGATGATTGTCAAAAAAAAAAAAAACAAAATTTTACGGGAAATTAAGGGATAGGAACCGGGTTCGTTACAATTTATGGTATCAGAGCCCCCGGGTTTTAAAATCGGTTCTGAAGACTGCTCGACTGCACAACCACTACGCGGACATCCATCCTCAATTGTAAGTACGTTTAAATACTTTCTTTAATTTCGATTTCTTAGGATTATTTGTTTTAACTTTTATAGGAGTTATAAAATGGTCCGAGGTAGAGATGCTAGGGACGAAGCCCTGGATAGGCTGACGGATCTACTAGATCATCAGGCCCAGCATATGGAGAGGCAAGTGCAACAAATTGAGAGCTTAGTGAACCATGTTAATCAGAGAGCCCAAGATATAGTCGTTCCGAACAATCACAGAATGGAGAGGTTCCAAAAGTTACGTCCTCCGGTATTCAACGGAAAGTCTTTAGACCCCTCTATTGTTGAGGAGTGGGTTCGAACTATGGAAGACATGCTGGGATATGCGAAGATAGAGAATGGGGAGAAGGTCGCATGCGTCACTTTTCACTTGGCGTGCAAAATTTTGGTGGGATACCATCAAAGCGACCACGGATGTGACGGTAATGACTTGGGAACGGTTTAAGGCCGTGTTCTATGATAAATACTTCAGTCGTACAGTAAGGGCGGCTAAAGAGATGGAATTCGCGCAGTTGAAACTGACTGGTACGGTTGCAGAATATATTCAGAAATTCGAGGTCTTATCTTAGTTTGCACCACGTCTAGTGAGCGACAACGAATACAAGGTGCACCAAGTCATGGATGTACTGAATCCGGAGATCCAGAAGAGTGTTATAGTATCGGGGATTTTGAATGTGCCTTATACAGATATTGCGACAAGAGCCTTGAACTTTGAAGCTACAGAACTGACATGCGTTAAACCATGAGAGCCTGCTAGAGGCTTTTTCCATGAAATTCAGCCTCGACCTCAGAATCGGTGTTGGCAATCGAGAGGGCAACAAAAAAAAGTACAACAACGAGGAGTGAAAAGGCCCTATGATGGAAAGGGCGACCGAGGGAAAGGAAAGCAAGTCCAGGGAACTCCTTAGAGACCTCTATGTCTTAAGTGTCAGAAAGAACACACTAGCAATTGTAGGTTTGGCACGAATATGTGCTATCGATGTGGCGAAGTGGGCCACTACGTCAGAGATTGCCCGAAAGTAAATAGAAACCAGCCAGGCAGAGATCAGAGAAGGGTCATGCCGAGAATCTTCACTTTCATTGAGCCTGGCGACGTTGATGACGAGGCACAGTCGTCTGTTGTAGCAGGTACTATCTTAGTCACCGGTATAGCGGTATTTTCATTGATAGACACAGGGGCCACGTACTCCTTTATTTCCACTGCATGCGTAACTAGATTGAAGTTGGTGTCTGAATTAGCAGAATGTGAGTATAGAGTAATGCTGCCTTCGGGAGCGTATATGCAGTCTGATCATATTTTTCAGGGCAATGCGTCTTAGTGGGGAATAACACCCTTTATGCCTGGTTGATAGTTATGGGCATAGAGCGGTATGATATTAATTTGGGGATGGAATGGTTGTCATGTCATTTTGCCAGAGCAGTTTAGAGGTGAATGCTTGCTTTATCTTGCAACAGTGGTCGATATTCAGTTGCTCAACGGGGTAAAACCTGGAGACCTTCTTGTAGTTAGAGAATTCTCTTAGATCTTCCTCGACGATCTTCCCAGATTACCGCCGGACAGGGAGATCGAATTTACGATTGATGTATATCCAGGCTCTGAGCCTGTATCAAAGAATCCGTACAGATTGGCACCTGCTGAACTAAATGAGCTAAAATCTTAGTTGGAAGAATTGTTAGACAAGGGGTTCATCCGACGTAGCTTTTCTCTGTGGGGTGCGCCAGTTCTGTTCGTTAAGAAGAAAGATGGAACCCTCAGGATGTGCATAGACTATAGAAAGTTGAATAAACTGACGGTGAAGAATAGATATTCGTTGCCCAGAATTGATGACCTGTTTGACCAACTGCAGGGTGCCCGAGTGTTTTCGAGGATTGACATACACTCAGGTTATTACCAGTTGAAGGTTTAGAGGGAAGATGTTCAGAAGACGGCGTTTCGTACGAGGTATGGGCATTATGAATTCCTTGTAATGTCTTTTAGACTTACAAATGTCCCTGCAGCGTTTATGGATCTGATGAATCGCGTCTTCAAGGAGTATTTGGACAAGTTTGTTATTGTTTTCATTGACGACATCTTGATCTATTCAAAGACGAAAGAGGAACACGAGGAGCAACTACGAATTGTTTTAGGGATTTTAAAGCAACATCAACTATACCCAAAGTTCTCCAAGTGCGAGTTTTGGTTAGACCGAATTAGTTTCCTTGGCCATATTGTATCTCAAGAGGGAATTTCTGTGGATCCGACCAAGATTCAAGTTGTCAAGGATTGGCCGCAGCCTAAGAATGTACGGGAGATACGTAGGTTTCTCGAATTGGCTAGATATTACCAAAAATTCATCGAGGGTTTTCGAAAATTGTTGTCCCTCTTTCATGCTTGACAAGGAAGAATGAGAAATTTGTATGGACGGCAGCATGTGATAAGAGCTTTCTGGAGCTGAAATAGAGATTGACTACGGGTCCACTTTTGACACTGCCAGTTGAAGGTGACAAGTTCAGTATATATTGCGATGCCTCAAAGATAGGACTTGGATATGTATTGATGCAAAAAGGGAGAGTTATCGCGTATGCTTCTCGGCAGTTAAAGCCATATGAACAAAATTATTCGACACATGACCTGGAACTAGCGGCAGTTGTCTTCACATTAAAGATATGGAAACATTACTTGTACGGGCAACAATGTGAAGTGTATTCAGACCACAGGAGCTTAAAGTATCTGTTTACACAGAAAGAATTGACCATGCGGCAAAGAAGGTGGTTGGAGTTTGTCAATGACTACGACTTCGAAATTAAATACCACCCAGGAAAGGCAAATAAGGTCGCCGATGCCTTAAGCAGAATGCCTACTATGAGTCAGCCTTCGCTTGCAACAATATCGGTAATGTTGAAGTCTGAGATTGAGAAGTTTGATGTGGAGGTTGTGGCTAAGTTGTCCACTATGCTCACAAACATTTCTCTTAGGCCGACGATACTGGACAAAATACGAGAAGCTCAACAGAAAGACTTAGAGTGCGAGAAGTATCAGTTGAGCATGACCTCTGAGGACTTGTCCGATTTCAATTTGTCGGATGATAGCATATTAAAGTTCAGGCATAGATGGTATGTGCCTAATGACGAGGAGCTAAAGAGAGAAATTTCGACCGAGGCACACTCCTAAGCATACTCGGTGCATCCAGGAAGTACCAAGATGTATCGGGATCTAAAACAGCATTTCTGGTGGCCTAACATGAAGAGAGAGGTTGCCAAGTACGTAGAAACCTGCTTGGGTTGTCAACAGGTTAAGGCAGAGCATCAAAGGCAAGCAGGAACTTTACAACCCTTGCCAATCTCAGAATGGAAATGGGAGTAAATCTCTATGGATTTCATTGTTGGACTCTCGAGAATAACGAAAGAGCATGATAGCATCTGGGTGATAGTGGATCGCTTGACAAAATTGGCCCATTTTCTACCAGTCAAGATGACATATTCCATGGATCAGCTTGCTGAGCTGTACGTACAGGAGATTGTTAAGCTACATGGGGTGCCCGTTTCGATTGTCTCCTATAGAGATGCCAGATTTACTTCTAAATTCTGGAAAAGTTTGCATAAAGCTATGAGAACTCAGCTAAATTTCAGCACAGCGTTTCATCCTCAGATAGACGGACAGACAGAAAGAACAAATTAGATTCTTGAGAATATTCTTAGAGCTTGCGTGCTGGAATTTCAGAGCTCGTGGAGTAGATATTTATCGTTTATTAAGTTCTCATAAAACAATAGCTTCCAAGCTACGATCGGTATGGCACCGTATGAAGCGCTATATGGTCAGAAATGTAGGTCTCCGCTATATTGGGACAAGGTTGGTGAGACTAGTATAATCGGCCCAGATATTCTACAGCAAATGACAGAGAATATCGCCGTTATCAGACAGTGTATCGAGATAGCTCAGAGCCGCCATAAAAAGTTATGCTGATACTAGACGGAGGGAATTGGAATTCAATGAGGGTGACGAGGTATATTTAAAGATTTCTCCGTTTAAAGGTGTTATGCGATTTGGGAGAAGATGCAAGTTAAGCCCTCGTTACGTGGGGCCTTTCTCTATTTTAAAGAGGATCGGGAAGATGGCGTACTGATTGCAGCTTCCAACATCAATGGAAGACATCCACAACAAGTTTCACGTATCTATGCTCAGAAGATGCCTGCGTGACCCATCTCGTGTCGTGGAAGTAAGAGAGATCGAGGTACAACCAACACTGACTTATGTGGAGAAGCCAGTGCGGATTCTAGAATCCTCTATCAAAGTATTGCACAATAAAGAAATTATGCTAGTAAAAGTCATGTGGCGGAACCATGATGTAGAAGAAGCTACTTGGGAGAGGCAGCAAGATATGATATCTATGTATCCTGAACTGTTTGTACAATCAAATTTTGAGGACAAAATTTTAATTAAGGTGGATGGGATGTAACACCCGATTTTACAGGATTTTGTTATTCCACTATATAATGACATTTTTGTAAATATGTTAAATTAAGTCCGTTTTGCGAATGGAAAGTTTTAGTAGAGCCCTAGCAATAAATTAGAATTATTGGAGAAATAAGAAAATTTTGTAGAAAATGAGTTAATGACTAAATAACGAAATAAGTAAAGAAACAAATAGAAAATCAAAAGGAGGGGCGGTATTGTAAATTGGCAAGTTAATTTTATTAAAAATGACAATTTCTCTCTTCCTCCCCAGCACTCACGAAATTTCTCCAGAGAGAAATTTCTTCTCTAGCGATTCTCCACTCCCTCTCATGCGATTTCACTTCCGGCGACCAACGCCTCCTCTCCGGCGACTCGACTCTTCACGTTTCTTCTCCGTCTTCAAACCCTAGGTAAGCTTAGAGTGTTATACCCGTTAGTTGGCCGTTTTTGAGTTGTTATTAGTTAGGGTTTTGTTTAGAGTTTTGTGAAATCGAAAGACTATTTTAAAAACGGTTAGGTTTACTGTGATTACGACTTAAATGGACATATTAGCAATCATTGGATGTAGTTAGTCGGTTTATTAATGAATATTGGAGTTTTGGTTGTTGGAGAACTTAGAAACTCCATTTAATGGAGGTTTGGGTATGTCAAGCACAAATTACTCGATGAAATGCATCAACGAGTTAAATTAGAGTTTTAGGAGAATCTCCCTTAGATAGGAGTTTCACTAGTCTTCAAAATTCGATGTTCTAGGCCCAATTTTAATGATGGTTTCTATGAATTGGTTTAGGTGAACAATGCTCGTAGACAGAGCTCGGTGTGCTATGGACGCGAGGTAAGTCTCCGTGACTCGCTTGGCCGATCCGGCCTACACCATAGGAGAGTTTATTGTTTGAGGATATTTGGCGAAATTATTGTTTAGTGTAGGTTGGATGGGTAGTCTAGGATAAGTGTTATATCAGAACGTTTTTCCTTAGGTTCTATGTATTGTATATGTTTCCCTTACTTTTATTGCACAAGTCCATGTTCATGCATCATGTTTTACGAGCAAGCACGAAAAAATGAATTTTCGCATACGTTTTCATGAAAAGAATCGACAAATAAAAGATATGAATTCATGTAATTACGATCATGTCGGGGTGGGATTCAGATATGGCTGTCCTGAGAGGAGGAGCATGTTTTTTCCCCGGTAGATGGAAAAAGGCTATCTAACTACCAGATGTGCCCTCTCAATCTGGTGAGAGTAAACCCCCGGTGACACCCATGCTATGTAACTAAATAATGAAAATGATGCATAATTTTATGAACTGCATATGCATAGCATGCATTTTCATTTACGTAGATTTACTGAGCCCTTTAGCTCATAGGTTATTTATATGGTGTACGTGATTATGAAACAGGTGAGGAATACGTCCCTATACCAGACGAACGCACAGATTGAAGGAGGATGCCCGTGGGAGCGTGCTGCGCAGTCGATGCTTATTTTGACCCGTCGGGATGACATGTAGGTATTTTGGGATTTTAATAGATAGAAATGGTTGATAAATGTATAGGAGGGTTCAGTTGGGCTGATGGGTGATTGGCTAGAAATTATACGCGTTTTGATGTTTTGGAAAACTCGTTTTGTGAATTTCTTTTGTGAAGTCTTTTGTTGAGATTATACTAGATTTGTTTAGAGTTATTTTAGGTTGGTAAGGATACGCTCGAGGTTTAGAGCCATCCACGCAGTTGGATTCTGTGGTTTTCGTCTCGTTTAGAATACGTTCTAAGATATGTTTCGAGTTGTGTTTTTGGAGATTGATGAATTTAGGAATGAATGAGGTTATAAATGATTTTATGTTGAAGTGTTTGTTATGTAATGTGTTTAGATGTAAGTTGATGAAGGAATGGGAGTAGAGAGGAAATCTTGAAGTGTGCAGGGCGTGAAGGAAAATTGGAGGCAGCTCTATGGAATTCGGATTCCAGAGAGCATGCCGATCGATCGCCAGAAGAGGGGCGATCGATCGGCTAAGGATGGCCAACTCTCTGGTTTTCCAGAGAGTTAGCCGATCATTCGCCAGAAAAGCGGCAAACGATCGGCTCTTGTAGGCTATGCTCTGGAAGAAATTCTAGAGCAGCAGCCGATCGATCGCCAGAAACAGGTGATCGATCGGCTGTCTATGGGCCGATCGATCGACTGTCAAATGGCTGATCGATCGCCCCTTTTGTTTCTTGCTTCGGACATTTTTACCCTCAGCTTTTGGTTTCCCTTAGTTTTATATACTTTCATTAAAAGATTTCCAAAACGATTTTATTTGATTTATTGGTTTAGAAGTCAAAAGTTTTATGATTGTCAAAAAAAAAAAACAAAAACAAAATTTTACGGGAAATTAAGGGAAAGAAACCGGGTTCGTTACAGAACAGTCCCCCGTTCTGTGCAAATTTCAGAACGGTAGGTTATCAGTTAATCGCTAGGGGTTTTTTTGATAGTTTAAGGTTTATTTTTAACATAAACATACTTTGAGGGTTTTTTAATCCAAACTCAAAATTCGATGGTTAAAATGATATTAACCCTAATAATAATGACAATTAAATTGGATTCAAATAACCTTACAACTTCTTGTGGCTCTTCCTTCACCCCTAAGTCTATCTATACTGTGATGACCCGAATGTATACGTATGAGTATGATTGCAAGACAAACCTCGGGTTGCGGGGTGGATCCCAGACTCGAGTATAGGTAAATCCAGGGTCATAAAGAGGGGGTCGTCACAATCTCACATCGCTTGGGGAAGTATAAGGAAATGAAACATGTGTAAAGAAACCCTCCCAAGATAGTAAGACGTGTTTTGGAGCACAATTGGCAACGGATCCCATAAGAACTCTGAAGTTAAAAGTGCTTCGGCGAGAGTAGTACCAGGTTGGGTGACTGACTGGGAAGTCCTCACCAAACAAAGCCGTGAGGGGAGGATATTGGGCTACGGCCCAATCCCCAGAGCGGACAATATCTTACTGGGAAAAGTGGTCGTTACAAATGGTATCAGAGTCTGTACTCAACCGAAAATATGGCCAACGAGGACATTGGCCCCCTGGGGGGAAGGTGATTGTGATGACCCGAATGTGCACATATGAGTACTAATGTGGGCAAACCTCGGGTTGCGGGGTGGATCCCAGACTCGAGTATAGGCAAATCCCGGGTCGTAAAGAGGGGGTCATCACAATCCCACATCGCTTCAGGAAGTATATGGAAATGAAACATATGTAAGGAAATCCTCCCATGATAGTAAGACACGTTTTGGAGTACAATTGGCAACGGATCCCATAAGAACTCCGAAGTTAAAAGTGCTTCGGTGAGAGTAGTACCAGGTTGGATGACCGACTGGGAAGTCCTAGCCAAACAAAGCCGTGAGGGGAGGATATTGGGGTACGACCCAATCCCCAGAACGGACAATATCTTACTGGAAAAAGGGGTTGTTACATATACTATCTATATTCTCTATAAAGTTACCATATCTAGCAGAGAGAACCCTTGCCACGTAGAAGGCTCACAAGGAACACTCATAGGACCGAAGTTGAAAATGTAGCGTCCCTTAAACTATGCCTAATTTTACCGTATAATTTTTCATTTTATTACTTAAAACTTTAAACCTAACGTTTGAGCGGAAATAAAACTTTTAAAGTCGGAATCGAAATCGGAATTGAAATCGGTAAAGTCTGTAATACCCGGCTTGTACGGACGTTGGATTAATATATATTATTATTTTATTGTATAAAGGCATTTTTGGTAAATATGTCAAATCAAGCCCGATTTACACAAACAGAAAGTTTTATTGCAATCCTAACGATTAATAGGAATTTTAAGAAATTTTTGGGAATTTTCGGAGTTATAACGCTATATTCCGAGTAATTACCTCTATCGTAGTGTAAATGACGTTTTAGTAAAAATAGTAAACGTGGTCCGAATTGCGAACGGACAGTTTTAATAAATCCCAAATATTAAATTGGACCTATTGGTGGAGTAAGGAAATTTGGAGAATCTAAATAGTTAGCCGATTGACGAAACGAAGGACGAAACAAATAGAAATAAGTGTTAAGGGCATTTTAGTAATTTTCAAATCAAATTATATAAATTAAACAAATTTCTTTTCTCTCCCTCACTTTCTCTCTTTTCTTCTCTGGCATTCACGAACCAGAGAGCATTTCTCTCTCATCGTCGACGGCGATCCAACATCCGGCGACGATCCGACCTCTGTTCGTTCGATTTTCTTCGTGATTTCTCCTCCAATCGACGTTCTAGGTATGAACCTACGATCCTAGAGCTTTTATTTCGATGTTTACGGAGTTTTAAACAATTAGGGTTATCGTTAAAAATGCGATTTAGGGCCCGTAATTAATAGGTTTACTGTGATTAAGTGTATATTGAACGTATTAAACGTTATTGGACAAGTTTGATTGAATTATGACGAATGTTAAAAATTGAGAAATTTCGGGTTTTCGCAAAAATACGTAAATCGAGAATTGAGGTGTCGAGCGTGTATTCGCTCGATGAAATAGCCCGATGAATGTGATTAAAGATTTTAGGAAGTTCATTAGTTAAGGTTTTGACAATTTGGACGTTTATTAACTTAAACTCGTTTTAACGTCAAATCCTTGTAAATTGCTTAGGTGAACAGCGCTCGTGGACGGAGCTTGAGCTGCTTTGGACACGAGGTAAGTTCTCGTGATTTTCTCTGGCCGATTGGCCTACACCGTACGTTGAATGTCGTCTCGAGGAGTTTTGGAGATGCGTATGTTTATTTGTTTTGGTTGGCTAGACAGGTTTAGTTGTTTATAGGTTATAGGTTACGATTTACAGTCTTGTTGGTATACATTATTGTTTGTTTGCTTTAAGATATAAAATTGTTCATGCATCACATGTTTTAAAGAAAAGCATAGAAAATGAATTTCCGCACATTGTTATAAAGATAATGCAAAGAATGAAAACGGCCATAAGGCTTACAGTTTATCGGCCGAAAGGCTTACAGTTTATCGGCTGAAAGGCTTACAGTTTACCGGCCGAAAGGCTTACAGTTTATCTGCCGAAAGGCTTACAGGCCGAAAGGCATATAGATTACAGGTCACGCGAGGTGGGGCTCAGGCACGGCTGTACGTGTTGTAAGCGTGCACCCCCCTCCTCTAGCTGGAAAGAGTAGTCCGCCCGCTGGATGAGCTCTCTCCGGTTAGAGGGATAGGATCTCGGTGACACCTACAGTGCATAACATAGCATAGCATGACATAGCATACCATAGCACAGCATTTGCATTTATGAGTCTTACTGAGATTTTTATCTCATAGTGTATTGTATGGTGTAGGTGATTTCAAGGAAACAGGTGAGGACGATGTCCCTCCTCCTGAGGCATGATTCAGTTGACGAAGGATGGCTGCGGTGGTGTGCTGGCGCAGTCGAGGCTTATCTGACCCGTGGGCATACTATGTATAGATTTTGAGGGTTTTGGGACGTTTTGGGCTGTTGGTTGTATAGACATTATAGGATGCTTGGTACTGGTAGTTATAGGTTTATTCAATGGTTCAAACGTTGTGGTAAATTGTATATAGAAAATGTTTTGGTTTAAAGCTTTTATTTAACGTTATAGAAATATTTTTAATGATTTTAGGATTGGTACGGATATGCTCGGTTTTTAGAGCTATCCACGCCGTTCGTTTTTAGAAAGTTTTATCACGTGTTTAAGTGCGTTTGGAGTATGTGTTTAAGTGCGTTTAGAGTATGTGTAAATTGTACGTATAGTGGTAATTGTGGATGAAATGGGAGATGTGTTGAAGTGTTTGGTGTGCAGGGGAAGGTGAAAGAAAAGTTGGTGTTTGCTCTCTGGAATTCGGATTCCAGAGAGCAATTGTATAAAAATTGTATAAAAGAAAGAAGTGAAGGGAAGAAAGAAGAAGAGTGGCGACTGGGCGCTGGCTGCGAGCGATCGCTGGGTTCAGCGATCGCTAGCAGCGAGCGATCGCTGCATTGTGCAGCGATGGCAGCGAGCGATCGCTGCAATGTGCAGCGATCGATCGCTGCGATCGCTGCAATTGCAGCGATTGATGCCAAGCGCACTGTTCACGTGAACAGTGGTGAACAGTAGTGTACTGTTCACGTGAACAGTAACTTACTGTTCACGTGAATAGTACGCGAATGAAAAATAAAAGAAAAACAAATGAAAAGAATTGTTTTAAGTTGTTTTATAAATAGTTTTAATTGTTTAAATGTTTTAAAGGTTAGATTTCAATTCCGATTTCGATTCTGGTTTCGATTTCGGTTTAGGTTCCGCCTAGAGGTTATTTAAAGTATTTATGGGATAAAAAAAAATATAGTACGGAAATATGGGTACAGTTTTAGGGTCGTGACAAAGTCTATGTTTATAAACTATTTAAACAAAAACTTAAAACAAATATAAAAAAAATTTAAAACAATTAAAAACTAAATAACAATCGGACAGTGGAGGGAGGGACAAAAGGGACATTTGTCCCTGAAAAATAGGGGGCGATCGATCGCCCATTTCAGGCGATTGATCGCCCTTCAGCGATCGCGTTTTTCCCAGCGATCGCCTCAACAGGCGATCAAGGGGCGATCGATCGCCCAAGCTCTCTGGAATTTCTCCAGAGAGCTCGGCCAAGAGGGGCGATCGATCCCCTCCTTAGGAGATCGATCGCCACCCTCCCTGGAACTTCAATTCTAGGGAGTTCCTCCTCCCATTTTTTTCCTATTCTCTTCCTCTTCCATTCTTTCTTTTCCATTCCCAACCACTTTTCTTCCCACACATTTGCCCTAATAAACACAATAACATCATCATATAAACTCACTCATATCCTCATCCTTTTAACACTTCACCAATCACCCAAAATAAACGACTCAAAACACAATTAAAACATAACCTATTTTCGTAAAAACAAACTGCGCGGATATATTTAAAACTATACAATTCCTCCTGTTTTTCATCACTAACAATTCCAATGAAAACTTTCCAAAAGAAATTTATAACACAGGTTCTCAAAACGTTTAAAAAACATCAAAACATCAACCTATCAACTAACCAGATTCCCAAACATCCTAATATATTCAACTATACAATTTTTCCTACGATCTAACTACCGTGTCCCAAAATACCTTTACATCATTCCCCACAGGTCATGAAATGCCTCGACTATGTCAGCACACTTCCGCGATCATTCTTCTTCAACTGGACTCATTCTTCAGGAGGAGGAACGTCGTCCTCACCTGCTTCGATATCACCTACACCATACAGACACACTATCAGCTAAAGCTCAGCAAGTTTCGTAAATGCAAATGCATGCGGTGCATATGAGTTCATAAATCATGTAACATTTTCTTATCTTTACATAGGTTGTCACCGAGATCTCAACCCCCTAAATGGAGAGGACACATCCTGCGGTTGGACAACCCTTTCCACCTAGAGGAGGGGGGTACATGTTTGCAACACGCACAGCCATGCCTGAGCCTCACCTCGCATGACCATAAACATACATCGATTCATATTAGATGTGGCATTGTAACAGACCCGTAATGGATCCACACAATAGATCAATAGCCCCCTTTTAGGCCACATCGCCATTTTCTTTAAAACATAGTGCGGAAATTCATTTTCTATGCATAAGTGAAAACCGTGATGCATGAAAAATTACGTGCTTAAAGTAGACATACAACATACGTACCATCGAGACAATAAAAGCAATTAAAGACATAACCTATAAAACAACTAAACCTAACTACCCAACCAAAACAATTTAAACAAACACATCTCCAAAGCTCCTCGAGACGACTTCGGCGTACGGTGTAGGCCAATCGGCCAGAGTAAGTCACGAGAACTTACCTCGTGTCCGTTGCAATTCAAGCTCCGTCCACGAGCGTTGTTCACCTAAGGCAATTTCACAATTTTGTCGTTAAAACGAGTTTAAACTATTAAACGTCCAAATTTAACGAAACCTTAACCAAGGAAATTCTTTAAAGCCCTAATTTTATTCATTGAAGCATTTTATCGAGCATTCCACGCTCGATACCTCAAAATTTCCATTAACGAGTTTTTCTGCAAACCCCTAAAATTCTCCAACTTTAACATTTCTCACAAATCGATTTAACTTCCTCCAATAACGTCCAATACGTCCATTACATCCACAACTAAGGTAAACCTATCGATTTCAAACCCTAAATAACGATTTTATCGAAACCCTAAACGAACCCTAATCGTTTAAACTCCGTAAAATCAAAATAAACTTTCTTAAAACCTTAGAATCGTACCTAGGGTCGGGATTGGGGAAGAAATCGGAAGAACAGAAGTCGTCGGAGGAGGAACCGCCGTTGGAAGGGAGAACGCCGTGAAGGAGGAGGAAATGTCGCGAGAGGAGGGAGAGGAAAAACGGAGAAGAAAATGTGTTCTGGAGGAGAAAGAAGAAAAGTTGTTTTTTAATTAAAATTTGCCTTGGCAAATTACCTTTTTGCCTTTCCTTTGATTTTCTATTTGTTTCGTCTTTTTGTTTCGTTAATTAACTAACAATTCAGTTTCCCCCAACTCTCATATTTCACCACTAACTCCAACTTAATATCAGGGTTCCATTAAAACTGTCCATTCGCAAAACGGATCACATTTACTATTTTTACCGAAGTATCCTTTATATTACGATAAACGTAATTCTCATAAAATTAGCGTTAAACTCCTAAAATTCCCGAAATTTTCCTAAAATCCTTATTAATTATTAGGATCGTAATAACACTTTCTTTTCACGAAACCGACTTAATTTGACATATTTACAAAAAATACCATTTACATTAAAATATTAATATTCCGTACAGTCGGGTATTACAATCCATCCACCTTATTTAAAATTTTGTCCTCAAAATTTGATTATAAAAACAATTTAGGATACTTAGTCATCATATCCTGTTGTCGCTCCCAAGTCGCTTCTTCAACTTCGTGGTTCCGCCATA
The DNA here is from genome assembly GCA_022432975.1 of Begonia masoniana. NCBI lineage: Eukaryota > Viridiplantae > Streptophyta > Magnoliopsida > Cucurbitales > Begoniaceae > Begonia > Begonia masoniana. Next base: position 13,974,668 of record CM039507.1, on the reverse strand, counting down.
GGACTTTAATTAGCGGAATCTCTTTTTTGCGCAAAACCTTGATAGAAGACTCCAAAATACGTACCGGTTTCTCCTCGTAAGTCAAGGTAGGCTGTACTTCGATGTCTCTCACCTCCACGATATACGATGGATCGCGCAAATACTTCCGTAGCATAGACACGTGAAATATGTCGTGGATGCCTTCCATTGAAGCCGGAAGCTGTAGTCGATATGTCATCTTCCCGATCTTCTTCAAAATAGGAAAGGGCCCCACATATCGAGGGTTTAGCTTTCCCTTCCTTTCCGAATCGCATCACGCCTTTAAATGGAGAAACCTTCAAATAGACATCATCACCCTCTTCAAACTCTAGTTCTCTCCGTCTTGTGTCAGTATAGCTCTTCTGTCGACTCTGAGTTACCTCAATACACTGTCGGATAACGACAATTTTCTCTGTCGTTTGCTGTAGAATCTCAGGACCAACAATACTGGCTTCACCAACCTCGTCCCAATATAATGGAAATCTACACTTTCGACCATACAAAGCTTCATATAGAGCCATACCTATGGTAGCCTGGAAGCTGTTGTTGTAAGAGAACTCTACTAGTGGCAAATATCTGCTCCACGAGCCCTGAAATTCCAGCACACAACCTCTGAGCATATCCTCCAGAATCTGATTCGTCCTCTCTGTCTAACCGTCAGTCTGAGGATGAAAGGCTGTGCTGAAATTAAGCTGAGTCCTCATAGCTTTGTGCAGACTCTTCCAGAACTTTGAGGTGAATCTCGGATCTCTGTCTGAGACAATCGAAACTGGTACACCGTGCAATCTCACAATCTCCTGCACATAAAGCTCAGTGAGCTGGTCCATAGAAGACGTCATCTTCACAGCAAAGAAGTGAGCCGACTTTGTTAATCGGTCCACGATCACCCAGATGCCATCGTGACCCTTCGTTGTCCTCGGGAGCCCCACAATAAAATCCATGGAGATCTGCTCCCATTTCCACTCCGGAATTGGCAGTGGCTGTAATGTTCCGACCGGCCTTTGGTGTTCTGCTTTTACCTGTTGACAAACTAAACAGGTTTCAACGTACTTGACGACCTCTCTTTTCATGTTCGGCCACCAGAAGTGTTGCTTTAAATCTCTGTACATTTTAGTGCTTCCTGGATGCACAGAGTAAGCTAAAGAATATGCCTCGGCCAATATCTCCTTCTTTAGCTCCTTATCGTTAGGCACGTACCACCTATGCCTGAACTTCAGAATACCGTTATCTGACAAGTTGAATTCAGACAAGTCTCCAAATGTCATGCTCAATCGAAACTCCTCACACTCCATATCATTCTACTGAGCTTCACGTATCTTATCTAGAATAGTCGGTCTGAGAGAAATGTTGGTGAGCATACTGGACAACTCTGCCACAATCTCCACATCGAACCTCTCATTCTCAGACCGCAATGTAACTGACAACGCTGCAAGTGAAGGCTGACTCGCAGTAGGCATTCGGCTCAAAGCATCAACGACCTTGTTCGCCTTTTCTAGGTGGTATTTAATATCGAAATCATAATCTTTGACAAACTCTAGCCACCTTCTCTGCCGCATATTCAATTCCTTTTGTGTAAACAAATATTTCAAGCTCTTGTGGTCTGAATATATCTCGCACTGCTGCCCATATAAATAATGCCTCCATATTTTCAGTGCGAAGACCACGGCTGCTAGCTCCAGATCGTGTGTAGGATAATTCTGCTCATACAGCTTCAACTGCTGAGAAGCATACGCGATAACCTTTCCTTCCTGCATCAATACACAACTGAGTCCAACTCCAGATGCATCACAATAAATACTAAATTTGTCACCTTCAACAGGTAGTGTCAGTACTAGAGCTATGGTCAACTTCTGATTTAACTACATAAAACTGTTGTCACAAGCAGCCGACCATATAAATTTCTCATTCTTCCGAGTCAAGTGTGAAAGAGGAACTGAAATCTTCGAAAATCCCTCTATGAATTTTCAATAATAACCAGCCAACCCGAGAAATTCCACGTACCTCTCGCACGTTCTTAGGCTGTGGCCAATCCCTGACCACCTGAATTTTGCTCGGATCCACAGAAACCCCTTCTTCTGATATAATGTGGCCAAGAAAACTGACCATGGTGCCGAACTCGGATAAACATCAATGGCAAATTCAATCTCTTTATTCTGGCGGTAATCCGGGAAGATCATCAGAAATATCTCAGAGAATTCTCTGACTATGGGAATGTCACTTGGCTTTACTCCGCTGAGCAACTGAATATCAACTACTGTGGCCAAATAAATAGAGCACTCACCTTTAAACTGCTCGTTGACCTTCAGGGAATAAGAGATAGGCGATCCACTCAATCGGTTCATCGCCTGATAAGAAAACTCTACTTTACCCGGGGATCGAAAGGTCACAATCCCGGATCGACAATCGATGGTGGTGAAGTGCTGTGATAGCCAGTCCATCCCTAAGATAACATCATAGATCTCTATGCCCATAACAATCAAGCGAACATAGAGGGTACAGTTCCCAACTGAGACAATATTGCCCTGGACGACCTGACCTGACTGCATACGCTCTCCTGAAGGTAGCATCACACTATATTCGCATTCTGCTAACTCAGGCACAAGTTTCAGTCTAGACACGCATGCAGTGGAAACAAAAGAGTACGTAGCCCCCGTGTCTATCAAAGAAAATACAGTTACGCCCTAAATCAGAATAGTACCTGCTATCACGGAAGGCTGAGCCTCATCATTAATATCACCAGGCTCGATAAATGCAAAAATCCTCGGCATAACCCTCCTCTGGTCCGTGCCTAACTGGTCACGGCCCTACTTCAGGCAGTCTTTAATGAAGTGGCCAACTTCTCCACATCTAAAACATTTATTTATGCCCACCCGGCACTCGCCACTGTGTTCTTTCTGGCACTTGGGGCACCACGGCATTTGAGAAGCCCCCTGTACTTGCTTCCCTTTGCCTCAATCATTACCTCCCTCTAAAGACCTCTTAACGCCTCGTTGTTGTTGCTGTGGCTATCCTCTTGGTTGCCAGCCTTTATTTTTGAGCTGTGGATGGATCTCACGAAAGAAGCCCTTAGCTGGCTCCCTTGGTTTAACTGAACTCTGATCTACAGCCTCAACCTCCAGTGCTCTGGCCACTATCTCATCATAGGATACATTCTGCACCCCTGATATTGTAAGACTCTTCCGAATTTCTTGGCCAAGCCCCTGTACAAATCGGCGTACCTTGTTCTCATTAACACTGACTTGACGTGGCGCGAATCGTGACAGCGCCTCAAACCTCCTCACATACTCGGCAATCGAACCAACTTGCCGCAGCTGCATAAATTCAACCTATTTTTGCCTCTCGTACTATATGGCTGAAGTACTTGTCATAAAACACCATTTTGAACCGTTCCCAACTCATAATCGTCGTGTCGGTGGTTGTCTTGATCGAATCCCACCAAAATCGGGCATCCAACGCTTAGTGGTAGCTAACCAATGCAACCTTCTCTCCATCCTCGATGCTTGCATAGACCAGCATATCCTCCATGGTTCGAATCCACTCCTCGGCTGAAAAGGGATCCGTAGATTGCCCGTTGAATACTGGAGGTTGGAGCCTCTGAAATCTCTCCATACCACAATTACCAAAAGTCGCGGTCTCCCGAGCTCTAGCACCCTCACGATTATCAGGGTACCCAACTGCTGGGACTGTCTCTCCATTTATTGAGCCTGTCACTCCATGTGTTGGGACTGTTGGGTAATAAAATCCTAAGGGTGTCTATCGTATCGTCTCTATCGTCTCGGTCATTTCCTCGACGCACCATTTTATATAACTCCTATATCAAAGTTAAAATAAACACTCTAAGAAATTGAACTTAAAAGAAACATATAAACATACTTACAGTTGAGGAAGGATGTCCCCGTAGTGGCTGTGCAGTTGAGCAGGTGTACAACTAGGAATTTAATATTCCACTAGTAACTTTTTCCATCAGATTAAATAAAAGCATGACTCTCTCTCTCTCTCTCTCTCTCTCTCTCTCTCTCTCTCTCTCTCCTCCCTCCCTCCCTCCCTCATTCTCCTACAACTATCCTATTTTCCTACCCTAAAATCTTCTAAGTATTTTTCAGCATACTCTGCATTTTGGGTCCTTAAATACAAGCTTGTTACGCTTACTAACAATTATTGCTCATTTTCTTACCAACTTTCTCTACTTGAAACTATATTCTTCTAGCTTCAATTCTCTTCTTCTTTGACATTTTTCCTACTTTCAGTTAGAAATATCTTTGAAGCTAGTGATGAGATATGTTAGAAATATCTTTCATCAATCACAGATAAAATTGCAATACCCAGATGAGCATCTACTTGACATTAGGGACCACTACTTCCAACAACTCTAGAACCTCCATGATCCGTTGTTGTACAGGGGAACAAACAAAGAAGGGAAGTGATGTTAGCCAAAGGTATTGTGAACCCGAGACCCTACAAAAATACAAAATGAAACTCAATAACGCTTTAGAATCAAGTACGAGGAACTTGATCCTAATCGAATTTTGTCGATGGAATCGAAGTTATCAAGTAAGAAGAGTTTTACCCAGACTAAACTTTTTTATAAGAACTAAAGCTATCAAGCGATCTCCTAAGCTTTAACTTGAAGAAGAACTAGTTTTTCACAAATAACCAAAGAGAGAATTCTAAGAAGAACTCCCAAAGAAAATATTCACTAGCAAAAAATGTGTGTTCTTTTATAGTACATTCATAGTGTTTAGATAGCCTCAAGGAACCTAGAAGTAGTAAACTTAACCTAATTAGGAAATAGGAAACTTGACAAAGTCAAAAATTAGGAAAAAAAACACAATTTGGAAGGGTTTGTTCGCGGATGGCGTGGGTTGGAGCGAAGGGTGGGCGCGTTGGACTGGCGTTGCGCGTGCTAGGCTTGGAGGGTGCACGCTGGGTTGGAGTTGAGTGTGCTGGGCCAGATGGGCACGATTGGATGGGTGCGGGGCGCAAGAAATAGGTTGTTTTGTGGCCAGGGCGCGAGCATTGGCATGCGGCCAGGCAAGCACGCTTCTTGTGCGAGTTGTTGTGTTGACGTGGCCCAATGGTAGGTGGGCATGTGGCGATCCGGTATGTGCACGTGCGGTGCTTCTAGCGTGCACGCTGGCTTCATCTGGTGGGTGCACTGGGCACCGCATCATGTGCACACGATGGGCGCAGGCACTAGCTGCTACTGGGCACGCGCGGTGGTTTCATTTTTGCCTTCCAAGCAACAACTTTTTTGTTGTTATGTTTTCTTTGTCTTTTCCATGCATTTCCTCCATTAGTTCCTCTTCAAGTTTTAGCAAACTCATTGGTCTTTGCTCGTGTTGAGACGACTTGTTTTCTTTCGTCTCAATGATCAAATTATGTAAGGCTTTGTTCATCTTCTTGGTTTTTTATCTTTCATTGGTCCTCCTATTTCTGGTAATGGATCATTGTACTTGATTTAAGGATTAATCGTACCTTGATCCACGCCATTCCCTCCCTTTTCAAAAATATTCATCATTGACTCTCCTGCATAACAAAAAGATAAGTCTCTAACATTAAAAGAAGTGCTTATGTTACCATATTAACTCTGTAAATCAATCTTGTAAACATTGTCATTGATGCATTCCAAAACTTGGAATGGACTGTCTCCTCGCAGCTGCAACTTGTTCTATCATTTTTCCACAAATCTTTCATTTCGTAAGTGAACACAAACTCAATCTCTAGGTTCAAAGGTTACTTTTACTCGGTGTTTGTCAGCTTGCCTCGCGTAGTGCTCCTTCTTTTTCTCAATGTTGTCTCATACTTTTGCTGGCAAATCTTTTACAAACTCGGCTTTTTACTTTCCATCAACATTAACAAACTCATTAGTAGACGGTAAAATGTCAAGTGAAGTTAGAAGATTAAAACCATAAACTATCTTAAATGGAGAATAAGATGTAGTAGAATGAACAACTCAATTTTAAACAAACTCAACATGTGGTAGACACTTTTTTCATTGTTTTAAGTTCTTAGAAATAATAGCTTGTAATATGGTAGAAAGTGTCCTATTAACTACATTGGTTTGTCCATCCGTTTGTGGGTGTGTTAAAGTAGAAAATAAAAGTTTGGTGCCTATTCCATAATGTTCTCCAAAAGTGACTAAAAAATTTAATGTCTGTATCACTCACAATAGTTCTAGGCAATCTATGTAGTCGTATAATTTCTCTAAAGAATAGATCCGCTATATGTGTAGCATTGTTAGTCTTTGAACAGGAAATAAAGTGTGTCATTTTACTAAACTTATCAATAACAACAAAAATGTTATCCTTACCCCTTTGAGTTCTCGACTACCCTAAAACAAAGTCCATAGAAATATCAATTCAAAGTTGACTAGATATCAGAAGAGGATTATATTTTCCATGTGGCATAATTTTAGATTTAGCCTTCCTATATTCTATATATTTTTCACAAATCAATTGCACATCATGTCTCATTTTAGGCCATAAAAATGTTCACACTATTTCTAAAGGTTTTTGTACTCTAAGATGTTTCATTAATCCACCTCTATGAGTCTCTCTAACAAATAATTCTCTTACGGAAAATTTAGGAATGCAAAACCTATCTTTTTTGAACAAATATCTTTCATGCCTATAGTAGTCATCATATATCATTTTTTCACAAGAATTCCAAATATCATTAAAATCTGAATCTAAAGCATACAGCTTGTACCTTAACGATAATGCATCGAAAACCACATTTTCTTTACCTCTTTTGTAATAGATGATGTAAGGAAAAGTCTCTATGAACTCCATCCATTTTGCATGTTTTTTGTGCAATTTTCCTTATGACTTTAAGTGCTTCAAGCTCTCGTCGTCACAGTGAATGATGAACTCTCTTGGCCACAAGTAATGTTGCCATGTTTGTAACGTTCTCAGCAAGACGTACAATTCCATGTTGTTTGTTGGGTAATTTAGTGCCGCTCCATTAAGATTTTTGCCAAAGTAAGCTATCGGGTTCATTTCCTGCATCAAAACACCTTCAATTTCTTTCCCAATGCGTTATATTCAATTTCAAAATTTTTATCAAAATTCGGCAATACTAACAACAGTGCATTAGTTAACTTTTCTTTGAGAAGATTAAATGATTTATCATGTATCTCGGTCTATTTAAATTCTACATTTTTTTAACCAAATCATTTAATGGTGTCGCGATGGTGCTAAAGTCTCTCACAAATCTTTGATAAAAACTATTCAAACCATGAAAACTACGTACCTTATTAGCATTCTTAGGTTTTGGGCATTCCTTGATTTCCTTCACTTTTTCTTCATCCACCGATACTCTACTTGAACTAACTATAAAACCAAATAACACTATTGAATCAATGCAAAAAGTGCACTTCTTCATATTAGTGTATAGTTGATTTTTCCTTAAAGCATTTAAAACCTCATTCAAGTGTTCTACATGTGTATCCAAAGTCTTACTATAAACTAAAATATCATAAAAGTAAACAACAAATTTTTAGATAAAAAATTTCAACACGTGATTCATCAATTTTATAAACATGCTAAGTTCATTAGATAATCCAAACAGCATAACAATCCATTCATAGAGTCCATACTTAGTTTTAAAAGTGGTTTTCTATTCATCTTCTTCTTTCATGCGAATTGGTAATATTCATTCTTTAAATGAATTTTTAAAAATAAGCATGCACCATATAATTCATCAAGCATGTCATCTAATCTATGAATAAGATGTCAATACTTTACCATGATCTTGTTAATAGCTCGACAATCTATGCACATTCATCAAGTTCTATTTTTCTTTGGTACTAAGATTACGGGAACCGAACATGGACTAAGGCTTTCCTTAAGGAACCTTTTTTCCACCAATTCATTTACTTGCTTTTGGATCTCCTTAGTCTCTTCGGGATTAGCTCAGTACGTTGGTCGATTCGGAATTGATGCTCGAATAAGGAAATCAATTCGATGTTCAATCCCCTTAGAGGAGGTAATCCTCTTGGTAAGTATTTGGGAAAGACATCTTCAAATTCCTGCAAAAGAGAGGAAACAACACTTATAAGAGAAACTGTTAGTTCACTAGATGAAAAGTAAACATCTTTGTATAAAAGTAAAAATACTTGTTCTTTTACTACAATCAGACTTTTCACCTCACTTTTTCTTGTCATTTCACTCATTTTTCTACTCTGCTCTTGTTTTCTCTCGAGCTAAGGTTTTTCTCTCCACTATCATTTTCACTACCATTTTGTTTCGCTCATTGACTTTTCTCTCCTTTTGAAATCTTTTTGCAATTCTCTTTTGATCCTCACAAGCCTCCCAAGTTGTTAATGGCGTTAAGACTACCATTCTTCCATTTTGAACAAATGAGTATTTGTTCTTTAATCCATTGTGTTTGACTTTTCTATAGAATTGCCAAAGACTCTCCAAAAGAATCTCGTCATTATACCTTTCAATTGATAGTGCCACTTTTACTTGTTTGGTGACCATTACTTCTCCACAATCACTTAGCAATTGAAGCTTTTATGGTTTTGGGTGTTTCTCGATTTCTAAGCTCAATTTTTCCACCAATAAAGTACTAGCAACATTCATACAACTCTCACTATCAATGATCAAACTACATACTTTGTTGTTCACATGATATCTACTATGAAGATATGCTCTCTTTGCACTTCGACTCCATCATCTTTAGGCTTAATGTTAAGGACTCTCCTTGTGACCAATAATTCGCCTTTTACGGGCTTTTCTACATCCACATTGCTACAATCTTTCAAAATTTTCATTTCATCATCACTTGAGCTAATACTTGCAACGTCACCATTATCTAATATAGTCATAACTCTTTTGTTTGGACAATTTGACATAATGTATCCAAAACCATGACATCTAAAGCGCTTGATCTCATGAGTCCTACTAGGCGTGGATATTTCAGTTTTACCCCGTGTGTTTGACGTCGCATCCTTTCCTTTGAGATCTTCCTTTTGTTTTGTCATTGATTTTTCATTCTTTCAATTTGGTTTCCAAGGAGAATTGAAGTAGACCTCATATTTAAGCTCAACTTACTCTTTAGTTGTCTTTCTGTAACACCCGATTTTACGGGACTTTATTATTCTGATAAATAATGGTATTTTTGTAAATATGTTAAATTAAGTCCGTTTTGCGAACGGAAAGATTTAATGGAACCTTGGTAATAAACTAGAATTTATGGTAAAATATGAAAATTTGTAGAAAACAAATCGTCAACCAAATAATGAAACAAAGGACGAAACAAATATAAATCAATTGGAAGGGTAAAATGGTAATTTTTCAAGCCAAAGTTTATAAAAATTGCATGGCTCCCTCTCCCTCTTACGCGACTTCTTCTCCAGTAAGAAACCTACCTCTCTGGCGATTTCCTTCCTCCACGGCGCTTCTTCCCCTTTGCTTCAACGATTTCTCCTCCAACCTTCAAAGTTCTTGCACGTTTTCTTCTCCTCTCGTGATTCTAGGTAAGTCTCTATGGTTTTTCGGCCGTTATTCTCGACTTCTAGCTTGGTAAACCGTTAGGGTTTTGTTGGATTTCGTTGAAAACAACCGGTTTAGGTTAGGAATGGTTAGTTATTGCTTTATTGATGATTATCGAACGTTATTAGGTGAAATATCGGAGTGTATTTAACGTTTGATTGAAAAACCTGAGTTTGGAGCTTAAGGAAACCTCCATTAATGGAGGCTTAGAATTTGTAAGCGTAAATTGCTCGATGAAATTCTCGAGAGAGGTTTATTAGAATTTTAGGAAATTTCCTTTAAATTAGGAGATTCGTAAATTTCTGAAATTTCATGTTTGAGCTCAGTTTTAACAAAGAACGCTATGGGTTGATTTAGGTGGCAAAGCTCGAGACGAGGAGCTCGGTGTGTAACGGACACGAGGTAAGTTTTCGTGGTTTACTTTAACCGATTGGCCTACATCATAAGATTTATGTTGATCGAGGAAATTAGAGATGTAGAATGTGTTGGGTAAATAGGTTGGGTAGTTAGTATTAGCTTTGATTAGGCTGTTGATTTTTAAGTTTATTGTTTGTATGTCTCGATTTTGTTTATGGCATAGTACATGTTCACGCATCATGGTTTTCGAAAGGCATGAAAAAAATAATTTATGCATATTTTCATGAAAAGAAAAAGGTTAAAGAAAAGGTAAAAAGTATGTAATGATGGTCACGTCGGTGACGGTGGTTCAGACATGACTGTGGGATGAAACATGTTTTCCCTCCGGTTAGATACGAGGGGCTATCCAATCGTAAGATGTGCCGCTTCTATCTAGCGAGAGTGAAGCCCCGGTGACATAAATGAAATGAAATGAATAGCGAAAAGGTAGGATGCATAATTTACGAATTGCACATGCATAGCATGCACGTGCATTCACGTAGACTTACTGAGCCTCTAGCTCACATTTTAATTTTATGGTGTAGGTGATTTTGAGATAGGTGAGGACGATATTTCTCCGCCCGAAGTATGAGCATGTTGATGGAGGATGGCTCGTGAGAGTGTGTTGGCGCAGTCGACGCTATTTTGACCCGTGAGGATGTAAGTAACTGTTTTTGGGAATTTGATAGACAGAGATGTAGGAAAATTGTATAGTAGAACCATATTAGGATGTTTGGTGTCTGGATAGAAAATGTATAGTATTTCGTTGCATTTTGATAATTTCAAACAGAGGAAAAATGCTCAGTTTTTAAAACGAATCCACGCGGTTCGATTTTATGAAATTTGGTTATGTTTTAAATGTGTTTTGAATCGGTTTTTGGGTGAGTGTCAATTGTATGTGGGTAATAGGGTTGTTGTGTTGAAGTTTTGTTATGAAAAGTAATTAGAAGAAATGATGAAATGGTAAAGTGTTTAAGTATGGTGTGCAAGGCAATCCAAGGGAGAAAGAAAAGGGAAGAGAAGAGAAGGGAGGCAGCTCTCTAGATAAAAATCTAGAGAGCATGCCGATCGATCGGCCCTCTTTGGTCACGCTCTGGAAGAAATTCCAGAGCGTGTGCCGATCGATCGCCCACAGGGCGATCGATCGGTTGGTGATCGATCGCAGGGGCGATCGATCGTCGATATGTGGGGCGATCGATCGCCCCCATAATTTTTAACACAACCAATCGATCGGCTGAAATGGCCGATCGATCGACACATGCTTTTATGGGCAGAATGCCCTTTCTGCCCTCGGTTCTGCTTGGCCGATTCCTCTTTGTTTTTAAAGGTTGATTTAAATGGTTTTTAAATATATTTCAACGATTTATACTTTGAATTAACGAAAGGGATTCACTTGAAAATATTTAAAAAGAAAAATTTTACGGGAAATTAAAGGTATGGATAAGGGTCGCTACACTTTCAATCTTGATGAACTTATGTAACAACTCCTCCACATCCATATAATGTTGTAAGTCCACAATATCGACAATATTTCTATTTAATCCTCCAATAAACTGTGTCATCATGGCTTCTATGTCCTCCTCTACTTTAGCCTTTATCATGACTACTTCTAACTCATTGATTTAAATTTGTAACTTTCGGCACAAATCTCGATAATAGTGGTTAGGAATTAATCTCATTCTCATAGTTACTTTTATTTCTTCCCATGTACAGATGTGTTGCTCATCATATCTCCTTTGGTTCCTTACTAATTGATCTCACCATATGCTTACGTAATCTGTGAACTCCATCGTAACTAGCTTAATCTTTTTCTCCATGATGAAGTTATGGCAATCAAACGTACTATCCACTTTCTTTTCCCATTCCAAATATATGTTGGTATCAGTTTTTCCTTAAAAATGAGGTATTACCTGTTGACTTAAATAGAGTTTAAGTCTAAATATGTTTTTGATGATGTTTTTGAATGATAAGTAAATAATTTGATTATGTTGATTATGTTTAAAAGAATGAGAATATTGAATTATACATTTGTTTTTTAATCCTTTGGAAATACCCTTGAAAAGGGTATTTTAGTATTCTAATAATATTGGTTAAGTGTGCAAGGCATGCATCTGCCGATAGCTTTAAAGCTGCATCTGCTGATAGCTTTAAGGGCTGCATCTGCCGATAGCTTTAAGGGCTGCATCTGCCGATGACATATCAACTTGCATCTGCCGATGGAGTCATCAAGCCGATGAAGTTCAAGATGCATCTGCCGACGATTTTTCAAGGTGCATCTACCGATGGAATTCAAAGCCTTCATCTACCGATAACTTTTGACATGCATCTGCCGATGGCGCTTTCAAGCTGTTCCTGCCGATGAATTTACAAGATGCATATGCCGATGAAGTTCAAAGCTTGCTCTTGCCGATAGCTTATTCGTGTTGCATCTACCGATGGCGTTGAAGATACATATGCCGATGGACCTTTAGAGCAACTCATGCCGATGACGTGGCGATCTGTTTTGAAGCTGTTTAAACCGGTGATCTTCCGCCAGATTTTAAAATAGCCGCGAAGCTACAGTGACGTCGTTTTCAGCATTAACTCCAGAACTTTAATGGCGACGACGAATTGCAACTACAGACGGCAACGGCTACCTGAAATTGTACGAAAGTTGCTCCAACGGTAACAAAGTTTCTATTATTGGATAAGGAGCATTGAAGTCAAGCCGATTCTGAAGACAGAGTATTTAAGCCAAGGTTAGAGCACGAAGATACAACTTTTACAATTTGAATTCCTGAGCCCTAACTTGCGAAATTTTATCATACTCTGTATAATTTTTCTACACCTCTCGATTTTAACTTGAGATTCAATCCTTGTGAGAGTGTAGTTTGAGCTTTCCATTTACGAACTCAACATTGTGTATAAGGCAGTGGATTGACGCCTGTGAAGTTCAATCCTGAATTGTAACGGCAGTTGATCGGAGCCCGGAATTCCGATCTATTTTTCTCACTGAGGAGAAGGTTAAGGATCTTCAAGGGGTGAACCTTGAAGCGTGGATGTAGGCAAGGTTTGGCCGAACCACGTAAAAAATCTGGTGTTGATTTTTCTCTCTCTCTCTCTCTTACTGTTACTGATTGACTGCTTGTGTTTAGCAATTAAGAAAATTTTAAAAAGGTCTAATTCACCCCTCTCTTAGACAATCTCGATCCTACATTACCAACTTGATGTTGTTTAAGTTTTCATCCTCCCAATTGGTGTCAAATCCTCTATCTCTTATGTAATTATCATCCGCGAAGGATTCCTCATGGTCATATGTCATTGGTGCTTTACATTTTCGTGCATGGCTTATTGTTGGAGACTTCATTCTATCCAATCGTACATTTAGCATCTTAAATTGATCTTGTATATAGTCATCATGAACATTTTTAGGTCAAAATTAGGGTGTTCTCCTTAACTACTCATGGTATGGTTCAAAATTTCAAAAAGTATAGAGAATAAATAATCAAACAAAAAAATATGCTAGTTAAACGAGCCTCTCTCACTCTCTCGCATTTTTAGACTCGAATAATCATCACTCCACTCGTGTTTTTCTCTAAAATATGGCTTTTATAAAATAATTTCACCCTCCTACCTTTTATCCCTCAAATTTCTCATTTTAGCTCTTTAGGTAAAAAGTTGATCAAAATGAAATATTCAATAAGTTAAACAAGCAAAATCAAACTTTCAAACTAAGAAAATTCGAACCTTCAAGATTAGTAGAATGAAGCAATTTTTTTGAAAGGGATGTGGAGACAATAAAGGTAACTTCGTTAATATTAAATAATTAACAAAGTATAATTGATGAGATAATTCAAGATCAAGGATATTAAACAAGAATCCGAACGAATAAGAACAATAATTGAATATTCAAAGCAAGAATCAAATATTTCGAGAGTTATAAGCATAATAATTTAAAACAAAAATCTAGGATTTAAGCAAAAGAATTGAAATTTCAAAAGTTCGAAACTTCAAATTTCGAACTATGTCGAATATCTCAATAATAAGATTTCGAGGATGATTGAATGTCGAATGTCTCAATAATAAGAATTCAAGATCAAGAATTGAGCATGTCGAATATCTCAAGAATAAGATTTTGAGAATGATTGTATGTGTCGAATATCTCAATAATAAGAATTCGAGAATAATGATTGAGTATGTCGAAAATTTCAAGAATAAGATTTCGAGAATTATGGAATACGTCGAATAAGTCAATAATAAGAATTCACGAACAAGAACTGAGTAGGTCAAACGTCTCAAGAAGGACAATTTTGATAATAGAAGTAGGTTGAGTTCTTTGAAACTTTTTGCGATTTTTGCACACATTTTTTTTTTTACTAAATTTCGCAAGAAGAAATTTTGAGAAGAAAAATTCCTCTTTGTTTATTTTTATTTTTTAAGAGAAAAATCCAAGAGAATAAGAAATTTGCAAGAAAATAAAGATAGAAAATTGAAACGAGGAGCCTTTGCTCTGATACCAAATGATGTTAACCAAGAGTATTGTGAACCTGAGACCCTACAATAATGCGGAATAAAACTCAAGTACGCCTTAGAATTAAGTACGAGGAACTTGATCTGGATCAAATCTTGTCGATGGAACCGAAGTTATCAAGCAATAGGAGATTGACCTAGACTAAACTTATTAGTAAGAATCAAAACTATCAAGCGATCTCTCAAGGTTTAACTTTAAGAAGACTTAGTTCTAAACAAATAACCAAAGAGAAAATTCTAAGAACTCTCAAAAAAAATATTCAATAGCAAAAATCGTGTGTCCTTTTAGGAGTACATTAATAGTGTTTAAATAGCCTCGAGGTGACTATAAGTAGTAAATTTAACCTCATTGTGAAATAGGAAATTTAACAAATTAAAAAAATTAATAAACAAATATAATTTGGAAGGGTTTGGCCATGGAAGGCGCGCGCTGGCGTGAAGGGTGGGCACGCTGGGCTGGGAAAATTGCGTGAATAGACGCGCACGGGTGTGGGGAGTAGGTCGTTTGGTGGACCAGGTGCGCAGCCAGGCAGGCGCGCAAGAAGCACAGGTGGCTATGCTGACGAGGCGCAGTCGTAGGTGGCAAGTGGTGATTCGAAACCTGCGTGCGCGCTGGCTTGTCTGGTGCGCGCGGTGCATTGAGTCTGGCGCGCGCACTGACTTCGTCTGGTGCACGCATCGGCTGCTACTTGGCGCGCGTTGGGGCTTCTCTTTTCCTTCCAAGCAACACTTTTTTTGTTGCCACGTTTCTTGGTCTTTCGCATGCATTTCCCCCATTAGTTCATCTTCAAGTTTTTGCAAACTCATTGGTCTTTGCTCGTGTCGATACGACTTGTTTTCTTGGGTCTCCATGATCAAATTATGTAAGATTTTGTTCATCTTCTTAGTTCTTGATCTTGTCATTGGTTCTACTGTCTTTTAATGGATTATGGTCTGTGATTTGGGAATTGGTTGTATCTTGATCCGCATCAAGAAGCGATGAGATTCAAAAGGAGGCCTAAATTATGAGATTCAAAGGGAGATCTGGTGCATTTGTAGACACAATCGGTTTCTATTTGAAATCTCTTCCAATGAAAGGATGACTAGAGGATACAAGAAAGGCGAAAGAAGGACCCAAATTGAGTGGACGGGCACAAAATGATTCACTAGGGTTCTTCTGATGAACCCAAAATGATTTGATCCAAGTGCTCGAGATTTGATCCAAAATGATTTGATCTCTGATATATCATTTGTTGATAGACAAGTCGACCCAAAGGAGGGGAAGCAACATTGCTCTCTGATATATCTATCAATACTAATAACTGCATCTTGTAGCCTTTCATTTTGGGAATAGTGAAGAAATATTCACTAGGGTTCTTCTTATGAATATTTTTATGTCTATCAATAAAATTGCATCTTCGCCTTTCAATAACTACATTGGCAGTAGAAGGAATATAATGTTCCTCTTGATTCCTCATAAAACTTGTATAATTTATTGTCATTTGTCTTTAATACAAGCTTGTTATGTTCATTAACAATTGTTGCTCATTGTCTTATCAATTTTTTTAATTCGTGTATACTTATTAAATTTAAGATTCTAGAAAAACAGGACTGGTTGCTTTGCAAGCGTGGTGGTTGATTGATTATTCGTTTTTTTGTGTCAGTAAAGTATTTAGATGAATACGTTGGTTTGTTTTATATTTAGCAAATCAATCAAATGATTGCCGATGAGGACAAGGACGGCAGTGGTGCCTTCGACCGACTCCCGCTCTCAAAAGAGACCTTATCCACAAGTAACTGAAGCTTGTTGATAATTTATTGCATAAGGACATGAAACCGAGGAGCTAATTTATTGTTTGCTCGCTGTTTAATCAAATACTGTCGATGAGGCTTTAATTTTTTAAACCACTTTGAATTGCCCATCTCGACCAGAAGAGTGCCAATTTTTTCATTCTTACTTGGGCTTGCTCCAAATACTGTTTCAAAAATTTCAGTTGTTCGTCACGTTCTTTCAATTGCTGATCCACTTATCCGACCACTGTTTTTCCCACACATTAACGCAGTAGCGTAGGAGGTGTTCGACCATAAAGTGCTTGAAAGGAGCATCCTTGCAGAGCCTTGAAAATTAGTATTACACCAATATTCAGCCCAACATATCCAATGGTAACACGTTCGTTGCTGGTCCGAAGCAAAACTACGTAAATAAGACTCCAAACACTAGTTCAAATCTGTTTGCGGGTGGTAGGCCGAAAACTTGCGAAGTTTAGGATCCTATAACCGAAATAACTCCTGCCAGAATTTACTAATAAACATTCGATGGCGATCTATAACAATATTAGAGGCATACCATGTAGTCGGATAATGTCCTTACAGAAAATTTTAGCCACTGTTTTAGCGGTGTATGGATGTTTTAATGCCACAAAGTGAACAAACTAGCTGAAACGGTTGACAACCACCAAAATAACATCGAAACCGCTTGATTTCGGAAGTCCTTTAATAAAATCCAAAGAGATATCCTCTCATACCAAGGTTGAAATAGGTAATTGTTGTAAAAGACTCGCTGGATTCGGAGACTCGACTTTGTTAAATTGGTAAATCGCACATTCGGAAACCATTTTATGAACATATTTATATAAGCCTTCCCAAAAAACGTTTGCACTTATCGTCTTAAACGTACGCCATATTCCCGAATGTTCAACAGTGGGGAAGAGTGAAATTTCTCTAACAATTGATGCTTTGAGTAAGAATCAGAAGGCAACAAAATTCTGTTCTTAAATAATAAAAAATATTACTCTGCAAGGAAAAACATGAATCTGTGTTAGTACCTTCCAAAATACTCTGCTTCAGTTTGGAACATTTTTCCTTATGTAACATCTCCATCTCCAGCACTGCCATAGCCAGTAATCGAGGGGAATAATAAATCCTCCGGGCCGGCATCAACTGCCTTATTTTCTTTTCCAGCCTTGTAGATAATATCAAACTCAAATCCTAGTAATTTGACGAGCTCAGTAGTGGTAAATTACTGGTCTAAAAGGAACTTCAAAGACGGCTAATCAGTAAAAATCGTAAATCGCCGCGCAAGTAAATACAAACGCCATTTCTGAACAGCAAGCACAAGAGCCATCAGCTCCCTCTCGTAAACTGATTTGGAGAGGCTAATAACATTAAAACCCTTGCTGAAAAAAGTAATAGGGCATCCTAACTGACTGAGAACCGCACCAATTCCTAACATCTTTGACTGAAGGACTTGGCCAGCTGGTCATACTTGTGATTTTCTCTTCTTCAGCTTGGACACCAGAAGCACTAATTTGATTCCCAGACAGTGCACTGAATCCTGGAAAATAAAAAACATGTCTTGGTATTTAGAACAAAGCTGTTAGTTGCCAATAACTCCAAACTGAAAACAAATTATCAAAATGTTCCTTCCCAGAGTTGCTGTAAACCAGAATATCATCCAGGAACACTAATACGAATCTTCGTAAGAAGGGTCTAAAAAGAACTGTCATCGTGGCTTGAAAGGTTGCCCGAGCGTTCGGTAACCCAAATGGCATGACGAGGACCTGTAATGGCCCTCATGTGTGCAAAAAGCTGTCTTCTCAACATCTTTGCTACACATACATATTTGATGATGACCGCTTTTAAGGTTCATTTTTGAGAAACACATTGCTCCATATAACTAGTCGAGTAACTCCTCAATAACGGGGATAGGAAACTTGTCGGGCATAATGATTCTGTTCAGTTCCCTACAGTCCACACAAAATCTCCATCCTTCCTCTAATTTTTTAGCCAACAAAATATGTAACACCCAGAATTTCCGTTTACACAATTTTCAATTTTTTGTGCCATTAAACGGCAGTGTTGTAGTCAGAATCGAGAGCTGAAAATTTCTACCATAAACTAAGAAATTATTTTGACGCTAATGGAAAAGAGAAATTTATGAAAATCCGACTGAAAACGGACAAATTAACCGATTTGGTAAAAGATTAAGGTTGAGGACATAAATGTAATTAGGTTTATTATTATTATTATTATTAAAATTTTATAAAAACATCCCCCTCACCAGCTTCACCCTCTCCACTTGAAAAAACCCCCCTTCTTGTGCTCTCTGTTTTCCTTCCTCACGCCGGCGATCGACGCAACGCCATTCTTCCGTTTTCTCCTCCATTTCAACGGTTTAAGGTAGGTTTAAGTAGTTTATGGTTTAGTTTTGGTTTAGGGTTAGAGTTTGATGAGAAATTGGTGGATGGAGATTTAGGGTTATTCTTGGTGGTTAAATACCTTGCTGTTTTCTCCCATTGTAAGATGCTAATTCATGCTATATTCATGTATTGTGGGTTGTATTGGAAAAGGTTGGAAGTTACGAAGGGTGTATTAAATCCTAATTGGAAAATCCGAAAATGTGCTTGGGGTTGCTGAGTTCTTCCGTTTTGAATGTTTAATTAAGCTATAACAACAAATCTATGGATTTTATTGGGAGCAAGAGAAGATGAATGAAATTTTGAAAATTAAGAAATCTGAAATTTGGATAGAAACAGAATAGTTTCTGGTTTGGCTAAATTTGGTTGATCTAATAATATTGGGTTGTTAAATGAATTTGACTATTAGAAACTAGACATCTTAAGGAGTCCGTAGCACTTCGAATCGTCAAAATTAGATAAGTATTGAATTTGTTATGAATTTCCAAAGTTAGTCTAAACAGAGGTCAATTCGGGTTTAGTTAGGTTATGCTTAGATTGTTGCTTTCTTTTTAGAATCTTTAAGAATTTGAGGGCATTAGAGTTAATGAATATGTTAATGTTATAGGTTCTCCAGTTTCCCGGTTTAGCAAGCGATCTACGAACGAGTTGCTAGGGAATCCAGGTGAGTAGTGTACGTAGGTACATTCGCCTTCGAGCCTACATCACAGTTCAGTAAGTTTGTGTGCATGCGTGTTTTATGTTTTTTATGTATAGTAGAGCATGCATCATGGTTTTACGATGCGAGAACAAAACGAAAACGAATTTTTCTGTTTTTATGAAATGAAACAGTAAGATATGAAACATGAGAACGAATAGTAAAATACATAAGAAGATAATAAAGGTGGGGTTGAGTGGCCTTGTCCCGTGAGGTGGATCGCGAGATGCGTCACTTCTTCCCCTGCTTTACGTTGTGGTCTTGTCTCGTGAGGTGGACCGCGATGTGTGTCACTTTTACTAGGTTGAGGTTGGCCTTGTCCCTTGAGGTGGACCGCGAGGTGTGCCGCCTTGACCTAGCACGTAAAGAAGAACCCAGTAGTAAAATAAAGAAAGAGTAAGAATGAGACGAAAACGAAAGCAGAAACAACATTAGAGCGAAACAGTAGAAATTGCATATGTTATGATGTGTATGGTTTTCAATATTTACTTTACTATGCACTCCTTACTTAGAATTAGGTTAATAGATAAGTTCTGTGATTTAGGTGACGAGGTGATTCCCAGGTGATTACTTAGAACATGCCCAAGACTAAATGGCAGTTGGAGGAGTGCGCTCGTGGGACAATCCAGCCGACTGTTAGCGTGTTTTGACCATGGTGTGTGGGTGAACAGTTTGGAGTCATTTTGAGTCGTGTTGAGTCATTTTGGGTTATATAGTTGGATTTCAACTTTTAATAGTTGAATTTGATGTATATAAATGTTTTTGGTACTAGATGATGATTTTATGGATAATAGTTTTGGTTGATTGATTTGAAAATAAAATTTGCTGGAGGTTTTGGTTTTTTAAGAGAATTAGGCGTTATGTCGCCCAAATTTTTATAGGAAAGTTGTTTTGGATTTTACGAAGAGTGTTTACGTTTTGATTCAAAATTTTGGTTGGAAGGGTAAGTTTAGGCATTGATTTGTTAAAATGGTACGTAGTGTAGTTTTGGGAGAGTTGAGGAGTTTTAAGTTAGGATATTTGTGAGGAAATATCAACCACTGCTGATCGGGGTCGACCGAAGTTACTGTTCATCACTTTAAAAAAATTCAAAATTTTATTAAAGTTAATTTTTCTACGAAAGTCTTCCACTGCAATGTTTTAAATTGTTTTTTTAACGTGTTTAAACGATGATATTTAATGTGTGGAGTAAAGTTTTAAATTTTACACGAATTTTTACGATATGGCTTAGTAGTGAGTAGTGAATAGATAGCGAACCGGGTCCGCAAGGTCCGGGGTGTTAAAAACAAGACTAGAATAAGGAATTCGGCTTGGTCAAATAATTCCCGCGGCAGCCATGTTGGAAACTAATTTTTCAATCTCCTGTTTCTGAAAGTGTGGGTGTATGACCAAATCTTAGGGGGTTAGCGCCCGACTGTAAGCGAATAACATGATCCATATCACTGCACGGTGGAAGAGCCGACTGTTCGGCAAAGACAAAAGCAAACGTCTTGTATACATCAGGCATAAAAGCCACCACTTTTGAAGAACACAGTGTGTTTCTTGGCCATATTGACTCTGCTCTACCCAAAAGCATTCCCACCTGCTCCAAAAAGTTTTGCCGTCTTTTTTAGAGATACCCGACTTAAAGACAGGCTCGCCGCGCAACACAAAATTCGTTTTGTTCCGTTTGAAAATCAGCCACGACTTTTCAAAATTGGCTCTGATTGTGCCAAGTGTTTTCAACCATTCTATACCTAAAAGTACATCCACTCCTAGAATCTCAAAGGGTAATAAATCCACTGAAAATTCCACCCCTTGCAACACTGGGGGAAGATAGATGGTAGTGAGGCTTACTGTCAAACCATCCCCCACTCTAATTGCCGTTTCAAGAATCGACAACAAGGGAATACCCTCCTGTTGGACCACCTACTGCTTATGAATGAAGAGTTTGTGTCTGAATCCACGAGCGTTGTAGCCTTCCTACCACCAATCGTACCAAAAAGCTTCAAAGTTTGATTGTTGCTAACTCCAGCCATGGATAATAGAGAAAGATCAGGCGGTACATAAATCAAACCCTCGGCTGAATCTTCCTTCTCCTCCTGCAAATTCGCCCGCCCCGAGTCGTCTATTGCTCCTTCGGAATCCAACAACTTAAGACCTGATTTACAGAGGTGGTCGGGCTCCCACTTTTCGCTGCAGCGAAAACATAGATTTGCATCCCTGTGCCTGTTTCGTTCCATCTACGCGTTGGACGAAACCCCTGTTGACTAATGTTGCAATGGTTGAATTTGGCGAGAAGGTTCCAGTTTGTATGGCTGGGTAGAAGAGTCGACTCTGTCTGCCAAAGAAGACTGTACGCTACTTTTCTACTCTTTTTTACACAGCTGAGCCTGAAGCAGGAAACTTTGCTTCATACTTCAAGGCCAACATTAGAGCTTCGTACACATTGTTGGGTTGTAATATTCGGACGTCATCTTGCAATTATGGCGACAACCTATGAAGAAAGACTCCAGGCATGGCATCTTGATTCATGCCGCGAATTCGAGTTGCGAACTCCTGAAATTTGTGCCCATAGTCCGCCACACTACAGCGCATGCCCATCAATTATTCCTGATGCAAACTTTAAATCCTCCCAACTCATATCAGGCTCTTACTTCAAATCGACAAAATCCCAAGCCCGGCCCGAAAAAACAAATTAGAAATAGTGTGGACCTTCTGGTTCGGATGAACCAGGTTCAATCTAAAATAGTGGTCCACTTTCTTTGGCCAATGCAGCCAATCCTCGCCGTCAAACACAACCAATTTGACTCTCGGAGGACTATGGCCTTCCCAACGTCATTGAGGGCTTCGACGATCATGACGTGGGAGAGAGCGACGCTCTATACTCCGTCAAAAGACTGGTGGTTCCCCAAACTCATCGCCTTGACGATTCTCAGACCGAAAGAAATGACCAGCCCAACGGTCCTCTGTGCGTCGTCTCTTGCCTGTAAACCCCTGCCAAGAGTGTTGTGTACTCCGATAAAAAAAACCCTCTGCCCAGTGTCAAAGACATCAGAGAGATAATTGATGAAGCAAATAAAGACCGTGGGTTATCCTTTCCATAGATTTGACACAGAATCCTACAACGAATCTCCTCTATCTTCTACGATTTGTCTGGGAATAAATTTTTCAGCAAGCGTAATATAAGCATGGAAGCTCACGACATTACCGACATTAACTTTTTAAAGTGAGTTCATCCACAATTTGTTGTTATAACCCTTGATTCATCTGAAATAGATAGGTGTCGTTTTAATTGGATGTTCCATTACTATGTAAACCACGTATAAAAAGTCATTTAGTGTTCAAGTTTGAATCAGTTGAAAGCTCTGAATCTGTTCATCCTGTCTTGTTTGGCCTTCCTCCTATTGCATTATATTATTTATGCACTTCAAATATTTTCTTTTCCACATGAAAAGCCTTGATGAACGAAGATAATTGCTTTTGATTTATGAAAATGACTGGAATCCCTATGAATTGCGGGGCTCATGTAGTCTTAAAAATTTTGAGATTGGTGCTGGTTACCTGATGGATTTTGACATGTGCAGATGATGGTGAAGTTTACCGTCGAAGAAAACAGCGTATGGGTATTAGATAAGAGCTCCAACTTGTATCTGAACTTTGAATGATTTTACTAAAGTATGATTCTGAATGTTGTATATTATGTTACGACAATTTATGAGCACGGCTAGTTTCTGATGAGAATAAGAATATAATATAATGTAAGAATATTTTATTACAGAATGTATATTGTTCTTTGACATTCTACGGCTCTAGTATGATATTGATTATTTGGAATGAACCCATTGGTTCTATCTCTAGTCTTGTTTTAGATCATGAAAAATATAACATCACGTCAGATAGTAAGTTAATGGAGGAATCTGAGCTTAGCCGAAAGAAGGGTCGAAGGTGGAAAGGAAGATAAACTAGACAAGTGGATCAACTTGTACGTGGCTCAATTTCTTCTTCATGACTCACTACAGGAATCTCTGTCTGAGTGGATGATAGGAAAAGGGTAAGAATTAGAATCCCAAAAGTCCATACATCCACTTTATTCTCACTCTTTAATTTAGAAATTGGGTCTAGAATCTTAAGCCAAGGCTATTTATATGTATCACAGCCTTTGTTTCTCATTAAACCTCATCTCCACTAACACTTCCCTCTCAAAGCTAATGTCGAAGAGCATGAGTTTTCTCAGTTTCCATCAAAGCCAGTCGAGAAGCTTCACATCCAAACCAGCCCCAACGAGCTTCACGAAAGAAAAACAAAGATCATCTTCCAAAAACACGGGGTCAAAGGTGTTTGAGCCGAATTCGGAGGAGATGAAATGGGTCTTTGACAAGTTTGATGCAAACAGAGATGGAAAGATCTCGAAGGAAGAGTACAAAATGGCGCAAAGAATTCTCGACAAACAGATCACGGAGAAGGAAGTGGAGGCTGCATTCGAAGCGATGGACTCGGATGGAGATGGGTATGTGGATTTCAAAGAGTTCATGGACCTTTACAACAACGGAGGTGGGGTGAAAGTGGGTGAGATTAACAGTGCTTTTAAGGTGTTTGATCTGGATGGAGATGGAAAAATAAGCGCAGAGGAATTGATGGTGATTCTAAAAAGACTTGGAGAACGTCACAGTTTGAAAGCTTGCAAGCAGATGGTTAAAGCTGTGGACAAAGATGGAGATGGTTTGATTGACATTAATGAGTTTATGACCATGATGGTGTCAACTAACAACAAACTTCACTTTTAACCACTTCTTTCTTCCAACACCATATAATTCAGTGTTTTTATGTCTTTACTTTAGGTGGGTTGCATGTAAATTGGTCCATTTCAAAGCTATCAAAAAATAAAGGATAAATATAAGTTTTTTGTCGTTGAAGTTTAGATGTTGTTTTAATTTTGTATATGCAATTTTGATTTTCTCGTTAAAGATCTCGATTTTTTTTTAATGAGTTCATTCAATTTATTTTCTATCATTTTATTTAGGGAAAAAGCATAAAAAAGAAACCCTCAAGTATAAGATAAATAACAAAATAAACTTTAAACTATATTGGTGAACAAAACAAACTTTAAATTATCATATGTTAACGAAACAAAACTTCAACACTAATTTTCGAAAAACACATATGTGGTTGCCCGCACCCATTTTGCGGCGACCACATGAACGCCCGCACGAAACTGCGAGTGCCCTTGCCCTAGAGGAATTTCTGTGTAATAAAAGTGTTGGAGCCTGCATGAACACCGACGTGGAATCACATGCCTCTGTTCCCGAATGAGATTTTTTCTGCAATTGCATTGCAGGCGCCCACATTTTGAGTTTGGGCGCCCGCACTTCCATTGAAAATGTAAGTGTGATTTTCTCTCTACGTCGTTTATTCAATCGACAATCACCAATCCTTCTAAGTTTAGGGTGATTAAATAATTTATGATAGATATGCTCAAGTGTTACGTGGCTATTGCATACATAATTGATATGTTGGGTAAATATTTAAATGATTATGATAGATAGTACCAAAAAGTCTATTAGGTATATATACACACACAGAATTATATGCTCCCATACATAAAATCAGATCATCCAAAGGTCATTTGGTATTTTGTTAGGTCCACGCTTGCAAGACAAGTTCAAGAACCTCAAATGGATCATAGCTCCTTGGAATCGGCTAAACCGAGACAATCTCAAACAAAAATATGAAGATAAACAACCAAATGTGCTTCAAATGAAACAAAATTTTATGTGAGATTAGTGGAGTGAGTGAAGTGTGTGATGGTGGAAGGCGTGGTCCAGATTCATTGAGAAGAAGAAGATTTGCAAAAACTTCAAGAATTGGCCAATAAGTTATATTTTGAGCTTTTGGCAAAGTTTCCTTCAAAAGAAGAGAAATCGATTCAATGGACACGATTTGTGGCACTTCTTACTGTTTTCCACTCTCAAGAGAATGGAGAAGAAGATGGCTAATACAACTCTTAAGCGCTACCAAGCTAGAAGGGAGGTTTGGGGGCGCAACCCCTCGGTTGATGCTCAATCGAGCTTACCTTAAAAATCCTTGCTCCAAGCTTCTTCAACAATGAAGAGATAATCATTGAATGCTCACTAGAAATCAGCCAAAAAGTCTACAAACACCAATAGTCATTATTTATATACCTAATGGATGTTGGCTAGGGTTTAGAGTGGGTTGGGCCACCATTTGATCTTCCTTGCAAGCCACGTCTTTAAGTGGGCTAAACCTTTAACCAAGCCACCTCTAACCTACCATACATCTAGTCCTAAATGTCTAACATGCATGCATATAATAAAGTTTAACAAGAAGGACAATGTTTACCCAAAAAAGTTACACGATTCACGGCTCGGGAAGACAAATTTCCATATGAGCATCATGGTCTCCTTGCTTGAACTTCCAAGTGATTAGATGTTTTGGTTGTTCCATGTCCATAGCTTTGATCTCCCACTTCAAGTCTCCCAAGGTATCCTTCAAGTCTTCACACGATCCATTATCTGCAAAAGAGACAAGTATGTAAATGCATAGGTTAGTTAAATTATGGGCTTGGGCTCGAGACCGTGTAATGGGTCTATGGGGCACATCATATTTGGATTCCCATTTTGTTGGATGTCAAAACCGTTTTAAATCCACATTAGAAAAAATTTATTTGCTAGATGGATGAACTATTTCTTAGAGTGTGAAGTGATTACTCACACCTTCCTCCAAAATAGTAGCTGGATTCGTAGCCTGCTGTGAGGCATCCAGTCATGAAATACAGTTGTAGAAATCATATAAAGTGTTGAAAAACTATTAAAGATATTTTGTGATGATAAGTCGGTAGTGTTTTTTGAAATAACAACAGAAGTTCGCCTATATCTAGACGTCAAATTTTTGGTTGTTAAAGGAGTAACAATTTGTCAAATTTTTCATGACCACACTGCTCATAATTTTGCACATATAAACTTTGTTTTGGATGTTTTGTATTGCAGATTAAAGAATTGATTTATTTGACTTTACTTTGAATTTTCAGCTCCTAAGATATAAGGTTAGACATATAATAAATATATGTTATGATCGCATCACATGTAATTTTTTTACTACATGCTTAGTTGTATAACATTTAGTTATATTCGTATACATGACAATTAATTGTTTGGTTACAAATAAATGTAGCGCAAACCACTGTAATCCTATGTCGAAGTAATAGATAGAACAAATTCTCAATTATGTTTTTGCTAGTGACGCAGATTCATGAGCTCATAAAGATACTCGGTAATATATAAATATAAGAAATATATACTAACTAAAGTGGAAGATTGTTAGATATAACTTGAAAATTATATTGTGGGCCCATATATTTAACAATATAATTTTAAAGCCTAGTATGGGAATTCCATTTGTTGAAACTCCATCTTAGAAAGGCCTTACAAGTCAAAAGGAAAGAAACTATATAAAGCATTTAGCAACTATTTGCGACTCTAAAAAGGATCAAAGAGGTATCACTTTTATGATCTCACTACTAAGGTTATTTTTATATGAGAAATTTTAAATTTTTTGAGAATACAAGGGAAGATAAAGTTGAGAGGCTCTTCTTTGAAAAGAAATTTATTTCTTTTTCTATCGTTGCTACTAACAATGATAAGGTTTACATTGTTCAAAAAGAAATTTATGAAGAAAGACAACACTAACTAATTCTTATTCAAGTTCACAAGATTACTCCTGAAGAGTAAATTTAATATAGTCAATAATTGATACCATTAAGGAGATTAATTAGAGAAAAGAGAAGAGTACTTCTAGATTTTCGTCTTTCTTCAAGAAAATAAGGTTGACATTGTAATGGCAGAGAATGATCTTATTAAATTCCATCAATTCATGAAGAGTTTCTAATTCTCAACCGCGGATTGATGTCGTAAGCAAAGAGTTGAAAGTCAATAAAGGATGGTGACATTTGAGATCTCTGCCAATTGCCTAAGGGGATGAAATCCATAGAGTAAGCATTTCAAAATGCAATATTGAGAGATCCAAGGTTTGTATTGTCACAAAAAATCTTACTCTAAATAAATTTATTAACTAAAAAGTGATATTTCTCTTTAGTTTCATCGAAAAATTATTTTAGATAATTATGGCATTTATAGCTTCTTTAGTTATTGAGTATATACTCTATGGATTTAAAGTCTGTGCTTCTCGACAGTGACATTGACAAAACAATGTATAGGTACAACATGGAGTCTTCTAGTGGATGACACAAAGGATTTAGTTAGTAATAATTAAACAAATCTATCCATACGTTTAATCGAGCTTCTAGGTTTAAGATGAATTTAGTTGATGATTGTATATATCATAAGTTTGATAAGAGTAAGTGTAATTTTCTGATTTTATATTTCAATAACGCGTTGTAGCTAGTAACAATATTCGCTTACCGCACACACCAAGAGAGCCATGACTAGGAATGCTTCACCTAAAAGATTATGCTCACCACGAAGTAGATAACCATCTCTTTGCAAACAAGCCATGGTATCAGCTATCTCCTACAAAAGGATAGAGCTGTGAATAAAAAGGGTATTAAATTCTACACTAGGAAATGCCATTAGTTACGTGATAAAGAACAAATTTAGCATTTCTAAGATTTTCAAGTGATTACATTCTAGTATTAAGTGATAAGATTTTCAAGTGAATACATTCTAGTATTAAGTGATTACATCATGATTGTATATGTAAGAAAACAGAAGAGACCAGAGAAGGAAGAATCCAATACAAAGAAGTGAGCTCGAAGGAGAGGAAGAAGACTGTGCATTCTTGAGAACACAGAGCCCTTACATCCCTTCAACAGGCTACCATGATGATTAAGATTTACATCAAGTGCAGTAACCGTAATAAATAAATAATATACAAAATACGTATGTTGACTGTACTTATACTAACATCCCCCTCCAAGAGCAAGGTCGTAGGGCGAAGATCTTGGACGTAAAAATTGTGAATGAGGATGGGGGAAGAGGTTTGGTGAGTGCATCAGCGACTTGATCTTCTGATGGAGTAAACTGAACCATCAATGCTTTGTTAGCAACTTTTTCCCAAACAAAATGATAGTCGATTTCGACGTGTTTGGACTTTGAGTGGAAAACTGGATTTGATGCAAGGTAGGTGGCATTCAAGTTATCACAAAAAAATATGTAACGCCCCGAGTTATCTGAACCCGGTTTGCTACTCATAACGCTGAACCGAACCATGACGTCTTGATGCTAAATTTAAAATTTCACTCGACAGCCAAAATTTGACTTTTTCTAAAACTAAATATATTTTAAAACTTGCAGCGGAAAATCAATTGGACATCAATGAAGCTAAGTGACCTGTGAAAACATTTTAAAATGACTGTTGGAAGTGTTAAGAGTAATTGGCTAAAAGACATAAAGCTTAAAAAAAAACGCGGAATGCCCGTGAAGTTGCCGAAGTCGAACACATCTGCCGACGACAAAGTCAACGGAAGAAGCAGAAATAGGATTTAGGAGGTTTCTGCCGATGACGTGTACAAACAACGCACCACCATCTACCGACAAGCCAACACAACTACATCTGCCGATGAAGTCAACATAACTTCATCTGCCGATGGAGTCAACATATCTTCATCTACCGATAGATTTCCATTTGCCGATAGACAAACTCGCGACATCTACCGACAACGACATTATGACTCCTTCCGATAAGATTAAAATACACACTACATCTGCCGATGAAGTCAACATAACTTCATCTGCCGATGGAGTCAACATAACTTCATCTACCGATAGATTTCCATCTGCCGATAGACAAAACTACAGATTTTGCGACTCGCACCTGCCGATGACGTCAGCCGGATGTTCTCTCTCTCATCCAACGACTTTACTGAAGGCACCTTCCGATAGGCAGAACGACAAAACTAAACATCCAGAAACGAACCAAATCACTGCCCTTCCCAAATTCAGTAAAAACAATGTTTTCAAAACCCAACAGAACACTAATATCAAAGACTCTCAGAATGTATTCAAAGTTTTAAAAAAAAAACACTACTGTCATAAAATTTTCAGAAAAAGGAAACATCTATACTGAACTAGTTACTCCCAACTCAACACCTGCAGCCATGGATTAAACCGCCTCAACAGATGACCAAACCGATGCCTGAAAATGCTCCTCCAACCAGCCTATTCCTCATGTTGGTCGGTAAACATACCTTCAGTAACTTCTTCACCTACATCACAAAACTCATCTATTAGCCTAATGCTAAGCAAGTAGAGCGATGAATGAAATGGATCAATGAAGCAATAATTTCCCTAAACATGCGGTCTCTACTTTCTCATCTCAGTTGTATTCAAATTCGTTCTCTGTTGATCCCTCTGTACGATGGGAAAGTGGATCAGTCATTCCCCAAAGCATACATCCTCTGATCTCAATTAAGGGGCGGATTAATTCCCTTAACAGTTAACTGGTCTGATCCCCCTGTAGGATTGGGAAGTGGATCACTTTTCCCAAAACCTCAATCCTCTGTTCTCAGTTAAGGGGCGGATTAATCCCCCTTAACGGTTATTCTGATCATCCTGCTCACACTTACCATGCGTTTCATGTAAATTCATTTTCGTAATCTTTCAAAAACATGATGCATGACAACTGGAAAATAAACATACATAAACCCTACTGTTTTGTGATGTAGGCCCGAAGGCACAAACAAACTCTACTTACTTGGATTCTTGGCGAGTGCTCGGTTAGGAGCTTCTTCGGGATCTTTCTCACCTAGAACATAAACAGAACATTAAGTCAACCTGTACTAAACCTCATTCTAAGGCATTCAGAAAACCTAAGGGAATAGTTGGGAGTTCTGATCGCCAAGCATTACTGATTCTATGCTAAACCCGTATCTACTCACTTTCCTGATGAGTTCCCAAAATAGATATCTAACACTTCCCCCATACAATCTTCCTTAGTTACTAAGTCAGAAAAATCGAGGTAGAAACTTACCTAGCTCGTCGAACGGACTCGGGGAAGGAAATCGCCTGGGAAGTCTGCTGGTTTGAGCTGAAAACCGAGAGCAAGAATGAACAGTGGCGGCTAAGCTCAATAAATTTCTTTTAAATAGGTTATCCACTAATAAGTTTTTAATTTACCATAATGCCCTTGCATATCCATTCATTAACCTAATCCATATTTGCACATCTTAATTTGACAAATTAAATTGGGTTTAATGGAACCGGGTGCTACAAAATACCAGTACCGTAGGGGACATAATACCAATCTCTTTGAGGAGTGATTGGATCTAGAGAACTTCTGTCGCTCCATTAGCCAAGCTGTGGTACTTAGATTCAGTGCTAGATCGAGATACAATTTTTTGCTTGGCTAAGGGCCATGAGATGAGGCTGGGCCTAGGAAAATGCAGTAACCACTATTACTTTTTAAATCGTCGGGGCTCGAGACCCAATTAGCATCCGTGTAACAAGTCAGTTTCACATATTTGGAAGAGGAAAAAGAGATACCCAAAGAAGAAGTTCCTTGGAGATATCGTAAAATGCGTTTGACGGATTGCCAGTGAATATTAGTCGGTGCATGCATAAATTGAGAAACCTTGTTGACAGCAAAAAATATATCCGACCTAGTAAGACAGCAGTATTGAAAACCTCCAACGATGCTACGATATAAAGAAAAATCATATAGTGGTGTTCCTGAGTGTTTTGATAGTGTTGGTCCGGCAACCATTGGAGTGGGAACCGGCCTGCATGACGCCATGTTTGCTCTGTGAAGTAGTGCCGAAATATACCAAGTTTGAGACAAGGAGAGAGTAGTAGAAGCCTTCGTACGGAGATCCCAAGAAAAAAACTAAGAGGTCTAAGGTCACGTACCATAAATTGTAATCATAAATAAATGAGAAACTAATCCAAAAGAGTGGAGGAGTATATAACTTGTAATCTGTTTCTGCGGCTGATGAAGAGGGAAGTATCAGACTTTGACACTGAGAAACCCCAAAATAGCAATGCAGTATATAACTTATTATACCAAGCCCGGGGAGATTGCTTGAGCCCATAAAGCGATTTTCGTAATAAACATGCTTCTGAAGGATAAGAATTATCAACAAAACCTGAAGGTTGCTGCATGTACACGATGTCAGTAGGATCGCCATGAAGAAAAGCATTGCTGATATCCAATTGTCTAATAATCCATCCAAAAGAGAGAGCTAGCGCTAATGTGGTGCGAATGGTGATGAGTTTCACAACTGGACTAAAGGTTTCATCATAATCTATGCCTTCTGTTTGATGATACCCTTTCGCCACTAAACATGTCTTATGATGATTGACTGATCCATCAGAGTTGACTTTGATTTTAAAGACCCATTTGCATCCAATAAGTTTTGCACCTTTAGGTAGAGGAACAAGTTGTCAAGTGTCTTTTTTTTTATAGCGGAAATTTCTTCTTTCATAGCATTCATCCCATGGGGACAGGAAGATGCTTGTTTAAAAGTGATGAGTTCAAGTAAGGTTTCAGCAGATAGAACCTTTTATTTGAAGATTCCTGTCTTGCATCTAGTTCTCATGGAGTGACGTTGACAGTAAGTGGAGGGTTGTGCGCAATGGGTGATGAGGCTGGGGGAGGGGAAGGAGAGGGGAGTACAGTGGGGGAAGAAGAAGAAAATAATGGAGTGATTGGTAGATTGTTGGTAGTGTGAGTAGGGAGGGGATAAATGAGAATTGAGGGTATTGGAATGACGAAAGACGACAATCTTGCAGCTGAGGGAATGACTGAAGAGAAAGGAAAAGATGACTCATCGAATGTGACATGACAGATAATGTATATTTTGTTTTAGAGATGATCTAGGCAAATGTAGCCCTTATGATGAGAGTTATACCCCAAGAAGACGCACGGGAAAGATCGAGGGTGTAGTTTGTGGTGATTGAATGGAAGAAGCAATGGAAAACAAAAGCAGTCAAAAACACGTAGTGATAAATAGGATGGAGCAGTGTGAAAGAAACATTTGAAATGTGACTTTTGATTTAATACAGGGATAGGTAAAAAATTGATTAGAGTAACCGCAGTGGCAAAAGCATAGGGTCAGAAGGATTGAGGCACTGGAGAATGGAAAAGAAGAGCAAGGTCGATTTCAACAACATGATGATTTTTACGCTCTTCTCTTCTATTTGGATTTGGTGTATAAGGACAGAAAATACGATGATGAATCCCCAGGGTTTTAAAAATATTAGAGAGGGATTGAAATTCCCCACCTCAGTCTGATTGAATAGATTTGATTTGAACATCAAACTCAGTTTGAACCATACGATGAAATTGTACAAAAATAGTTTGAACTTCATTTTCAATTTTAGACAATAAATCCAAGTGAAATGAGTGCAATCATCAATAAATAGGAGAAAATAATGTGCACCAGTACTTGAGTTAACCAGGGAAGGACCCCAAATATCAGTGTGTATAAAATCAAAATGAAATAAAACATGAGAGTTTGATATTGAAAAAGGCAAACAGTGAGTTTTGCTTATACGATAAGCTACACAAAATTTAGATTTTGTATGTTTAACAGAGGAAACATTACATGAACCTAATACACTATTCAAAACAAAATTGGATGGGTGGCCAAGCCGAAGGTGCCATAAGTTGGAAGAGCACGTTGAGGAGGGAGCCAGTTCTGGTGATTGAGCTTGAGTAAACAATGCAGTGGGAGTGGAGGAAGCCTGGTAGAGTCCGTTATTTAGGAAACCCCGGAGAAGAATCTAGTTGGTAGTCTGATCCTTGGTAAGAAAGAAACTAGAATGAAATTCAATGAAAATCGAGTTATTAGGACATAGTTTGTTGACACTAAGCAGATTATGGACAACTTTGTAGGATCGTGATTGTCTAAGAGGGGGGTGAATTAGAAATTACTTGCTCTAATTAAATTTTATGCAAAGCAAAATAGATTTATATAATCTTCTCTCTTTGTGTGAAAATACTTAAATAAACGCCAACAAGCAGTCAAGCCAAAGTAAAAGAGAGAGAGAAATAATGACACCAGAGTTTTTAACGTGGTTCGGCCAATCCTGCCTACATCCACGCTCCAAGGCTCCCCCTTGAAGATTTTTCCCTTCTCTTCACGAGAAAACTAGATCGAACTTTCTGGGCGTCAATCTACTGTCTTTTACACTTTGATTGATCTTCACGGGCGTCAATCACAGCCTCACAACTTTTACAAGATAAATGTATTGAGCACAAATGCTACACTCTCTCAAAGAGATAAATCTCAAGTTCTAGGGCAGAGAGAGAGGTATACAGACTTTTTGCTAAAAAGGCTCGTAGGAGTATGTTGTTACTGTTTAATAGATTGGCAAAAGTTATTCTCCTGAGCTTTGTTCTTCCTTTTATACTCTTTCTGTAATCTGCCTCGCATCCAGAGAGGTCATTGTCTCTGTACAAAAATATGACCGTTGGAGAGCTTTCGTTCACAGAAAAACTAGTCGTTGTGTTCTGGAGTCGCTATCGCTCAAGGTCTTTAAAGTCTGGACGATTGAGTCTTCGGACCAATGAGCTCGGATGAATGCGTCTTTCATTGTCGTGGACAACTGCGTCTGTCATTAGTGTGGACGACTGCGTCTTGTTGACTTAAATAGAGTTTAAGTCTAAATATGTTTTTGATGATGTGTTTATATGATGAGTAATATATTTGATTATGTTTTATTAAATGAGAATAATGAGTTTTGCATATGAAATTAATCATTTTGGAAATACCCTTGGAAAGGGTATTTTAGTTTTCTAACAATATTGGTTAAGTGTACAGAGCTGAAATTGTATAATCACACATGCCGATCGTTAACCGATGGAGTTCAAGGCTTGCATCTGCCGATGGAGTTCAAGGCTTGCATCTTCCGATGGAGTTCAAGGCTTGTATCTGCCGATGGAGTTCAAGGCTTGCATCTGCCGATGAATGAGTTCAAGGCTTGCATCTGCCGATGGAGTTCAAGGCCTGCTTTTGCCGATGGCGTTTTCAAGCTGCATCTACCGATAGCGTTTGAAGCTGCATCTGCCGATGGCGTTTGAAGATACATCTGCCGATGCTGGTTCAGCTTCTTAAAGCAACACATACCGATGGCAGTTCAGCACCTATTATATTACACCTGCCGATATCGGTTCAAGATCTGAAGTGTTGCATCATCCGATGGCGTTTCAAGTTTTATCTACCGATGACGTTCCGATATTTTAAAGCTGCTTCCACCGGTGATCTTCCGCCAGAATTCAAAATAACTGCGAAGCTATAGTGACGTCGTTTTCAGCATTAACTCCAGAACTTTAATGGCGATGGCGAACAGCAATTTCATACACAACGGATATCTGCTTCAGTACGGATGCTTCCCAACGGTAACATTTTTCTATTTGAAGAAAGAAACATTCAATTCTGTGAAGAAAAAGAAGACATAGTATTTAAGCCGAGGTTAGAGCACGAAGACACAACTTTTTTGCAAATTTTATTCTTGAGCCCTAACTTGCGATTAATCATACTCTGTATTGTTCAACTACATCTTTCGACTCCTAAACTTGAGAATTTGATTTGAGAGTTTGTAGTTTGTTGTACTCATTCATTCAAACCTGTAAAACCTGAAAGGCAGTGGATTGACGCCCGTCAAGTTCAATCTAGATCTGTAAAAGGCAGTTGATCGGAGCCCGGAATTTCGATCTGTTTATTCTCGAGAGGAGAAGGTTAAGGATCTTCAAGGGGTGAACCTTGAAGCGTGGATGTAGGCAAGTTTTTGGCCGAACCACGTAAAAAATCTTGTGTTGGTTTTTTTTTCTCTCTCTGTTATTTTTATTGGTGTGTTGATTTGCTGTGAGATTAATAATTTTAAAAAAAATACAAAAAGGTCTAATTCACCCCTCTCTTAGACAATCTCGATCCTACAATTGGTATCAGAGCGAGGTTTGTCACTGTCTAAGTTGGGCTTAAACACTCTTTAAAATATATATTTACAATGGCATTCAACATTAACTTCACACACGTAGAAGGTCAAGCTACAAATAGAACTCCTTTCTTTGATGGTAGTGATTATGTTTATTGAAAGGCTAGAATGAAAATATTCGTTCAAGCCATGGACTATGAGAATTGGTGTATTATAGAGAATGGTCCTTTTAAGGCCATGAAAACTGTAGATGGGAAAAGTATCCCTAAAGACTCTACTGAATTATCTGAGTCCGATAAGAGAAATCTGAGCCTTAATACCAAGGCAGTAAACACTCTGTACTGTGCTCTGAATAGAGATGAATTTAATAGGATACAAGGGTGTGAAAGTGCTCAAGAAATTTGGCACTTATTAGAGATCACACACGAGGGCACAAACCAAGTGAAGGAGAGCAAATTGAATATGCTCATACACGAGTATGAATTATTCTCTATGCCTACGGATGAGTCTGTCTCTTCCATGTTTACAAGATTTACTAACATAACTAATGGTTTGAAAGCTCTTGGTAAATCTTATTTTAATGAAGAACAGGTCAGGAAGATCCTCAGTGTCTTCCAAGAAGCTGGCAGCCAAATGTGACTGCAATTCAGGAAGCAAAGGATCTCAAAGCTCTAAAGCTTGAAGAACTCATTGGATCTCTCATGACACATGAGATCACAATGAGGTCAAACGAGAAGGAAGATCTCAAGGAAAAAGAGGCTACAAAAAGAAAAGATATTGCTATGAAAGCCTCCTCCAGTAAACAAGATGTATCTGAGGAAGAAGAAGAAGAAGAAGATGATGAGGATATTGCCCTCATTACAAGGAGGTTCAGCAAATTCCTCCAAAGAAAAAGAATGCAAGGAAGGAGATTTCCAAAGGTTGAGAAATCTCACAAGGAGAAGGAAATCACATGCTTCGGATGTGGAAAGCCGGGTCACATGAAGGCGGATTGTCGACAAGCGAAGAAGAATCCCAAGAAGTTTAAGAAGAAGGCTATGAAGGCTACTTGGGATGACAGTGAAGGTGACACATCTTCTTCAGAAGATGAGGAAGTAGCTAATCTCTGCTTCATGGCCAAGGAGGATGAAGTTAGTCATTCCTCTAATGATAGTGAATCTAATGATGACGATGGTGATATGGTTGATGCATTTAACGATTTGGTTAAACAATTCGGCATGCTTAATACTAAGTATAACATGGTGAAAAAGGAAAATGCAAACATGGTAGAAATGCATGCTAAGAAGTGTAATCTGCATGTCAAGGAGATTGATGAGCTTAAGAGCAAAAACAAAGATTTGAATAATATTATTCTGAAATTTACTAATGGCACCAAGTTATTTAAGATGTTGTTAGGAAGTCAGAGAGCAAATTTTGACAGAACAGGATTAGGTTATGACAAGCCTAATAAAAAGAGAGTTTTTAAGAATTTCTTTGTTAAATCTTCTACCTGCCATGCATGTAATGAGATAGGACATAAGTCATTTGAATGTCCTTTAAAATTAGGTAAGAAGTCAGGTGATAAACTTCAATGGGTTCCTAAAGGAACCAGACCTAACACTAGGACCCAAAAGATTTGGGTACCTAAGAAGACAAATTGATTACTGTTTTGCAGGTTGAGTGCTCTCCTGAAAAGAACCAGTGGTACCTCGACAGTGGATGCTCGAGGCATATGACAGGAGACTCAACCATGTTTGCTGCTGTCAACAAAAAGAAAGGAAGTATCACTTTTGGTGGAAACCAAAGGGCAAAATTGTTGGCATCGATAATATAGGTAACAGTTTTAATCCTATTATTGAAAATGTGCTTTTAGTTGAGGGATTAAAGCATAATTTGCTTAGTATTAGCCAGTTATGTGATAAAGGAAATGAGGTGATCTTTAAATCAAACTCTTGTTTAATTAAAGATGCATCTAGTGACAAAACTCTATTTTCTGGCTATAGGAAAGAAAATATTTATATCATTGACTTGGATAATGTTGTTTGCATTGATGAAAAATGTTTTGCTGTGAATTCTTCAAATGGTAGTTGGATCTGGCATAGGAGATTAGGACACGTAGGGATGGATACCTTAGCTAAGATTACTAAGGAGAATTTAGTTAGAGGAATCCCTAAGATATCCTTTGAGAAGGATAAGGTCTGTGATGTCTGCCAAATGGATAAGCAGATCAAAAGTTCCTTTGCATCGAAGAATGTAATTTATACTTCTAAACCGCTCCAACTTCTCCGCATTGACCTTTTCGGTCCTTCCAATATAGCCAGCTTAGGAGGCAAATTTTATGCCTTTGTTATTGTAGATGACTTCTCTAGATTCACCTGGGTATACTTTCTGAAGTCTAAGGATGAGACTTTTGATACCTTCTCTAGCTTTAGGAAAAGAGTTCAAAATGAAAAGGAGCTCACCATTGTTGCTATTCGTAGTGATCATGGTGGAGAATTTGAAAATGAGAGATTTGAACTCTTGTGTCTCAAGCATAGAATTGAGCACAATTTTTCCTCCCCTAGAACCCCTCAGCAAAATGGTGTTGTTGAGAGGAAACATAGGTCTCTCCAAGAGCTAGCTCGAACTATGCTTAATGAGAATTCTCTTCCTAAATACTTCTGGGCTGAAGCTGTCTCTACAGCATGCTATGTACTCAATCGGATCTCCATAAGACCTATTCTTGAGAAAACTCCTTATGAGCTTTGCCATGGAAAAACTCCTTCTGTTAAATATTTTAGAGCCTTTGGTAGCAAATGCTTCATTCTAAATACTAAGGATAACTTAGGAAAATTCGATTCCAAATCTGATCTTGGAATTTTTCTTGGTTATTCACTTTCTAGTAAGGCCTATAGGGTATTCAATAGGAGAACTCTTGTTGTAGAAGAATCAGCACATGTCAACTTTGATGAGTCCCCCCAGCCCACAATCAATGTGGATGTGGATGATTCTTTGGATAGACAGCTGGACTCTCTCTCTTTAGAAAAGCCAAGTGTTCCTCTTCAAGTAGAAAAATCTTTGGAACCTTTTTCTACTTCGCTAGATATTAATCCTGTCAAGGATGAAAATCCTGCTCTTCCTAGAGATTGGAAGTATATCAAAAACCATCCAATAGATGAAATTCTAGGTGATCCTTCTTTAGGAGTTAAGACTAGATCCTCTCTTAGGAATCTCTGTGCCAATGTGGCATTTATTTCTCAGATAGAGCCTAAGAAGTTTGAGGATGCAGAGTTGGATGAAAATTGGATTGTTGCAATGCAAGATGAACTAAACCAATTCGAAAGGAACAATGTTTGGGAACTTGTTCCAAAACCTGTTGATCATCCTATTGTTGGAACTAAGTGGGTTTATAAGAATAAAATGGATGAAAATGGGATTGTAGTAAGAAACAAAGCTAGGTTAGTTGCCAAAGGTTACAATCAAGAAGAAGGAATTGATTTTGAGGAAACCTTTGCACCTGTAGCTAGGCTAGAATCCATTAGAATGCTCTTAGCCTATACCTGCTACAAAAACTTCACACTCTTCCAAATGGATGTAAAGAGTGTCTTTTTAAATGGATTTATCATGGAAGAAGTTTATGTAGAGCAGCCCTTAGGATTTGAAGACTTTGAAAAACCTGATCATGTTTACAAACTAAGAAAGACCCTCTATGGACTTAAGCAGGCTCCTAGAGCTTAGTATGATGGATTGAAGAACTTCCTTGAGGAAAGGAATTTCAAAAGGGGAAATACTGATTCAACTCTTTTACCAAGCAAAAGGATAAAGACATTTTGTTAGTTCAAATTTATGTTGATGACATTATTTTTGGATCAACTAATGTCAACATGTGTAAGGATTTTTCCTCCCTCATGCAAAGTGAATTTGAGATGAGTATGATAGGGGAGTTAAAATTCTTCTTAGGATTTCAGATCAGTCAATCTCCTGATGGAATTTTCTTCTGTTAAGAAAGTACATTAAGGAACTTCTTAAGAAATTTGGTTTAGAATCTTCTAAGTCTTCAAAGACTCCCATGAGTACCACAACTAAATTGGATAAAGATGAAAAA
Source organism: Begonia masoniana (assembly GCA_022432975.1). Taxonomy (NCBI): domain Eukaryota; kingdom Viridiplantae; phylum Streptophyta; class Magnoliopsida; order Cucurbitales; family Begoniaceae; genus Begonia; species Begonia masoniana. The sequence goes on along the minus strand of CM039507.1, from coordinate 13,935,426 downwards.
GGAATTAGTGTTGATATTAAGAAATATCGTGGTATGATTGGTTCTTTATTATATCTAACTGCAAGTAGGCCAGATATACTCTTTAGTGTTTGTCTGTGTGCTAGATTCCAAGCTGCCCCTAAAGAATCCCACTTAAATGCAGTAAAGAGAATATTCAAATATTTGAGTGGAACTTATGATCTTGGTCTGTGGTATCCTAAAGGCACTTCTTTTGATCTGATTGGATACTCAGATTCTGACTATGCTGGTAGTCTAGTTGATAGGAAAAGCACCAGTGGAACATGTCAGTTCCTTAGTGAATCTCTTGTCTCCTGGTATTCTAAGAAATAGAATTTTGTTGCATTGTCAACTGCTGAGAGTGAATATATTGCTGCAGGCAGTTGTTGTGCACAAATGCTTTGGATGAAACAGACTTTAGAAGATTATAATCTGTTTTATGATAGGATTCCTATTCAGTGTGATAACACAAGTGCTATCAACATTTCTAAAAATCCTATACAGCACTCTAGAACTAAGCATATTGATGTTAGATATCACTTCATCCATGATCATGTTCAAAGAGGTGATATATCCTTAGAATTTGTAAATTCTGTAGATCAATTAGCTGACATATTTACAAAATCTTTGGATGAGAAGACCTTCAATAATATAAGAATAAGACTAGGTCTCATTCGGGTTGAGAAAAACTAAGGCTATTCTTCTGTTGGTGAATCTTGAGTGTTAGAGGATTTCTGTCTGTGAAGGCAACGGTAGATGCATTGTTTTCAACAGGCATCGGAAGATGCATATCTTACCAATAGGCATCGGATGATGTATTCTTAATCTGCCGACACGTGTGACCCATCGGGCTGATCGGTTTTACACGTGTGACTTCCTCTCGTCGGGCGATGCCCTATTCCATTTAAACTCTATTCCTTCTCCGAGACGCTTCATCTTTCGCGCCCTTTCAGAAAACCTCTGCGTCGAAACCTCTTTCTCTCTAGGTTTTTTCCTTCTTCGAATCGCTCCAATGGCTTCATCGTCTTTCGCTGTTCCTAAACTAGCCAAGAAGAAGGCCAAAATATCAACTCGTCCTCCACGAGAGATTCCTCGTGCAAAAGAGTGGCCATCTCTCTTCTTTCTCTCTCAAGCTGCTGAGTTAAAGTACCATGACGACTTTAAGTTCAAATCTTTAATTCCCAGTCGAGGTATTTACTTTGATGACTTAGCTGGAATGGATATTATAGAACCCTTGAAGGATCTCGGGTTATTAGGTCTGTTTTATGTAGAATCCTTCTATTTCCCGGAAGCGATCAGAATGTTTTATGCCAATCTGAGTTTTACTTCTGATCTTTCCACTATAAAGAGCTTTGTGTATGGAAAGCACATAGAGATTACTCCACAGTACATTAATGCCCTTCTGGAGGTCTCCCATTTAGATAGCTGCCCCTACAAGTATGTGTCCAGCACTGAGCCTCCTTTCTTTAGAACCTCTGACGGTCAAAGTTTTCTACAGATTATAGCTCTTGACCCAAATCATTCCACTGATCATCTTAAAGGCAAACACCTGACCGCAAGGGCCAGGTTATTTCATCAGATGATAGGGTACAATATTGTCCCTAAAGGTGGTTACCATGACGAAGTGAGTGCAATGAAGCTTTTTGTTCTGTTTGCACTTTACTACAAGGCTCCCTTCAATCTTGGATATGTTATTGTTCGAAGGATGATTCAGGCAGTGTCATCCAGGGCTATCTCTTTTCCTTACAATCTGCTCCTCATGAAGATATTTATGCAGCTTGAGGTTGTTTTTCCAGAGGATGAAGACCCCTTCCGTCTTCAACCTTCAAGTTACTATTCCCAAACCACCCTGAAGAAAATGGAATAAAGAGAACAAGAACATGGAACCTTGTTTTGGATGTTTCTAAGCAAAGTACTGCTAAGGCTGCAGTTACCAAAAAAGGGAAGAGAAAACTTGTCCTGCCAGAGGAGTCCATTGCTGAAGGAGGGGATGACTCTGAGATACCTGCATTTGATAATTCTCCTTCTCAATCTCAGGCTTCTAGCCTCCAACCTCCTCCTCTAGTGCGAAGGCGTCCTGCCCCTTCCTCAAGAGCACATGTTTCAGAGGCAATCTCTGCTCCTTCCCAATCCAGAGAATCCTCTTTCTACTCCTCCTACACTCCTATTGCCTTCTCTGCCTCCACCAGTCCAACCACCTCCTACAGTCCAATTACCTCCTCCCAGTCCAATTGCTTCTCAAGTCCCAATCTCTTCACCTCCTCCACCTGCACTTTTGATGCCCTTACTACCTGCCCTTCCACCTATCTCTCCAGTCCCCCCCCACTCCTCAAGTCCAAGCCTCCTCACCCATCCTATCCAATGCTCATGCTACTCCTCTAACTTATCAGAGGAGATTCTCGTTGAGTGAGGCTCAGTATAATGAGCTGAAGGTCTCTATTGACAGCATTGAGACAGCTCTCAGTTCCATTGAAAGTAGGATTGAACTGACTCTAGATGCCAAGCTAGCCAAGACTCAAAAAGACATGAGCACAGATTTTGATACTGGTCTTGGTCTGCTGGCAACCAAAGTGGATGGTCACCGACGCCTTGTTGTCCGGGAACTTGAGTCACTCAAATCCTCAATTGACAATCTGAATCCCGAACCAGAACCTGCACCATCTAGTTCAATCAGTGTCTCCGACGCTTGCTATGAAGATCTCTTTCTTCCATTTTCCAGGCCTGCAGTTGAAGAAGATGTGCAGTTCATGTCCCTGCATATTCATGAATCTGAGCTCCTGTTCTCACCTCCTGCATCTTCATCTGCTCATGCCTCTTCCTCTCTTCCTGATTGCTCAGTAGACCCATCCCTTGCTGCGCCTCCCCCCTGTATGGACCTGGCGGTCTATCATCCATCTGTCCCTCACAATATTGCTTCACTTCAAGCACTCGTGGAGGCTTAATTCTCCTCAGACCTTGAAGTGCCTGCTTGGATTAGCCAAGCTTTTTGGAATCATTTTATAGCCTTTTTTAAATAGCTGATACTCTCTTTAATGTATACACTTTTCTTAATTTTCTAATGCAATTACTCTTATGTGTTTTTGAATTGTGTTGAATGCTTCTGTTGTCTCTCTGATTGTTTTTGATAATGTTAATGGGGGAGAATATATTTGATTGATGATGGACATGCATGTGGAATTAGTTACTATGAGTTGTGTATGCATATTTTAGAAATTTGAAAATCTGGATATATGCATGTTTTTAAAACTTTGGTATGTTTCGTGTTTGTTCTTGGAATATATGCATTTGCTATGGGGGAGCTAGAATTATGGGGGAGAGTAACATTTAATCAAATTTACATTAATATTTTGTCATCATCAAAAAGGGGGAGATTGTTGACTTAAATAGAGTTTAAGTCTAAATATGTTTTTGATGATGTGTTTATATGATGAGTAATATATTTGATTATGTTTTATTAAATGAGAATAATGAGTTTTGCATATGAAATTAATCGTTTTGGAAATACCCTTGGAAAGGGTATTTTAGTTTTCTAACAATATTGGTTAAGTGTACAGAGCTGAAATTGTATAATCACACATGCCGATCGCTAACCGATGGAGTTCAAGGCTTGCATCTGCCTGATGGAGTTCAAGGCTTGCATCTGCCGATGGAGTTCAAGGCTTACATCTGCCGATGGAGTTCAAGGCTTGCATCTGCCGATGAAGTTCAAGGCTTGCATCTGTCGATGGAGTTCCAGGCTTGCATCTGCCGATGGAGTTCAAGGCCTGCTTCTGCCGATGGCGTTTTCAAATTGCAATCTGCCGATGGCGTTTTCAAGCTGCAATCTGCCGATGGCGTTTGAAGCTGCATCTGCCGATGGCTTTTGAAGATACATCTGTCGATGCTGGTTCAGCTTCTTAAAGCAACACATAACGATGGCGGTTCAGCACCTATTATATTACACCTGCCGATATCGGTTCAAGATCTGAAGTGTTGCATCATCCGATGGCGTTTCAAGTTGCATCTACCGATGACGTTCCGATATTTTAAAGCTGCTTCCACCGGTGATCTTCCGCCAGAATTCAAAATAACTGCGAAGCTATAGTGACTGTCGTTTTCAGCATTAACTCCAGAACTTTAATGGCGACGGCGAACAGTAATTTCATACACAACGGATATCTGCTTCAGTACGGATGCTTCCCAACGGTAAAATTTTTCCATTTGAAGAAAGAAGCATTCAATTCTGTGAAGAAAAAGAAGACAGAGTATTTAAGCCGAGGTTAGAGCACGAAGACACAACCTTTTTGCGAATTTTATTTTTGAGCCCTAACTTGCGATTAATCATACTCTGTATTGTTCAACTACATCTCTTGACTCCTAAACTTGAGAATTTGATTTGAGAGTTTGTAGTTTGTTGTACTCATTCATTCAAACTTGTAAAACCTGAAAGGCAGTGGATTGACGCCTGTCAAGTTCAATCTAGATCTGTAAAAGGCAGTTGATCGGAGCCCGGAATTCTGATCTGTTTATTCTTGAGAGGAGAAGGTTAAGGATCTTCAAGGGGTGAACCTTGAAGCGTGGATGTAGGCAAGTTTTTGGCCGAACCACGTAAAAAATCTTGTGTTGATTTTTTTTCTCTCTCTCTGTTATTTTTATTGGTGTGTTGATTTGCTGTGAGATTAATAATTTAAAAAAAAATACAAAAAGGTCTAATTCACCCCCCTCTTAGACAATCTCGATCCTACACGTCTTTCATTGTCGAGGACAACTGCGTCTGTCATTAGTGTGGACGACTGTGTCTTTCATTTGCGTGGACGACAACGTCTATCTTTCGCGTGGACGACTGAGTTTATCTTTCACTTGGACGACTGCGTCTGTCATTAGTGTGGACGACTGAGACTTTGGACGTTTGCGTCTTTCTCTATTTTCTTTCACGTGGACGATTGAGACTTTGGACGTTTGCGTCTTTCTCTGTTTTCTTTCACGTGGACGATTGAGACCTTGGACGTTTGCGTCTTTCTCTGTTTTCTTTCACATGGACAATTGACTGTGGACTAATAAACACTTAACCAAAATTCATCAGAAAAATATAATACCCTTTTCAAAGAGCATTTCCAGATAAATACAATTTATAGTATAATCCAATATCATGTTAATCATAATCATCCAAATTAAACATAATCATCAAAAATATAGTTACTTAAATGCATTTAAGCTAACAATCCCCCCCTTTTTGACGATGACAAATATATATAATGATTAACAATTTTCTTCCCCCATAAAATAAGTAATCTCAGAATGATCTCCTAACTCCCCCGTATTCTATGCAACCAGAATAAACTTCATTTTTTATCATACACATATTTATCTCCTCTTTTGACATTATCAAAAATAATCACACAAGGAGGAATGACATTCAGCACAGCACTGGAGAGATAATAGTAATAAAACTGGAACAGTTGGACATCATAAAAATGTCATTCATAAAAAAAATAGTATCAGTGACAGACATAAATATTAATCCTAGCTCTCAGGAGAAGAAGGAGTATCTCAGCCCATAAGAGCCCCTAATTGACTAAGAAAATCGCCCTGAAAGGGAGGGGATTCCACTGGAGGAACAATTTCCTCAACTGGAGGAGGAGAAGGAACACTGGCAACAAGAATTGCATCCCCTGCATCTGCCATAGTGTGACCCCAAAATTTTATTTGAATTTTTCCCCAATTTGAAAATCCTAAAAATTTTTCCCAAATTGATTTGCAAATTAGGTTAAATTAGATCGTTATAAAACCCTAATTTTCTTAATTCAAAATCATTGAAAATACAAAAATCATTTAATAAGCGGAAACCTTGAATTTAATATCAATAAATATTTATAACATTAAATGCTAAACAAATATTAAATAAAACTTTATTCATAAAATCTTTGAAAAACAATAACGTACTTAATAATAATCCAACAGTTAATGCAATAAATTATTTCAACTTCAAACAAAATAAATTTAAATGCAACTAATTAGAAAATATCTTTTTAAAAAGCATAACTTTAAATTTTTATTCAAAACCAACGACAACATCCTCCTCTGTATGCTCGCCTGCCTCTGGAGGATTCTCGAGCTACAGCTAGTTCTTCCTCAGATAAAAACTCACCTACATCACAAAATTAAATACTATGAGAAAAACTCAGTAAGCGAAAATATGTGCAAGTGTTAACATTTACTTTTTCCGGAATCTTGCCTTATCAGTTACATTCTGGTTAGAACTTGTTCCAACCTTCGGTCAAACATCACCTCTAGTTAGAACTTGTTCCTAACCTTCGGTCAAACCTCACCTCTAGTTAGAACTTGTTCCAACTTTCGGTCAAATATCGCCTCTAGTTAGAACTTGTTTCAACCTTCGGCCAAATATCACATCTAGTTAGAACTTGTTTCAACCATCACCTCTAGTTAGAACTTGTTCCAACTGTCGGTCAAATATCACAGCTAATTGGAACTTGTTCCAACCACACCTCTAGTTAGAACTTGTTCCAACCGTCGGTTAAATATCACATACTTTTCGTCAATTTCATCGTTTTCATACACATGCAAATGTGTAACACCCAAAATAACGACCAGGTAATTTCCTTAACCGTTTTAACGGTCGTGTTTAATTAATTTTTTCGGTTTAGAGTTTTATACCAAGAATAATTAATTTCATGTGGATTTAAACTAGGTTGGGTGGCAAAGTTGTAATAATGGAGGGTGATGACCAATATATAAAGAAAAAGGAAATATTTTAAACCTCACTTGAACCACTGTAGCTGACAGCTTCCTTTTCGGCGATTTCTTCCCTCCCAAGCTCTTGCTCTCTGCTTTCAGCACACTCTCTTCGACGATCAGTTTCTCTGCCATTACTCGACTACTCTGTGCCCGAGGTATGCAATAGACAACGTAGCTATCTGTTAGTTTGTTAGCTCTGTTTTCTACTCGGCATTGGAGTTTTAGGATTTTCCAATGGCCGACTAATAATAAGAACATTTGAAATCTGAGAGTGGGAACGCTTTTATCAAATCGATTCTGGACATTTAGAACAACCACCCCTGAGTAATCGATTATCGAATGTGTCTGTTCTGGGATTTGGATTTCAAACTGCACAGGGTATTAGACTAAGGATTCGGGAATGACTTTAGCTATTAAATCTTAGGATAACTTGAGATTAGAACTATTAGGATTTGATTTTAACTACTGCAATGTAAATGTTTTAGGTGAAGAAGTTTGAAGAGAAAGGAGCTCAAGTGCTAAGAAGACCAGGTAAGTGAATGTATTAAGATTTCCGGCTAATAGAGCCCTACATCGTGGGAGTACTAGGTTGTTTTAGATGTCTAATGTTTACCTTATGATGATGAGCTTGTCTGCACTTGAAGAATTGATGAATGTTGTGAGTTATACTATTTGATGACCTGCTAGTGAATGTGAAGTTGTCTGCTCTGGTATGATCCTTGTCATAGTCTGATGGGTTAAAAGTTCTCATGTTCATGCATCATGAATGTTTCTCAAGCATAAGAAAATTTTTAATGCATGTTTTCCATGAACAATATATGTATGTATATATGTATATATATAAGATTTATGCAACGTGGACTAAGTGAGGGTTGGGGGCGGTTCGGCGTATGTCACAGTCCAAAGAGGGACATATGAATATGACCCGCATTAGGGAACAAGATCAAACTCACTATCGAACCCCCTTTACTGGCACAAATCCTCTCTTAATCCACACAACCTAAATGAAGAATATGATCAAAGACTATGAATGATGAATATGATCAATGACTATGCACGATGAATATGATCCATGACTATGAACGATGAATATGATCCATGACTATGAATGATGAATATGATCCATGACTATGAATGATGAATATGATTCATGACTATGAATGATGATTACGAGCAAAGATATGAACAAGAAAAGACTTATGAGCATGTGATTTTCCCAAATTATACATTCATGCATCCATGTTAGTGTTGCATTCCTTACTAAGCATTAGGCTTATAGTTAAATCTTATGATGTAGGTGAAGAGTTAGAAGGTGAGGATTTCCAGTCCAGAGATGATGTTTAAAATTGGTTGCCGGAGGATGCTCAGTGTGACAGTGAAGTCTGGATAGGCGATTAAGTTCACTGGTTATGCTCATAGTAAGTCAGAAAAGTTTACGATGAACAGATGACTAAATAGAACAGAATTTCTTATAACAATGAGATTTGGATTTGAAGGGCTTGTCTTTAGAGTCTGAATATGATTTTAAGGATTAATGAATGGTTTGTTTTGCTTGAGTCTTCCGCTATGCGTATTTTAGATGAGTTTATGATTTTTACTCTTTGAAGTTTATGGTTACTAAGTTAAGATTCGGGTGAGTTGTGGTAATTTCCATCGGATGATGAGAGTGTTATCTTGTCGTCTAGCGATCGGCAGATGTAGTGTCTAAGCCATCAGAATGATGAAAGTGCTATTTTTTCGTCTAGCGATCGGCAGATGTAGAGTGTTTAAGCCATCGGATGATGAAAGTGCTATTTTGTCATCTAGCGATCGGCAGATGTAGAGTGTTTAAGCCATCGGATGATGAGAGTGTTAGTTTGTCGTTTAGTGATCGGCAGATGTAGTGTAATAAGTCACCGGATGATGAGGATGTAATTTGTCGTCTAGCGTTCGGTGGATGAAGTGTATTCCATCACCGGATGATGTATATGGTATTTGTCGTCTAGCGTTCGGTGGATGGAGTGTATTCCTTTACCAGATGATGTATATGGTATTTTGTCGTCTAGCATTCGGTGGATGAAGTGTAATTCTTCACCGGATGATGTAAATGTTAATTTGTCGTCTAGTGACCGGATGATGTGAGTATTCTCTTATTGTTTAATGTCCAGGTAATGTTTTAAGTCGGTCACGTGAAGCACACATGACCACCGGTCGATGTAGGGTAAATATGAACATCTAGTGGAGAATGTTCGGGACCAGGCGATGTCTTTAATTAGGCACGTGCAATGCCCGTGACCACCGGTGGATGTCTATTGCTGGTTGAGATCAGATGTGTCGCGTGGCGGACACGTGATCATCGATCGATGTGAGTCTATAACTCTATCGGTAGATGCAGATCAAGAGATGTTTGAAAAAAAAAAAAAAAAAAAAAGAGGGAATAATATTAACACTAATAATGAACAAGGTGTATGGAAGTAAGAATTAAACGATTAAGAGATTAAGTAATGAATTGTGTGGCGATTCCGTTGGGGTCGTTACAAAATGTCCTACCAAATTTTATCTTTTTAACAATTCTATGTCAATATCTAAAGCTCAAATATCATAAACATAAAATAAAGCTGTAATAAAAATATAGATTTTGTGATGTAGGGCCAAAGCCAAAACGTTGAAAAACGTGATACTTTCACTTACCTGGATCCCGAGCAATTAGGGAATAAGATTTTAATTATTTTTCCCAAGCGTCGAATAGCTCTTTTTTGCCTAAAAATTAGAGATATTTAAACTTCTTTGTTTATCCCCAAAAAAATCTTTTTAAAAAAAAAAAAACAATTAGGGTAGAAATTCTTTACCAATAAAATCCAAGCGTTAGATTTTCAGATTGACTTGGGCGTCCTTAACAATCCAAAATATTCAGTTGAATAATTTTGGGTTTGGGCCGGTTCGGTCAATTGGGCCGGTTTGGTTTGCTGGTCCGGTTCAACTTCCAAAATAATTAAATGGTCTTGTTTGGTTCAGAATAGAAATTATGAACCAAACCCTTGTTCTTCTCCTTCGTGAAAGCTTCTGCGAGAGAGAGAGAGAGAGAGAGAGAGAGCGCGAAAGAGTGAGAAATCGAGAGCGAGAACGAGAGAGAACTGAAGATTGAGGGGGAGGGGAAAACCTACGCTGCTCAACGAAGGCCGAGAAGAGTCCAACTACGTGAAAGAGGGATTCAGCCGAGAGAGAAAGCTCGTCGATGGGGGTTGATCGGAGTTGAAGCTGCGAATCTTCTTCCTCAGGGGATTCCAACCGGGTCTGTCAACTCACGGTGGTCGGGGCTAGGGCGAGGCAATTTCCAGCGAGGTGTGTGCTTTCTCTTCGATTTCTCTGTGATTTCCAGAAATCGGAAGGAATGATTTTATGGTGTTGGGTGTGATTTCCTTGTCAACACCAAACACCCGATTACGGGAATAATTTTTCCCAAAATCTTTCCTAAAAATTCGATACGAATCTGATCACAATTTGATCAGATTCGTAGGCGAGTTTAAAAAATATTTTCCTCCGATATAATTTCCCTATATTCATAGAATGTTAACTTAGAATTATGGCTGAATTGGGTAACGATTTTATTCTAAAATTGGGAATTTTCTTATTGAATGCAATTTAGGGTTTGATTTGTTTCCTTATTTGGAATGTTACACATAGGGTATCAACAGGGTCAGCAAGGGCAGAATCAGCAGGAACAACAGAAGAACTGGAAGAGTATGAGCGGGCTGATCAAGAATAGGTGCAGGTTCTAGCTCATCCTCACAAGGAATAGCCTCTTCAGCAGTATCTGCAGGACAGGGAGCTGGCTGGTCAACAATAATTGGAGCAGCATAAGGAGTGAGACTAGCTGCACCAATGCTCTCAACATTTTCATCCAGGGCCAAATCAGCAGGAGTTGGCTAATCATCACCCCGATGCAAAAGAGTGTCAATGTCTGCAACACGAGTGAGAATCCTATGACTATCGCGCTGCAATTGGGTTGCCAGAAGATTTGACTGGAATCTCACAGAATCGATGACATCATCAAGAGCTATACTATGATTTGTTTCCAACAAATCAATGCGTTTGGTGACACCATCAAGAGCAGAATTAAGAGTGGATTCCACATGATTAAGGTGAGTTTGGAGTCCTGAAATATCATCCGAGTAACGGTGGAGGCTTCGAGATGGTCAAGTCGGGAGAGAACAAAAGCCTCAAGTTGATTTAGTCGGGAAAGATACATAGATTGAAAGGACTGAAGACCAGTCCCGAGACTTGCAATACTTGCCCGGAGCTCATTGTAGTGTTCCTAAGAAATAGAAGGCCTTACTGAAAGAGTGGGGTGACTTGTACTCCTAGAAGGAGCACGAGTTGGCACTAGAGGCACTGGAGTTGGAGAGGGAGCACGAATTGGACTTAGTGGTCGGCAGAGATCAGCTTGGACTAGTAGAGGAGCAGGATCACTGAAAGGTTCTGGAAGGTGGATTTGATCATGACCAAACTCTTCAGGAGCTTGAAGGAGAAGAACTGGTGGTGGAAGAGGGGCAAGGACAAGAAGACGAATGTCATCTGGAGAACTATCTTCCTCGTCTTCTACAATCAACAGGCGCCTTGTAACTTTGGCGCGACCTAGCTTTCTCAACCAACACACCTTAAGCATCTCTTGTGATCACCATTCTAGACAAGGTAGAGGATGAGAAAAAGTCAGATTTCTTTAAGGATAAGAGCTTGTCTGACTCCGGAAATCTAACTCCAAACCGATGGAAAATCTTCATAAGCAGAAGATTGTAAGGCAGGGACTTGGTTGCATTACATATGACTTGAAACATTCTGTTTAACACAATGTATCCAATATGAAAGGGTTCACCTCTGAAAAACTGTCCAAGCAAGAAGAGATCCATGCCACTGACATGATCTCTATGACCCTCTACGGGCAAAATGTTATAATGGATCATTTGGTGAAACACTCTAGCCCTAAAGTTCAAGTCCTTACTTTTCAGCTGTAGAGGAGAGCGATTGGGATCCTTGGCAATCATCTTGACTAAATCATTACCCGCAGGCTTAGCAAAAAATGACAGAGTCGTTGTTGTCTCAAAGGATCTGCGAGATCCATTTAAAAACTCACAGCAGAGAATTTCATGCATCCTTTCCTGAGTGAGTTCAATATGCCGTCCATAGACATAACTCCTAAGAATAAGGGGTCTTGTAGAATGTTCTAGGTTGGCATAAAACATTCTAATTGCTGGTTCACAATAAGGGGTTTCTGAATCAAATAACCCTATTAACCCCAATCTTAAAAAAGATTCTTCGAAATCCAAGCCAGCGAAATCGCGAAAAATTATTCCTCTAGAACGAATAATAGGTTTGAATTCAAAAGCTTCATAATACCTATTAAACGCCGCTTGATTAATGAACTCATGGCTCGGCCAGACAAGAGGAGGAGGAACGGAAATAGATTGAGCACCTTCCTGATGAGAAGTCTTTTGTTTCTTCCTCGAGAAAACTTGGGGTGTGCGTGAGGAAGATGCCATTTGGAATTACCTAGGGTTTTGAGATGGAAAGTAGAAACAGATTTGATGAACAGAGACAGAAAGGAATCGTTGGACAAAGGAAAGGGGTCGAGAGGTTTTTGAGAGGGAAATTTGAATCTTAGGGTTTCAGTTACCTTTCAAAAGATTTTATAAACAATTTGGTGAATGTCTATTGTCAAAGTCCATTGACAACGTCCACGGTCAACGTCCATAGTGACCACGTCCATGCTTTCATTGACAAATCTGCTCTATTGCTCAATATTCTCTAACAGAAAAAGAACCTTAGTTTTTCTCAATCCGAATGAGACCTAACCTTATTCTTATATTATTGAACGTCTTTTCATCCAAAGGTTTGGTAAAGATATCTGCTAATTGATCAGCAGAAGTGACAAATTCTAATGTAATATCACCTCTTTGAACATGATCTCTAATAAAATGATATCTAACCTCGATGTGTTTTGTCCTAGAATGTTGGATTGGATTCTTTGAAATGTTAATGGCACTGGTGTTGCCACACCGAATGAGAATCCTATCATAGAAAAGATTATAATCTTCTAGAGTTTGCTTCATCCAAAGCATTTGAGCACAGCAACTACCAGCAGCAATATATTCACTCTCGGCAGTTGAAAGTGCTACAGAATTCTGTTTTTTAGAATACCAGGACACAAGAGATTCTCCTAGGAACTGACATGTTCCACTAGTACTTTTTCTATCAACTAGACTACCTGCATAGTCAGAGTCTGAATATCCAATTAAATCAAACGAGGTTCCCTTCGAATACCACAAACCTTAATCAGAAGTCCCACTTAAGTATTTTAAAATTCTCTTAACTTCACTAAGGTGGGATTCCTTAGGGGAAGCTTGAAACCTAGCACATAAGCACACACTGAATAGGATATCTGGCCTGCTAGCCGTTAGGTATAACAGAGAACCAATCATACCTCTATACTTCTTAATATCCACACTTATCCCATTTTCATTTTTGTCTATTTTTGTAGTTTTGCTCATGGGAGTTCTAGAGGACTTAAAAGATTCTAATCCAAATTTCTTTAAGAGCTCCTTGATGTATTTTTCTTGACAGAAGAAAATGTCATCTGGAGTTTGTCTAATCTGAAATCCTAAGAAGAATTTTAACTCCTTTATCTTACGCATTTCAAATTCACTTTGCATTAAGAAGGAAAATTCATCACACAGAAAAACATTAGTTGAACCAAAAATAATGTCATCGACATAGATTTGAACTAAGAGAAAGTCTTTGTCCTTTTGCATGGTAAATAAGGTTGAATCAGGTTTTGCCCTTTTTGAACTTCCTTTCCTCAAGGAAATTCTTCAACCTATCATACCAAGCTCTAGGAGCCTGCTTAAGTCCATAGAGAGCCTTTTTGAGCTTATAGACATGGTCAGGTTTGTCAAAAACTTCAAATTCTAGGGGTTGTTCTACATAAACTTCTTCTAAGATATAACCATTTAAGAATGCACTCTTAACGTCCATTTGAAAGAGTGTGAAGTTTTTGTAGCAAGTATAGACTAAGAGCATCCTAATAGATTCTAGTATAGCTACGGGTGCAAAGGTTTCCTCAAAGTCTATTCCTTCTTCTTGATTGTAATATTTGGCAACTAACCTAGCTTTGTTTCTAATAACAACATCATTTTCATCCAACTTATTATTAAAAATCCATTTTGTCCAATAATGGGATGATAGTCTGGTTTTGGAACAAGTTCCCAAACATTATTCCTTTCTAATTAGTTTAACTCATCTTGCGTAGCAACTATCTAATTTTCATATAATTCGGCTTCTTCAAATTTCTTAGGCTCTATTTAGGAAATAAAAGCAACATTAGCATAGAGATTTCTAAGGGAGACTCTAGTTTTGACTCCTAATGTTGGATCACCTAGAACTTCATCTAAGGGATAATCTCTTACATATCTCCAATCTCTGGGAAGAGCTGTAAATTCATCTTTAACAGAGACAATGTCTAGAGAATTTTCACTTTGAAGGATTTCAGATGATTTTTCTAAGGAAAGAGAATCCATTTGCTTTTCCAGAAAATCATCCTCATCCACAATGATTGTGGGCTGAGGGGTCTCATCAAAATTTACATGCACAAATTCTTCTACAACTAGAGTTCTTTTGTTAAAAACTCTATAGGCTTTACTAGCAAGAGAATAACAAAGAAAAATTCTAAGATCAGATTTGGAATCAAATTTTTCTAATTTGTCCTTGGTGTTTATAATGAAGCACTTACATCAAAAGGCTCTAAAGTATTTGACAGTAGAGGTTTTTTCATTCCAAAGTTCATAAGGAGTTTTCACAAGAATAAGTCTTATGGAGACCCTGTTTAGCACATAACAAGCTGTGGAAATAGCTTCTGCCTAGAAATACTTAGGAATGGAATTTTCATTGAGCATGGTTCGAGCAAGCTCTTGAAGTGACCTATTTTTCCTCTCAACAACCCCATTTTGTTGAGGGGTTCTAGGAGAGGAGAAATTGTGTTCAATTCCATATTTGAGACACAAGAGTTCAAATTTTTCATTCTCGAATTCTCCACCATGATCACTACGAATCGCAACAATGGTGAGCTCCTTTTCATTTTGAACTCTCTTCCTAAAGCTAGAGAAGGTATCGAAAGTTTCATCTTTTGACTTGAGGAAGAATACCCAAGTGAACCTAGAGAAGTCATCTACAATGACAAATACATAAAGTTTGCCTCCTAGACTAGCAATATTTGAAGGATCGAAGAGGTCTATATGGAGTAGTTGGAGAGGTTTGGACGAAGAAATTGCATTCTTTGATGCAAAGGAGATTTTGATTTGCTTGTCCATTTGGCAAGCTTCACAGACTTTATGCTTCTCAAAAGATTTTTTTGGAAGCCCTCTAACTAAATTATTCTTAGTAATCTTAGTTAAGGTATCCATGACTATGTGACCTAGTCTTCTATGCCAAGTCCAATTATCATTTGAAGAATTTACAGCAAAACATTTTTCATCAACATGCTCAAAATTATCCAGATCAATAATATAGACATTTTCTTTTCTATAGCCTTTAAACAGAACATTTCCATTTGAACTGCCTTTGATCACACATGCATTTGATTTAAATGTTACTTTATAACCTTTGTCACACAATTGACTGATGCTAAGCAGATTGTGTTTTAGCCCTTCAACCAACAAAACATTTTCTATAATAGGGTTGGCAGGATTACCTATATTGCCGATGCCAACAATTTTCCCTTTTTGATTTCCACCAAATGTGACATTCCCTTTCTTGTTAGAGATGTTAAACGAGCGAGTCGAGCGAGCCCAGCCGAAAAAAACCTGACTCACCGAGCCTGTTGAGCCAAACGAGCCGAGCCTAACGAGCCGAGCCAAACGAGCCGATCTTAAAAAATTTTCAACCCGAGCTGGCTCGCGAGCCACGAGCTTAACAAGCCGAGCCGAGCTGGCCCAACAAGCGTAATGAGCTGAGCTTAACTAGCCGAGTTTACAATTACATAGATAAAGATTTCAGATTGTATAACTAAAATATATCCTAAAATATAACAAATTCACAAGTCAAACTATAATCATCTAAATTTAAAATAAATATGTCCTCAAATTCAATGCATAAATAAATTAAAAATAACATAACTCATGACTGATCGGGCTCATCGTTGTCCATTACGGAAATTCCCATACTATCTACATTATGCTCATTTGTCCAACCTAAATCTCTATTAACTCCGAGTACGGTCGAGTCCCTAGTTTTGCCATTGAATTACTCTAAACTATTCATTCTAACTTTAAATCATTTACATATTCATTGGCCTCGACTTCGTTAAATACGAGACAAACCTTTGAAATTTTCTAATTTAGTCTCACTTTTAAGTCTACTTAAATGGTCTCTGTGCAAATCCTTGTTCTCCTCATTTGATAAACCGCGAATTTCACAAATCGCACAAATTAAACACTGATCTAGACTTCCAATCTTAACCCTTCATTTAATCCAACAATCTCCTTCACTTATCCCTAATATCACACAAGGATCACTTCGAGTTTACTAACTAGCCTACCTTCTTTCGTTCTTCATAATCAGTTTATGAATATTCTACGCGGCTCCCTTGCAACGATTCATCCAACGATCTTCTTGTTTGCAAACTTGTTGTAAATAAGTTTACATCCTTGAAACTAAACTGAAACACACATGAGAAACAGAATATGACAAAAGATAAAAACTTGATCATATGCAGATATCAAATAAGTATTTTGGCAAAAGATACTAGATTCAATACTAAGAACTAATAAAAGTCAAAACATGGGTTCATAACATCATGGTAATCAAAATCTGTTAACTACTCTACACCTTAGGCTTAATGGCATACTTCCTCATTGGGAAGTACATTTCCTTCTTCTTCTCTCGCTCAGTTTTTAGAGATGCCTACAAAACAGGAGAGATGAAAGCAACAGTCATCAGGAAAAATAGAGACATTCACAAATATAAAACAAATATTCATCATGAAATATAAAGGTGAAGTTGGAAATTTTTTATTTTAAAAACCATAAGGCGAGAGGCTTATAAACGATATTCAAGAAAAAATAAAGCGGAACATAATAACTAAAACTGTATATGTTATAGAAAATCACATATAATTGATACATGGATGCCTTGGTTCCCTTAGGAACCCATTGCAATCCCTTGCCAGGTTTAGTTTTTCCTAGTTTTAGAGGACATTCATAGGATTTATGTCCTACTTCATTGCATGCATGACAAGTAGAAGATTTAACAAAGAAATTCTTATATACTTTCTTATATGCTGCTTAATAGCATATTCAGGTTTTTGCTGCCATTTGTAAATTTTAGGACAATGTTATTTAAGTTTTCATTTCTACTCTTAAGATCAACTATCTCCTTTTCATGCAAACTTATCTCTTTAACATGCTTCTCAATTAAGTCACAATTTTCCTTTTTCAACAGTTTATATTTTGACTTAAGCATGCCAAATTTCTTAACTAAATCATTAAAAGCATCAATCAGATCACCATCATCATCAGCTTCACTGTCACTAGAAGAAATGCTAACCTCATTATCGTGTGCCATGAAGCAGAAATTGGCTACTTCCTCATCTTCTGAAGAAGTATCATCCTCACTGTCATCCCAAGTGGCCTTCATGGCTCTCTTCTTGAATTTCTTGGGATTCTTCTTTGCTTGTGGACACTCGGCCTTGATGTGTCCAGGCTTCCCACATTCGTAGCATGTAATCTTCTTTTCCTTTTGAGACTTATCAACCTTTGGGAATTTTCTTCCTTGCATCCTTTTTCTCTAGAAGAATTTGCTGAACCTCCTTGTAATGAGGGCTATGTCCTCATCATCATCTTCCTCCTCAGACTCTTCTCGTTTGCTCGAGGAAGCTTTGAGAGCAATGCCCTTTCTTTTGGAGATCTCCTTGTCCTTGAGATCTTCCTTTTCATTTTCTCTCATGGTTATCTCATGTGTCATGAGAGAACCAATGAGTTCTTCAAGTTTGAGCGTCTTGAGATATCTGGCCTCTTTTATTGCTGTCACCTTCGGTTGCCAAGCTCTTGGTAGGCATCTCAAAATTTTTCTCACAAATTCTTTATTGGAATATGTCTTGCCAAGCACTTTTAAACCATTAGTAATATTAGTGAAACGAGTAAACATATAACTAATTGATTCATCCTTTAACATGGTAAACAGTTTATACTCGTGTACTAGTATACTCATTTTACTTTCCTTTACTTGGTTTGTTCCCTCGTGTGTAATCTCTAGCAAGTGTCATATCTCTTGTGCACTATCACACCCTTGAACTCTATTAAACTCATCTCGGTTTAGTGCATAGTATAGGGTGTTTATAGCTTTGGCATTTAGACTAATATTCCTCTTATCAGACTCTGTTAATTCATGAGAGTCCTTAGGAATACTAATTCCATTCTCAGTTTTCATGGCCTTGAAAGGGCCATCCTCGATTATATTCCAAATCTCATAGTCCATGGCTTCAACAAATATTCTCATTCTTGCCTTTCAGTATACATAATCACTGCCATCAAAAAATGGTGGACTAGAAATGGACTGACCCTCTATGTGTGTGGCGTTTGTGTTAAATGTCATTGTAAATATATATATATATATATATATATATATATATATATATATATATATATATATATATATCACAGAATGTTTCTAAAATACAACTTAGACAATATTTAACGTTGCTCTGATACCAATTGTAGGATCGTGATTGTCTAAGAAGGGGGTGAATTAAAAATTACTTGCTCTAATTAAATTTTATGCAAAGCAAAATAGGTTTATATAATCTTCTCTCTTTGTGTGAAAATACTTAAATAAACGCCAACAAGCAGTCAAGCCAAAGTAAAAGAGAGAGAGAAATAATGATACCAGAGTTTTTAACGTGGTTCGGCCAATCCTGCCTACATCCACGCTCCAAGGCTCCCCCTTGAAGATTTTTCCCTTCTCCTCACGAGAAAAGTAGATCGAACTTTCCGGGCGTCGATCTACTGCCTTTTACACTTTGATTGATCTTCACGGACGTCAATCACAGCCTTACAGCTTTTACAAGATAGATGTATTGAGCACAAATATTACACTCTCTCAAAGAGATAAATCTGAAGTTCTAGGGCAGAGAGAGAGGTATACAGACTTTTTGCTAAAAAGGCTCGTAGGAATATGTTGTTACTGTTCAATAGATTGGCAAAAGTTATTCTCATAAGTTTTGTTCTTCCTTTTATACTCTGTCTGTAATCTGCCTCGCATCCAGAGAGGTCCTTGTCTCCGTACAAAAATATGACCGTTGGAGAGCTTTCGTTCACAGAAAAACTAGTCGTTGTGTTCTGGAGTCGCTATCGCTCACGGTCTTTAAAGTCTGGACGATTGAGTCTTTGGACCAATGAGCTCGGATGAATGCGTCTTTCATTGTCGTGGACAACTGCGTCTGTCATTAGTGTGGACGACTGCGTCTTTCATTGTCGTGGACAACTGCGTCTGTCATTAGTGTGGACGACTGCGTCTTTCATTTGCGTGGACGACAGTGTCTATCTTTCGCGTGGATGACTGAGTTTATCTTTCACTTGGACGACTGCGTCTGTCATTAGTGTGGACGACTGAGACTTTAGATGTTTGCGTCTTTTTCTGTTTTCTTTCACATGGATGATTGAGACTTTGGACGTTTGCGTCTTTCTCTGTTTTCTTTCACGTGGACGATTGAGACCTTGGACGTTTGCGTCTTTCTCTGTTTTCTTTCACATGGACAATTAACTGTGGACTAATAAACACTTAACCAAAATTCATCAAAAAAACATAATACCCTTTTCAAAGGGCATTTTCAGATAAATACAATTTATAGTATAATCCAATATCATGTTAATCATAATCATCCAGATTAAACATAATCATAAAAAATATAGTTACTTAAATGCATTTAAGTTAACAAACTTGAGATGTGTGAAAAATAGAATTCAAAGACAGTGATCGGCTATCAATAGGAAGAGTAGCTAAACCATAATGCGTAATTGACATTGGCTGACTGTTGGCTGTGATCACTTGAATAGAACCAGAGTATGGAGTTTGGTTGTGCAACAGGGAGGCATTTGGTGTCAAGTGATTGGTGGCTCTAGAATCTAGGGTCCAAGCAGTGGCCGGAGATGAAGCCGAGAAAGAAGGGGTTGGCAGTATCCCTGTCGTGTTGGCTTGAATCGGAGACATAAAAGTTTGAGGTAGGCGCCAAGGTGGAGACGGATAAAGGACTAGCCTGAGGCCGCCTGATAAGAACCTGTAGATGATATAAAGGGAGGGCGGGGAAATTGGTGGATAGCAGCATGAGCTTGAACAACTGGTGGAGCTGACAGTGAATTAACGGGTTTTATTTTTTCAGACGAAACTTGTAGCTTTGAAGCAAGTTATGGATATCCTCCAAGGACGGCTGATCTGCGCGGTTCGTGATGGAGGTGACGAACGCATTGTAATCGCTGCCAGTCCGGCGAGAAAGTAAATGACTTGGTCGCCCTAAGATACCAGTTCTTCGATAGCCGCTAATGTATTGCATAAAGACGTGATTGGTGATTCTAACTAACTGTATGAGGTAGCAGAAATACCATCTTTTGACACGGTGTGATTTTCAGACGAGATAGTTGGTGGAGTCGAGTTTAACAGTGAGCGTCTGGTTCATAGAGGGAAAGGGAGGTAGGGAGGAAGAAGAAAGAGGAGCTAAGGGGGAGGTGGGAAACAAATAACTTGACGAGACCATTTGTTAAGAACCGTAGAGCTCTAATACTATGTAAGAAAATAGAAGAGACCAGAGAAGGAAGAATTCACAATAGAGAAGAGAGATTGAATGAGAGGAAGAAGACTGCATTCTTGAGAACACAGAGTCCTTACATCCCTTCAGCAGGCTACCATGATTATTAAGATTTACATCAAGTACAGTAACCGTAATAAATAAATAATATACAAAATACTTATGTTGATTTTACTTATACTAACAGTATCAAGGTATAAAATATGTTGCATCAACAACTCCCATGATAGCTAAAAAGAAAAATAAGTACATATGTAAACAAGGAGAATATGTAATGCGTAATTGAAGATGAGAGAAAGAAGAGGACCTTCATGTGAGGCAGAATACTTCTATCAGCAGACTTTGCTATCCATATAAAGGATGTACAAAATTGTAATCTTGCCTGTCGTGCAGTGTTTGTAGAAGGATCCTACCAAAAAGAATTAGCTACATAACCATTCAAGTCTTTGCAAAAGTAGCAAAGAATAGTAAATGAAAGAAGCAAAACAGAAACAACAAAAGACCTTGGTAGTAAGAGGAAGTGAAGTTAGAAGCTTGAATAATTTATTGATGACACTACCAACTGCCTTGCCAAAGGAGAATACTTTAGGAAAGAGCCTAAAGCATCAAAATAATGTCCAGGTACCACCACAAGTGCTCACTCCATTTTAAAGAAAGAAGGTGATGTAGTAAACCTTGAAATAAACAACCAATCATTGTGACATCAATAAAAAAAATTTTAATCATATAAATATAAGAAACCTTCAAATGTTGTACGCAATGCTAGTTGAACTTCAGAATTTCCCCCACCAAAGTCATTTGATCCATCAAAAATGCCGCTTACAACATTTTCTAGGGATAATTGCATGCTCTCCACTACAGGCAAGTCCTAGATTTTAATAAAGCAAGATCTTAAAAATCCTGAGTAAGAAGAGCATCAAGGGCTAGTGGAGAGCTCGAAAACTAACATAAATTAGTTTTAATTTTATGTTCATTTAGCTTTGTGAAGAATGATGACAACATAAGTAAATGCAAAAACAGATTTCGCAAATCTAATGATTATTAACATTTTAATTTAACTGTACATTTTCTTATAAAAAGACATTCTCCCTTCAATTGAGCTATACAATCAAACAGAGAGTTTTTTGTCAAAATATTAAAAAAATAGAACTATATTAATTGTAGCTTTTATAAAATTTATTATTTTTAATCTTTAATTCTATAGTTGGAATATTTTAACATAATCATTTATGAAAGTGGAGGATGTCGTGGCCCTAGCAATGGCTCAACGTAAAAAGCCAAATATACTGAAATCAGTGAGAAAATTGTAGTGCACAGTTGACCAATTTTTTGACATGCTTGTTGATGATTACTTAAAGCATATTTACATTGTAAAAACGTCAGTCTCCACATCTTCGTAAGAGTTTGTGTCATCTTAACAGATTGGTAATCCATTTATGGATAATAATTGTTGGCATGTATTTTTTGTTAACATAAATTGTGCAATGTGTCACTTTTAGAGCTACGAGTAATTGTTAGGAGCTTTTCAAATCCCATCAATGTGTCACTTTTAGAACTACGAGGAAATTTACCTATTTCATTTAATCTTGGTAAATTCTCTTCAAGCTCCTTTTTCTTTTGACACTTCTTTTTTATTATATAGATGAATTAAAGTTGCCAACTGAGAGACAATTTGACGTATTTGGTAAGAGAACTTTTTTTTAATGTTTCTCTCCCAATGAATTCAGTAAATAGGTCCTTCTCGACGTGAGAAAATACAACATTCAAACTACTTAAATAAGTATTGGTTGGAAGGTAAAAATTGTGTGACAAAATAAAATTTCAATTTTGTTTCTTTTTTCTATTTTCTTATTCATTTGACACAATGAGCTCTAATTATCAGTGATAATATATATTCGTGAGACAAATTCAACGGTATTCAATTGACAGGCAACAATTAATACTAATTTTCTTCTACTAGTATGAGCTTCTTGGTCAAACGAACTTTTCCTGAAACAGTACATATTTTAAAAATTAAGTGAAGAGGAGACTAAAGATGTTCATTTCAAACAGGTTAACGACGCTCTCATTATATTATCTCATTGGTTAACTAGACATTTTTTTTAGTAATTTGAAAATTAATATTAATTTATATCTTCCTTCTTTGAGTCATTCAATTAGTTTTGTTTTTAATAATGCTTTTAGAGGAATTACTATACAGCGTTTGGATTAGTAATTGTTGGACAAAGCAACTCTTTCCATTTCTTGCCCTTTTTCCGTGAAGTAGAATCATCTTATGGATGCATCTCTGCAATATTTTGGCTCTGAAATCTTTTTGCATAGCTGTTTTGTAATCATCCAGGCTTGGCTTGCATATTTTTGGAGGAGAGTGAAAACTTGCGGAATAGAACCAGACATAGCAGAGGATCGATTGCAGTTTTGGATTGACCACAATTTTAAAGTACGCACTTCGCAAGACGCAGTTGATGGTACTTCCTTCCTCTCTCTCTCTCTCTGTCTCACTCCTACATGTGGTTATTGTTAACGTATCCACTAATGTGGTTGTAATTTAGTTCAGTTAGTACTTCTAGTTTAGTTAGCTTTTTCAATTATTACACCTACTGATGTATATGTACAAACTATCAGGATCAATGACATTTGACAAATATCATTTTCTCTCACTACTCTCTCTCCTGTTACTTCCCTGCTTCTTCTCCGTTCAGTTATCAGAAGAGCTTGCCCGAGGCAGCCCTTATGGAATACTAACTTGGTATCAGAGCATAAGAAGGATGGCGTCCTCCAGCCATACATCTCCATCCTCTCCCACAACAACCTCTCCTCTCCCTCCCCTTCCCTCTGGAACATCTTCTGCAACCCACACCCTCACAATAAAACTAAATAGAACAAATTACTTGATCTGGAAAGCGCAAATACTGAATATTGCCATCGCAAATGGTGTTGATCATCTCCTGGACATGTCCGCCCCAGCTCCCCCAAAATTTCTGGACCCAGAATGTCTTCAGCAGAATCCTGAGTTCAGCCTCTAGATGAGGTATAATCGTTTAATAATGAGCTGGATGTTCTCCTCCATGTTGGAAGATTTATTGCCCCAAATCATATCGTTCACCACCGCCGGCGAAATATGGGAAGCTCTGGCCCGTATTTTCTCATCTTCGTCGCTGGCCAGAATCACCGATTTACGATTCCAGCTTCACTCACTATCTAAAGATGGACTCTCTGCCGCTAGTTACATACAGAAGCTGACGACTTTGTGCAACACCTTAGCTGAAATCGGCGAACCTGTGTCTTCCAGGGATCGGCTGATTTATTTTCTTGGTGGTCTCGGGAGTGAATACAATGCATTTGTGGCTTCCGTCACAAATCGGGCTGACTCACCATCTCTGGAAGAAGTCCATAGCCTTCTCTAGAGCTTCGATTTTCGTTTGGAGAAGCAGAATGCAGCTTTGTCCCTCCCGCCGCCGAACTCCCTTTAGGCGAACGTGGCTAGATTTGCCCGCCCTGTTTCGGGTTCTTGCTCGCCCCCGGGTTATCCTTCCCGGCCCGCTCCACCGACTGCCTCTCAAACCAGCGGACCGGGTTGGCGCTCCTCCAGGCCCAATGGCCCCTTTAAGGCCCGCTGTCAAATTTGCAGCAAGAAGGGCCATTCCGCTTCAGCCTGCTACCACCGTCTGAACCTTTCATATCGCCCAGCCCAGAATCACAACAGCCCGGCCCATCTCCATCTTAGCCATCACACAACCCCACCTCCAGCCCACTTCACCCATTTAGCTCACCTTGCCTACTTCGCCCATTCAGCCCAATCAACCCTCTTACCCGCCCCTTCTTACCCATCCTCATTTTCTTCTCTTGCTCTGGAACACCATCCACTATCCCGCCTGGGTCTTTTGCCGACGCCAGCTCCTCCTTTCACGGCCGAGCCCTGGCTTCTTGACTCCAGCACTACAAATCACTTTTCTCCGTCAGTCTCCAATCTTCATCAGCCACAACCCTTCCTTGGCTCCTCAACTGTCGCAACCGAAGACGGTACGCCTCTTCCTATCTTACACACTCGTTCTGCATACATTCCCACTATCACCCCGACCTTTGAAATTACATTCTATCTGTCACACTCCACAAATGTCGCACAATCTCATTAGCGTTCAGAAACTCTGTCGTGATAATTCGCCTATGTCGAATTTCATGAAAATGTTTTTTATGTGAAGGATCGGACTACTCATCAACTGCTCCTTCACGGCCCTCACTCTGACGGCCTCTATCGGATTCAGCCCACCCTTCCGGTTCATGCACTCTTAGCTCGGCTTCCCACTTCAGTCCGAGAGTCTGCTGTCTTTTGGCATAATCGGCTCGGGCACCCCAATCTATCTGTTTTGCATAAAGTGTTAAATTTGTATAACATTCCTATTTCTAAATTGGACTTGTCTAATGTATGTCTGCCCTGTTCGATGAGCAAGACTCATCGTCTTCCTTTTGTGAACTTTAGCTCTCGTGCTAAACATCCTTTTGATTTAATACATACTGATATTTGGGGTCCTTCACCTGTCCAATCTGTTACTGGTGCACGTTATTTTCTGTTATTTATCGATGATTGCACTCGTTTTACCTGGTTTTTTCCCTTAAAACTAAAAAGCGATGTCCATCTCACTTTTCTCCATTTTCAAAAATTTGTACAAAATCAATTTGGCATCTCCATCAAAAGTGTCCAATCTAACGGAGGTGGTGAATTCCAATCTCTAACACCACTTTTTCAGTCCCTTGGCATCATACACCGCATCTCTTGTCCATATACTCCAAACCAAAACGGTTGTGTCGAACGTAAAAATTGACATGTTGTCGAAACTGGTTTGGCTCTTCTATATCAGTCATTTGTTCCTCCCCTCTTCTGGCCTTATGCTTTTACCATGGCCACTTTTCTAATAAACTTATTGCCTACACTTGTTTTACACGATAAATTCCCATCTGAATGTCTGTTGAATTCTGTTCCCGATTACCCGTCCTTACGTGTTTTTGGTTGTCTATGTTTTCCGTGTCTTCGACCGTTTAACCAGCACAAATTATAACCTCGATCCCTCCCTTGTGTATTTCTCGGTCCTAGTCCTCATCAGAAAGGATCTATATGCTTAGATTCTCAATCCAATAAAATCTATATCTCTCGTCATGTTACATTTGTAGAATCTATTTTTCCATTTGCTTCCCTACCCAAATCTCATCCTCCCGCTCCTTCATTTTCTTTATCTATTCCTTCTATTCTTCCTCCCACTCCCACACCACCTCAAAATGTTTATCTCCTATGCCTTCTCTTGTCTCCCCATCCCTAAATCAACCCCTTGCCCAACCTGCTTCCTCCCCATCTATTACTGGCAGTCACCAAATCTCTCCCACCTTACCCCCACCTTCTCATAACACTCATCCTATGACAACTCGTGCAAAATGTGGTATTTTTAAACCTAGAGTCTTCTTTGCTGAATACAATTTCGAACCCAGAACTTTTCTACAAGCTTCTAAAAGCCCCCACTGGTTAGCTGCTATGCATGAGGAAATCTCAGCGCTCAAAGAAACCAATACATGGACATTAGTTCCTCCTCCTCGGGGCACAAAAATTATTGGTTGCAAATGAACTTTTAAAACCAAACACCACTCTGATGGTACCGTTAGTCGTTACAAAGCTCGCCTTGTTGCCAAAGGGTATGATCAAACTGAAGGCATAGACTACGACAAGACTTGTATTCCAGTGGTCAAACCAGCCTCTATTCGTACCACAATTGCTCTAGCCGTCTCCCGTGGTTGGCCTATTCGACAGTTGGATGTTTCCAATGCTTTTCTCCATGGTGATTTAACAGAGAAATTTTTCATGCAACAACCTCCTGGTTTTATTAATTCCGCTCATCCTTCTGTCGTTTGTCTCTTACATAAAGCATTATATGGTCTCAAGCAATCTCCAAGTGCCTGGTACACTAAGCTTTATACTGCTCTCATCCAATGGGGTTTCTCGGCGTCCAAATCTGACTCGTCCCTCTTCATTCGCCGCACAAACACCTCACTTCTCATTATGCTCGTGTATGTCGATGATATTATCATAACAGGCACCTCTGTCAGTCTCATTGATCAGCTTCTGACATATTTGCATTCCAAATTTAAAGTTCGGGATCTTGGACCGCTATCTTTCTTTCTTGGGATTTCTGCCACTCGAACTTCAGCAGGTATGCGTTTTTCGCAATCCCGATATATAAATGACCTACTTCACAGGGCAAATATGGAATCATGCAAACCGGTTCCTACTCCTATGGTGGCTGGCCCAATCTTTTCACAAAAATCTGGCACCCCTCTATCCGACAGCTATCTCTATCGTAGTATTGTTGGTGGTCTTCAGTATGATGTATGACTCGACCAGACATTGCCTTCGCCGTCAACAAAGTTTCCCAGTTTATGCATGCCCCTTCAGA
The DNA here is from genome assembly GCA_022432975.1 of Begonia masoniana. Classification (NCBI taxonomy): domain Eukaryota; kingdom Viridiplantae; phylum Streptophyta; class Magnoliopsida; order Cucurbitales; family Begoniaceae; genus Begonia; species Begonia masoniana. Next base: position 13,908,429 of record CM039507.1, on the reverse strand, counting down.
CATCCATTGGAAAGCCGTCAAGCGCATCCTTCGATACCTGAAAGGTACTCAGTCCTTAGGTATCTCTTCTCACCCTCCACTAGTTGTGCCTTGACATGTTATACAGATGCCGACTGGGCCTCCTATCCAGACGATAGAAAAAGCACAGGTGGCTTTTGCATATTTCTTAGCAACAACTTAATTTCTTAGTCTTCGGCAAAGCAAAAGGCTGTTTCTCGATCCAGCACTGAATCCGAATATCGGAGTGTAGCAAATGGCGCAGCGGAAGTTCTGTGGTTACAATCATTGCTTATGGAGCTGGGTATCGCCCCTACATCCATCCCTCTCATACTGTGTGACAATTTAAGTGCTACATATTTGGCGTCAAATCCGGTTCTTCACTCAAAGTCCAAACATGTAGCAATTAATTTTCATTTTGTTCGGGAAAAAGTAATTAACAAGCTATTACTTGTCAAATTCATGTCTTCTGACAACCAATTAGCTGATGCCTTAACAAAACCCCTTCCGCCTGTGAAATTTGGGTTGTTTACGGACAAGATCTTTGGCCTTCGGTCTTGATCTTGAGGGGGGATGTTAACGTATCCACTAATGTGGTTGTAATTTAGTTTAGTTAGTACTTCTAATTTAGTTAGCTTTTTCAATTATTACACCTACTGATGTATATGTACAAACTATCAGGATGAATGACATTTGACAAAAATCATTTTCTCTCACTACTCTCTCTCCTGTTGCTTCCCTGCTTCTTCTCCGTTCAGTTATCGGAAGAGCTTGCCTGAGGCAGCTCTTATGGAATTCTAACTGTTATGACTTAAAGCTACCATGTCTACTAATATTTATAGGCCAAGGATAATAAATCTCTAAGATGACATGTGCAAAGTGATATCTAGCGTTTCTAGTTTCTTACAATAAATATCATTTCCATTGTAGCTTAGCACTTTTCTTTTCTTTCGAGCCTCAGTTGTCAAGTCATCAATGCTTGCATTATGCAAAATGTGATGCTTCATGATAAAACATTTAGAGTAAGAAAAGAAATGTAATTAAGGACAATAATAAATTCACTATAGTAGAATGAGTAAACAACATCAAGCTTTTAGTATCTCTTTCTAACTTAAAATCAACTGTATAGGACTCAAAAAAGGGTACTTCCATAGAAGTTTTGGACTCTGATGTGGATAGATTAACATATGCATATTACATGCGGTTCTGCAAGACTTCATTTAATTGTGGATTTCTCCTTCTTATGTTCAGTTAACTGGGGATTAATATAGCTAAGGAAGCTCGGCATCAAAAACCAGCTGTGGGAAGTGTTGCAGATAATAATGTGGGAACAATAGTAATAATGGCGTCGTTGTAATACGTGGAGAGTATTGATCATGATAATTTCCAGAAAAGACTGTACTGGACAATCTCCTAGATAGAATTATCTTTCCTAGCAAGTTCTCAAGAAATGTTGTAGAGGTCACAAATGATCCCACTTAAAATTAAATCTCCTAGACAAAATTTAATTACACAGTACAATTCAACCACTAAATAAGTGGTACGAGAAACAATAGCAGATACGATCTGAAAAATACCAGGATCATTTTTCAACGTCGTAAAATTATAACGGCTAAGAAGTAAAAGAAATAATTGATAAAATAAACACTGAGAATTTTTACGTGGAAACCCAGATCGAGAAAAAAACCACGGGGACTGAATCCAGAAAGATCTCACCATGGAAAATAAGATTTACAATATTTTTCTACATATCGAATATTCTAGAAAATACTCACTGAGAGAAATCACATATCTTAGAATTCTCACTGTACTAAAAAGTATCTCGCTTATTTTTCTTCATCCTCTTTCTTTTCTCTCTCACAAATTTTCTCTATTTCATCTTTTTTTTCACAAAAGAAACTCTCTTCAGCAAGATGATATTCCTTTATCACGAACTCTCTATTTATAGAGAGAGTTCCTCACAAGAGGACAATCACCAGCAAGATCCGAAGATCTTGCTGAAGAGTGAGGTGCAGAAGGAAAAAATTTCTTTTTACACTTCATCGATGAGGTGGGTCCCTTATTATAATGGAGGGACCCACAAATCTCCCTCTACTGACTTATGATGAGGTATCTTCAATCCTAATGAGTTTCTACAAAATTCATGTTTATTTTTCTCCAAGATCTTTGTCATCATGTCTAAGTTATTATCATCCGTGTGAATTTTCTCAAGATATACTTATTTGATGTCTAACGCATCTCGTATCCAATGATACCTAATATCTATGTGTTTTGATTTTGAATGAAAGCTCGGGTTCTTGCTCAAATGAATAGCACTTTGACTATCGGAATACAAATATACTTATCTTGTTTATGATCCAATTCTGTTAGAAATTTTTACATCCTCAAAATTTCTTTGCATGTTTCTATAGCTGCAATAAACTCAGCTTCTGTTGTAGATAATGCAACTAACTTTTGTCATTTAGATTTCCATCATACAGCTCCTCTTCCAAATGTAATCATAAATCCTGATGTTGATCTTCTTGAGTTAATATCTACGGCCATATCTGCATCAGTATAGCCTACTATCGAAGACTCTTTACTTCCAAAACACAAACTAAACTCAGAAGTACCTTTAATATACCTAATAATTCATTTCATAGCATCCTAATGCTCTTTGCTTAGATTTGTTAGAAATTGACTGACTACTCCAACAGAATATGAAATATCAGGGCTCGTACAAACCATGACATACATCAAGCTACCAACTGCTGAGGTATAGAGAATTTTTTGCATTTCTGCTTTTTCTTCTTCAGTGGAAGGACTTTGTTCAGAAGTAAGTTTGAAATGCTTAGCAAGAGGAGTACTGACTGGCTTTGCCTTATCCATATAGAATCGACTGAGAACTTTCTTGACATATTTCTCCTATGATAGCCGTAATTTTTCATTCTTCCTATCACGAGTGATTCTCATCTCAAGCATCTGTTTTGCCGGTCCTAAGTCTTTCATGGCAAAAGACTTGTTAAGTTCAATCTTTGACTTAATAATATTTTTCTGTCTGAACCCACAATCAACATGTCATCGACATAAAGTAGGAGGCTTATAAATCTACCATATATGAACTATTTCACGAACACATAATGGTATGAGAAAGTTTTCATGTGTCCTTGATTTCCCATAAAGAAATCAAAGTTCTTGTACCATTGTCTTGAGACTTGCTTTAATCCACACAGATTCTTCTTCAATCTACATACCAGATGTTCCTTTCCCTTGACAACAAACTCTTTTGTTTGTTCTACGTAAATCTCTTCTTCTAATTCACCATGCAAGAAGGTGGTCTTCATATCGAGTTGCTCGATCTCAAAATTGGGACTTGAAGCTAATCCAAGTATCACTCATATGGATGACATTAGTACGACAGGTGAAAAAATTTCTTCTAAGTCAACCTTCTTCTTCTGACCAAAGTCTTTCACGACCAGTCATGCCTTATACTTTGGTTGTGAATTTTCTTCTTTGACTCTGTATACCCATTTGTTCTTCAGTGCTTTTCCCTTCTTTGAAAGTTGAACCAACTCATATCATAAATATGGTTCTCATGCAATAATCTTATCTTATCTTACATTGCATCCAACCAGTTCTTCTTTTACTAATGCTTCATAGCTTCCTTAAAGCACTCAGGTTCATTGCCATCAGTGATCATCACATACTCGTTTACAGAGTACTTTCTCGATGATCAACAATCTCTTGTTGTGTGATGACTCGACTTGACACGTATGTGGTGGAACCAACCATGCTCCACGGATCCTCAGAGGACGTATGTGCCCGGTTGGGGCCGGAGTATGGGTTAAAAACTCCGCGGATCCCAAAGGGTTAGGCCGGAGGGTTCAACGAAAACTCCGCGGATCCCAGAGGGTTGGGCCGGAGGATTCGGTCGTTGAAAGTGGGTTTCGTCACAATACCACATCGCTTGGGGATGTGCATGGAAATGAAACATATGTAAGAGATCCCTCCCAGGATAGCAAGACGCGTTTTGGAGCACGATTGTCGACGGATCCCATAAGAACTCCGAAGTTAAAAGTGCTTCGGCGAGAGCAATTCTAGGTTGGGTGACCTTCCGGGAAGTTCTCGCCAAACAAAGCCGTGAGGGGAGGATATTGGGCTGCAGCCCAATCCCCAGAGCGAACAATATCTTGCTGGGAACAAGGGTCGTTACAAATGGTATCAGAGCCTGTACCCAACCGGAAATGTGGCCAACGAGGACGTTGGGCCCCCAGGGGGGGTGATTGTGATGACTCGAATTGACACGTATGTGGTGGAACCACCCATGCTCCGCGGATCCTCAGAGGACGTATGTGCCCGGTTGGGGCCGGAGTATGGGTTAAAAACTCCGCGGATCCCAAAGGGTTAGGCCGGAGGGTTCAACGAAAACTCCGCGGATCCCAGAGGGTTGGGGCCGGAGGATTCGGTCGTTGAAAGTGGGGTCGTCACAATACCACATCGCTTGGGGATGTGCATGGAAATGAAACATATGTAAGAGATCCCTCCCAAGATAGCAAGACGCGTTTTGGAGCACGATTGTCGACGGATCCCATAAGAACTCTGAAGTTAAAAGTGCTTCGGGGAGAGCAATTCCAAGTTGGGTGACCTTCCGGGACGTTCTCGCCAAACAAAGCCGTGAGGGGAGGATATTGGGCTGCAGCCCAATCCCCAAAGCGGACAATATCTTGCTGGGAACAAGGGTCATTACAAATGGTATCAGAGCCTGTACCCAACCGGAAATGTGGCCAACGAGGATGTTGGGCCCCCAGGGGGGGTGATTGTGATGACTCGAATTGACACGTATGTGGTGGAACCACCCATGCTCCGCGGATCCTCAGAGGACGTATGTGCCCGGTTGGGGTCGGAGTATGGGTTAAAAACTCCGCGGATCCCAGAGGGTTGGGGCCGGAGGATTCGGTCGTTGAAAGTGGGGTCGTCACAATACCACATCGCTTGGGGATGTGCATGGAAATGAAACATATGTAAGAGATCCCTCCCAAGATAGCAAGACGCGTTTTGGAGCACGATTGGCGACGGATCCCATAAGAACTCTGAAGTTAAAAGTGCTTCGGGGAGAGCAATTCCAAGTTGGGTGACCTTCCGGGACGTTCTCGCCAAACAAAGCCGTGAGGGGAGGATATTGGGCTGCAGCCCAATCCCCAGAGCGAACAATATCTTGCTGGGAACAAGGGTCGTTACAAATGGTATCAGAGCCTGTACCCAACCGGAAATGTGGCCAACGAGGATGTTGGGCCCCCAGGGGGGGTGATTGTGATGACTCGAATTGACACGTATGTGGTGGAACCACCCATGCTCCGCGGATCCTCAGAGGACGTATGTGCCCGGTTGGGGTCGGAGTATGGGTTAAAAACTCTGCGGATCCCAGAGGGTTGTGCCGGAGGATTCGGTCGTTGAAAGTGGGGTCGTCACAATACCACATCGCTTGGGGATGTGCATGGAAATGAAACATATGTAAGAGATCCCTCCCAAGATAGCAAGACGCGTTTTGGAGCACGATTGGCGACGGATCCCATAAGAACTCTGAAGTTAAAAGTGCTTCGGGGAGAGCAATTCCAAGTTGGGTGACCTTCCGGGACGTTCTCGCCAAATAAAGCCGTGAGGGGAGGATATTGGGCATCAGCCCAATCCCCAGAGCGGACAATATCTTGCTGGGAACAAGGGTCGTTACATGTTGAACTTCTTAACTCTAGTTCTGCAACTGGTTCAGAAAAAGTTGTTGTTTCTCCATGGTCAATATCAACAGTTGCTTGATCATTGGTTTTTCTAGCATCTCCTATGTTAAAAGTTGATTTCACTTGATCAACTTTTACTAGATGCTCATCAGTAATCTCTATATCTTTCTTCCTTTCTTCAATGATCTGATCTTCAAAGAAGACAAAATCTCGGCTTCTGACAATATTCTTGTCGATCGGATCCCAAAGCCTATATCTGAATGCATCTCTTCCGTATCTGAGGAATATGCATTCCTTAGCTTTGTTGTCTAGCTTGAACCTCTCATCTTTAGGAATATGGATGAATGCTTTGCATCCAAACAACTTTAGATGTTTATAAGATACGTCTTTATCTGCCCATAGTCTGTTTGACACTTATCCACTCAGAGGTGCTGATGGAAACAAGTTGATGACATTTACGGCAGTATTCATTGCTTCTCCCCAGAAAGTTTTAGGAAGTTTTAAATGTCATAACATGCACATTATTTTCTCCACAATAGTTCTGTTCATTCTTTCTGCAATGCGATTTTTTTAGGAGTCTTTGGAACAGATCTTTCATGTCTGATCCTGTGCATTTTGCAATATTCAATTAATGATCTTATATATTCACCACCATTGTCTGTGTGAATGCATTTTAACTTCTTTGTAGTTTCTTGCTCTATGAGAGCATGAAACTATTTGAAAACATTAAACACTTCATCTTTGGTCTTGAGAGCATAAACCCAAACTTTTCTTAAGTAATCATCAATAAATGTGAACATATATTAGTCACCTCCTAACGTTTTTGTTGACATGAGACCATAGACATCTTAATAAATAACTTCTAGCACATCTGGTTTCCTTGATGCAGAATTCTTCTGAAAGAAAACTCTGTGTTGTTTTCCCGCCAAACAATAAACACAACTTGACAGAGGTTTACCTCTGAGATGTGGCAAACACTCTCTTTTGCCAAGCAATTGAAGTCTTTTTTCGCCTATGTGACCAAGCCATTTGTGCCATAACTCAATAAACGAGTCATCTTGTGCAACATTTACTGATTCTTCTTTCACAGTCACATACAAACTAGATTCTTTGATTCCTTTTGCTATGATTAGCGAGTCTTTGCTGAGCTCCCATTTTCCGCTAGACAATTTGTTCTTGTAACCAGCCACATCAAGAGCACCGACTGATATTAGATTTAGTCTAATATCTGGAACATGTCTGACATCTTTAAGCATTAACTCACATCTTGTGTTGGTCTAGATACAAATGTCTCATTTTTCAATTATTCTAGAAACGTGACTGTTCCCCATTTTAACAATGTCAAAATCACCGCTGGTGTAAGATGAAAAATACTCCACTTTTGAAGTAACATGATAAGATGCTTTAGAGTCACACACCCAACACGATTCATTCATCATGAGGTTGACAACATCTTCACATGTAATAACATCTTCACTCTCAGAGAGAGTTGCATTTGTACTCTTCGTTTCTTCTTAACACCTTTTGTGCCTTGTTCTTTCTTCAATTTCTAGTAATCTTTTTTCATGTGGCTCATCTTGCCACAATGATAGCATTTAACAACCATTTTACTTTTTGAATTTGATCTTCCTGACATGTTGGCTCCAGAGGCTTACGTTCCTTTGATCTCCCTCTCATTACTGATAAAGCCTCCACAAAAGAGTACTCATTGTTCTTCCTTCTACTTTCTTTTTCAAGAGCCGCAACTACAATATCATTGAACATCAATGTTGTTTTTGCAGTACTGTTGAGAAAATTTATAATGAAGTGATCATATGAATCTAACAAACTTTAAAGTAAAAGTTCAGCTCTTTCATTTTCGTCAATTTTGTACTTCATTGCTGTAAGTTGAAAAAATAATGTGTTGAGAGTATTGATATGTTTAGTCACTCTTGTCAATTCTGACATCCGAAGAGTATATAATTTTCTTTTTAATAAAATTTTATTTTACCAAGACTTCTTTGCATATAGTTTTGTTAGCGTATACCAGATCTGTTTGAATTTTTGTGATACTTGACAAAATTCCATTTGCTAGAGTAAGATGTAAAATGACTATAGATTCTCATCTGCTTTGTGTCATTTCTCATCTTCAACGTTCGTCGGTCTGTCACCGATGGCCATAGCATAACCATCTCTCCACAAAAGTGCCTTCATTTTTAATTTCAACAGTGAGAAATTATTTCCGTTAAATTTTTCAATTTCAATTTTTCCCGCCATAATCATAAGTGTAACGCCCCGAGTTTTCTGAACCCGATTTATTACTCATAAGCCCGAACATAACTAGGAAACTCTGGACTAAATTTAAAATTTCACTCGAAAGTCTGAGTTTGACATTTTTCTACAACTTCAAAACGTTAAAAACTTGCAGCGGAAATCATTTGAACAACAATAGAGTTAAACAAAACTATGAAAACATTGTTTGAAATGTTAAGAACAATCGACAAATAGGAAATAAAGTTTAAGGCCTGGAAACTTGAGGAGTCGCAGAGAGACAAAAGACTTTTACTCACATCTACCGATAGAACAACTACACATACCGATCACAAAACGACAAAAGACTTTTACTCACATCTACCGATAGAACAACTACACATACCGATCACAAAACGACAAAAGACTTTTACTCACATCTACCGATAGAACAACTACACATACCGATCACAAAACGACAAAAGACTTTTACTCACATCTACCGATAGAACAACTACACATACCGATCACAAAACGACAAAAGACTTTTACTCACATCTACCGATAGAACAACTACACATACCGATCACAAAACGACAAAAGACTTTTACTCACATCTACCGATAGAACAACTACACATACCGATCACAAAACGACAAAAGACTTTTACTCACATCTACCGATAGAACAACTACACATACCGATCACAAAACGACAAAAGACTTTTACTCACATCTACCGATAGAACAACTACACATACCGATCACAAAACGACAAAAGACTTTTACTCACATCTACCGATAGAACAACTACACATACCGATCACAAAACGACAAAAGACTTTTACTCACATCTACCGATAGAACAACTACACATACCGATCACAAAACGACAAAAGACTTTTACTCACATCTACCGATAGAACAACTACACATACCGATCACAAAACGACAAAAGACTTTTACTCACATCTACCGATAGAACAACTACACATACCGATCACAAAACGACAAAAGACTTTTACTCACATCTACCGATAGAACAACTACACATACCGATCACAAAACGACAAAAGACTTTTACTCACATCTACCGATAGAACAACTACACATACCGATCACAAAACGACAAAAGACTTTTACTCACATCTACCGATAGAACAACTACACATACCGATCACAAAACGACAAAAGACTTTTACTCACATCTACCGATAGAACAACTACACATACCGATCACAAAACGACAAAAGACTTTTACTCACATCTACCGATAGAACAACTACACATACCGATCACAAAACGACAAAAGACTTTTACTCACATCTACCGATAGAACAACTACACATACCGATCACAAAACGACAAAAGACTTTTACTCACATCTACCGATAGAACAACTACACATACCGATCACAAAACGACAAAAGACTTTTACTCACATCTACCGATAGAACAACTACACATACCGATCACAAAACGACAAAAGACTTTTACTCACATCTACCGATAGAACAACTACACATACCGATCACAAAACGACAAAAGACTTTTACTCACATCTACCGATAGAACAACTACACATACCGATCACAAAACGACAAAAGACTTTTACTCACATCTACCGATAGAACAACTACACATACCGATCACAAAACGACAAAAGACTTTTACTCACATCTACCGATAGAACAACTACACATACCGATCACAAAACGACAAAAGACTTTTACTCACATCTACCGATAGAACAACTACACATACCGATCACAAAACGACAAAAGACTTTTACTCACATCTACCGATAGAACAACTACACATACCGATCACAAAACGACAAAAGACTTTTACTCACATCTACCGATAGAACAACTACACATACCGATCACAAAACGACAAAAGACTTTTACTCACATCTACCGATAGAACAACTACACATACCGATCACAAAACGACAAAAGACTTTTACTCACATCTACCGATAGAACAACTACACATACCGATCACAAAACGACAAAAGACTTTTACTCACATCTACCGATAGAACAACTACACATACCGATCACAAAACGACAAAAGACTTTTACTCACATCTACCGATAGAACAACTACACATACCGATCACAAAACGACAAAAGACTTTTACTCACATCTACCGATAGAACAACTACACATACCGATCACAAAACGACAAAAGACTTTTACTCACATCTACCGATAGAACAACTACACATACCGATCACAAAACGACAAAAGACTTTTACTCACATCTACCGATAGAACAACTACACATACCGATCACACATACCGATCACAAAACGACAAAAGACTTTTACTCACATCTACCTATAGGACAACTACACATACCGATCACAAAACGACAAAAGACTTTTACTCACATCTACCGATAGGACAACTACACATACCGGTCGCAAAACGACAAAAGACTTTTACTCACATCTACCGATAGAACAACTACACTTACCCTATACAAACCAACTCTACTACGAAAGGACTTATTCACTTCAATGAAACTATTCAGAAAAAACTTCAATCCCTACATTGCTCAAATCCAGTAAAAAAAAAACAATGCTAAATCAGCAAGGTACTATTATCAGAAAGTTTCAAAATGTGTTCAAAACATTGAAAACTACTACTGTCATAAGACTCGACATACTTGAGTGAAAACATTGTCGACTGAACCAGAGATTTTTCAAACCTAAGATCAAAATATTAAAAGTTGATTCTGTCAACGAAACTCAAACACAACTCAGCTTTTCAGTTGTTCACTACAATGCACATAAACAAAACACCGATTAAACTGCCTCATCAGTTTACCAAGTCGTGGCCTGAATGTGCTCCTCCAACATCATCTATGCATTTGTGAGCTCAGGGAAATCACCTGCAGTAACTTCAACACCTACATCACAAAACTCATCTATTAGCCTAATGCTAAGTAAGTAAAGCAGTAATGAAATGAAATACTAAATCATAAATTCCTAAACATGCAATTTCTACTTTCTCATCTCAGTTGCATTCACATTCGTTCATAAACTGATCTGATCCCTCAGTTCCCTTGGGAGTGGGATCAACTCTCCCAATGTAATAAATCCTCTACATCAATTAAGGGGAGGATTAGTTCCCTTAATAGCTATCATGATCCCCTGATTCCCTTGGGAGTGGGATCAACTCTCCCAATGTAATAAATCCTCTACATCAATTAAGGGGCGGATTAGTTCCCTTAATAGCTATAATAACACTTTCTGTTCATACCTTACCATTCATTCCATGAAAAATTCATTTTCGTATTCTTTCAAAAATATGATGCATGACATACAGAAAACATTCGATGTGCAAAAACCTACTGTTTTGTGATGTAGGCCCGAAGGCACACACATTACTTCACTTACCTGGCTTCCCGAGAGGTTTCTGGTTGCAGGGTATTCCAAGAGCTGGCTCACCTAAAACATAAGCACAGCATTACTTAAACTTCATCCTAAACATTCGGAAATCTAAGGGGCTAGTCCTGGGAGTTCTTTTCTTCACCATTCCGATTCATCGCTAAACCCCCAAATCTCATCCCTCACTCACAGCACTTCTAAAACGCATACATTGCCATCCTTCAGTTACCTAGACACTAAAACAGCGAGTAATCGAATCAAAACTTACCTTAGGTTGAAGGAAAATTGGGCAGGGAAAATCGCCTAGAAGTTCCTTCTAGAGAGCTGATGGCCGAGAGAGAAAGGGGATAAATAGAATGGCGGCTACAGTGCATTAAACCCAAAACCTCTTTCCTTAAATACGTTATCCACTTTTAAATATCAAATTACCCTTTTTCCCTTGTATACTCATTAACTAACCTAATCACTTTTTCTCCAAATTCTTCATAAAATTAGTACATCATAATTTGATAAATTAAATTTGGTTTGAATAGGAACCGGGTGCTACAATCTACCCTTCTTAAAAGAATTTTGTCCTCAAAATTCAATACCTGAATAACTCTGGATGTTGGTCCATCATGTCTTGTTGGCGCTCCCAAGTTGTCTCCTCAATGTTCTGGTTGTGCCATAAGACTTTTACCAGTGGAACTTCTTTGTTGCGCAACATTTTCACAGCATAGTCTAGGATCCTTACTGGTTTCTCTTCATAAGTAAGAGTGGGGTGAACTTCGATACTCTGAGGTTCCACAACTTGAGATAGATCTCTAACACACTTCTTCAGCATGGAAACATGAAACACATTATGGATTCCCTTTAAAGAGGCTGGTAGCTGTAGCTGATAAGCTGACTTCCCAATCCTTTTCAAGATTGAGAAAGGTCCGATATATCTGGGGTTCAACTTTCCTCTCTTTCCAAATCTCACAACTCCCTTGAATGGTGACACCTTGAGAAAAACTTCTTCACCTACCTCAAACTCCAATTCTCTGCGTCTCCTATCGGCATAACTTTTCTGTCGGCTTTGAGCTGTTAAGATTCTCTGTCGGATAAGAGCAATCTTCTCCGCTGTCTGCTGTACAATGTCAGGACCAATCAATTGTGCTTCCCCAACGTCATCCCAATATAATGGAGATCTGCACCTTCGTCCATATAATGCCTCGTATGGTGTCATGCCTATTGTCGCCTGGAAACTGTTGTTATAAGAAAATTCAACCAAGGGCAAGTATTTGCTCCAATGAATCTTGAAAGTCTAGCACACATGCACGGAGCATATCCTCTAATGTTTGGATGGTTCTTTCAGATTGTCCATCTGTCTGGGGGTGAAAAGCTGTGCTAAAACTAAGCTGCGTTCTCATAGCCTTATGCAGACATTTCCAAAACTTAGATGTAAATCTAGAGTCTCGGTCTGAAACTATGGTATCTGGAACTCCATGTAACCTAACAATTTCATGCACGTACAATTCAGCAAGTTGATCCATCGAGTAAGTCACCTTTATTGGTAGGAAATGAGCTGATTTGGTTAGCCGGTCAACTATCACCCAAATTGCATCATGTCCCTTTACTGTTATAGGCAATCCTATAACAAAATCCATCGTTATTTGTTCTCATTTCCATTCGAGAACTGGTAAGGGTTGTATTGCTCCTGCAGGTCTCTGATGTTCAGCTTTAACTTGTTGGCAGACCAGACATGATTCCACATACTCCGCCACTCTTCTTTTCATACCTGGCCACCAATAATGTTGCTTGAGATCTCTGTACATTTTCGTACCTCCTGGATGAACAGAGAGTCTAGAAGAATGTGCCTCAGATAGGATTCCCTTTCTAAGTTCAGTATCAGCCGGAACAAACCATCTATTTTGAAACTTGAGAATTCCATCAACTGAGCAGTTGAAATCCGACTTGTCAGTAGAATCCATGCACAACTTATACTTATTGCATTCAGTGTCATTCATTTGAACTTCCTTTATTCTCTCCAAAATAGTAGGCCTCAAAGATATGGCCGAAAGCATGGCTGTCACACTAGACACAGCTTCCAGGTTAAATCTTTGGAATTCGTTCTGTAAAGCTGTCGGTATGTCTAGAATCAATGTAGAGACTGAGGGAGTCACTCTACTCAAAGCATCAGCCACTACATTCGCCTTGCCAGGGTGGTACTTAATCTTCAAATCATAATCTTTGACAAACTCTAACCACATATGTTGCCTCATATTCAATTCCTTTTGCGTGAAAATGTATTTTAGACTCTTATGATCCGAAAATATCTCACAAGTTTGTCCATACAGGTAGTGCCTCCAAATCTTTAATGCAAAGACCACAGCAGCTAATTCTAAGTCATGTATAGGATAGTTCTTCTCATGTGTTTTTAATTGTCTAGAGACGTAAGCTATCACTTTACCGTCCTACATCAACACACAACCAAGACCAATTTTGGAAGCATCACAATAAATGCTAAACTTACCATTATTGACAGGAAGGGTCAGAATCGGAGCATTGGTCAGTTTCTATTTCAAAGTCAGAAAACTGTGCTCACAATCCTCAGTCCACACATATTTCACGTTCTTTCTAGTTAGTCGAGTGAGGGGTATTGCAATCTTTGAGAATCCTTCAATAAATCTCCTGTAATACCCAGCCAATCCGAGGAAACTCCTAATATCAGTAGCATTCTTCGGTTGGGGCACTCCTTAACCGCTTGGACCTTGGCTGGATCGACAGCTATAACACTCCCTGAAATAACATGTCCTAAAAAGTGAACTTGGTCTAACCAAAACTCACATTTAGAGAACTTGGCAAAAAGTTAGTGCTGCCTCAGTAATCCTAACACCAAGTTTAAGTGTCTTGCATGCTCCTCCTTGGTTCGTGAGTAGACCAGAATGTCATCGATAAATACTATGATAAATTTATCCAAAAATTCATGAAACACCCTATTCATGAGATCCATGAAGGCTGCTGGTGCATTTGTCAATCCAAAGGACATGACCAAAAACTCATATTGTCCATACCTTGTGCGAAAAGTAGTCTTTGGAATATCTTCAGATTTAACCTTCAACTGGTAATAACCGGACCTAAGGTTAATCTTAGAGAAAACTCTTGCACCATTAAGCTTGTCAAATAAATCATCGATCTTCGGCAGTGGATACTTGTTCTTGACAGTTAACTTGTTCAATTTTCTATAGTCTATGTACATACGCATTGATCCATCTTTCTTTTTGACAAAAAGGACAGGTGCACCCCATGGTGAAAAGCTAGGGCGTATGAACCCTTTTTCCAACAAATCCTCTAACTGCTTCTTCAATTCCTTAAGTTCAGTTGGTGCTAGCCTATATGGATTCTTAGACACAGGCTCGGCGCCGGGGTAAACATCTACAACAAATTCAATTTCTCTATCTGGTGGCAAGCCAGGAAGGTCATCTAGGAATACTTCCGGAAAATCTTGGGCAACTAAAACATTTTTGGGGCTTGATTTTTCTACTAGTTGTGTGTCTAAAACATTGGCCAAAAAGCACGAATACTCTCTGCATGGGGATGGTCTACAATCGACAGAAGTCATCACAGTCATTTCCTTACTCTTCCTCAGAGCTTGGAAGGTATGTTTAAACCACCTAGGGGTTGAAAACTAACAATTCCCAGTCCTAGATCTATTGTGGCATAATGCTTAAACACCAATCCATGTCCTAGGATTACTCAAATCCCATTATGTCCATAATAAATGAGATCTGCAGGCAAATTCATGTTTCCTACTATACCACACTATCAGACATCACGTGGTTAGAGTGCATGGGTAACCACCCCCCCGAACCCACCTGGCTCGGAAGCGCTACTTGCTAAACCAATCCCACGTTAAAACTGAACGCCCAAACCTAAAGAAAACAAGTCACATCTGAATTTAAAACTAAAACTCCAAAACTGCTCTTAAATCAGACCTAGCTGCCTAGACGCCCTAATTTGTCCTTAATCCTAACCTTTAAGCACCACGGCAGGTCCTTCCCGAAAATTTTCGAAAAGTAACGCCTGAAAATGGCTGCCTCCAAATGCTATGGTGCGTCATGCACTTAACATCGAGACGTTAAATCCTCTGGTGCGTCATGCACTTTAACATCGAGACGTTAAATCCTCTGGTGCGTCATGCACTTAACATCGAGGCATTTAACTCTCTAGTGCCACTTGCACTTTAACATCGAGACGTTAAATCCTCTGGTGCGTCATGCACTTTAACATCGAGGCATTTAACTCTCTAGTGCCACTTGCACTTTAACATCGAGGCATTTAACTCTCTAGTGCCACTTGCACTTTAACATCGAGACGTTAAATCCTCTGGTGCGTCATGCACTTAACATCGAGACGTTAAATCCTCTGGTGCGTCATGCACTTAACATCGAGACGTTAAATCCTCTGGTGCGTCATGCACTTAACATCGAGGCATTTAACTCTCTAGTGCCACTTGCACTTTAACATCGAGGCATTTAACTCTCTAGTGCCACTTGCACTTTAACATCGAGACGTTAAATCCTCTGGTGCGTCATGCACTTTAACATCGAGGCATTTAACTCTCTAGTGCCACTTGCACTTTAACATCGAGACGTTAAATCCTCTGGTGCGTCATGCACTTAACATCGAGGCATTTAACTCTCTTGTGCCACTTGCACTTTAACATCGAGACGTTAAATCCTCTGGTGCGTCATGCACTTAACATCGAGACGTTAAATCCTCTGGTGCGTCATGCACTTAACATCGAGACGTTAAATCCTCTGGTGCGTCATGCACTTAACATCGAGACGTTAAATCCTCTGGTGCGTCATGCACTTAACATCGAGACGTTAAATCCTCTGGTGCGTCATGCACTTAACATCGAGACGTTAAATCCTCTGGTGCGTCATGCACTTAACATCGAGACGTTAAATCCTCTGGTGCGTCATGCACTTTAACATCGAGGCATTTAACTCTCTAGTGCCACTTGCACTTTAACATCGAGACGTTAAATCCTCTGGTGCGTCATGCACTTTAACATCGAGACGTTAAATCCTCTGGTGCGTCATGCACTTTAACATCGAGGAATTTAACTCTTTTGTGCCACTTGCACTTAACATCGAGACGTAAATCCTCTGGTGCGTCATGCACTTTAAAACATCGAGGCATTTAACTCTCTAGTGCCACGTGCACTTTAAACATCGAGACGTTAAATCCTCTGGTGCGTCATGCACTTTAACATCGAGGCATTTAACTCTCTGTGTGCCACTTGCACTTTAACATCGAGACGTTAATCCTCTGGTGCGTCATGCACTTTAACAGCGAGGCATTTAACTCTCTAGTGCTTTTCTCACACATTTCATGCTGACTCACACACTCTTGCACACCGAACAACAACACAACTATCAATGCAACCATCACAACAAACGCCACGCCTAACTATAATGTAAGTCAGCTCACAACTCAATTCTCGTGGCTCTAACTATAATGTAAGTCAGCTCACAACTCAATTCTCGTGGCTCTAACTATAATGTAAGTCAGCTCACAACTCAATTCTCGTGGCTCTAACTATAATGTAAGTCAGCTCACAACTCAATTCTCGTGGCTCTAACTATAATGTAAGTCAGCTCACAACTCAATTCTCGTGGCTCTAACTATAATGTAAGTCAGCTCACAACTCAATTCTCGTGGCTCTAACTATAATGTAAGTCAGCTCACAACTCAATTCTCGTGGCTCTAACTATAATGTAAGTCAGCTCACAACTCAATTCTCGTGGCTCTAACTATAATGTAAGTCAGCTCACAACTCAATTCTCGTGGCTCTAACTATAATGTAAGTCAGCTCACAACTCAATTCTCGTGGCTCTAACTATAATGTAAGTCAGCTCACAACTCAATTCTCGTGGCTCTAACTATAATGTAAGTCAGCTCACAACTCAATTCTCGTGGCTCTAACTATAATGTAAGTCAGCTCACAACTCAATTCTCGTGGCTCTAACTATAATGTAAGTCAGCTCACAACTCAATTCTCGTGGCTCTAACTATAATGTAAGTCAGCTCACAACTCAATTCTCGTGGCTCTAACTATAATGTAAGTCAGCTCACAACTCAATTCTCGTGGCTCTAACTATAATGTAAGTCAGCTCACAACTCAATTCTCGTGGCTCTAACTATAATGTAAGTCAGCTCACAACTCAATTCTCGTGGCTCTAACTATAATGTAAGTCAGCTCACAACTCAATTCTCGTGGCTCTAACTATAATGTAAGTCAGCTCACAACTCAATTCTCGTGGCTCTAACTATAATGTAAGTCAGCTCACAACTCAATTCTCGTGGCTCTAACTATAATGTAAGTCAGCTCACAACTCAATTCTCGTGGCTCTAACTATAATGTAAGTCAGCTCACAACTCAATTCTCGTGGCTCTAACTATAATGTAAGTCAGCTCACAACTCAATTCTCGTGGCTCTAACTATAATGTAAGTCAGCTCACAACTCAATTCTCGTGGCTCTAACTATAATGTAAGTCAGCTCACAACTCAATTCTCGTGGCTCTAACTATAATGTAAGTCAGCTCACAACTCAATTCTCGTGGCTCTAACTATAATGTAAGTCAGCTCACAACTCAATTCTCGTGGCTCTAACTATAATGTAAGTCAGCTCACAACTCAATTCTCGTGGCTCTAACTATAATGTAAGTCAGCTCACAACTCAATTCTCGTGGCTCTAACTATAATGTAAGTCAGCTCACAACTCAATTCTCGTGGCTCTAACTATAATGTAAGTCAGCTCACAACTCAATTCTCGTGGCTCTAACTATAATGTAAGTCAGCTCACAACTCAATTCTCGTGGCTCTAACTATAATGTAAGTCAGCTCACAACTCAATTCTCGTGGCTCTAACTATAATGTAAGTCAGCTCACAACTCAATTCTCGTACTCAATTCTCGTGGCTCTAACTATAATGTAAGTCAGCTCACAACTCAATTAAGTCAACCAATGCACAACCTCCAATAAACACAACAATCACACAACAACCAAACAAAACCAAGCAAGCAAGCAAACCATCTACTACAAGCAACCAAATCAAAATAAAGAAACCAAACCAGCAAAGAATCTCCTACCGTTCCGTGGTGTAGGCCCTAAGGCAAAACAAACGTCCTCTACTTACCTGAACTATGGCACCGCACTTACTCGCTTTGGCTATGTACATTTCCCCACTCGGTAACCTATCACATTCACAAAAATTCACTTAAGCATCACTATTCACTTCTAAAGAATATTTAAACTAACTCTAACTACAACGATTCAAACTTCTTTAAAATTAAGCCTACATACACCAACTTACTCTCAAACTATTATTTTTAACCTAATCCAATGAAAGCCTAACTAAATGGGCAACCAATTTGGGTTCGGTAAAAACTGACCCAAACTTCAAACGCGTGTAACTTTTGCGTCGGATATCGGAATCGAACGATTCCAGCGGCCACGTACTCCTCTAATAACCTATTTTAACTTGCCGAAAAGAATTTGAAAACAAACGACCGTAGCTAGGTCAAAATGGCAAAAACCCGAACTGCCCCTTACCCGAAAAATCCCCCTTTTTGATTTTCCATCAATTCTCACTCAATTCTTCACTAATCAACCACCTATACCCTCAATTAGCATAAACTAACCAAAAATCTCAAACTACAAGCAAAAACCCGAAATGCCCTAAAGAGGGCTTCACTGTTTTACGCCCAAATCGGGCTCCTCACAACCAGACGACAGAAGCCGGTCCAAGGGTCGGCGAACCAACGCCGGAAACACCCAAAATCGGCCGGTGATCGGAGCTCAATCGAGCTCGTCACTCTCGGCCACGACAGAACGGAAAACAGGGCGAAAATCAAACCTTACCAGTCGGTTCGCGCACGGAGAAGGCCGAAAACCTGCTCCTCGTCTTCGTCTGGCCGGAGACCGTCGGAAGTCGCCGGTGATCGGCGCCGCGTCGCCTCCCTCGCGTCGCCTTCCCCCTTCTCCCCTGTTCGGCCCTCGGCGCTCGGGTGCTCGACAGAATAGCTTCGGCTATTCTGTCGTTAGTTTTTAATTATTTTTTTTTAATTAATATTAATAATAAATGATAATAATAAACTAAAACTATTTCTTTAATTAAAACTAACTAATAAGCGTTTTGCCCGCTCGTGTTTTCGACCATTCAAAATTTCGTTAAATCTCGTTATTAAATTAACCTAAACCCCGACTTAATTTCAATCAAATTTATTCACTTTACATTTCAATTAATTAAAACTCAATTACTTAAAACAACTTATTTGATTATTCTTTTAAATTTAATCTCAGGTGTTACAGCATGCGTTCACCAGAGGATAAGGCAACATTAAACACATGCTCAGTAGGGCTAAGCTTTACATCTAACTTATCAGCAAATGTCGATGCTATGAATGAATGTGTTGCACCAGAATCTATCAATGTAAAAGCGGGTAAAGAGTTGACCAGTATAGTACCTGATACAACCGCAGGCTACTCATCATCGCCCGACTCCACCATGGAGAATATCCTTGGCTTTAGCATAGCAGGGCTATTCTTTAAGACCGGGCAGTCTCTGTTAAGGTGACCAACCTTGCCACAGTTGAAACACCGGGTGACCCTGGGCCTCGGGCAATCCCTGAATGCGTGTCCAATTTCTTCGCAATTGAAACACTTTCCCGAACCCAACCTGCATTCACCCAGGTGACTTTGTCTCCTTCTCCGACGTTGGCACATCGGAGCATGCTTTCAATCTTCCTCAACCACTCTTCGGCAACAATTAGGTTGGATGATTTTCCATCAAATGTGGGCGGCTGAAGCCTCCTGAATCGGTCTCCTGAATGTTCATTGCTAGAACCCAAGTTGACACTCCCTTGAACTACTTCGTTCAGCAACACTCCTAACTGATCAGACTGCTGACGCACTAAGTCTGTTTGCTGACGTACCAAATCTGTCAGCTGTCTAATAACACTAGGTTCCTCCTCACTCCTCAAGTTTGGCATTTCCCTCGGTATTCTAGGTCTTCCTGGGCGTCTGGCCATTATACTGAATTCTTGTACAAGGTTAACTACTTTCATAAACATCTAATTACTAAGGCTAACATAAACACTTATAGTTGTCGAAGTACTTCCATGCAACGATTGGCACTGATGAGTAATCTTTTGAACGGTTTAACTGAATGTCTCTGATACCATACTGTAACGCCCCGAGTTTTCTGAACCCGGTTTGTTACTCATAAGCCCAAACATAACTAGGAAACTCTGGACTAAATTTAAAATTTCACTCGAAAGTCTGAATTTGACATTTTTCTACAACTTCAAAACGTTAAAAACTTGCAGCGGAAATCATTTGAACAACAATAGAGTTAAACAAAACTATGAAAACAATGTTTGAAATGTTAAGAAACAATCGGCAAATAGGAAAAGTTTAAGCCATGGAATACTTGAGGAGTCGCAGAAGTCAAACGCATCTGCCGATGAATAAAGTCAATGGAACCGGGCGGAAACAAAACTGAAGGTTTCCACCGATGATGTCAGCCGGAAGAATCATTCTTCCAGCTCCAGCCGATCGCAAAACGACAAGTTTCGTCAGCCGGATGAATCATCTATCCAGCCTCTGCCGGTAAAATAGACTACTTATACCGATCACAAAACGACAAAAGATTTTTACTCACATCTACCAAAAGAACAACTACACATACCGATCACAAAACGACAAAAGACTTTTACTCACATCTACCGATAGGACAACTACACATACCGGTCACAAAACGACAAAAGACTTTTACTCACATCTACCGATAGAACAACTACACTTACCCTATACAAAACAACTCTACTACGAAAGGACTTATTCACTTCAATGAAACCATTCAGAAACAACTTCAATCCCTACATTGCTCAAATCCAGTAAAAAAAACAATGCTAAATCAGCAAGGTACTATTATCAGAAAGTTTCAAAATGTGTTCAAAACATTGAAAACTATTACTGTCATAAGACTCGACATACTTGAGTGAAAACATTGTCGACTGAACCAGAGAGTTTTCAAACCTAAGATCAAAACATTAAAAGTTGATTCTGTCAACGAAACTCAAACATAACTCAGCTATCCAGTTGTTCACTACAATGCACATAAACAAAACACCGGTTAAACCGCCTCATTAGTTTACAAAGTCGTGGCCTGAATGTGCTCCTCCAATATCATCTATGCATTTGTGAGCTCAGGGAAATCACCTGCAGTAACTTCAACACCTACATCACAAAACTCATCTATTAGCCTAATGCTAAGTAAGTAAAGCAGTAATGAAATGAAATGCTGAATCATAAATTCCTAAACATGCAATTTCTACTTTTTCATCTCAGTTGCATTCACATTCGTTCATAAACTGATCTGATCCCTCAGTTCCCTTGGGAGTGGGATCAACTCTCCCAATGTAATAAATCTTCTACATCAATTAAGGGGCGGATTAGTTCCCTTAATAGCTATCATGATCCCCTGATTCCCTTGGGAGTGAGATCAACTCTCCCAATGTAATAAATCTTCTACATCAATTAAGGGACAGATTAGTTCCCTTAATAGCTATCATAACACTTTCTGTTCATACCTTACCATTCATTCCATGAAAAATTCATTCTCGTATTCTTTCAAAAATATGATGCATGACATACAGAAAACATTCGATGTGCAAAAACCTACTGTTTTGTGATGTAGGCCCGAAGGCACACACATTACTTCACTTACCTGGCTTCCCGAGAGGTTTCTGGTTGCAGGGTATTCCAAGAGCTGGCTCACCTAAAACATAAGCACAACATTACTTAAACTTCATCCTAAACATTCAGAAATCTAAGGGGCTAGTCCTGGGAGTTTTTTTCTTCACCATTCCCGATTCATCGCTAAACCCCCAAATCCCATCCCTCACTCACAGCACTTCTAAAATGCATACATTGCCATCCTTCAGTTACCTAGATACTAAAACAGCGAGTAATCGAATCAAAACTTACCTTGGTTGAAGGAAAATCGGGCTGGGAAATCGCCTAGAAGTTCCTGCTAGAGAGCTGATGGCCGAGAGAGAAAGGGGATAAACAGAATGGCGGCTACAGTGCATTAAACTAAAAACCTCTTTCCTTAAATACGTTATCCTTTTTTAAATATCAAATTACCCTTTTGCCCTTGTATACTCATTAACTAACCTAATCACTTTTTCTCCAAATTCTTCATAAAATTAGTACATCATAATTTGATAAATTAAATTTGGTTTGAATAGGAACCGGGTGCTACAACAAGGCTCTGATACCACTTGTTACGGATAATAATTTGTGGCAACAATAATAATAATGTCGACGCTGTAATACGTGGAGAGTACTGAATATGATAATTCTCAAGAAATACTGTATTGGACAATCTACTAGATAGAATTACCTTTCCAAGTAAGTTCCTAGGAAAGGCGGGAGAAGTCATAAACGCTCTCACTTAAAATTTAGTCTTCTAGACAAAATTTACTTACACAGTACAATTACACCACTAAATAAGTGGTACGAGAAATAATAGCAGATGCGATCTGAAAAATACAAGGAATATTTTCTCATGCTGTAAAATTATAATGGCCAAGAATTACGAGAAATAATTACTAAAATAAATACCGAGAATTTTTATGTGGAAACCCAAATCGAGAAAAAAATCACGGGATCAAATCCAAAAAGATCTCACTATGAAAAATATGATTTACAATATTTTTTCAAATATCGAATATTCTAAAAAATATTCATTGAGAGAAATAACCCCTCTTAGAATTCTCATTGCACTCAAAAGTACCTCAGCTAATTTTCCTCACTCTTTTTCTTTTCTCTCTCACAAATTCTCTCTATTTCATCTTCCTCTTTTCACAAAAGAAACTCTCTTCAGCTAGTTGATATTCCTTTATCAGGAACTCTCTATTTATAGAGAGAGTTCCTCACAAGAATACAATCACCAGCAAGATATGAAGAATGAGGTGCAGAAGAAAAAATTTCCTTCTGCACTTCATTGATGATATACCACGGAGGTCGTTAACGTGTTCCTAAGCCAATGTGAGTTCTTCTCTTAATAATTTAACTAACACATTTGCTAGCTTTGTAGGCATGGAGAATTTCGCTAACTTAAAGTGGGAGCCGAACTCTATGGACATGGATAATCATTTGCACGTGCTCTCGTGGGAATTGCCTCTAGATTCAAGTCATAGGGAAGATGGAATTTGTCTTCCCAAAATCAACACTATGTAATCGAGTTATCTTATGTGTTTGTTTAGGGTGAACATTAGCCTTTTTGCTTTGTATTTTCTTTTGGCGAACATTGGCCTTCTTGTTGTTCAATCATGCATGCATTTAGATTAAGATAGTTTTGTTAGCTATGGTTTGGCACTTGCCTGATTCGGCCATAAAGACTTACCACCGATCAGACTAAAAGATCACCCTTGAAAGAGGCTTATTGGATGAATTACACAAGGATGAGCTTTGATTACTCATGCATGGAAAAGATGGCCCCGCCTTTGTCACAATCATCAATCGAGCGCGCGAGATCACACGGCCGAGCATCATGGGTGTAAGATGAATCACACGGCTGAGCAAAATCAAGATATTTATCATTTCCCTCCCACTATTTGAACTCACTCCAACTCAGCCACGCTCTAGCTGAATCTAGAGACCAATGAGAGGATGCCAAGTGCACCAAAATCGTCATCAAGTCGGCTGCTAAAGGAGGAGCGCACGCACGCTTTATGGCCAATCCCTTCTAACGACTACTTCCAAATTTGACCGATCTTTTCATTCCTTGCTTAACCTAAACCCTAGCCAACTGATAACCTTTTGGATCTTTAAAACAAAATTTATGCAAGAAAACACCATAATGAGGTGTGCTTGGCTCAATCCGAGAGCACCTCTAATTAAGCAATCTAAAATTATTTAAATTGAGTTCCAAGTGAATCAAAACTTAGATGAATTGCTTTTGAGTTATGAGAAGAAGTATACCTATTTCCCTATCATCGATTCATCATTAATCATCATTTTCAAGAGTTACCAAGTAACAACCCCAGCTTTGCAACAATTAGAGGCACAATCTCCACTCAAATTGATGAACAATTTGAGGACCCACCTTTGAAAATGATGACAAATGATGAATCAATGATAGGGAAATAGGTCTACTTCTTCTCATAACTCAAAAGCAATCTGAATACAATATCCAATAGTCATGCTTAAATGCAATCCTAAGGTGGTTTAGGTAATTTGATACAAAAAATCTGATCTCGGTCGTGCATGCATTGGCTCCTCTATCTTTAATCAATGGTGGAGATGCTTTCTTCATCAACAAGATCAATATTTCTTCCATGATTTTAAGATTCAGCTGAAAACTCATTCAAATTCATCTTATGAACGTTGAAGTTGCTGAAGATGAACCTTTCATTTCCTAAGTAGTGTGGGCCTTCAATTGATATGGATTCTCTTTTGAGTTTGTTGAGTGGAGTGGACTTCAATCTCGAATGGATCAGGTTTGCATTCTTCTCCATGCGCGCGGTTTGCTTCATGTTGGGTCGCTCCTCTTGGTTGCTTTTCATGTGGCCCTTTGTGTGTCAAAACCTTGACCACCACTAAGCTAACATTCATCTGATCTAACCACACAATCTAATGCACGAGTTTATAGATAAATAACAAGGAAGGCTAATGTTTGCCAAATCAAAATGCACGAATAGAAAATTACAGAAAGTTGTTACCTGGAAAACAAATTCTCGTTTGACTTTGAGTTGACCCCCTTTGACTTTGAGTTGAATCTTCACTTGTATCCCATGATAACATGTACGTTGGTTTCTCTATGTCTTGATGGTTTAGTTTCCATTCCAAACAATCCATTAAGCCTTTACCTACAAAACCAAAGCAATAGTTAGTGAATGGATTAGATAAGATTTGAGCTTTGCCTTGCGAACGTGTTATTGGCCTCCTAAGTGTATCATCTTCTTCGGGTGAGAGAGGATTTGACCTCAAATCTTGTGAATTTTCCTCTTCAATCTCTTCTTCACCTCTAATGTCAGGAGAGAGATCTTGAACATTAACTGTTACTGAGACACCATATTCTCCTGGTAATGTAACGAACCCAGTTCATATCCCTTAATTTCCCGTAAAAAATTTTCTTTTTGTAACACTAAGTAAATTCTTGACTTCTTAGTTCTAATTATAGTCTAAGTCGTTGAAACTGTCTTGAAAACCATTTAAAGAAGCTGAGGGCAAAATGTCCGAAGCAAGAAAAATAAAGGGGTGATCGATTGGCCATTTGACAGCCGATCGATCAGCCCTTGAGCAGCCGATCGATCGCCCCCTTTTTGGCGATCGATCGGCTGCCGCTCTAGAATTTCTTCTAGAGCGTAGCCTGCAAGAGCCGATCGTTCGCCCCTTTTTCAGGCGAACGATCGGGAAACTCCCTGGAAAACCAGAGAGTCTAGCAATCGATCGCCCCTCTTCTGGCGATCGATCAGCTAACTCTCTGGAATTTGAACTCCAGAGAGTTGCCCCACCTCTTACTTCTTCTTTCCTTCATCTTCCCCCTTCGCCTCACGTTCCACTTACCATCTTACCTTCATTAACATACTCCTAAACTCAACTCAAAACAAACACTTCAACATAAAATCATTTATAACCTCATTCATTCCTCAATTCGTCAATCATCAAAAACACAACTCGAAACATATCCTAGAACGTATTCAAAACGAGACGAAAGTTACGAAATCTAACTGCATGGATAGCTCAAAAACTCGAGCATATCCATACCCAACCAAACCTAGCTCCAAACAGATCCAGTATAATCTTAACAAAATACTTCACAAAGAAATTCATACAAGGAGTTTTCCAAAACATCTAAACGCGTATATTTCCTAACCAATCACCCATCAGCCCAACTGAACCCTCCTATACATTTATTGACAGTTTCTATCTATTAAAATCCCAAAATACCTACATGTCATCCCTACGGGTCAAAATAAGCGTCGACTGTCCATCACGCTCCCACGAGCATCCTCCTTCAATCCGTGCGTTCGTCTGGTAGAGGGACGTATTCCTCACCTGTTTCAAAATCACCTACACCATAGAAATAACCTATGAGCTAAAGGGCTCAGTAAATCTGCGTAAATGCAAATGCGTGCCATGCGTATGCAGTTTATAAAATCATGCATCCATTTTCCTTCTTTAGTTACATAGCATGGGCGTCACTGGGGGTTTACTCTCACCAGATGGAGAGGGCACATCTGGCGGTTAGATAGCCATTTTCTTCTATCGGGGGAAAAACATGCTCCTCCTGTCACAACCCGAAACTCAACGGATCGTGACTTACATAATCATGGACGTAATTCTATTCTTAACTCGTATTATTTTATTTTGCAACATAAAGAAAATCTACTCGTAAGAAACATGCTAAAACGTTTGAAGTCCATATACAAAACTTATTTGGAATCACTTGAAAATTTCTCAAAACATTTATAAAATCTAAAGAGGGAATTTGGAGAAGGATAAACTCGGTTTTAAAAGAAAAGAGGAGGGGTAACTCGGGTACACAAGAGAGCCGATCGATTGCTCAACCTTTGAGCGATCGATCGCCCCTCCAAAATATGCCTAGCCGATCAATCGCTCATCACTTGAGCGATTGATCGCCCCCTTTTAAACAATTTTGCCGATCGATCGCCAATTCTGCCGATCGATCGGGAACTCTCTAGAATCAATATTACACCAAAACATTTATGCCGATCGATCGCCCCCTTGGCCGATCGATCGGCAACCTCACTGCTTTCTGCATTCTTCCCACGCCAATAAAACATACACTAATTCAACAAAACTTCTTCTAAATTCATCAATCAAAACCCAACTTAAATAATTCAATCAAGGGACTTTAAATCCTAAAACTATCCATCATTGAAAATCATACGTGAATAAACGAGTAAACCGTAACGGAAGTCAAAACGGGTGAAAACCCCTTAGTCATAAAATTATCTTTAAAACCAACAAGAAAAAACACCAATCATCCCAATATTAGTCATCACATGAAAATCCTACAAAATCCTTTTACTTAAACTTCTATAGCGTAATCTTTTACCAATCTTGTTAAGAGTACCACCCTCGGGTCAAAACGCCACCAAGCCACAAATCCCGCCATGAGCATCATCCAGCAACTCGACTTAAACTTCGTCATTCGATTTGAGG
Organism: Begonia masoniana; assembly: GCA_022432975.1. NCBI lineage: Eukaryota > Viridiplantae > Streptophyta > Magnoliopsida > Cucurbitales > Begoniaceae > Begonia > Begonia masoniana. Next base: position 13,880,858 of record CM039507.1, on the reverse strand, counting down.
TCCTCACCTTCAAACTCTTCACCTACATCATAAGGTTCACACTATAAGCGTAATGCTTAGTAAGGAGTGCAACAAACACATAAAAGCTCATGAATGCATATATCACAAATTCATATTCTTGTTCGTGATCATATTCTTACTCATCTTTTACTTGGCATGAATTAAGGGAGGACACGGGGAAATAGGGCAAGGGAATCGTAATCATGGTCCAAACGGACAATAACAGTAACGACTAGTCCGGCCCCCACCAGCGGGAGGATCCACGAACTATCGTGCAGTATCAACCCGGCCTCCACCAACGGGAGGATCCGCGAGCCTTTCTGCCAGTCCGGCCCCCACCAGAGGGAGGATCCGCGAACCGTACAAAAATCTTGTGAACATAATCATGGCCAATTCACCCCGTTCTACACTTAATCATGTTTACATGCACATTTCAAATTCTTAACTTATTCATATAGAATGTGCACATGATACATAGACATGGGTTCACATATGAGTGACATACTAAAAGGACGAACAATATATCTCGTATCATAACATCACTCTGCTCAAATTCATCATAACATAGCGCATGACAAGTCATAATCGTAAAACAACCACCAAAACAAACCTCCCTAGTATCCTTGAGATGTAGGGCCCTAAAGGCCGGAATCCTAACACACTCACTTACTTGGACTCCGTTAGCAACGTCGTGCCTTCACCTTAAGTCCTTTTTACCTAGGACATTTTCATAATTCGATGTTAAAAATCAATCCTAAATAATCTAAATTCAAAACAAGTAAAATCCTAGCTAAGGAAATTTCCTAGAAATTCAACTAATCTCATTCGGGCATTTTATCAAACACTTGATGTGCGTAAAAATTCTAACCTACTATTAATGGCATTTAAATCTTTCAACCACCAAAGATCAAGCCAACAACCATTAATTCTCAACCTACAATCAACAAAAGCCCAAGCTCCCCCATCAATACGCATTAATACACAAATCCTAACCATTTCCAATGTTACCCTATATAGTTCCACGATTTAAACGCTACACTCCTATTTAGTATAAACTCCTAAACCAAAAACTCAATGATTAGATTATCTAGAACTCACATAGGGCTTGAATCCTTGAAAGAAAACGGAGGAGAATCGGCTAGGAGGTAGGTTTGGAGGAGGAAAGCCGTGGGAGAGGAGGTAGTCGCCGCCAGGGAGAGAGAGCCAAGAGGGTGAAGGGAAAATGAGGGAATTTTATGTTTTAATTAATTTTTGATCTACAAAATTACCTTATTGCCCTTCCACATAATTCTTTTACTTAACTCAAGAATTAACCCATGATTCGATTTCTCCCAAAATATATTAACCCACTAAAATTCCTCACAAATCCTTGGGGTTCCAATAAAACTTCTCGTTTTCCAATTGGGCTTAATTTAATAATTCTACGAATTAGAACATTATACGATAAAATTGGAGATCCCTAAATAAAATCCACAGTCTCAAAAATCCGGGTGTTACACCTCTTCTCAGGACAGCCATGTCTGAACCTCACCCCGACATGACCGTGATTACATACATTTATATATTTCATTAGTCGTTTCTTTTCATGAAAACATATGAGGAAATTCATTTTTCGTGTTAGTTCGTAAAACATGATGCATGAACATGGATTTATGCAATAAAAGTAAGGAAAGCATAAACAATACATAGAACCTAATGAAAAACGTTCTAACATAACAATTATCCTAGACTACCCATCCAACCTACACTAAACGATAATTTCACCAAAAATCCTCTAACAATAAACTCTCTTATGGTGTAGGCCGGCTCGGCCAAGCGAGTCACGAAGACTTACCTCGCATCCGTAGCATACCGTGCTCCATCCATGAGCGTTGTTCACCTAAAACAATCCAGAAATCATCATTAAAATCAAGCCAAGACCATCAAATTTCGAAGACTAACGAACCTCTTAGCTAAAGGAAATCTCTCTAAAACTCTATTTCAACTCATTGAGGCTTTTTATCGAGCAATTTGTGCTCGTGAATCCTTAGACATCCATTAATGGAGTTTTCAAAATCTCCAACTACCAAAACTTCAACAACCCTCATTAAACCCATTAACTTTCACCAATAACCATAAATACGCCCATTAGAGTCATAATCACAGTAAACCTATCGATTTCAAACCTTATTCCACATTTTTAACAAAACCCTAACTGAAGCTTCAACCGTTTCTTTGCCCTAAACCGGAAACTAAATCACCCAAACGTCAGAAGCTTACCTAGAATGTTGATTACTGAAGAAAACGAGAGAAGAATCGGACGTCGGAGGAGAAATCGTCGTTGAACCGTGAAGGAGTTCGTCTAGAATCCAAAATCGCCAGGGAGAGAAGTTTTGGGAGAAAATCATGTAAGTGTTGGAAGAGAGGGGAGGGAGTTATGATTTTAAGTTAAAAATTGATTTGTTAAATGACCATTTCACCCCTCCATTTGATTTTCTATTATTCTTCTTCTTGTTTCATTAATTGACTAACCATTCATTTTCTCCAAATTTTTCTTATTTTACCAATAATTCCAATTTATTGCTAGGGCACTATTAAAACTTTCATTTCGTAAAACGGACTTGATTTGACATATTTATAAAAATACCATTATATAGCGGAATAATAAAATCCCGTAAAATCGGGTGTTACATTCCATCCACCTTAATTAAAATTTTGTCCTCAAAATTTGATTATACAAACAGTTCAAGATATTTAGACACCATATCCTACTGCCTCTCCCAAGTAGCTTCTTCTACGTCATGGTTCTGCCATAGGACTTTTACCAGCGGAATTTCTTTATTGCGCAACACTTTGATCGAGGACTCTAGAATTCGTACTGGCTTCTCCACATAAATCAGTGTTGGTTGTACCTCATCTCTCTTACTTCCACGATGCGAGATGGGTCACGCAAGCACTTTTTGAGCATAGATACGGGAAACACGTTGTGGATGCCTTCCATTGATGCCGGAAGCTGCAATCGGTAAGCCATCTTCCCGATCCTCTTCAAAATAGAAAAGGGCCCACGTAACGAGGACTCAACTTGCCTCTTCTCCCGAACTGCATCACACCCTTAAATGGAGAAATCTTTAAGTATACCTCGTCACCCTCATTGCACTCCAATTCCCTCCGTCTGGTGTCAGCATAACTTTTCTGGCAGCTCTATGCTATCTCTATACGCTGTCTAATAATGGCGACCTTCTCCGCTGTTTGCTGTAGAATGTCAGGGCCAATTATACTAGCCTCGCCAACCTCGTCCCAATACAGCGGAGACCTACACTTTCGTCCATACAGCGCTTCATACGGAGCCATGCCAATCATCGCCTGGAAGCTATTGTTGTATGAGAACTCAATCAACGGTAAATATCTACTCCACAAGCCCTGAAACTCCAGCACGCAAGCTCTAAGTATATCCTCAAGAATCTGATTTGTTCTTTCTGTCTGTCCGTCAGTCTGAGGATGAAACGCTGTGCTGAAATTTAGCTGAGTTCCCATAGCTTTATGCAGACTCTTCCAAAATTTTGAAGTAAACCTGGCATCTCTATCAGATACAATCTAAATGGGCACCTTGTTCAATCTAACAATCTTCTGCACATATAGCTCGGCAAATTGATCCATGGAATAGGTCATCTTCACTGATAGAAAGTGGGCCGACTTTGTCAAACGGTCTACTATCACCCAGATGTCATCGTGTCCCCTCGTCGTCCTTGGGAGTCTCGTCCTTGGGAGTCCAACTATAAAATCCATGGAAATCTGCTCCTATTTCCACTCCAGGATTGGCAGGGGCTGTAAAGTTCCTGCCGGCCTTTGATGCTCCGCCTTAACCTATTGACAAACCAGGCAAGTTTCTACGTACTTGGCAACCTCTCTCTTCATGTTAGGCCACCAGAAATGCTATTTTAAATTTCTATAAATTTTTGTGCTTCCCAGATGCACAGAGTATGCCGAAGAATGTGCCTCGGTCAAAATTTCCTTCTTTAGCTCCTCGTCGTTAGGCACATAACATCTATGCCTGAACTTTAATACGCCATTATCCGATAAGTTGAAATCAGACGAGTCCTCGGAGGTCATGCTCAATCGATACTTCTCGCACTCTAAGTCTTTCTGTTGTGCTTCTCGAATTTTTTCTATTATTGTCGACCTAAGAGAAATGTTTGTGAGCATAGTGGATAACTCAACCACAATCTCTACATCAAACTTCTCAATTTCAGACTTCAACATTACCGACATTGCTGCAAGCGAAGGCTGACTCGTAGTAGGCATCCTGCTCAAGGCATCTGCGACTTTATTCGCTTTCCCCGGGTGGTATTTAATCTCGAAGTCGTAGTCTTTGACAAACTCTAACCACCTTCTTTGCCACATGTTCAGCTCCTTCTGCGTAAAAAAATATTTCAAGTACCCGTGATCTGAAAATACCTCGCACTGGTGCCCATATAGATAGTGTCTCTAAATTTTCAGTGCGAAGACGACAGCTGCCAACTCTAGGTCGTGTGTCGGATAATTCTGCTCATACGGCTTCAACTGCCATGAAGCATACGCGATAACACTTCCCTCCTGCATAAGCACGCATCCAAGTCCAACTTTAGACGCGTCACAATATATGCTGAACTTGTCGCCCTCAATTGGCAGTGTCAAAACTGGAGCCGTTGTCAGTTTCTGTTTCAGCTCTTGAAAGCTTTTGTCGCATGCAGCCGACCATACAAATTTTTCATTTTTCTTGGTCAAACGGAAAAGAGGGACTGCAATCTTTGAAAACCCCTCAATAAACTTCCAGTAATACCTGGCCAGTCCAAGAAATCCTCGTACTTTCTGCACATTCTTAGGCTTCGGTCAATTCCTGACAACCTCAATCTTAGTTGGATCCACAAAAATTTCCTCTTGAGATACAATATGGCCAAGGAAACTAATTCGGTCCAACCAAAACTCGCAATTGGAGAATTTTGGGTATAGTTGATGTTGCTTTAAAATCCCTAAAACAATTCTTAGTTGCTCCTCGTGTTCCTCTTTCGTCTTTGAATAGATCAAGATGTCGTCAATGAAAACAACAACAAACTTGTCCAAATACTCCTTGAAGACGCGATTCATCAGATCCATAAACGCAGTAGGGGCATTTTTAAGTCCAAAAGATATTACAAGAAATTCATAATGCCCATATCTCGTACGGAACGTCATCTTCTGAACATCTTCCCTGCGAACCTTCAACTGGTAATAACACGAGCGTAGGTCAATCCTCGAAAACACTCGGGCACCCTGCAGTTGGTCAAACAGGTCCTCAATCTGGAGCAATGGATATTTATTCTTTACTGTCAATTTATTCAACTCTTAGTAGTCTACGCACATCCTGGGAGTTCCGTCTTTCTTCTTAACGAACAGAACTGGTGCACCCCAAGGAGAAAAGCTAGGTCGTATGAATCCCTTATCAAATAACTCCTCTAGCTGAGACTTCAACTCTTTCAATTCAGCAGGTGCCAGTCTGTACGGATTCTTTGATACAGGCCCAGAGCCTGGATAGACATCAATCATAAACTCGATCTCCCTGTCCAGCGGCAGTCAAAGAAGATCGTCGAGGAAGATCTCAGAGAATTCTCTAACTATCGGAAGGTCTCCTGGTTTTACCCCGTTGAGCAACTGAGTATCGACCACTGTGGCCAGATAAACTGAGCGTTCGCCTCTAAACTGCTCTTGGACCTTCATAGAATAAGAAGTAGGCGACCCACTTAACCTATTCATTTCCTGGTAAGCAAACTCCTCTTTATCTGGGGGTCGAAAAGTTACTAACCCGGATTGGCAGTCTATGGTGGCGAAATGGCGTGACAGCCAATCCATCCCCAAAATAATATCTGCCGCTCTATGCCTATAACTATCAACCGGGCATAAAGGGTGCTATTCCCCACTGAGATGACATTGTCATGGAAAATATGGTCAGACTGCATATACGCTCCCGAGGGCAGCATTACTCTATACTCACACTCTGCTAATTCAGGCACCAACTTCAATCTAGCTACGCATGCAGTGGAAATAAAGGAGTGCGTGGCTCCTGTGTCTATCAATGAAAATAACGCTATACCGGTGACTAAGATAGTACCTGCTATAACGGAAGGCTGAGCCTCGTCGTCGACGTCACCAGGCTCAATGAAGGCGAAGATTCTCGGCATGACTCTTCTCTGATCCTTGCCTGGCTGGTCTCTATTTACTTTTGGGCAATCTCTGATGTAGTGGCCCACTTCTCCACATCGATAGCACATATCCGTGCCAAACCTACAATTGCCAGTGTGTTCTTTCTGACACTTAGGACATAGAGGTCTCTAAGGAGTTCCCTGGACTTGCTTTCCTTTCCACTGGTCACCCTTTCCGTCATAGGGCCTTTTCACTCCTCGTTGTTGTACTTGTTGTTGTTGCCCTCTCGGTTGCCAACCCCAATTCTGAGGTCGAGGCTGAATTTCACGGAAAAAGCCTCTAGCAGGCTTCCTTGGTTTAACGTATGTCAGCTCGGCAACTTCAAAGTCCAAAGCTCTTGCCGCAATATCCGTATAAGGCACATCCAACATCCCCGATACTATAACGCTCTTCCGGATCTCCGGATTCAGTCCATCCATGAATTGGTGCACCTTGTCTTCGTTGTCGCTCACTAGGCATGGTGCAAACCGAGATAAGGCCTCAAATTTTTGAATATATTCCGCAACCGTACCAGTTTGTTTTACCCGCACGAATTCCATCTTTTTAGTCGCCCTCACTGTACGGCTAAAGTATTTATCATAGAACATAGTATTAAACTGTTCCCAAGTCATTACCGTCACGTCTGTGGTCGCTTTGACGGTATCCCACCAAAATCGTGCATCTAGCGCCAAGTGAAAAGTGACGCATGCGACCTTCTCCCCATTCTCTATCTTCGCATATCCCAGCATGTCTTCCATAGTCTGAACCCACTCCTCAGCAATAGAGGGGTCTGAAGACTGTCCGTTGAATATTGGAGGCTGTAACTTTTGAAACCTCTCCATTGCGTGATTGTTCGGAATGACTATATCTTGGGCTCTCTAATTTTCGCGGTTCACTAGGCTCTCAATTTGTTTCGCTTGCCTTTCTATATGCTGGGCCTAACAATCCATTAGATCCGTCAGCCTATCCAGGGCTTCATCCCTAGCGTCTCTACCTCGGACCATTTTATAACTCCTATAAAAGTTAAAAGAAATAATGTGACGACCCCAACCCGTTCAGGGCCGCCACGGACAGCCATGACGTAATCATAATTTTAAACCCTCGAATAGTTCACGTAAAATTTTTTTTTTTCGTTTTTACACAACACACTAAAACCAACCGGACATAGACAATTGACCCGCCTCGATCGACCCTAAATAGACTATTTTTAACTTAAACATGACGGGCATAAAAGTCTTCAACTTTTAAATCACTAAAACGAATAAAAATCCTTTTTCGAAAAAATGTCGACTCGATTTTTGGGCCCTTAAAATCCTTTAAAATACGTGGGGTTCGCCCGTAAAATACATTTAAAAGGTATCGTAAAAGGTCGAGTCGAAACATGTTTTAAAAAGTCAAAAAAAAAAAAAATGCACTTGCCAATCACGATCGATCGCGCCCAAAGCCTGATTGATCGGGCAGGCTCGGGTTTCCCGACTAAAAACGACCCTAAACCACGATCGATCGTGCCCAAAGCTCGATCGATAGGGCCGGCTCGGGTTTCCCGACTAAAAACGACCCTAAACCACGATCGATCGCACCGCAGGCACGATCGATCGTGCGGGCAACTCCTGGGCACGCCCAGCGTGCGCTAGGCGCGCGCCGCGCCCGGTCAGGGCGCACCAGCACCTTGCCAGTGTGCCCACCAGCGCCCAATTTCCTAATTTCTTACACTTAACCAATTTTTTTTCCTTTCCAAACTCTTACACTTCACCTTAAACTTTCCAAAAATAATTCCCCAACCTTTTCAAACACAAAATCTTCAAACCCCAAAAAAATTCCTGACTCATAAACATACCCGAACACGTGTTTAAAATTCGTAAAAACAAACTGCATGGATCGCTCTAAAACCCGAGCGTATGCTTACAGTTTAAAATACCTAAAATCGTTAAACAACAATTCCACTTAATCCACAAAGCAAACATCTCCATAAACATCCAAATCCCTAAAACTTTCCCAAAACAAATATATTTATCGAATCATTCAAAATAACACGACTCCAAGCCTACCTCCACTATAAAATTCTCAAAAACGTCAAACTTCACTATACATCCTAAAATCCATCACATTACTAATCATTAAAACTAGTCAACACCCAATTACCACAAAACGGCTCGGAGCACACCCACGGGTCATCACGCCAACCCAAAACATGCCTCGTCGCCACGAGCTCCGCCCATCAACCACCTATGTCTGATTATCAGGAGGAAGTTCCTCACCTTCGTTCTCGTCACCTACATCATACGATAAACACGTTAAGCCTAATGCTTAGTAAGGAGGTGCACTAAAACATGAGTATACATAATACATGGTTTTTCAAAACATGTTCGTTTTTCATTTATTTACTTTACATAACACATACATATATATCTTTAGGCATGAGTAGGCACAGGCACCACCCCGTCTACCCTGTAGACCAAACACTTGCCCTGAGTTACCATTAACATAGTATCGTGCCCTGAGTTGCCATTAACGTGCCTTGTTCCCTACTCATCCTCCAACTTTACTTAACATTACTTACTTCATTTCGTTTACTTGAAAACGTGCATGCAAGAATGTTTCATTAAATCTTAAAGGAGAAGACATGAAGCATGAAAAAAGGTGCTCCAAACAATCATCCAAACATTCATAACGTACATAAACGAGCCTAATCGACCACCAATAGGAAACGTCCTAGTCTACCAGACTCTTCAGAACCCCGAAATCATGAAAACATCATTAAGACAGTTAATTCCTAACATCGATATGCGTAGGGCCGTAAGGGCCAGAAACCTAACACTGCTTACCTGAAATCCTAGCTATGCCGAGCACCGTCCTTTGAGAGCTTGGGTTACCTAAGCCATTTTCATAACATGTCATTAGTATCGACTCTAAATCGTCAAATTCAAAACTAAACGAAAACCCGAGCTAAGACAATTTTTCCTAAAACTCAAATTCTCTTCTTTCGGACATTTCATCGAGCATTACACGCTCATGAATTTCAAAACCCCATTAATGGCATCCAACAACCTTTCAATAACTAAAATCAACTGTAACCATCAACCTAACACTATTAATTCATCCAATCTACCAAAATAACAACCAATGTACCATTAATGGGCATAAAATTGTTATCCTATCGATTTCTCACAAATCCAGAAATTTTCACCCAAAACCCTAAACCAAAATCAACCCTAAACAACAACTAAACTATGCCAAAGTGTAGAACTTACCTAGAGTATCGATTTAAGGAAGAAAACTCGAAGGAAAATCACCGGAAATCGGAACGTGAGTGATCGGCAATGTAGGAGAAGAGAAATCGCCAAAGGAGGGGGGAGAAGCACGTCTGGAGGGAGAGGAGCTGAATGGGGGGGGGGGGGGTTATTTTGTTTTAAATAAATTTTTGATTTCCTAAATTACAATTTTACCCTTAGTTCAATTCCCTTACTTAGTTCACAATTCGTCTATCGATTTGGTTTCTCCGAAAATTTCTTATTTCTCCGAATATTCCAACTTATCCCTAGGGTTCAGACGAAACTTCTCGTTCGTAAAACGGGTTTAATTTGCACATTTACAAAAAAAAAAATACCCCAAAGAGCGAAAACCTAAAACTCAAAACCCATAACCGAAATTTCTGGGCGTTACAAATAATCCTAAGAAATCAAAACTAAAGAAAGCATTTAAACGTACTCACAATTGAGGAAGGATGTCCGCGTAGTGGCTGTGCAGTCGAGCAGTCTACAGAACCGATTTTAAAACTCAGGGGCTCTGATACCATAACTTTTAACGAACCCAATTATTATCCCTTAATTTCCCGTAAAAAATTTTCTTTTTGTAACACTAAGAAAATTCTTGACTTCTTAGTTCTAATTATAGTCTAAGTCGTTGAAACTGTCTTGAAAACCATTTAAAGAAACACATAAAATTGAGGAAAAACACACTGTAGAAGCCGAGGGAAAAAATGTCTGAAGTAAGAAAAACAAAGGGGCGATCGATCCGCCATTTGACAGCCGATCGATCGGCCCTTGAGCAGCCGATTGATGGCCCCCTTTTTGGCGATCGATCGGCTGCCGCTCTGGAATTTCTTCCAGAGCGTAGCCTGCAAGAGCCGATCGTTCGCCCCTTTTTCAGGCGAACAATCAGGAAACTCTTTGGAAAACCAGAGAGTCTGGCGATCTCGATCGCCCCTCTTCTGGCAATCGATCGGCTAACTCTCTGGAATTTGAACTCCAGAGAGTTGCCCCACCTTCCGTCTTCTTCTTTCCTTCTTCTTCCTTCTTCGCCTTACGTTCCACTTACCATCTTACCTTCATTAACATACTCCTAAATTCAACTCAAAACAAACACTTCAACATAAAATCATTTATAACCTCATTCATTCCTCAATTCGTCAATCATCAAAAACACAACTCCAAACATATCCTAGAACGTATTCAAAATGAGACAAAAGTTACGAAATCTAACTGCATGGATAGCTCAAAAACTCGAGCATATCTATACCCAACCAAACCTAGCTCCAAACAGATCCAGTATAATCTTAACAAATGACTTCACAAAGAAATTCATACAACGAGTTTTTCAAAACATCTAAACGCGTATATTTCCTAACCAATCACCCATCAACCCAACTGAAGCCTCCTATACATTTATCGACCGTTTCTATCTATTAAAATCTCAAAATACCTACATGTCATCCCCACGGGTCAAAATAAGCATCGACTGCCTAGCACGCTCCCACAGGCATCCTCCTTCAATCCAAGCATTCGTCTGGTAGAGGGACGTATTTTTCACCTGTTTCAAAATCACCTACACCATAGAAATAACCTATGAGCTAAAGGGCTCAGTAAATCTGCGTAAATGCAAATGGGTGTCATGCGTATGCAGTTCATAAAATCATGCATCCATTTTCATTCTTTAGTTACATAGCATGGGCGGTTAGATAGCTCTTTCCATCTACCGGGAGAAAAACATGCTCCTCCTCTCAAGACAGCCATGTCTGAGCCCCACCCCAACATGACCGTGATTACATACATTCATATTTTTCATTAGTCGTTTCTTTTGATGAAAACGTATGCGGAAATTCATTTTTCATGCTAGTTCTTAAAACATGATGCATGAACATGGATTTGTGAAATAAAAGTAAGGAAAGCATAAACAATACATAGAACCTAATGTAAAACGTTCTAACATAACAATTATCCTAGACTACCCATCCAACCTACACTAAACAATAATTTCACCAAACATCCTCGAACAGTAAACTCTCCTATGGTGTAGGCCGGATCGGCCAAGAAAGTCACGAAGACTTACCTCGCGTCCGTAGCACACCGAACTCCATCCACGAGAGTTGTTCACCTAAACCAATTCAAAGAAACCATCATTAAAATCGGGCCTAGAACATCAAATTTCAAAGACTAACGAACCTCTTAGCTAAAGGAAATCTCCCTAAATCTCTATTTTAACTCATTGAGGCTTTTTATCGAGCAATTTGTACTCGTGAATCCTTAGACCTCCATTAATGGAGTTTTCAAAATCTCCAACAATCAAAACTTCAACAAGCCTCATTAAACTAACTAACTTTCACCAATAACCATAAATATGCCCATTAGAGTCATAATCACGGTAAACCTATTGATTTCAAACCTTATCCCCGTTTTTAACAAAACCCTAACTAAAGCTTCAACCGTTTCTTATCCCTAAACTGGAAACTAAATCACCCAAACGTTAGAAGCTTACCTAGAATGTCGATTGCTGAAGAAAATGAGAGAAGAATTGGACGTCGGAGGAGAAATCGCCGTTGAACCGTGAAGGAGTTCGTCTGGAATCCAAAATTGCCAGGGAGAGAAGTTTTGGGAGAAAATCTTGTCAGTGTTGGAAGAGAGGGAAGAGAGTTATTATTTTAAGTTAAAAATTGATTTGTTAAATGACCATTTCGCCCCTCCATTTGATTTTCTATTATTCTTCTTCTTGTTTCGTTATTTGACTAACCATTCGTTTTCTCCAAATTTTTTTATTTTACCAATAATTCCAATTTATTGCTATGGCTCTATTAAAACTTTCTGTTCGCAAAATGGACTTAATTTAATATATTTATAAAAATATCATATATAGCGGAATAATAAAATCTCGTAAAAATCGGGTGTTACAGATAACTCCAACTTATATGCATTACTATTAATGCGCTCGATTATCTTGAAAGGACTATCTGCCCTATGAAGAAGCTTGGACTTCATTTGTTGAGGAAAAAGCTCTTTTCTTAAATGGAGTCATATTAACTCTTCTACCTTAAATATGATTTCCTTTTTGTATGGTCTCCCTAACTCGTTCATGGAGTTGGCTCTTTTTGCACAAGCCTTATTTTTCTTTTGTATGGTCTCCCTAACACGTTCATGGAGTTGTTTAACTTGTGTTGCCTTATCTACTCCTAATGGGTTCGCAAGGTTCTTCATATGAAGTGGTAAGATATCCAATGGTGTAGTTGGGTTGAATCCATACATCACTAAAAAAGGTGTTTGTTTAGTAGCAGAGTGGACACTTCTGTTATAGACAAATTCTAAATAAGAAAGTTGAATATCTCATTCACTAATTTTCTTCCCTACCACACTTCTAAGCAAGGTTCCCAAGTTTCTGTTGACCACTTCAGTCTGTCCATCCGTCTGTGGGTGAAAAGTAGTGTTGAATAATAATTTTGTACAAATTTTGTACCACAAAGTCCTCCAAAAAGTACTAAGAAATTTAGTATCTCTGTCTGATACTATAGTTGTAGCGACCCTTAACCATTCATTAAATTTTCCAGTACAAATTTTTCTTTTTAAGCCTAAGTAATCTTTATTACGTTACATCGGAATTTGAATAGTTGAAATCGTTCGAAGAATTAAAAACCATCGTAAACTATTTAAGAAAACACTTAAATAAAAACCATTAAAACAGAGAAGGAATCGGCCAAACAATTGAAGGGGCAAAAGGGGCACTTCGCCCCTAAAAGCATGTGCCGATTGATTGGCCATTTCAGCCGATCGATCGGCTGTGTTGCAAAACATGGGGGCGATCGATCGCCCCACACATTAGGCAATTGATCGCCCCTGCGATCAATCCCCAGCCGATCGATCGCCCCATTGGGCGATCGATCGGCACACTCTCTGGATTTTCCAGAGAGTGCTGACTCTTCTTGCCGATCAATCGCCTCCTTAGACGATCGATCGGCATGCTCTCTTGAATCCAAAAATTTCCAGAGAGCATACTTCTCTCTTTTCTCATTTTCTTCCCCCCTGCACACTTAACAATTTTTTTCTCTCAACCCTCAACGTCTATACTTCAATTAACATAATAAACACCTTAACATAACCCCACTCTTATCCTCATTCATTTCTCACTTCACCAATCACCCATTTAAGCGACTCAAAACGTATCCTAAAACCCAATTAACCCGAGATAAACTCTACAAAATCCAACTGCGTGGATAGCTCTAAAACTCGAGCATTTCCTTACTTAACCTAAAACATCTCCAAACATTACTATAAAAATCCAAATAAAAACTTAGTAAAACGTTTCATAAAACAAGTTTACCCGAACATCAAAACATCATTTTATCGACTATCCAGAACAAAGCATCCTAAAATGTATCTAACTGTACAATTATCCTATCTAATCCACCATCAATCCCAAAACAACCCGAATACCCTCAAAACGCTTACTTACATCCCCACGGATCAAAATGCGCACCGACTACCCAGCACACTCCCACGGGCCATTATTCTTCAACTGCTCACCTGTATCAAAATCACCTACACCATACAGACAACTATGAGCTAAAGGCTCAGTAAGCTTCGTAAATGCAGATGCATGCTGTGCATATGAGTTTCAGAAATCATGCAGATTACTTAACAGAACAGATCATTACAGATAATAGAGATGTAACCGAGGTCTACTCTCACCAGATAGAAAGGGCACGTCCGGCGGTTGGACAACACTTTCCATCTACCGGGGGAAGATATGCTTACATCCGTAAACAGCCATGCCTGAACTCCACCTCGCCATCACCAGATAATAGATTACGTAGATTCGTTTCATTAATTCATTTCATTTTTGTAAACTCGTACATAAATCCATTTTCATGCTATTTTAAAATATGTGATGCATGAACAGTTAAATGCATAAAGTAAATATACAACATGTGTACCATCAAGACGATAAAGCATATCCTATAAAAGAACTAATCCTAACTACCCAACCAAAGCAAAACAAACAATTCACCAATACTCCTCAACACAACTTCGACATACGGTGTAGACCAATTGACCATAGTAAGTCATGATAACTTACCTCGCGTCCGTTGAAACTCAAGTTTCGTCCATGAGTGTTGTTCACCTAAGGCAATTCACAACGATCATCGTTAAAACACGTCTAAACCATTAAACGTCCAAACTAACGAAACCCTTAACTAAAGAAATTTCTTAAAACTCTAAATCAATTCATTGAGACATTTTGTCAAGCAATTCGTGCTCATAAACTCCTAACCTCCATTAATGGAGTTTCCAAGTTCTCCAACAACCCAAAATTCACATTAATGACCATTAATTCGCCCAACTACCTCCAATGCCCATTAATACGTTCACCAAAGTCAGAAATAGGGGAACTCTAGCCATTTCTAGTATAACCCGACTATTTCGCGAAAACCCTAAACGAAACCCTAACCGTTTAACTCCCAGAAAACCAAACATAAACCTTCTAAAACTATAGAATCATACCTAGGGTCGAGATTGGAGAAGAAAACGTGAAAAAAATGGAGTCGCCGGAGGAGGTCTCATCGTCGGAAGAGAGAAACGTCGAAGGAGGAAGGAAATCGCCTGGGAGCAGAGGGAAATTCGCAAGAAGTGTTCTGGAGGAAGAGGGATTTGATTTTTATAAAAGATTTTGGCTTGTAAAATTGCCATAACGCACCTCCATTAATTTTTCTATTTATTTCATCGTTTACTCCGTTATTTGACTCTCGATTCGTTTTCTCCAAATTTCCTCATTTCACCAATAAATCCAAAGGGTTCCATCAAAACTCTCTGTTCGCAAGTCGGACCTCGTTTACTATATTTACTACAATATCCTTTATTTTACGAGAAACACAAAACTCGTAAAATTAGCGTTATAATTTCAAAAATTCCTGAATTTTTCCTAAATCCAAATAAATCATTAGAATTCTACTAGCGCCCTGTTCGCAAAACGGGATTAATTTGACATATTTACAAAAATACCATAATATATTGGAATATTAAAAATCCCGATAAAACTGGGTGTTACATTCCTTCCACCTTATTTAAATTTTGTCCTCAAAATTTGATTATACAAACAACTCAGGATACTTAGACATCATATCCTGCTGTCTTTCCCAAGTAGCTTCCTCCACGCCATGGTTCCGCTATAAGACTTTGACTAGCGGGATTTCCTTATTGCGCAAGACCTTGATAGAGGACTCTAAAATTCGCACAGGCTTCTCCACATAAGTCAAGGTAGGCCTGTACCTCGATCTCCCTTGCTTCCACGACATGTGACGGATCACGTATACACTTTCTGAGCATAGACACGTGAAACACATCGTGAATGCCTTCCTTGGATGTCGGAAGCTGTAACTTGTACGCCATAGTTACGATCCTCTTTAAAATAGGAAAGGACCCCACATAACGAGGGTTCAACTTGTCCCCTTCTAAATCTCATAACACCTTTAAACGGAGAAATCTTCAAATATACTTCGTCTCCCTCCTTGAACTGCAATTCTCTTCGTCGAGTGTCAGCATAGCTCTTCTGTCGGCTCTGAGCTATCTCGATACGTTGTCTAATAATGGCAATCTTCTCTTCCGTTTGTTGTAGAATCTCGGGACCAACTATGCTAGCCTCGCCAACCTCATCCTAATACAGTGGAGATCTACATTTCTGACCATATAACGCTTCATACGGAGCCATGCTAATAGTAGTTTGGAAATTGTTATTCTACAAGAACTCGATCAGTGGCAAATATCGACTCCACGATCCCTGAAATTCCAACACGCATGCTCTAAGCATATCCTCCAGAATTTGATTCGCTCTCTCCGTCTGTCCATCAGTCTGAGGAATAAAATACCGTGCTGAAATTTAACTGAGTTCCCATAGCCTTGTGCAGACTCTTCCAGAACTTTGAAGTAAATCTGGAATCTCTATCAGAAACAATCAAAATGGGCACTACGTGCAATCTGACGATCTCCTGCACATACAGCTCGGCAAGCTGATCCATAGAATAGGTCATCTTTACTGATAAAAAGTGGGCCGACTTTGTCAATCGGTCCACAATAACCTATATGTCGTCATGTCCTTTCGTCGTCCTCGGGAGTCCCACTATAAAATCCATGGAGATCTGCTCCTATTTTCACTACGGAATCGACAGTGGCTGTAATGTTCCGGCCGGTCTTTGGTTCTCCGCCTTAACTTGTTGACAAATCATACAGGTTTCAACATACTTAGCAACTTCCATTTTCATGTTTGGCCACCAAAAGTGTTGTTTTAAATCCCGGTACATCTTGGTACTTCCCAGGTGCACAAAATAAGCTGAAGAATGTGCTTTAGCCAAAATCTGCTTCTTCAATTCTTCATCGTTAGACACGTACCATCTATGCCTAAATTTCAATATTCCATCTTCCGAAAGATTAAAACCGAATGAGTCTTCGGATGTCATACTCGACCGAAGCTTCTCACACTCCAAATCTTTCTGTTGAGCTTCACGTATTTTGTCCAGAATAGTCGGCCTGAGAGAAATGTTGGTGAGCATACTAGACAACTCTGCCACAATCTCCACATCAAACTTCTCAATCTCTGACCTCAACATTACCGACAAAATTCTGCAAGAAAAGGCTGACTCGTAGTAGGCATCCTGCTCAAGGCATCAGCGACCTTATTTACTTTTCCCGGGTGGTACTTGATTTCGAACTCATAGTCTTTAACAAACTCTAGCCACCTTCGTTGCCGCATGTTCAGCTCTTTCTGCGTAAACAAATACTTAAAGCTCTTGTGGTCTGAAAATATCTCGCACTGTTTCCCATATAAATAATGTCTCCAGATTTTCAGTGCGAAGACAACTGCCGCTAGCTCAAGGTTATGCATCGGATAATTTTGCTCATACGGCTTCAACTGCCGAGAAGCATACGCAATAACCTTTCCTTCCTGCATTAATACACAACCAAGTACAACTCCAGACGCATCACAGTAAATACTAAATTTATCACCTTCAACTGGTAGTGTCAAAACTGGAGCGGTGGTCAACTTATGCTTTAACTCCATGAAACTCTTGTCGCACGCGGCCGACCATACAAACTTCTCATTTTTCCTGGTTAAGCGTGAAAGTGCAACAGCAATCTTCGAAAATCCTTCAATGAACTTTTGGTAATATCCCACTAATCCAAGAAATCCATGCACCTCTCGCACGTTTTTAGGCTGTGGCCAATCTTTGACAATCTGAATCTTGCTTGGATCCATAGAAACCCATTCTTGTGATATAATATGGCCGAGAAAACTGACCTTGTCCAGCCAAAACTCGCATTTAGAAAATTTCAGATACAATTGGTGCTGACATAGAATCCTCAGAACTATCCTCAAGTGCTCCTCGTGTTCTTCCTTCGTCTTTGACTAGACCAAGATGTCATCTATAAAAACAACAACGAACTTGTCCAAATACTCCTTGAAAACACGATTCATCAAATCGATAAACGCTGCAGGGGCATTGGTAAGTCCAAAAGACATAACAAGGAACTCATAATGCCCATACCTCGTTCGGAACGCCGTTTTCTGAATGTCTTCTCTCCGGACCTTCAACTGATAATAACCCGAGCGTAGATCAATCCTTGAAAACACTCGGGCACCCTGCAGTTGGTCAAATAAATCATCTATTCGAGGCAGTAGATACTTATTCTTCACTGTCAGTTTATTCATCTCTCTGTAATCCACACACATCCTAAGAGTCCCGTCTTTCTTCTTAACAAACAAAACTGGCGCACCCCAAGGAGAGAAACTGGGTCGAATGAACCCCCTGTCCAATAACTCCTCTGATGTGCCCCATAGGCCCATTACACGGTCTCAAACCCAAGGTCATAATTTATCTAATTTATGCACTTACACTCTTGTCTCTTTTGCAGGTAATGGATTGTGTGGAGGCTTGGAGAACACCTTGGGAGACTTGAAGTGGGAATCCAAAGCTACGGATGTGGACCAACCAACACACTTAATCACTTGGAAAGTCAAGCAAGGAGACCAATTTGCTCACATGGGAATTTGTCTTCCCGAGCCTTAATTGTAACCTTTTATTTCAAACTTATTTTGAGGCAAACATTGGCCTTCTTGTTAAACTTTATTATAAGCATGCATATCAGGCATTTAGGGTTAGATGAATGATAAGTTAGATGATGGAATGGAAGTGGTTCAAAGCAAGTGCATGGAGTGCATGGAAGAGGAGGAATGGGCCTTAAGGAAAAGATATCCATTTTGGCCCAACCTTGAGTGGAGGGGACCACTACCCTTTATCCAAACCATGGGCTGCCACTTGAGGGATTCTTAGAGGTTCTCCAATCAACACAAGGCCAATGATTGATGACATGGTTATCACACAACCATTGGATCAAGAAAACCAAACTCATCTCGGCCATCCAAGCTATCTTCAAGATCCAACGGTTACACCATTTTGAAGACCACTTTTTGAATCACATCCAAGCCATCCATAGGTCTATAAAAGCATGGTAATTGGTGATTGTAAGTTTTTTGGACTGATTTTAAGGAGCATGCACGGATTTCCCTTCCATGGTTGAAGGAGTTTGAAGAAACCAACAAGGTTTGCTCGGTTTGCACAAAACTGAGGGGTTGCGCCCCCACCACTCCCTTCTTGCTTGGTAGCTCGCAAGGGTTATATAGCCATCTTCTTCTCCATCTCCTTGGGAGTGGAAAACAGCAAGAAGTGGCCCTAAACCGTGTTCAAGAGTCGACTTGTCTTCCTTGGAAGCAACTATTGCCAAAGGCTTCAAAATATTACCTATTGGCTGATTTCTTGAAGTTTTGCATATCTTTTCCATCTCAATGAATCAGGACCACGCCGTCCACTATCACACACCTCACTCACTCCACTAACATCATATAAAGTTTCATTTTCATCTAAGCACATTTGGTCATTCAAGTTCATCTTGCAATTTGTGTTCTTCTCGGCCATTTCTTGCCAATCCGAGGAGCTAACGATCCCCTCTAAGCTCTAAACGTTTTCTTGCAGGTTAGGACTATATCAAGTGGTATCAGAGCTTGGCTAGCTCCTTTAGGGTGCTGGAAACCAAGTTGGTTTGGTTCCCCAAACCCATTTTGTTGTCCAAAACCGATTGCACAAAACCGGGTTACTTGATTCATCTTTTGCGGTTTTGTATGTGTGTTTAGTTTTCTTGTTTTTTTTTGCTTTGTTTTCACTAAATACCACCCCTATCTTCTTTTAATCGAAGTTAACAAACTTGAGCATGGGTTTCTAGCTTATTTTCTTCACCATTTTCGTGCTGCAAATAGCTTCCACTTTTGGTTAAACAATTGCTAACTACTTCTAGTACTTGCTGTTTTTATTTCCCTTTTTGTATTGCAACTTGTTCTGCTGTTTTATCCATTTTCCAGCCATCAAAAGAGCATGTTCCTTTCATAAGTTTTAAAGTATAAACTCTGAATATTGTGATTGGTTTGCTGTTTGAGTTGGTTGCTCATGATTGGTGCTTATTTTGTAGCTAATGGACATGACCGATTGATGAACTAGTTGAACACCCGATTTGTCCAAAATTTGGCCTCTATTTGTATTGCTTTTTTAGTATGCTTTATTTACGTTATTCTCTTGCTAATGAATGTTAACTTATTGATATTTGATCTGTTTAAGATGGCATGAAAATTTGGGGAATTAAGCTTGCTAAAATCGAGAGTAAAAGTAAGCACAAAAGTGGTTTGTTGTAGTATTGTTAGCCGATTAGCATGACTCTTAAATTCAACTTTGCATTGAGCTAAATCAAACTTTCTTTTATTAAATGCTGCTGTTATTCCTTGCTAAGTATGAGTAAAAAGTTTGGTAAAAGATGTATGCAAATTGGTTATGGACTTGTCACAAAACCGAGGCCTAAAATGCATCAAAATTTATTCTAGTGACTACCGATTATTGTTTTATTTTCGTGTTCTGTAACCTGTTTTTCTGTATAAGTCCGAGCATATAAATCATCTAGGCTTGAGTTAACTTACCCTTCAGCTAAAGCATGTGCTCATTGTGGAGTGTTTGGCATTAAAATTCAAATTATATGCTGTTTTTGGCAAAACAAGACACACTTTTGAAAAAACAGTTTTGTGTGTGCACAAATTTGGTAAGGTTAATGTTGATTGTTGGGACCACAATGCACTTTGCTGAAAATGAATGTTGACCACGAATTTATGCTGAATATTACCTTTCAAATTAGTGGTTTGCTGCTAAAATATTGTTTAATACTTGAATGAAAACCAAAGCATGAAATTTGGCTTAAGTCTCAAAATCTTGCATGAAAATTACCTAAACCGAGAACCAAATTGAGTTGTGATTTTTACTTTTCTTAGTTAACTTAATTTGCATGTCCCCTAGAGTGTAAAGGAATAAATCCCTTCCCTTTTACTCCTTAGTAGTTATTTTATTTTTGGCCCTATTATTCAAAAAAAAAAAAAAAAAAGAGAGGTGAACTTAATTGAAAGCTTAGGTGAATACTTTAGTGAGGACAATTTTTCCTAATCTCCTAGGAACTATGGTTCAACAAAACTAAAATTTTCCTAATACTTAGTAATGAAGACTAGAAGTGGAATTCACATAGGCCCAACCCAAGATATGGCCCAAGATCCAAACATACCCACTAGTGGCAAAGACATTCCCCAAGAAGAGACTCATACCCAAAAAGAGGGAGAGTCTAGCATGCAAGGACAACTTAATGGACTAAGTGGAATTGTTGGAGCCTTAAGTAAACAACTCTATGAAATGAACTTAAAATTTGAACAGGTGATGAATGGTCGTAGACCAAGCTATCATGGAGAATCCTCCCATGACACCACACCTAGGAGAAGAAATGACAACCTTAGGACTCGATTTAGAGACCAAGAACCTTTAGGTGGTGATGACGAGGTAGATTACCGAAGTGGTAGACGCCCTAATTTTGACCATGATGAGGACGATGAGTGGACCTTAGACGATGAGGAAAATTTTCGACCCCCTAACCCTAGACGCCATGATGAGTTTAGGAGAGACCGACGACGAGACCAAGATGACCTTCGAAACGTAAAATTACAAATCACATCCTTTAATGGAACTTGTGATGGAACAACCTTTATCGAATGGTTAGAAAAGGTGGAAAGGATATTTGATTGTTATGATTACTCCGACAAGGTCAAGATCCAACTAGTTTCTGTAGAACTTACCGGCTATGCCTTACTTTGGTGGTCTAACATTAGATCACAAAGAGCACGGACTGGATTTGATCCTATTAATACTTGGAGGAAGATGAAATCTATTATGTCTAAGAGGTTCATAACTAGTCATTATAAGCAAGAGTTGATCATGAAGATACATAGCCTCAAGCAAGGAAGTCTATCCGTTGAAGAGTACCTCACGGAGTTCAAAACTCTAAAAATTCGAGGAGAACTAGAAGAGCCTGATGACCAAGCCATAGCTAGGTTTATCCATGGACTAAATTATGATATTGCTGATGCTGTAGAGTTACACCCATTGGAGAGCATGGATTCGGTGATCCAATTGGCCTTAAAAATTGAGCGACAACTTAAAAGAAAGAAAAAAGCCACCCAATCCTACAAGCCTAGTCAATTTCCCAAGTACACTCCTAAATCCCTTGAAGTTAACAAGCCCTCACCCAAGGCTGACTGGAAAAAGCCTTTCCAAAGACAATGGCCACCCAAGGATTCAAGTAATAAACCTATAATTCCCAAAGGCCCTGAAGCCAAGACCACGAGAGATAACCCCATTGGACAAAGAGCACGTGACCTCAAGTGCTACAAGTGTCAAGGCCTAGGGCATTTTATGGCCCAATGCCCGAACCGACGTGTTATGATTATTGAGGAGGACACTGGTGAACTTGTAAGTGAGGATGAGCTCCAAGAGGAAGTGGTAGAAGTTGAAGGAGATGAGGACGAGAATGAATCTGAGGAAGAAGTTATTCACGCACAAGACGGACCTTTACTTATGGTGAGAAGACAAGTTCTTATAACAAAGAATTCTGGAGAGGATTGTCAGCGTGAAAACATTTTTCATAGTAAATGTCTCATCAAGGATAAGCTTTGTTCGTTAATCATTAATGGAGGAAGTTGTGCGAACGTAGCCTCCAAGGATTTGGTGACTAAGTTAGAACTCAATACTAGCAGCCACCCCCACCTGTACAAGCTTAAGTAGTTGGATGATAGAGACGACGTCAAAGTTACGAAGCAAGTGAGGATTGAGTTTGCTTTAGGTAAATATAAAGATTCGGTCCTTTGCGATGTAGTGCCTATGAGCGCAAGCCATTTACTCTTAGGCCGCCCCTGGCAATTTGATCGAAGAGTGAACCATGATGGGTATTCCAACTGTTATTCACTAAAGTTTGAAGGCAAAAATCTTAAGTTGGCACCCATGACCCCTGAGCAGATAGCTAAGAATGATGCTATCAAGAGAGAAGAGAAGAATAAAGCTAGTCTCTTCATGACTAAAATTGAATTAGAAGCATCGGTACTTAGGGGAGACCCTTTGATCATGATACTTTTCCGTGACCGAGTGATGGAGTTAAGAGTTATTCCCCCTCAAGTTATGGACCTTTTGCATAAGTTTCAAGACGTATTCCCTAAAGATCTCCCAAAAGGATTGCCACCTCTTCGTGGCATTGAACATCAAATCGATCTCCAACCCGGGGCTGTTTTACCAAATCGACCAGCTTACCGAATGAACCCCGAGGAGACGAAGAAACTGCAAGACCAAGTACAAGAACTATTGGACAAGGGATATATAAGAGAATCCATGAGCCCTTGTGCAGTTCCTTCCCTTTTAGTCCCTAAGAAGACGGCACCATGAGGATTTGTGTCGATAGCCGAGCCGTGAACCAATTCACTGTCAAATACCGATTCCCTAGTCCTAGGCTCGAGGACATGTTAGATGAGCTCAGTGGAGCTTCGATCTTTTCTAAAGTGGACCTCAAGAGTGGTTATCACCAGATACGTATGAAGGAAGGTGATGAGTGGAAGACAGCCTTCAAGACGAAGTATGGGCTGTTTGAATGGATGGTGATGCCCTTTGGTTTTTCTAATGCCCCGAGCACATTTATGAGACTCATACACCATGTGCTTAAGGAATATCTTGGTAAATTCATTGTGGTTTACTTCGATGATATTTTGGTGTACAGTATTGACCTTCCTCAACATCTTAACCACTTGAGTACCCTCTTCCAAACCCTAAGGAAAGCCAAGTTGTTTGGAAACTTGAGCAAGTGTTCCTTTGCGCAAGAAAAGGTCTATTTTCTGGGATTTGTGATTTCCAAAGATGGAATGGAAGCTGACGTGGAAAAGATCAAGGCCATTAAAGATTGGCTCATACCAAACTCCATAACTGAAGTACGTAGCTTCCATGGATTAGCCTCATTTTATCGGAGGTTTATCAAAGATTTTAGTTCAATAGCTGCCCCACTTATGGATTGCACCAAGAAAGGGAAAGAGTTTACTTGGACCCCTTCTTGCCAAAAGAGCTTTGAACTTATCAAGCAAAGTTTATGTCATTCTCCCGTACTTGCTCTTCCTGACTTCAACAAAGTTTTTGAAGTTAAAAGTGATGCATCAGGAGCTGGCATTGGAGCAGTAATCATGCAAGACCACCGACCCATCGCATTCTTTAGCGAAAAGATGAAAGGAGCTGTGCTGAATTATTCCACCTATGATAAGGAATTCTACGCCGTTATACGAGCATTAGAGCACTGGCAGCATTACCTCTTGTCGAAAGAATTTGTAATAAATACTGACCATCAAGCTTTACGACACATTAAGAGTCAGAATAAGTTGAACAAGCGGCATGCGAAATGGGTAGAATTTTTGGAAAGATTCCCATACACATTGAAATATCTTAAGGGCGAGAACAATGTAGTCGTCGATGCCCTTTCGAGGAAGCGCATTCTTCTTACCGAATTGGGGACTAGATTTTTTGGATTTGAATGGATTAAGCATAACTATGAATCTGACCCCGACTTTGGTTTTATTTACGCCAAGTGCAAGGAAAAGGCCGAAGGAGATTACCGGCTTATGGATGACTATTTATTGAAGGCAGGAAAATTGTGCGTTCCCCACGGAAGTTTAAGACAATGTATTGTTAAAGAAGCCCATTGTGAAGGATTAGCAAGTCATTTTGGGGAAAAAAGGACCCTTGAAATGCTTAAGAAACATTTCTATTGGCCACTTATGAAGAGAGATGTGCATCGCTTAGTGGAAGCATGCATCATTTGCAAAAAAGCCAAAAGTAAGGTTCTACCACATGGCTTGTATATGCCTTTACCCATTCCCTCGCACCCTTGGATTGACGTTAGTATGGATTTTGTGTTGGGATTGCCACGAACTGCTCGTAATAAGGATTCGATCATGGTAGTTGTAGATCGTTTCTCAAAGATGGCACATTTCATTCCTTGTGCAAAAACCGATGACGCCTTTGCAATAGCAGAATTATTTTTTGGAGAGATTGTTCGCCTACACGGGATACCATATTCCATAGTGTCAGACCGGGACACTAAGTTTTTGAGCTCCTTCTAGAAGACGTTGTGGAAGAAGTTGGGGACTAAGTTGTGTTTTAGCACATCTTTCCATCCCCAAACTGATGGACAAACGGAAGTTGTTAATAGGACCTTAGGCACCCTCTTACGATCTATTATAGGTAAGAAACTATCCAGTTGGGACGTAGTCCTCCCCGGATTAGAATTTGCTTACAATCGCACCATTCATTCCACTACTGAGCAAACGCCCTTTGAGGTTGCCTATGGGTTTAATCCATGTACACCGTTGGACCTTGTTCCCTTACCATTTAATGAACTGGCCAATCCATCAGGAGTGAGCAAGGCTGAACAGATCAAGAAATTACACGAAAGTGTGCGTCGAGCCATCGAAAAGAGAAATGCGAGCGTGGCTAAGCGAGTAAACAAAGGTCGAAAAGAAGTTGTCTTTAAAGAAGGAGATTTGGTTTGGTTGCACTTACGCAAAGAGAGATTCCCCAACAAAAGGAAACCTAAGCTACTCCCGAGAGCGGATGGACCATTCAAGGTGTTGGAGCGAATAAATAACAACGCTTATAAGATTGAGTTGCCGAGTGACTATGGAGTATCAGCCACTTTCAACGTCATGGACCTATCACCCTATAAAAGTGATGTAGAAAACTCCGAGGGGCCCAAACTAAAGGATTTGAGGTCAAATCCTCAACAACTTGGGGAGGATGATGTGCCTCATAGGCCCATTACACGGTCTCAAACCCAAGGTCATAATTTATCTAATTTATGCACTTACACTCTTGTCTCTTTTGCAGGTAATGGATTGTGTGGAGGCTTGGAGAACACCTTGGGAGACTTGAAGTGGGAATCCAAAGCTACGGATGTGGACCAACCAACACACTTAATCACTTGGAAATTCAAGCAAGGAGACCAATTTGCTCACATGGGAATTTGTCTTCCCGAGCCTTAATTGTAACCTTTTATTTCAAACTTATTTTGAGGCAAACATTGGCCTTCTTGTTAAACTTTATTATAAGCATGCATATTAGGCATTTAGGGTTAGATGAATGATAAGTTAGATGATGGAATGGAAGTGGTTCAAAGCAAGTGCATGGAGTGCATGGAAGAGGAGGAATGGGCCTTAAGGAAAAGATATCCATTTTGGCCCAACCTTGAGTGGAGGGGACCACTACCCTTTATCCAAACCATGGGCTGCCACTTGAGGGATTCTTAGAGGTTCTCCAATCAACACAAGGCCAAGGATTGATGACATGGTTATCACACAACCATTGGATCAAGAAAACCAAACTCATCTCGGCCATCCAAGCTATCTTCAAGATCCAACGGTTACACCATTTTGAAGACCACTTTTTGAATCACATCCAAGCCATCCATAGGTCTATAAAAGCATGGTAATTGGTGATTGTAAGTTTTTTGGACTGATTTTAAGGAGCATGCATGGATTTCCCTTCCATGGTTGAAGGAGTTTGAAGAAACCAACAAGGTTTGCTCGGTTTGCACAAAACCGAGGGGTTGCGCCCCCACCACTCCCTTCTTGCTTGGTAGCTCGCAAGGGTTATATAGCCATCTTCTTCTCCATCTCCTTGGGAGTGGAAAACAGCAAGAAGTGGCCCCAAACCGTGTTCAAGAGTCGAGTTGTCTTCCTTGGAAGCAACTATTGCCAAAGGCTTCAAAATATTACCTATTGGCCGATTTCTTGAAGTTTTGCATATCTTTTCCATCTCAATGAATCAGGACCACGCCTTCCACTATCACACACCTCACTCACTCCACTAACATCATATAAAGTTTCATTTTCATCTAAGCACATTTGGTCATTCAAGTTCATCTTGCAATTTGTGTTCTTCTCGGCCATTTCTTGCCAATCCGAGGAGCTAACGATCCCCTCTAAGCTCTAAACGTTTTCTTGCAGGTTAGGGCTATATCATCCTCTAACTGAGTCTTCAGCTCCTTTAGTTCAGCAGGTGCCAGTCTGTATGGATTCTTCGATACAGACCCTGAGCGTGGATAAACATCAATAACTGAACTGGATCTCTCTATCCGCGGTAATCCAAGAAGATCGTCAAGGAAGATTTCAGAAAATTCTCTAACCACTGGAAGGTTTTCTGGCTTTTCCCCGTTACGCAACTGAGTATTGACCACTGTAGCCAGATAAACAGAGCATTCGCCCTTAAACTGCTCTCGGACCTTCATGGAATAGGAAATAGGTGACCCACTCGACCTATTTATTGCATGATATGAAAACTCTTCCTTATCCGGAGGCCGAAAAGTTACCAATCCGGATCGACAGTCAATGGTAGAGAAATGGCGCGATAGCCAATCCATTCCCAAAATCAGATCATACCGCTCTATGCCCATAACTATCAAACGGGCGTAGAGTGTGTTGTTACTCACCGAGACGACATTGCCTTTGAAGATACGATCGGACTGCATATTCTCTCCTGAAGGCAGCATCACTCTATATTCACACTCTACTATCTCAGACTCTAAGCCCAATCTAGTCGTGCAAGCAATTGAAATGAAGGAGTGCGTAGCTTCCGTGTCTATCAAAGGAAAATATTGGCACACCCATAACTAAGATAGTACCTGCTATAACAGACGGTTGAGCCTCGTCGTCGACATCACCAGGCTCGATAAAGGCGAAGATCTGCAGCATAACTCTCCTCCGGTCTCTGCCTGGCTGATCTCGGCCCGGCTTCGGGCAATCCTTGACGTAGTGGCCAACTTCACCACATCTATAGCATTTATTAGTGCCCACTCAGCACTCACCACTGTGCTCCTTCTAGTACTTAAGGCACCACGGTATCTGAGGAGCCCCTTGTACCTGCTTTCCTTTCCCTTGATCATTGCCTTCTTCAGAAGGCCTCTTGACACCTCTTTGCTATTGTTGCTGGGGTTGTTGTCCTCTAGGTTGCCAGCCTCTATTCTTAGACTGAGGATGGAGCTCACGGAAGAAGCTCTTAGCTGGCTCCCTCGGTTTCACACAAGTCAACTGGGCAGCCTCGAAGTCCAAAGCTCTTGCCGCGATGTTTGAGTAAGGCACATCTATAATTCCCGATACTATAACATTCATCCGGATCTCCAGGTTCAGCCCCTCCATAAACTGGTACACCTTGTCTTCGTTATCACTTACTAGGCGTGGTGCAAATCTCAATAAAGACTCAAATTTCCGAATATACTCCGCAACTGAACCTGTCTACCTCAGCTGCGTAAACTCAGTTCTCTTAGCCACCCTCACAGTGCGGCTGAAATATTTATCGAAAAACACGGTCTTGAACCGTTCCCATGTCATAACTGTCACATCTGTTGTTGCCTTGATTGAATCCCACCAAAATCGGGCGTCCAACGCTAAATGAAAAGTGACGTAGGCCACTTTATTCCCATTCTCTATCCCCGCATACTCTAGCATGTCCTCCATAGCTCGGATCCACTCCTCGACTAAAGTGGGATCCAACGATTGTCCGTTGAATACCGGAGGTTGTAATTTCTGGAATCTCTCCATATCCTGATGGTTTGGAACGACCACCTCTCGGGCCTGACGATCCTCACGGTTTACCAAGCGCTCAATTTGTTGTGCTTGCCTATCCATGTGCTGGGCCTGATTGTCCAGCATATCCGTAAGTCGGTCTAGAGCTTCGTCCCTAGGGTCCTTCTCGCGAACCATTTTATATAACTCCTATAAAAGTTAAAACAAATAACCCTAAGAAATCGAAATAACCAAAGCTTTTAAACATACTTATAGTTGATGAAGGATGTCCGCGTAGTGGCTGTGCAGTCGAGCAGTCTATAGAACCGATTTTAAAATTCGGGGGCTCTGATACCATAATTGTAGCAACCCTTAACCATTCCTTAAATTTCCCGTACAAATTTTTTTTTTAAACCTAAGTAATCATTATTACGTTACATCGGAATTTGAATCGTTGAAATTATTCCAAGAATTAAAAACCATCGTAAACTATTTAAGAAAACATAAGAAAACACTTAAATAAAAACCATTAAAACAGGGAAGGAATCGGCCAACAATTGAAGGGGCAAAAGGGGCACTTCGCCCTTAAAAGCATGTGCCGATCGATCGGCCATTTTAGCCGATCGATCAGCTGTGTTGCAAAACATGGGGGCGATCGATCGCCCCACACATTAGGCGATCGATTGCCCCTGCGATCGATCAGCACACTCTCTGGATTTTCTAGAGAGTGCCGACTCTTCTTGTCGATCGATCGCCTCCTTAGGCGATCGATCGGCATGCTCTCTGGAATCCGAAAATTTCCAGAGAGCATACTTCTCTCTTTTCTCATTTTCTTCCCCCCTACACACTTAACAATTTTTTTCTCTCAACCCTCAACGTCTATACTTCAATTAACATAATAAACACCTTAACATAACCCCACTCTTATCCTCATTCATTTCTCACTTCACCAATCACCCATTTAAGCGACTCAAAACGTATCCTAAAACCCAATTAACCCAAGATAAACTCTACGAAATCCAACTGCGTGGATAGCTCTAAAACTCGAGCAATTCCGTACTTAACCTAAAACATCTCCAAACATTACTATAAAAATCCAAATAAAAAAATAGTAAAAGTTTTATAAAACAAGTTTACCCAAACATCAAAACATCGTTTTATCGACTATCCAGAACCAAGAATCCTAAAATGTATCTAACTGTACAATTATCTTATTTAATCCACCATCAATCCCAAAACAACCCGAATACCCTGAAAACGCTAACTTACATCCCTACGGGTCAAAATGCGCACCGACTGCCCAGTACATTCCCACGGGCCATCATTCTTCAACTACTCATTCCTCGGGTGGAGGGATCTCGTCCTCACCTGTATTGAAATCACCTACACCATACAGACAACTATGAGCTAAAGGCTTAGTAAGCTTCGTAAATGCAGATGCATGCTGTGCATATGAGTTTCAGAAATCATGCAGATTACTTAACATAACAGATCATTACAGATAACAGAGATGTCACCGAGGTCTACTCTCACCAGATAAGAGGGCACATCCGGCGGTTGGACAGCCCTTTCCATCTATCGGGGGGAAGACATGCTTACATCCGTAAACAGCCATGCCTGAACCCCACCTCGCCATGACCAGATAACAGATTACGTAGATTCATTTCATTAATTCATTTCATTTTCGTAAACTCGTGCAGAAATCTATTTTCATGCTATTTTAAAATACGTGATGCATGAACAGTTAAATGCATAAAGTAAATATACATCATGTGTACCATCAAGACGATAAAGTATAACCTATAAAAGAACTAATCCTAACTACCCAACCAAAGCAGTTAAACAAACAATTCACCAATACTCCTCAACACGACTTCGACATACGGTGTAGACCAATTGGCCATAGTAAGTCACGATAACTTACCTCACGTCCGTTGAAACTCAAGCTCCGTCCATGAGCGTTGTTCACCTAAGGCAATTCACAACGATCATCGTTAAAACACGTCTAAACCATTAAACGTCCAAACTAACGAAACCCTTAACTAAAGAAATTTTTTAAAACTCTAAATCAATTCATTGAGGCATTTTGCCGAGCAATTCGTGCTCATAAACTCCTAACCTCCATTAATGGAGTTTCCAAGTTCTCCAACAACCCAAAATTCACATTAATGACCATTAATTCGCCCAACTACCTCTAATGCCCATTAATACGTTCACCAAAGTCATAAATAGGGGAACCCTAGCCATTTCTAGCATAACCCGACTATTTCGTGAAAACCCTAAACGAAACCCTAACCGTTTAACTCCCCGAAAACCAAACATAAACCTTCTAAAACTATAGAATCATACCTAGGGTTGAGATTGGAGAAGAAAACGTGAAGAAAACGGAGTCGCCAGAGGAGGTCTCATCGTCGGAAGAGAGAAACGTCGAAGAAGGAAGGAAATCGCCTGGGAGCAGAGGGAAATTCGCATGAAGTGTTCTGGAGGAAGAGGGATTTGATTTTTATTAAAGATTTTGGCTTGTAAAATTGCCATAACGCCCCTCCATTGATTTTTCTATTTATTTCATCGTTTACTCCGTTATTTGACTCTCGATTCGTTTTCTCCAAATTTCCTCATTTCACCAATAAATCCAACTTATTACTAGGGTTCCATCAAAACTCTCTGTTCGCAAGTCGGACCTCGTTTACTATATTTACTACAATATCCTTTATTTTACGAGAAACACACAACTCGTAAAATTAGCGTTATAATTTCAAAAATTCCTGAATTTTTCCTAAAATCCAAATAAATCATTAGAATTCTACTAGCGTCCTGTTCGCAAAACGGGCTTAATTTGACATATTTACAAAAATGCCATAATATATTGGAATATTAAAAATCCCGATAAAACCGGGTGTTACAATAGTATGGGGTACTCCATAAAGTCTAACAATCTCTTTGAAAAAGAGATGAGCGGTGTCTTGTGCGTCATCCGTAGTACACGCAACAAAATGAGCCATCTTTGAAAATCTGTCCACTACACCCATAATTGAATCTTTAGCTCTTACGGTACGTGGAAGTGCTAGAACAAAGTCTAAACTCACATCCACCCAATGATGAGTAGGTACGAGTAGAGGTAGTTGAGGTAATATTTTGCTCTTTGCCCTCTTACAAATAATACATCGTTCTATTGATCGATGTATGTCACGAATGAGATAGGGCCAAAAGAAGTGTTCTTTAACTAATTCAAGGGTCTTGTCCTCCCTGAAATAGCTAGTTAGTCCCCCACTGCGAGCCTCCTTTATTAGGCTTTGTCTTACTCTAACATTAGGGATGCACAACTTGTTTCCTATGAAGAGATACCCATCTATGATGCGGTATTTTCCATCTTCTTTGATAAGACACTTTTTATAACATTGTCCAAAATCTGGGTCCGATTCATAATGATCATTTATTCATTCAAACAATCCATACTTAGTCCTGAAGACAATTTTTCATTCATCGCCTTCCTTCATTCGAATATTGTGATACCTACTTTTTAGGTCAATCTTAGAAAATATGGCTGCTCCACTAAGTTCATCCAGCATGTCTTCTAAACGTGGAATTCAGAATCTATACTTAATTTTTATTTGGTTAATTACCCTACTGTCCAAGTACATTCTCATGGAACTGTCCTTCTTAGATACTAATAATGTAGGCACCGCACAGGGACTCATGGATTCTCTTATATAGCCCTTTTGTAATAGATCGTCCACTTGATTTTGTAACTCCTTCATTATTTCGAGGTTCATTCGATAAGCGGGTCGGTTATGTAGTACTGCACAGGTAGTAAATCAATTGGTGCTCTATTCCACGTAAAGGTGAAAGACCTTTTGGAAATTCTTCAGGAAAAACTTCTTGAACAAACCAGAATGAGGGGCCTTCCCTCTAGAATGGCTGCATTGATTTCACCCTTTTTCATTAATAAGCTGGCTTTGTCTCTTTCTGTAACGACCCCAGTTGGAGTCGCCACGTAATTCATAATTTAACCTCTTAAATTCATGACTTTCTTAATCATTTAAGTTTTACTTTCTGCACCTTGTTCATTATTAGTATTATTTTTTTTAAACTTAGAACTTAGAACCTAACTCGCGAACAACATATCATCTGACAAAACTAAACCATCCGAAACTCGACTCTTTCATTAATCTAATAACTCATTAGTTCATAGAATCGAGCGACTATGCTCGATCATCAGTTCCATGACATAATCTGGCAGAGAAGAAATGCCCTCAGACCCCTTCAACGTCATTCTGCTCGGGCTGCATGGGTTTGCATGCATCGGTTGATAGGGTACACATCTTTCGATTTGTCACGTGTACCCTGCGTGGCTCATTTAACGTTGCTCAGTAGGAGACATCTTCCGGTGGGCACGTGCGTCTCTCGTGACTCATTAAACATCACTCTGTCACTAAACGACAAAACAACACTTACATCATCCGGTAAATGAAATACACTACATCTACCGATCACTAGACGACAAACACAGAGCTCACTTTAGTCGATAGTGTAAATCTACATCATCCGGTCATCTTGTGCATCTCACTTGGCTTACTTAACCTTGCTAACTAATAAGAGACATCAACCAGTGAACAACAACCATTCGCCATCCACCGGTGACGTCAACTGGATGATACGATCCCATTTCTATCACACAACTCCTGCCGATGACGTCAGCCGGATGATGTCCTCACCCATCAGAGACATCATCCGGTGAGCGTGTGCAATACACGTGACTCGCTTACCTCATCCGATAAGGGGCATCATCCGGTGAACAGCAAACGTTCACCATCCACCGGTGACG
Source organism: Begonia masoniana (assembly GCA_022432975.1). Taxonomy (NCBI): domain Eukaryota; kingdom Viridiplantae; phylum Streptophyta; class Magnoliopsida; order Cucurbitales; family Begoniaceae; genus Begonia; species Begonia masoniana. The sequence continues at coordinate 13,847,608 of CM039507.1, read as the reverse complement.
TCAACCGGATGAAACGTTCACCCAACTTCTATCACACAGCTCTTGCCGATGACGTCAGCCGGATGATACGTTCATCCAACTTCTATCACACAACAAAGAATCCCGAAAATCCTTAAACAACTCATACTGACAGAAATGTAACCTGACCTTCACAGATCTCATACTTCGTAGTCACAAACATAGGCAGACATGAATCATGGACTCATCTAGATTACATGTAGCGGAAGGCTTATAAGAAACAGGTCAATCTATTCTCTTTTAATCATCCCCGACTCGGTAACCAAACCAGACAATCACAAAATCCAGTATTCAAAGAAAGATCTCATCCTACTTAAATATCAGTTATCTCATAAACCTTATTGACATAATAAGAGCGTAACCACGGGTCATAATCGCCTGCCAGCCATAGACTCCCCCCTGAGTACCATCCTGCAACCAGCCTTAGACATCGTCATTGAATTTGGAATCCTCACCTGATATTTCGTCACCTACATCATAAGGTTTAAACTATAAGTCTAATGCTTAGCAAGGAATGCAATACTAACATGTATACGTGAATGCATAGTTGCAAGAAAATCATGGTCATGTTCATTTCATGCTCTTTTCTTGTTCTTATTCGTATTCTGGTTCATCACTTTCATCGTATGGATTAAGGGAGGATTTGTGCCATAAAGGGGGGATGACAGTGCAAGTGTACATAGTCTCTTTCGGGCCGTATTCATGGTCCTCATCTTTGGACAGTGACATACGCCAAACCGCCCCCAACCCTCTCTTAATCCGGTTGCATAAATTTCATATTCATTCTCATATCTTGTTCATGGGGGAAAGACATGCTCATAAATCGTTTTCATATGCTTGAGAAGTAAATCATGATGCATGACATGAATGTTCTTAAATCATCAGACTATAGAAAATATCATATTAGACAGTTGACTTCATAGACTCTATCAGAACATCATATAACATAGTTCTCAAACATCCGTAAATCATCCAAGTACAAACCATCTTACTAACTTAAAAAAAAAACATCAAACACATAACTAATTTAGTACCCTTAAGATGTAGGGCCCTAATGGCCGCAAATCTTAATACATTCACTTACCTGGCTTCCTTAGCAAATTCGTGCACTACACTCTAAACTTCTTCACCTGATATCATTTCACATAGTAGAGTTAAAACAATATCCTAAAGGTCCCAATCAAAATCACCCTAGAATCTAGTAGCTAAAGTCATTCCCGAATCTCTTAGTCTAGTTCTCTGTGTGCATTCTGAAGTCCAAAAACCAAAACAACTAGGTTCAACTAACGATTAATCAGGGTCGGTTATAATAAATGTCCAGAATCGATTCGGAAATGACATTACTAAGTCCAGAATAAAAAATGTTACTATTATTACCCTGCCGTTTAAGAATCTAAAGCTTCGAGTTCTAGCTGATAACAGAGTTCAAAGCAGCTAACTGGTAACTACATTGTCTAAGGCTTACCTCGAATGTGGGTTATCGGAGTGGAGGCTGGAAGAATCGATAGCCAAAGTGGGAGCCGCCGGCAGAGAGAGCTCTGGGGAGTGAGGAAATCGCAGAGAGAATGTCGACTACATTGAGGTTTTAGTGAGGTTTAAGGTTTCCGTTTTCTCTTTATACTAAATAAATTCCTCTTAATTACGGTTCTGCCACCACACAAATAAAAACCAAATAAGCTTAGGCATAAAATTTAAATCAAAGGTCAACAATAAAGGTGTCAGTTAATTCTGTTAAAAGAATCACCTGGCCGAAATTGTCGGGTGTTACACTTTCCTTCTTTCTTGCCAACTCATCTTTAGCAATTTGTTCGGGAGTTAAAGGCGTCAGTTTGATCACTTTTCCTCCGAACTTAAATGAGTAGTATTTTGAAAACCCATCATGTGTCACTTTCTTGCCGTACTGTCATGGTCTTCCTAATAGAAGATGGCTGATATTCATTGGTACGACATCTCAAAGGATGGAATCCTTGTATTTCTCAATGGAAAATTTGATTGGTGACTTGCTTGTTTACCTTCATATCATCTTGATCGTCAAGCCATCGTAACTTATAGGGTTTTGGATGTAGAATCGTATCTAACCCTAATTTTTCTACCTATCCTTGGAGGCAACGTTTGCACAACTCCCTCCATCAATGATTAGTGAGCATACCTTATCCTTGATTAGGCAATGCATATGAAAGGTATTCTCACATTGACATTGCTCTTCTATGGTCTTAGATACTAGTACATGTCGTATGACCATTAAGAGTAGTCCTTCATGGGCATGATAAACTTCATCTTCGGATTCATCTTTTTTTGTTGCCTCGTCATCTTGTTCGTCCTCGCTCTCTATTTCTCCAGTTTCCTCCTGGATTACCATAACTCTACGGTTAGGATACTGGGCCATCATGTGTCCAAGGCCTTGACACTTGAAGCATTTAATATTCCTAGCCCTACTTTGATTAACGTCCGCTATCGTAGATTTCTTACTGACCTCCTTTGCTGGCCAACTTTTGGTGAAAGATTGTTTCTCTTCCACCTTTATGATCTTCTTGTTAGTTTCCGAAACCTTGGGGGTGAATCGGCTAGGGGCTGTCCTTCTTCCACTTCTCAACTGTTGTTTGACCTTGACAGCCATTTGAGCAACCGAATCTAAAGAATCGAGAGGTTGCAATTTGACTACATTGCTAATGTCACGATTTAATCCTCGAGTGAACCTAGCGATTACTTGCTCTTCTGGTTCATTCCAATCTCCTCTAATTCTTAGCATTTTGAACTTAGTAAGGTATTCCTTTACCGACTGTCCCTTTTGCATTAGACTTTGCATTTGCAAGAAAAGATCTTGTCGATAGGGGCTTGGTACGAATCGTTTCCTCATTAAGTACTTCATTTCTCGCCATGTGATAACAGGATCTTCATGGTTTTGCCACCTTTGGGTCTTCAAATTCTCCCACCATAAAGATGCATAGTTGGTTAGTGTGACTCCTACCAGTTGTATCATGGTATGATCCGTATATCCATAGTATTCAAAAACCTTTTTGACCTTGTCTATCTAGTCCAAGTACGTGTCTCCGTTGCAAGATCCATTGAATGGGGGTATTGTTAGCCTAGCATGTCTAAAATCACCACTGCCCCTTTGTTGATGTGGAATGAATTCATCTCCTCCCTCCATCCATTCTTCATCTTGAGAGTCTCGGGCTTGAAACCTATTCCTTGGGGCTCTACATCATTTTGTTGCATGGGCTCATGTAAACCCAATTCATATCTTCTTTTCGGGAAGAGTGATCTAAAACTTGCATCATTCCTCTCCCTAAATGACGGTCTTTGTAAATTGTTGTGATATTCATTAGGCTTATCCCGATCATCAAGTTTTTCCAAAACTTGTTTCATCATTTGACTAAGGTCATCAATTTGACCTTGTAAAATTGATTCTCCTACTTGAAGATTCTTCAATTGAAAAATATCCATATCACGAGTTTGTTCAAAGGGTGGGTTATACTTAAGTCCACTTCGGGTTTTCATAGATAAAGTACTACTTAACTCCTAAGTGTTAGAAAATATCGCCTTTAAGGGAGTGCTAAAATTAGGAGTTTAATTTTCAGTTTTGTATTAATTGACTTATTAAACCGAACCAAAAATAATTTGAATTTTGAAGCACTACTTAATTCCTAAATTTTAGGAAGAATTGATTTTGATTAAATAAATTTTAAAAGGGATGAATCAAAGGAAAATTTCAAACAAGATAATCAAATAAGTTTTGACCTAAAATTTAGGGACCTCCTCGATTTTACTTTAATTTTTTTTAATTAATTAATGAGTGAAATTAACAATTGATGATGCTAAATTTTAGAGATTTAATTCACAAAGTTTGTTAGAGAATTACATAAACCGAAACCAAGAAACAAAAGAGTTACAATTTAGGAATCTTTTCAAATTCAAATTTAAAATCTTAATTATGCTAAAAGGGTGAACTAACTTAGCAATTCAGATAATATAAGATAATTTCAATTGTAAAATGCTAAATTAAACACAATAATCAGTTTAACACAACTTAAACAACTTGTTGTAAATCAAACCGATTAGCATCACACTTTAGGTTAGCCGATTAGAACTAAGTTTGTCAATCAATTTAAACGTGATATCTATTAAATTTAAATATGCAAAATAGATCCAATTTGTGCTCAATCTTTTAATAATGGTTAATCAATTCGTGCAATACAATGTATCAATCAATTTATCAACAAAATAGCCTAAGGTATAAAAGCCCTCTTCGGCTCAACCCGTATTTTCGATTGTAATTGATGCTAATAGATCAAAATGATGAATACTTTGATGCACAAATAAAATAAAAACAAGGCAAGAGAAACAAACCTGAGCTCTGATACCAAATGATAATCTTTTGGATCTTCAAAACAAAGGTTATGCAAGAAAACACCACAAGAACACCCCTCTAATTAAGCAATCCAAAATTATTTAAATTGAGTTCCAACTGAATCAAAATTTAGATGGATTGTTAATTGATGAAAGATGAATAAACCCTGAAAATTTCACGTTAAAATAAAAAAAAATCAAACAAATAGCTTATGCAGTAAATACCTGTAACCAGCCTGAGAGCAACTTTAGCACTTTCAGGTGGATGTAATTTTCCAAAGAAAATTACAACGACACAAGGCTTGGTTGGACTCAACTTTTCTACCCTATATAAGGCCTTAGAAAGGAAGAAGAGAAGTTAAGGATTAAAAGTTGCCAAGTAACCACGACTTGACAACAATTGGAGGCACAATCTCCACTCAAATTAATGAACAATATGAGGACTCACATTTGAAAATGGTGATGAATGATGAATCGATGATAGGGAAATAGGTCTACTTCTTCTCATAACTCAAAAGCAATATGAATACAATATCCAATAGCCATGCTTAAATGCAATCCTAAGATGGTTTAGGTAATTTGACACAAAAAGTTGATCTCGACCGTGCATGCGTAGGCTCCTCTATCTTCAATCAATGGTGGAGATGCTTTCCTCATCAACAAGATCGATATTCCTTCCATGATTTTATGATTTAGCTGAAAAATCATTCAAATTCATCTTATGAACGTTGAAGTTACTGAAGATGAACCTTCCATTTCCTAAGTAGTGTGGGTGTGACGACCCCGACCCTGTGTCGGTGCCGCCACAACCTATGTCGTGCATGTTTACATGCATACGTGCATACTACCCTCGCCCGTTCTCACTTAAGCCTTTATCGGATTTCTTTCATTTCATTTTTCATTCGTTCATCATTTGACTATTCGTTTTCTTTCATTTCGCTCGTTAGAGAACGGACTCGAGCGTTCAATCCATTTCTATCGACATTCAGGATCCAACTTAAACGTACCCCAAATGACTCGTCTAAGGTTTCAATCCTTTAATCTCACTTGTTTAGAGACAATTAACCTTATTTGGCGGAAGACTACTGTGCGTGGAAGACTCGTTACAAGATAAAATTAACCAAAATCCCAAGTATAACGCTATAAAAGCACTCTGGTCGACCCCCAGAGCTTTCGGTCGACACTTCATAATAGTGGTCGACCCCTAAAAAGGTTTTGGTTTTTGTTTGTACTGAAACCGGTCGACACCTTGCAATAGCGGTCGACCCCTAGTCTAAGTGGTTGATACTTCAAAAATAGTTTTGCTCTCGGGTTGCATTCCTTTGTAAGTTCGGTCAACACCTTGCAATAGCGGTCGAACCCTAGTCTAAGTGGTTGACACTTCAAAAATAATTTTGCTCTCGAGTTGCATTCCTTTGTAAGTTCGGTCGACACCTTGCAATAGCGGTCTACCCCTTGCCTGGCAAGGTGTCTACCCCTACAGGCACAGGTCTACCCCTGCAAAGTCAATTTTTACACTTTTTACCTAATCAACACCTCCAATCACCTCCAAACTTAACCAACTCTACCTATTCAATATCAATTCCATCACCATCCATAAACCGAACATTCAATCTCATCAAATCACGACACGAAACTTCAATTTCCACTCGAAATCATAAACCTACTTTCAGAACATCAAAACTCATCTAAAAATCCATTCTATTTCATCAAAATATCTACAATCATCAATATTTATCCAAATACACATCAAACATCAATATCTTATCTATTTCATCAACAACCGTCCATACATAGCGGAAGCTATCAAAATCATCAAAACCACGGTTTATAACCTATCCAGATACCAAGCACCCTAATATGAATTTCTATACATTTCATCATATATTATCACCCATCCGCCCATTTCAACCCAAAGTAACTCAAAATACACAACCTATAGCTCCCATGGGTCGTGTGCGCATCGACTACGCCGGCCGCTCCCATGAACATCCTCCTTCAAGCTGCAGGCTCGTCACGTGGAGAGACATCGTCCTCACCTTGCTCGTAGTCACCTACACCATAAAGACACCTATGAAATAAAAATCTCAGCAAGTTCTACGTAAATGCATATGCATGATCATGTATGCAATGAAAGCCGTCCATGTCATTTCTTTTATCAGTACGTGTCAGTCTATGGTTATCGGAAACGCTCGACAGATGGATAGGGCACATCAAGCGGTTAGACAGCCCACACCATCTTAAGGGAGGAAAACCCGCTCACCACGGAACACCGGGTCTGAACCTCATCCCTGATAACCTCATGCCATGGTTGTTTACTGTGATACTTTACTTGCCTTTACATGCATTTCCTTTTTCATATAAACGATGCGAAATTCATTTTCATGACGTTTTACAAACCGTGATGCATGAACAATTCAATGAACAATAAAGCATACATGACGAGCATACCATCAAAACTTTACAATTACCATCAAAACATCACAATACTTAACCTATAAAATAACTGAATCCTAACTACCCAACCAAACCAATTAAACAAACAATGCACCAAACAATCCTCAACACAATTTCTTATGGTGTAGGCCAAATCGGCCAAGTAAGTCACAAAAACTCACCTCTCGTCCCGTGCACACCGAGCTCCTCAGTCTCGAGTTTGATCACCTAAATCAATTCATAGCGCCCTTTGTTAAAACCGAGCTTAAACATAAATTCTCGAAAATTTACGAAACTCCTAACTAAAGGAAATTTCCTAAAACTTTAATAACTCTCTCTCTCGGGCATTTCATCGAGCAACTTATGCTCACAAACAACAATCCTCCATTAATGGAGGTTTTCCAAAGCTCCATACCCGACTTTTCAATCAAATGCAAAATACACTCGAACGTTTCACCTAATAACGTTCAATAATCACCAATAAAGCAATAACTAAACATTCCTAACCTAACCCAGTTGTTTTCAACGAAATCCAACAAAACCCTAACAACTTACAATGCTAGAAATCGAGAATGACGGCCAGAAAACTATAGATTCTTACCAAGAATCGCGAGGGGAGAAGAAATCTTGAAGGAACCTTGAAGGCTGGAGGAGGAATCGATGAAGATGGTGGAGAATCGTGGAAGAGAAGCAAAATCGCCGTGGGAGGAAAAATTTGGAGAAAAACGTTAAGTGTGGGGTAGAAGAAAGGGTTTGTGTATTTAATTAACCTTGACTTGTCAAATGACAAGTTTGCCCCTTCATTAGATTCCTTATTTACCTCATTGTTTGTCTCTCAATTCGTTTTCTCCAAATTTTTTATTTCTCCAATAATTCTCATTTATTTCTAGAGCTCTAATAGAACTTTCGTTCGCCAAACGGATATAATTTGCTATTTCTACGAATTAAATCGCTATAAGGTCAAAACCGGAAACTTAAGCATTATATTTCGGTTTGATCTTCTTAAATTCTCATAATTTCTCTAAAATTCATATTAATTATGAGGATTCCTATTAAAACTCTCGATTTGCAAAACGGACATATTTCGATTATTTACAGAAAATATCATTGCGCTCGAAATTGAAAAACCTGTAAAACCGGGTGTTACAGTGGGCCTTCAATTGATGTGGATTCTCTTTTTAGTTTGTTGAGTGGAGTGGACTTCAATCTTGAATGGATCAGGCTTGCATTCTTCTCCTTTGCGCGCGAGGCTTGCTTCATGTTGGGTCGCTCCTCTTGGTTGCTTTTCATGTGGCCCTTTATGTGTCAAAACCTTGACACCACTAACCTAACATTCGTCTAACCTAACCACACAATCTAACGCATGAGTTTATAGATAAATAACAAAGAAGTCTAATGTTTGCCAAATCAAAATGCGCGAATAGAAAATTACACAAAGTTGTTACTGGGAAATCAAATTCTCGTTTGACTTTGAGTTGACCCCCTTTGACTTTGAGTTGAATCTTCACTTGTATCCCATGCTAACATGTAAGTTGGTTTCTCCATGTCTTGAGGGTTTGGTTTTCATTCCAAACAATCCACTAAGCCTTTACCTTGCAAAAACAGAGCAATAGTCAGTGAATAGATTAGATAAGATTTGAGTTTTACCTTGCGAACGTGTTATTGGCCTCCTAAGTGTTTCACCAACCCTATGACTTATTTAAGCATCGTTTGAGCATTTTATCTTGGCGAATTTTTGGTGAAATAAAATCGGTCTTTTCTCTCAAAACCTAGAAGAACTTCGGTTGCCTAGTTTTGAAACCTCAGTGTGTATTATCCGAGCGGAGTGGTCCTCCATTGTCTCCAAGTCCTTGGTTGCTTGTAGACTCTCAATTGACATCTTTCCTCTCCGTCCTTTTGAGGTTGGACTCATAGTAGGAGGGTGTAATACCCGGATTCACGAGATATTAATATTATATTATATGATGGTATTTTTGTAAATATGTCAAATCAAACCCGTTTTACAAAAAGAAATCGTCATTAGAATCCTAATTATTAATAGGAATTTTAAGGAAATTATGAAAATTTTCGGAGTAGTAATGCTTAATTCCGAGTAATTACGTTTCTCGTAATATAAAGGACGTTTTAGTAAAAATAGTAAACGAGTTCCGATTTGTGAACGGACAGTTTTAATAGAACCCAAATAATAAGATGGATTTATTAGTGAAATAAGGAGATTTGGAGAAACTGAATAGTTAGCCAATTAATGAAACGAAAGACAAAATAAATAGAAAATCAAAGAAAGGGCAAAACGGTAATTTGCCAAACTAAATTATAAAATAACCTAAATCCTTTTCTTCTTTTTCATTTCTCCTCTGCCGCGTGAAAAACCAGAGAGCGAAGCTCTCTGCCATTCGACGATTTCCTCCACGCCGACCTCCGATTCGTCCTCTGATCGTCTCGTTTTCTCCGTGTTTTCTCCTCCTCTCGCAACCCTAGGTATGAATCTATGATTCTAGAGCATTAGTTTTCAATTTTCGGGCCGATTTAACGTTAGGGTTTAGGTTAAAAATGCAATTTCGGGTTTAAAAATCAATAGGTTATCGTAGTTTATGAACGTATAGAACGTATTGAGCGTTATTGGACGAAACTAGATTAATTTGTGAAAAATGTTAAAGTTCGAGAAATTTCGAGATTTAGGGAAAAACTCGTAATTTGAGATTTAAGGTGCTGAGCGTGTATTGCTCGATGAAATAGCTCAATGAACTAGATTAAAGCTTTAAGAAATTTCTTTAGTTAAGGTTTCGCTAAATTTGGACGTTTAGTAGCTTAAACTTGTTTTAATGGTAAATGTCGTGTTTTGCCTCAGGCGAACGACTCTCGTGGACAGAGCTCGAAGTCCAGCGCGCACAAGGTAAATTCTCGTGACTTACTCTGGCCGATTGGCCTACACCGTACTTCGATGTCGCGTCGAGGATCTTAGAGTATTGTGTGTTTAAATTGCTTTGATTGGGTAGTTAGGTTAATTGCTTATTAGGTTATGTTTTTATTCGTCTTCATGGTATGCATGTTGGTTGTTTATTTTATGCTTATAACTGTTCATGCATCACGTATTTTAACTAAGCATGAAAATGAATTTCCGCACGATGTTTTCAGAAAACCGATGTGGCCCGAAAGGGGGCTATTGATCTATTGTGTGGACCGATTAAGGGTCTGACCAATACCACATCTCATATAATATCATAAAATACGTAATCTGTTATCTGGTCACGCGAGGTGGGGCTCAGGCACGGCTATACGTGTTGTAAGCGTGTACCCCCCTCCTCTAGCTGGAAAGAGTAGTCCGACCGCTGGATGGGCTCTCTTCGGTTAGGGGGATGAGATCTCGGTGATATTCTGTCTGCCATGATCTGTATGTTATGCATGATTTCTGAACTCTATATGCACTGCACGCATCTGCATTTACGTAGAATTTACTGAGCCTTTAGCTCATAGTATGTCTGTATGGTGTAGGTGACGTTGTAGGTGACATTGAGCCAGGTGAGGACGACGTTCCTCCTCCTGATGTATGATGCGGTTGATGGAGAATGGCCCGTGGGAGTGTGCTGAGCAGTCGGTGCGTTTTGACCCGTGGGGATGTATGTACGTATTTTGAGAGTACTGGGTTATTTTTGGACAAAATATGTGTAAGGTTAGAACATATTAGGATGCTTGGATCTGGCTAGATGTTAGGTTCATATTTTGATGTTTTAAATGATTTGAAAACCTGTTTTATAAACTGTGTTTTTATAATGTTTCATTAGAACTGCTTGCAATCTAAAACAGGAGGATTCGTAGATTTTTAAATGTATCCATGCAATTCGGTTTTATGAAAGTTTAACGTGGTTTAGATCGTTTAATTAAGGTGCATAAGATGAGAATTGTGCCAGGGATGAGAAAGGAAGGAGGGAATGTTGGTGTTTGCTCTCTGGAACTTCAGATTCTGGAGAGCACTTGTATAAAAAGAGAGAAGAAAGAAGGAGGGTGTGAAGGGCGACTGGGCTCGGGTGTGAGGGGCGACTGATCGCCCCTCCCTGTGTCGGTTGCAGCGATCGATCGCCCTTGGCTTTCGATTGTCAAATGCCGAATATGCCCTCCCATGTTTAGCCAATTGTTTTTAATAGTTTTATTAGTTTTATTAAATGTTTTATGTTTTATTTAATTGGTTTTATGTTGTTTTTAAACGATTTTCTAAACGAACTTCGATTTCGATTTAATTTCCGCTTAAGTTTAAATTTAAAGTTCATAATAAGGATAAAAATATATATATATATGTACTGGAAATTAGGTACAGTATTAAGGTCGCTACATTTATGGTATCAAAGCCCCTGGGTTTTAAAATCGGTTCTGTAGACTGCTCGACTGCACAGCCACTACGCGGATATCCTTCCTCAATTGTAAGTACTTTTACTGCTTTATTTGATTCCATATTTTCTTAGGATTATTGTTTTGATTTTATAGGAGTTATTAAATATGGTTCGAGGAAAAGATCCCCAGGATGACGCGCTAGATCGACTTACGGAGTTACTAGACCGTCAGTCGTAGCACATGGACTGCCAAGCACAACAAATCGAGAGTCTAGTAAATCGAGACAACCAGAGGGCCCAGGATTTGGTGGTTCCTAATAACCAGGGTATGCAGAAGTTCCAGAGTCTACGGCCTTCAGTATTCGACGGTCGATCATCGGATCCAAATATTGCGGAGGAGTGGATTCGAGTGATGGAGGATATGCTGAATTATGCAGAGGTGGGAAACGGGAGTAAGGTGGCTTATGTTACCTTCCACCTGGCGTTAGACGCCCGTTTCTGGTGGGATTCGATCAAGGTGACGACGGATGTATCAGTTATGACGTGGGAGCGGTTTAAGACCGTGTTCTTCGATAAGTATTTCAGCCGCACAATGAGAGTGGCGAAGATGAATGAGTTTACACAGCTGAAGCAGACAGGTTCAGTTGCAGAGTATATCCGGAAGTTCGAGTCCTTATCGCGATTTGCTCCACACCTTGTCAGCGACAATGAGGAGAAGGTGCACCAGTTTATGAAGGGACTTAATCCGGAGATTCGGATAGCACGTTATTGTTTCAGGTATTATTGATACGCCATATTCTGACATCACAGCTAGAGCTCTGAATATCGAGGCTGCCAGAGCTACTTGTGTTAGACCGAGGGAGCCAGCTAAGGGCTTCTTCCGTGAGATCAGACCTATATCACAGAACCGAGGTTGGCAGCCTAGAGCACAGCCCCAGGAGCAGTAGAGGGGTGTGAAGAGACCTCTTGAGGGAGGTAATGATCGGGGTAAGGGGAAGCAAGTACAGGGGGCTTCTCAGATGCCATGGTGCCCCGGGTGTAAGAAGGAGTATAGAGGTGAGTGCCGCGTTGGCACTAACCAGTGTTTTAGATGTGGGGAGATTGACCATTACGTCAAGGATTGCCTGAAGCCCGGCCAAGATTTGTCAGGCGGTGATCAGAGGAGGGTTATGCCGAGGATTTTTGCATTCATAGAGCCTGGAGATGTCGATGACGAGGCTCAGCCCTCTGTGATGGCAGGTACTATTCTGATTATGGGCACCGCTATTTTTACTTTGATGGATACGGGAGCTACGCACTCCTTCATATCGACTGCATGCATGACTAGATTGGGATTAGAGTCTGAGTTAGCTGGGATCGAGTATAGAGTGATGCTACCTTCAGGAGAGCTTATGCAGTCAGAACGTATTCTCCAGGGCAACGTCATCTCAGTGGGGGATATCACCCTTTATGCTTGTTTGATAGTTATGAGTATAGAGCGGTATGATCTTATCTTAGGGATGGACTTGCTTGCACAGCACTTCGCCACCATCGATTGTCGATCCGGGATTGTGACCTTCCGACCCCCGGGTAAAGCTGAGTTTTCTTATCAGGCGATGAGCATATTGAGCAGATCGCCTATTTCTTATTCCATGAAGGTCAACGAGCAGTTTAAAGGTGCGTGCTCTATTTATTTGGCCTCAGTATTTGATGTTCAGTTGCTCAGCGAAGTAAAGCCGAGTGACATTCCTATAGTCGGAGAGTTCTCTGAGATATTCTTTAATGATCTTCCTGGGTTACCGCCAGATTGGGAGATTGAGTTTACTATTGATGTCTATCCGAATATCGCGCCAAGGTTTAAAAACCCATATCGGTTGGCACCAGCTGAGTTGAGAGAGCTGAGGACTCAGCTTGATGAGTTGTTAGAGAAGGGTTTTATCCGACCCAGTGTTTCACCCTAGGGTGCGCCTGTTCTGTTTGTCAAGAAGAAAGACGGGACCTTCAGGATGTGCATCGATTACAGAGAGTTGAACAAATTGACGGTGAAGAATAAGTATCCACTGCCCCGGATCGATAACTTGTTTGATCAACTGGAGGGTGCCCGAGTGTTTTCCAGGATTGACCTACGCTTGGGTTATTATCAGCTGAAGGTCCGGAGGGATGATATTCAGAAAATGGCATTCCGAACGAGGTATGGGTATTATGAGTTCCTTGTCATGTCTTTTGGACTTACTAATGCCCCTGCAGCGTTTATGTATTTGATGAACCGCGTCTTCAAGGAATACCTGGACAAGTTCGTGGTGGTTTTCATCGACGATATATTGGTCTATTCTAAGACGAAGGAAGAACACGAGGAGCATCTGAGGATTGTTTTACAGATTCTGAGCCAATGCCAGCTATATCCAAAGTTCTCTAAATGTGAGTTTTGGCTGGATAGGGTCAGTTTTCTTGGCCATATCATATCACAGGATGAAGTTTCTGTGGATCCGAGCAAGATTCAGGTGGTCAGAGATTGGCCGCAGCTGAAAAACGTACGTGAGGTGCGTGGATTTCTCGGATTAGCTGGTTATTATCGGAAATTTATAGAGGGATTTTTGAAGATTGCAGTTCCTCTTTCACGTTTGACTCGGAAGAACGACAAGTTTGTATGGTCAGCTGCTTGTGACGACAGTTTTATGGAGCTAAAGCAAAGATTGACCACCGCTCCAGTATGGACGATACCTGTTGAGGGTGACAAGTTCAGTATTTATTGTGATGCGTCTGGAGTTGGACTTGGTTGTGTATTGATGCAGGAAGGAAGATGACGTGCCTCGTAGGCCCGTTACCAGATCACAAACCTGGGCACAAAATTTAACTGTTCAATGTTCTAACGACTTGTCTCTTTTTGCAGGTTTCGATTCACTCATGGACTTCACTTGGGAGCCGACTAAGGAGGGTGAGGAGAAGCCCTGCCATGTCGTCCGTTGGAGCATTCGCACGGAGCTTGATGACATTGGTGACAGCCCTATGGGAATTTGTCTTCCCGGGCCTTGAAATTGTAATTTTTATTTTTCAAACTCATTTTCTTACATTAGCCTTTTTGTAAGGATTTATAATTTGCATTGCATGCATTAGATTGAATGGTTAGGACTAGATGAATGTGGTGGATGTGGGGTTGAAGACAATTCAACCAAATTTTCAAAGCCAAGGACGAAGACCTCAACAAAATTGAGCCCAAGGAGAGCCTTGGTCCAAAGAAGAGCCCACTCCTAAAGGTATATTTTTGCAGGTATATGAGTGGGTTAGAGCATGGATTCATGACTTGGACGAATCTGGACCGTTGGTGCATTTTTGGCTCGGATCCAATGCTTGGAGGTCGTCTGGCGCGCGCGCGGGCAGAAGCAGCAGGGCGTGGGCAGCGTCTAGTTGGCGCAGGCAGCAGCGGCGCGAATCGGTGAGCTGGCGCAGGCGCACGCCTACCCAGATTCCAGCTGTGCGCGCGCTGGCGAGCGCTGATTGGTCTCTCCGCGCGCCCCTCGGATGCAGCTCCTCCTCCACACGATTTTGGCTTGATCAATGGCCTTAATTTCATCCCCAAACCCCCTCCACCTTAGGTTGCCTATTTAAGCATGGAATTGGTGATTGTAGGGAACTTTTTGCTCAATCAATACACTAATATTTCCCTAAATATCCAAGGTTTCCTTTGGTGTTTTCCTTGGTTCCTTGAACTAAGAGGAGTTAGCCTCCATTGCTAACCTAGCTTGGATTGCTAGGTTAGCTCTTATTCTTTCCCTCATCTTCTCCCTTGGGAGTTGAAACGAGAACGAAAATCCCCGGCCTACGGTGGTCGTTTTCTTCACGAAAAATGTGTATCCGGGAGCTTAACCCGTAAGCTCGCTCCTCGGATCCACCAAGGGTATTTCTTTACTTTCATTGTCTTCACTTTGCACACAAATCCACCTCTACATTTCAGCTTCACAATATCCACACACTCGCTTTTTTTTTATGTCATTTACTTATTTTTAGTTTTTTACCTCTTGCATTCTCTTCTATCATCTCCTTCTTATTATTTCTCACTAATATTCATCATCTTATAATCGGCCATATCTTGCTAACTTAGTGTTATTTTCTTGCATTTTTATTTTAGTCTTTTCTTTATTTATTTCATTATTTATCACTTTCACACAACCGAGCACCTACCTTTATTATTGTGGGTTGTACACAGGCCCCTTTCCTAAGGGACCCCGTGTCAGGAGAGTTATTGCTTATGCTTCTCGGCAGTTGAAGCCGTACGAGCAGAGTTACCCTACGCACGACCTTGAGTTAGCAGCTGTGGTCTTCGCACTGAAGATATGGAGACATTATTTATATGGGCAGCAGTGCGAGATATTTTCTGACCACAAGAGCTTGAAGTATTTATTTACGCAGAAGGAGCTGAATATGCGACAGAGACGGTGGCTTGAGTTCGTCAAAGATTATGATTTTGATATCAAGTACCATCCAGGAAAGGCGAACAAGGTTGCTGATGCTTTGAGTAGAGTGCCTTCTACGAGTCAGCCTTCACTAGCAGCGATGTCAGTCACGCTGCGGTATGAGATTGAGAGGTTCGATGTGGAGATAGTGGCAGAGTTGTCCAGTATGCTCACCAACATTTCTCTCAGGCCGACCATTCTAGATAGAATACGCGAAGCTCAGTAGAATGATACGGAGTGTAAGGAGCTTCGATTGAGTATGACATTGGGAGACTCGTTGGATTTCCATTTATCAGATGATGGTACTCTGAAGTTCAGACATAGGTGGTACGTGCTTAACGACAAGGATCTGAAGAAGGAGATATTGGCCGAGGCACATTCTTCGGCATATTCTGTGCACCCGGGAAGTACCAAGATGTACCGGGATTTAAAGCAACACTATCGGTGGCCAAATATGAAGAGAGAGGTCGCCAAGTACGTTGAAACCTGTCTAGTCTGTCAACAGGTAAAGGCAGAGCACCAGAGACCGGCCGGAACATTATTGCCACTGCCGATTCCGGAGTGGAAGTGGGAGCAGATCTCCATGGATTTTATTGTGGGGCTCCCGAGGACGACGAAGGGCCATGATGGTGTTTGGGTAATCGTGGACCGATTGACAAAGTCGGCCCACTTCTTATCTGTGAGGATGGCATCTTCTATAGACCAGCTTGCCGAGCTTTACGTGCAGGAGATTATTAGACTGCATGGGGTGCCAGTTTCTATTTCTCAGATCGTGATCCGAGATTTACTTCGAAGTTCTGGAAGAGTTTGCACAAAGCTATGGGGACTCAGCTTAATTTCAGCACGGCATTTCATCCTCAGACTGATGGACAGACAGAGAGGACTAATCAGATTCTTGAAGATATGCTCAGAGCTTGTGTGCTGGAGTTTCAGGGCTCGTGGAGCCGATATTTACCTCTGATTGAGTTCTCGTACAACAACAGCTTCCAGGCTACGATCGGCATGGCTCCGTATGAGGCGTTGTATGGTCGCAAGTGTAGGTCTCCGTTGTATTGGGACGAGGTTAGCGAGGCCAGCATCGTTGGTCCAGAGATTCTGCAGGAAACGGCAGAGAAAATTGCCGTTATCAGACAGCGTATAGAGGTAGCTTAGAGCAGACAGAAGAGCTATGCTGACACGAGACGGAGAGAGCTAGAGTTCGAAGAAGGTGACGAGGTTTATCTTAAAGTTTCTCCATTTAAAGGCGTTGCGAGATTTGGAAGGAGGGGCAAGTCAAACCACCGTTATGTGTGGCCCTTTCCTATTCTGAAGAGAATCGGGAAGTTGGCGTATAGACTACAGCTTCCGGCTTCTATGGAGGGTATCCACGACGTATTTCATGTGTCCATGCTTCGAAAGTGTTTGCATGATCTATCACATGCCGTGGAGGCAACAGAGATCGATGTACAGCCTACCTTGGCTTATGAGGAGAGGCCGGTACGTATTTTGGAGTCTTCCATTAAGGTATTGCGCAACAAAGAGATTCCGCTAGTTAAAGTCCTGTGGCGGAACCACAAGGTGGAAGAGGCTACGTGCGAGCGACAGCAGGATATGATGACTAAATATCCTGAATTGTTTGTATAATTAAATTTTGTGGACAAAATTCTAAATAAGGTGGATGGAATGTAATACCTGGCTTCACGGGATATTAATATTATATTATATAATGGCATTTTTGTAAATATGTCAAATCAAACCCGTTTTACAAAAAGAAAACGTCATTAGAATCTTAATTATTAATAGGAATTTTAAGGAAATTATGAGAATTTTCGGAGTAGTAATGCTTAATTCCGAGTAATTACGTTTCTCGTAATATAAAGGACGTTTTAGTAAAAATAGTAAACGAGGTCCGATTTGCAAACGGACAGTTTTAATAGAACCCAAATAATAAGATGGATTTATTGGTGAAATAAGAAGATTTGGAGAAACCGAATAGTTAGCCAATTAACGAAACGAAAAAAAAAATAAATAGAAAATCAAAGGAAGGGCAAAACGGTAATTTGCCAAACCAAATTATAAAATAACCTAAATCTTTTCTTCTTCTTCATTTCTCCTCTGCCGCGTGAAAAACCAGAGAGCGAAGCTCTCTGCCATTCGACGATTTCCTCCACGCCGACCTCCGATTCGTCCTCTGATCGTTTCGTTTTCTCCGTGTTTTCTCTTCCTCTCGCAACCCTAGGTATGAATCTATGATTCTAGAGCGTTAGTTTTCAATTTTCGGGCCGATTTAACGTTAGGGTTTAGGTTAAAAATGCAATTTCAGGTTTAAAAATCAATAGGTTATCGTAGTTTATGAACGTATAGAACGTATTGAGCGTTATTGGACAAAACTAGATTAATTTGTGAAAAATGTTAAAGTTCGAGAAATTTCGAGATTTAGGAAAAAACTCGTAATTTGAGATTTAAGGTGCCGAGCGTGTATTGCTCGATGAAATAGCTCAATGAACTAGATTAAAGCTTTAGGAAATTTCTTTAGTTAAGGTTTCGCTAAATTTGGACTGTTTAGTAGCTTAAACTTGTTTTAATGGCAAATGTCGTGTTTTGCCTCAGGCGAACGACTCTCGTGGACAGTGCTCAAAGTCCAGCGCGCACAAGGTAAATTCTCGTGACTTACTCTGGCCGATTGGCCTACACCGTACTTCGATGTCGCATCGAGGATCTTAGAGTATTGTGTGTTTAAATTACTTTGGTTGGGTAGTTGGGTTAATCGCTTATTAGGTTATGTTTTTATTCGTCTTGATGGTATGCATGTTGGTTATTTATTTTATGCTTATAACTATTCATGCATAACGTATTTTAACTAAGCATGAAAATGAATTTCCGCACGATGTTTTCAGAAAACCGATGTGGCCCGAAAGGGGGCTATCGATCTATTGTGTCGACCGATTAAGGGTCTGACCAATACCACATCTCATGTAATGTAATAAAATACGTAATCTGTTATCTGGTCACGCGAGGTGGGGCTCAGGCACGGCTGTACGTGTTGTAAGCGTGTACCCCCCTCCTCTAGCTGGAAAGAGTAGTCTGACCGCTGGATGGGCTCTATCCGGTTAGGGGGATGAGATCTCGATGATATTCTGTCTGCCATGATCTGTATGTTATGCATGATTTCTGAACTCCATATGCACTGCACGCATCTGCATTTACGTAGAATTTACTGAGCCTTTAGCTCATAGTATGTCTGTATGGTGTAGGTGACGTTGTAGGTGACATTGAGCCAGGTGAGGACGACGTTCCTCCTCCTGATGTATGATGCGGTTGATGGAGAATGACCTGTGAGAGTGTGCTGAGCAGTCGGTGCGTTTTGACCCGTGGGGATGTATGTACGTATTTGAGAGTACTGGGTTATTTTTGGACAAAATATGTGTAAGGTTAGAACATATTAGGATGCTTGGATCTGGCTAGATATTAGATTCATTGATGTGTTAAACGATTTGAAAACCTGTTTTATAAACTGTGTTTTTATAATGTTTCATTGGAACTGCTTGGAATCTAAAACAGGAGGATTCGTCGATTTTTAAACGTATCCATGCAGTTCGTTTTTATGAAAGTTTAACGTGGTTTAGATCGTTTAATTAGGGTGCATAAGATGAGAATTGTGCCAGGGATGAGAAAGGAAGGAGGGAATGTTGGTGTTTGCTCTCTGGAACTTCGAATTCCAGAGAGCACTTGTATAAAAAGAGAGAAGAAAGAAGGAGGGTGTGAAGGGCGACTGGGCGCGGGTGTGAGGGGCGACTGATCGCCCCTCCCTGTGTTGATTGCAGCTGTACGTGTTGTAAGCGTGTACCCCCCTCCTCTAGCTGGAAAGAGTAGTCTGACCGCTGGATGGGCTCTATCCGGTTAGGGGGATGAGATCTCGATGATATTCTGTCTGCCATGATCTGTATGTTATGCATGATTTCTGAACTCCATATGCACTGCACGCATCTGCATTTACGTAGAATTTACTGAGCCTTTAGCTCATAGTGTGTCTGTATGGTGTAGGTGACGTTGTAGGTGACATTGAGCCAGGTGAGGACGACGTTCCTCCTCCTGATGTATGATGCGGTTGATGGAGAATGACCTGTGAGAGTGTGCTGAGCAGTCGGTGCGTTTTGACCCGTGGGGATGTATGTACGTATTTTGAGAGTACTGGGTTATTTTTGGACAAAATATGTGTAAGGTTAGAACATATTAGGATGCTTGGATCTGGCTAGATATTAGATTCATATTTTGATGTTTTAAACGATTTGAAAACCTGTTTTATAAACTGTGTTTTTATAATGTTTCATTGGAACTGCTTGGAATCTAAAACAGGAGGATTCGTCGATTTTTAAACGTATCCATGCAGTTCGTTTTTATGAAAGTTTAATGTGGTTTAGATCGTTTAATTAGGGTGCATAAGATGAGAATTGTGCCAGGGATGAGAAAGGAATGAGGGAATGTTGGTGTTTGCTCTCTGGAACTTCGAATTCCAGAGAGCACTTGTATAAAAAGAGAGAAGAAAGAAGGAGGGTGTGAAGGGCGACTGGGCGCGGGTGTGAGGGGCGACTGATCGCCCCTCCCTGTGTTGATTGCAGCGATTGATTGCAGCGATTGATTGCCCTTGGCTTTCGATTGTCAAATGTCGAATATGCCCTCCCATGTTTAGCCGATTGTTTTTAATAGTTTTATTTGTTTTATTAAATGTTTTAAGTTTTATTTAATTGGTTTTATGTTGTTTTTAAACGATTTTTTAAACGAACTTCGATTTCGATTTAATTTCCGCTTAAGTTTAAATTTAAAGTTCATAATAAGGATAAAAAAAAAAAATATGTACGGGAAATTAGGTACAGTATTAGGGTCGCTACAGAGGGTGGTAAACATGACCCGAAGTTGAAGTTATCTTTCTTGAAGGAACACTCATCCAAAAGTACCTAAATTGACTTCTCGGACCAGCCAGGGTTGTTTCATGCACAACTCTCTCATCTGAGCGAATTTTCTTCTAAAAATTAAAGAACTATCTCTTACACGTCTAGTAAGTTCTCTGTCAATTTTTATGGTATTTGGTTTAGAATTGATTGAAATATATTGCATTCTATTTGTGTTCTCTTCAGATTGAGCCGAGAGAGAATCAATCCTATTTTATGCTTTCTTAACTTGGTTTTGCAGGTCTGATTTTGTGTCAATTGATGAGGTGAGTCCCTCATCATAATGGAGGAACCTCACAGGAATAATCCCGTAGAAGACTCGAACTCAACTTCGATAGACTGCATAATCAATCCGACTTTTGATAATGGTAAATTATTCTCTAGACACAAAACTTGCATACTGCTCAGAGTATCTTTGCAAGATCTTTTTCACAACAGTCTTTAGAAACATACAAGAAAATCTTTTTATGTATTAATTATCATATCCTAACGCATTTACTTTTTCTAATTTGTTTTAATGCATACGAAGGATGTTAAAACCATTGTTGTCCTCCTCTTCACCTATTTTCTTTTCCTTTTTACTGTATCTTACGTTGATGACACTTTTTAAAAGGATAGAGACTCCTTTTTTGTCTTATAACTAAATATAGAATATCAATAATGACAATAAAAATTCCAATTAAATATAAACTATTGAGTTAATCGAACTGCCTCATTATTTGTTCCAAAGTCCATAAGCTGGTGTAGTGCTTGTCTGGTCCAGCCTCACCTTGGACTAGACAATTTTTAAGTAATAATTGGTTCAGGTCTGGCCCGTATGTTAGCTAGACTAGATGCAGACCTTCTTTCAATTAGTGGATTTAATGTAGTTATCCAAAAGAATGTCCACTGTACGACCTGCGGCTGCGAGAATGTCGCAGCCTGCAAGGCCGCTTGCAGATGTCAAATGGCCTTGCAGTAAGCCAAACCAGGCCAGATCTGAGCCTACTTGGCAACTGTCCAGTAAATTATCTCTTGGACCAGATCCGAGCTAGAAACTAAGCTCCATATTCCTTGACCAAGTCGGCCAATACTGGTCCATCAAGCCCATCTTACTAGGATGCTGTCGAAGTTAAATGCAGGCAAGAAACAAAGTTATATTTTGAGCCTGCCACCAACTTTATATTTAGTTAGCATTGTTGACCAATAAGTAATTTAGATTTTAAATATATAAGTTACATAATCAATAATAAACAAAAAATATGATAAATAACATGTCACGTTGGTGTACTTGAGTTGTTTTTCAATTTGCTCGAAGATTCTTTTTTATCTAAAAATTTGAACTAAAAATTAGAATTCAGTCATTAAAAAAATCATACTTTTCTTTTTATTTAGTAGCATGTAAATTCATAGCAAGGATAAATAATTAATTTATGTACATAGTTTTAAGTTACTCAATTACTTTAACATTATTTTATGTTGAAGTGTTAATAATTAATTAATTAATTAATTATTATGTCACTACATTAAATAACTTATGATAAATACATAAATGAGTGCAATAAATCAATTTCGAAATTAGATTGTATTTACTTTGTAACACGTAACTTAATAATATTTTCAATATTTTTATACAATTATTATCATATAAGGAGATGGTAAAAAAGAGTTCACCCTTCATTTCATTAGTCTCCACCGAATGCCAAAATCGTAGTTCCACGTTCGCGGCAAGAATATCAAAACCCGGTCAAGCTTATCCCCATCCATTCAACATTTACAGTTCTAGCGTTTCCAAACAGTCTCCCCCTATTGAGCCTTGACTACTACGACGTGCACCGCATTGCGAATATGGTATCGGTAGGTGAAGTCGGAAAATACCCGCTTTGGACATATCCCGTCCAGAACTCATCAGATTCCAGATTGTTCCACTTCTTCTTCTTCTCTTCTCCTTTCAGCTGCGCAGGGGTGTTCTGAGGTAGGCTTCTCTATCTATCTTCTCGCTGATTTCTGTTTTCATCGTTTTGTTCAGGTAGCCTTCTTTATCATTTATGCTTTGTTTTGGGGGGTTGCTGTTGAACGAACTCAATTTAATTTTTTAGTTTTTTTCTTTTTGTTTGAATCTGAATGCATCTCTTTCTTCTGCTTCGATCTACTTAGGATTTGAGTTTAGTCGTCTGAATCGTTCGAAAGTTGAGTAGCATGTAATGTAATATGCTCGGCGCTTCTTGTTTATTTATTGACGATTGTAATTTGGAGGCAAGAAAATGAGTACAAGGAGATATTTGCGCACTTAATTTGATTAACAACCTTGGTGATTTTCTTTTAATGTTCTTGAAAAAATAAAATGACTCTTTATTCTATTTACTGCTAGTTAAACAGAGAAATGAAATTTCAATGATGATGCATCCACAGTGCATCTAGAGATATACTTGTGGAAATACTGTATAAGTTCATTGTGCTGCTTCACTATTCAGGTTACTAAATCAATGTTTGTACCTGAACTAAATTTTCTGGTTCTTGTAGATATCTTTTATTTGTTGACGGGGAGTATGTTTGAATAAGTAGCAAATTATCTTTCCGGTGTACTGTTTTATTCACCTCAACTGTATGTCTTTTGTATCATATAACTCAAGTCATAGTGTGTGTTCAGATCACAAAAACCATGGTGAAGGCAGTGGCTGTCCTAGGGAGCAGTGAGGGTGTCAGTGGAACTATTCAGTTCACTCAAGATGGAGATGGTACTGTCCAACTATTTTTGAGTACCTTGTGAAGTCCCAACTCTTTCGACGTTTAGTTATAATGTGACTGAATTCCTTTTCAGGCCCGACAACAGTGACTGGAAATATTTGTGGCCTTAAGACTGGCCTTCATGGTTTTCATGTGCATGCCCTTGGAGACACGACCAATGGCTGCATGTCAACAGGTATTGACAGAATTGTCATTTAGACCATATAATGAAGCATTTAAAGCTAAAAATTGCTATTGGTTAATGTCATACGCTGGACTTCTGCATGATTATTTTATGCCCAGGGCCACACTTCAATCCGGCTGGCAAAGAGCATGGTGCTCCAGAGGATGCAATTCGTCATGCTGGTGATCTCGGAAACATCAATGTCGGTGACGATGGTATGTTGCTTTCTCTCTTTTGTCTGTCTGATGGCAGTGATGGATGGTTGTTTATGCTATTTCTACTTGTTGGTTGTCTGAAGTCGTAGCGTACTTTCTGTTCTTTTCCATGTTTGTTCAATTCCGCATTTTATCTCTTATAATGCCCTCTTTTTTATGGCTCCTTTCCTGTATGTAAATTTTTTTTTCACGCCAATATTTTGTCTGGTATTAACTCTTTTATATGTCTGTATTGTGCAGGAATTGCAAAATTTACAATTGTTGACAGCCAGGTCTGAATGATATTTTGCATTTTCTAATTTCTTTGTGTTTCTTCTTCTCCTACTACATAGTAGCGGACAATTATTGAATTGAAATATTTCCTGACAGGGTTGTTAATGTCTACAGATCCCTCTCTGTGGACCAAATTCCGTAATTGGAAGGGCTGTCGTTGTCCATGCAGATCCTGATGATCTGGGCAGGGGTATTTATTTATTTATTTTTATCTAAGAAGCAAGGAAGTTATTACTTTATTATTTCAACTCTTTCAAATTATTGGTGGTTTTTCCGGCAATTGTCTTTCCGGCATAAAGTCATCAGATACTTTTGTAAGAATCTGATACATAGCATTCGTAAATAGAGTCCGACCTTGTTAATTGCATTTTTTTTTTTGGAGTAAGAATTAGGTGGTTGTTTTTGGCGTTTCCAAATAGATTGACCTCTGCATAAACCCCTACAATTTCCAATTAACTGTGAGTTGTAAATCAAATGGAATATTTTTCTTTATAAAATATGATGATATATATGGTTTGCATTCTTGTTTTTTCTTACTTATTTTACTTATCATCTTTAAAACAGGTGGACACGAGCTTAGCAAGTCAACTGGAAACGCAGGCGGAAGAATTGCTTGCGGTGAGCAAATCTTTACTCTTCCATTCATTCATTCTTATTTTTCTTCTCTACTAGGATAAATCATTCACTTTGTACAATTGGCAGGCATTATTGGTCTGCAAGGATGAACGACAACTTCTTTGAACGCCTTCAAATCTCAATGCATTTCGGTTCTCATGCTTTCGAGGAAAATAACATTGCTCAAGTTCTATGAATAAAGAACATATCTTGTTCTAGCTTGTTTTTACTTGCCATATTTCTAGCATTTGGTGAGTGATTGTCACGTAGTATCATGTCATCTTTCATGTTCAGCCCCCAGAAGGATACTTTTCTCCTCCATTAAGCTTCTGTTGTTCAAATGGTTTTCTAAATCAAGTAATGTCAGGTTTAACTTTCTTAAGTTATATATAAGTTGATGTCAGATGTAATTTAGAGGGAAAACTTTTAACGGGGAAGTGCCACTTGGCTTGGAACAAGCTTCAAACTTGAAACAACCAACTGATTGATTACGTAATCACATTAATAGTTTCTACTCTTGTCCTAGCTCTTCTGAGAGAGCTAGATTTGCCTCACTTCTTTGTCTCTTGCCTACAGTTTTACTCAAGTTAGTTTATGTTATTTTAAGAGTTTGCTGAGCTTCTTGTGGATCAATGTCACTGTCCTTCTCCGCATCATTTACTTATTTACCAAAACAGTGATCTCATTATTTCAAAATAATATGCAAGTCAAATTTAAGATTAAATTCGTTTGTAGTTCTATTTTATGGACATCTATAAGTTGCAATGAGTTACACCTCATAATTCGAACTTTGATTTCAGTGCTTCGAGTACTAAAAAAACTAAAAATGTTGTCGATTCAAAAGTTTGGGAGTTAAATTAACTAAGTTTATTAGTATCTAACTTCTAATTTTTTATTTAAATTAAATATAAAGTGATTTATAATAGAAATTTTCAACAAGGGTGAGCAAAACTGACCCAGACAACCAGATCAAAACTAACATATTTAGTCTGATTTTAGTCAGTTTTGCACATAAAAGATATGAATTTCAATTTTTCTTTATTAGAATCAAAGTTCCTGATTCGGGTTTTGAGTTCAATGACACAAAATCACTAAAACTGAAGTGGACTATTTAAACCTTAATTTACTAACCATATTCTTTAGTTTAATCTATCATCGTTAGTTCCCTAAAGACAGTTCACTCCTCTTCGACAGACGTTGCTGGGTCCTTGACTTCGACAGACGTCTCTTCTCTTCTCTTCGTCCTTGACTTCGACAGACTCCTCTTCTCTTCTCTTTCTCTTCTCTCTTGCCTTCGCCGCTGAGTTCTCGACTTCGACAAACGCCTCTCGATTATTCTGGACACTACCGTCGCACTCTCTCTTCGACCCCCTTTTCAGCTTTTCTTTGTCAGCCTCCGAAAGACAAAGCCCGAAGGTAAGCTCTCTAGTCTCTGCTCTTTCAGATTCTGTATTTTATTTCATTTTTAATCAACTAATCGCGAACGTTATCAATTTTTGCAAATATTTCTGAAAATTTTGGAATAAAGAAACGACATTTTGAGACCTATGAATCAATTCTTCGGTTTTTTGCCGATTAATCAGAATTCGCTCAGAAATTTGAAGAATATATGAGATAACAAGACCCAAACGTACGATTCGATTAAGTTCTGAATAATTAAGAGTTCCTCTTAATAAATATGTTGTTCTTCAAGATTTTCTTTTATTACTCAATAATATTAGGCAGATTAAAAAAAAAAACATTTCTTTTCTTTGATTTGAACTCAGCCAACCAAAAATCTTTCCTCCAAATATGATATTAACACATTGATATTTTTGTAATTCTTACAGAATAATGCCGCAACGCCATAAAAAAATATGGTATTCTTGTATTAGCACATTGATATTCTTGTTCATATTTAATGCTTGAGTTTAAAATATATTCTGGTCCGGTTATGTTTTTACGTTGGGAAAAATCAGAACTGGACCAGAACCATAACCGAATTTCTAGTCCGGTCCTAAAAATTATTTTATAAGTATTGGTTCTAAAAATTAAAAACTAAAATATAGTGGTCCGTATATATATATATATATATATATATATATATATATATATATATATATATATATATATATATATATATATATATATATATATATATATATATATATATATATATATATATATATATATATATATATATATATATATATATATATATATATATATATATATATATATATATATATATATATATATATATATATATATATATATATATATATATATATATATATATATATATATATATATATATATATATATATATATATATATATATATATATATATATATATATATATATATATATATATATATATATATATATATATATATATATATATATATATATATATATATATATATATATATATATATATATATATATATATATATATATATATATATATATATATATATATATATATATATATATATATATATATATATATATATATATATATATATATATATATATATATATATATATATATATATATATATATATATATATATAAAAATTGAAGTCCGGACGGACGGAGAGTGAGTCCGTCCGTCCGGCATGTCTATAAGTGGAACATTATTCAAAGTACATGTTTTGAATTGTAAAAATTGATAGTTTGTGTTTATAATTGAAAATAACTCGTAGTACATGTCTATAATTGGTTTTTTCCCTAAAATATATTCTGGTCAGGTTATGATTTTATATTGGGAAAAATCAGAATTGGACCAGAACCATAACCGAATTTCTAGTCCGGTCCTAAAAATTATTTTATAAGTATTGGTTCTAAAAATTAAAAACCAAAATATATTGGTCCGGTTCTAATTTCTTTTAAAATCAAACCGAACCGAACCGGACTATGATCACCCTTAATTGTTGTACTTGAGTTATCATAACTCTATTACTATTATATCAAACATTCTAATTATTATTAATTAACAATTTCTTTAAACTTCGCTTTAAAATTTAAAATACCTGTTTTACCCCTATCTGTATTTTTTATTCTCTCTGCTCCTGGTGAACAAGAGAGAGCGAGATAGAGGAGAGAGAAAAGCCCTCGCTAAAACGGATCAAAGGTACGCCGGGGATAACAGGCTGATGACTCCCAAGAGCTCTTATCGACGGAGTCGTTTGGCACCTCGATGCCATTTTGAACCACAATCAAACCTCCTTTAATAGTTTTTATAACTCGCTTAACCAAGGGTTCCTTGTACAGTAGGACTTGCATCAAGGGATTTTTGCTAACTTCACAATTGTTCGGGACAGAGAGGGAGAGAGTCCCTTTGGTTTTACTGGGAACTGAAAGCCGAGGAAAAAATAATGGGTGCACCAAAGAAAGTAGGGTCGAGGATTTCTGACGACTCTGAGGAGTTGGCTCATGTTTCCTTGCAGGCCATCCTTCTTGCTGATAGCTTTGCCACCAAGTTTCAGCCCATAACTCTCGAACGGCCTAAGGTCTCTGTTTCTTTTGAGCATCTATTAATATGTCGAATGTACTATTTTTCTGTCTTAATGTATTGTGATTGATCTACTTTTATCTGTTTGATAAGCTTAGAATACTAAGTACTCTGTGATTTATCAAAAAGGTCATATTGAAATGCAGGGTGGATAGAGAAAAAATGCTCAAACTTTTGGCGAATTTTACATCGAATTCTATGTATAACCCTTACAGCACTTCCCCACCGAAAAAAGGAAGGATGAATTTGTTGGAGTTTCAAGATTGTTTATTAACTGCATAATCTTGATTTATAAATTTTTTTGTTTGATGCTCAATTTGGTTGATCAAGTAGCGGGAAAAGTGCACATGATATTATTATATTAGTTGGACAACTAGCTTGTGGAAAACTACGGAAAATGAATTTTTCTGTGAAACTAAGGTTCATGCTTGAGGTCTGATATGTTTGTGCTCTTTTGATGCAGTATGTTCTACGTCCCTAGGTGTTAGTGGTGGTCCTTTAAGCTCTCACCATTTGTGCCTTCTTTTGTTATTAATAGTACAACTATTCCCATAGATAAGGAACTTCGATTTATTTTATATCTTTGTTGGACATTTCTGTAACCATAACCTGTTCCATTCATTGGTCTTTCTTTTTCTCCCAAGATACTCTTTATGACATAGGTGTTAAATTTCTCAAATTTATCAACTTAACGATCTATCTCATTCTTTAAGGTGAAAATCTCTTCTTTTGAATATGTAGTCTTGTGTATGTTTAAACATGTGAATTTAAGTTTACCTTTTTGGGAAATTAAAGTTATCTCTTTGTTTTTTCTTGTTATATTATCTTGTAGGTATTCACAAGTGAAATTAAAGTCTTGTTTATGTTTTAACTTGTGAATTTAAGTTTACCTTTTTTGGGAAATTAAAGTTATCTCTTTGTTTTTTCTTGTTATATTATCTTGTAGGTATTACTTCCACTTGTGAATGTCCCAATGATAAATTATACCTTAGCATGGCTTGAATCTGCGGGCGTTGAAGAAGTTTTTGTATTTTGCTGTGCTCATTCAAGGCAAGTAATTGATTATTTGGAGAATTCTGAATGGTTCTCTCAACCAGAGTTCTCGGTCACAACAATAGAATCTCACAATTCTGTGAGTGCTGGAGATGCTCTGCGCTTAATCTATGAAAAGAATGTGGTATGTTTGTATCACATTTCGAAGAAAATTTCTGAACTCTGCTGTCAAACTTAGTCAATTTTTTTACATTAGTATTTTCAAATATTTCTCAATCATTAAATGTTCTCTATTTTCCTACTGCTTTTTTAGATACATGGAGACTTTATCCTTATCACAGGAGATACAATAAGCAACATGTCACTTTCACAAGCTCTTCAGGAACACAAGGAAAGAAAGAAAAGAGATAGCAATGCAGTAATGACCATGATTATCAAACAATCGAAGCCCTCTCCTATCACTCACCAATCTCGTCTTGGTACTGATGAGCTGTTTATGGCAGTAGATCCTGACACTAAGCAACTCCTATATTATGAGGATAGAGCGGACCAATCAAAAGGGGCTATATATCTTGATAAGCTATTACTGATGGATAATCCTTTAATTTCTCTTCACAATGACAAACAAGTTGGTTCTCTGTTTTTGAACCTCTCTGATTTATTTTTTTCCTTTTGACATTGACTGCTTCAAAAATATGTTTTCTTTAGAAGAATTATGTATCTTTATAGCCTTTAATTGATTGTTTAATGATTTGTTTAGCGATAAGTAGGGCAAAAATGTTCAAATGCATACACATTTGAATCTTTGGCTGATAGAAATTGACATTAAAGTTACTTCCTTTCTTCAACCACCATCAAATCAACTGAGATATAAAACCTGTTTTTCACTTGCCTTAAGTAGTTTGACTATATTCTTATTCTTAAAGTAATTATTGGCTTAATATGGGTTTCCCTCTTTAAATTTTTATATTCTTTAAGTTCCTATTGCTCTCTCACTCTCACTCTCACTCTTTTTGAAGCAATTATTGATAAAGGTTGTCACTCAATTATGAGTAAAACCAGAAAGCTTATATTCAAATCACAAAAAAAAAAAAAAAAAAAAATCCCATTCTTGCAACCCTTATTCTCCTAGTGTTTCTTCCTAGGATTATACTTTTTCCTTCCGACTAACAACGTAGTACCTTCTTGGACACCACTACAAAGGCATGATAAGTGATAGGCAATAAACGAGATAGAGCATAGTTGTGAGACGTGAAACTCAAATTATTAGAATAGAAAATAATAAAGCAAGACATAACATAGAGTAAGCATCAATTTTTAGTCTTAAGACATTTTCATGAAGCCTGTCATACATTGTTATCGAATATCAGTGTTTGAGCACATGAAATGTTTTGAAATTTCTTGGTTAGTTGTTACTTAAGTTTTCAAATTAGAAAGCTTTTAGGTTCATGAGCATGAAATATATTTAATTTATTTTATAATTTTTTTTTTCAGGATTGCTATATAGATGTATGTTCTCCAGAAGTCCTCAGTCTTTTCACAGATAACTTTGACTATCAGCATCTTCGACGACACTTTGTCAAAGGATTGCTTGTCGATGATGTATGTGCTTGACGTGGATCTTTTCTATAATTACATTGTGGATCTTTTATCAAGCCATTGTTCATGATGAAATATTACGTTGCTTTTTTTATCTTATTGCACTTCCATTTTTGTGGAAGCATGTTTACTTGTAAGTGTAGCTGCCCAATATGTTAATTTGTTGTTTATAGCAGTTTAAGATTGACTAAATTGGAAGTGACGTCTTCAGTCTTCACCACCAGAAAAAATGTGCCTTGCACTTGCAATTACTTTGCATGCTGAAAAATGAGCTTGAAAATGAACCCTTCTGAAATGTTCCGATTAAAATAATCTCACTAAAGGCGGTTACAATGAGACGAATGAGACTGGTTGGTTTGCTTTGGACCATTAAAATTTATAATGTGATCTTTTTTCGTAATTAATGATTTTTATAACTGGTTTTTAAACTTTTTCCCTTTTTTATGTTGTGAAAAGTGGAATTTGATGTTGAAAATATTCAAGTGATTCTGATCAAAGAGCTCTTTATTATTAATTGCCTAATTGAATGTAGATTTATCTATTGACAATCTAATAGAAACATTCATCCTTTCAGATCATGGGTTACAAGATCTTTACACATGATATTCACTCGAGCTATGCGGCTAGGATTGATAATTTTCGAAGCTATGACGCGATTAGCAAGGACATTATACAGAGGTGGTCATATCCATTCGTTCCAGATGTTAAATTCTTTGGAAATTCCACGGCAAAACTTGAAAGACAGGGGATGTATAGAGCTTCAGGTGATAACCTATAACTAAAGTTTCGAGTTGGATGAAATGAGTATTTTTGTTTTTCATAAAATTCTTTTGTGGGTAAAAGGCACCTGAAAAATTCTTTGATCTTTCATAAATAGCATTGATTTGAGACTTATTAGTCATTCTTGGTGTTTGAGAACATGATCTTTTAATGGCCAATGCACATTATTTCATGGGCACAACTGTATTTGATTATTGCTATTACAAACAAACCTTTTTTGGTGTAGTTGAGCTTTAGGTTAGATTAATTCTTCTATGCATAGATAGGTTTTGGTTCTGGAGCTTACCTCACTTTATTGTAAATTTTTTCCACAATGGTGGAGAAGGAATTTCCCAGTGGAATTTATATACATATTGTTTTCTAAAAATATGATTACTTACAAAAAAGAAAAATTGACCGCAGAGACTCAATGATGAATGAACTTGCAGACCTTAAATAAACACACCGAAAAATTTTAACCTCAGGGGAAATGTTGTTTATTTGGGAGATAAATAAGTTTTTCTTTGAAAATTTAAGAGAACTTTGCTGGTTTTCATTATTCAGTTAGGTTAAAGTGCATTTTTTGATAATTGCCCTTTTATATAATTTTTCTGATGAACTTTCTCCTCACTCAGATATTAGGCAAGCTCGTTCTGCTCTAATAGGTCCTTCTACTGTTATCGGAAAGAACACTGAAATCGGGTGCAACACCAAAATTTCAAATTCAGTTGTTGGACAAGGATGCAAAATTGGATCAAACGTTTTGATAGAAGGTTCTTACATATGGGACAATGTTACTATCGAGGACGGCTGTAAACTAAGGCATGCAATTGTTTGCGATGGAGTGTCCCTGAGATTGGGAGCTGAACTAGAACCTGGTGTAGTTTTGTCTTTCAATGTATGAGTACGTCTAACTCGGTTATACACACTGCAAGATATTTGTTTATCCACGCATATGTTTTACAGCTTTAGCATAATTTTTTATCTTGTCTGGTGCTTGTGTCATTTCTATCATCTTTATGTTAGATGCATACTAATGGCCATGGGATTTAGGACTATTTTTACTTGGGATAACTTTATCTGCTCATGTTATTCGGAAATCTCAGTTTTATTTTCTGGGAGTGTTGTGGCGCTTCTATACCTAACTCATGGTTGCATTAATGTAAAGCTTAAATTGCTCAGTTCTTTCCAGCCTAACATTTAGCTTGTATGATGTAAACTATGTATATTTAAAGAACAACTTCCATGTTTTTAGTATGCTATAAAATTTATCTATCTATTTAAAAAAATATGAGTATATTTAGATTTGAGGTTTGGCGAAATCTGCACTTCTTTTTGAGGTAGCACCCCGAACTGATTTATTTCACTGATATTTTCTGTCCTCCAGGTTGTTATAGGTCAACAATTTGTTGTTCCTGCATATTCAAAGGTGTCATTGTTTCAGCAACCAACCAAGCTAGATAGCGATGAGGAGCTGGAATATGCTGATAATAGCAGTGTTATTATTGAAAGTAATGATTATTACTATCTATTTTCTTTTTGGAATTTGCATGACTCTTTGAAATTGATGTCAACAAATGTCACCAAAAGACGTAAATAGTCAAGAAAATAAAGCTACATATAATGAAGTAGTAAAGAATCCCAATGAAATGAAGACCTTCTAGATTAACCACAGTTGAGTAATAACAAATCAAAGGAAAAATACGATTCATGTTAGCATTAATATTTGAACCGTTCATTTCTTTGCTGTTGTGTCTCTTTTCTACTACTGAAATCTGAAAACAGACTAGAATAAAACAGAGCTTCAGTCTGGGATGTTGTTTTCGGTTGTGATTTCTATATTTGGCATTTTTTTCAGTTACTTCCAACTGTACCTATCTTTCACTCTGTTATTGGAACTCTATGAATGGGGTTTTAAAGAGGTCCAGATACCAACATTATTTGGTTAGAAATTAACTTTCTGTCTTCCCTCTTGGCCAATAAATTTAATGAATATATTGTTTGATAGAATTGTTTTTTTTACATTGGATCTTTTGATGGGCACTGGTTGGACCCCTGAGTCGCCACAAGATCATTTTTCCTTTTAATGTCACATTCTTTTTTGAATATCATTTTAGTTTCTTGTAACTGTTTACATTATCTTTACATCCATTTTTCCTCCTATGTTTTTATTCAGCACTCCCAGGGACAACAAACATGTATAATGGAGAATCGACTTCCCAGACACATGAGGTTAGACTTTTGAATATTATCTCATATTTTTGTAGAAAGATTATTTGATTACCCTCAAATATACCTATAAATATGTCAGAGCAATTAGCTTAACTGAAATGAACATTGTCATGAACTCACATGTTCATTCAAATTGCTCCTTCATAATAGTCTAACTCACTAACCTGTGGCATATTGGTTCGGTTTATTCAATTAAAGCTGTTATTGCTATGATCTTTAAAAAAATAATAAAACGGAAGCTGTTATAGTTAATGCATCATTCTTATAAAAATGATTTATGGTATTAACTGTAAACCAAAAATTTAAATATCAGCTTGGTGCTGGTGGTGTTGGACATATATGGTCAGATTTTGAAGGAAACATCGAGGAAAGATGGAGGCACTCAGTTGCACCCATTCCTGCGCATAAAGTTGCTGAGGCAATGCAAGCCAGAGATGATGACTTTGAGTTGTCTGCTCAAGATGGAGGCCTTCTTCCTCCTTCAGAAGAGTTGAAACCCGGTTCCAATGATTCTGAATATGATGATAATGAAGATTCTAGGGACGACTCCACTTACTTTGAAAAAGAGGTTAAAATATATTTATATTGTCAATCAATATAAAAATGGCATGATACATATGTAACTTAAAATCACTTTTGAGACGCCCTATTTTCAGGTGGAAGCAACTTTCTTAAGAGCTGTGCACGAAAATATTAAAGTAGACAACGTAATATTGGAAGTGAACTCGTTACGGTATGTTAAATGGATTCACTTTTGGTTAAATATCTTAGAAGTGGTCATCTGAGTTTTCTTGGGATGACCTTGCTGCTAAGCTCCTGTTATTTTGCATGCAGAAGGTTTCTCTTGAAATTTCTTAGTGTATGTTGGAGTGATTGATGGGTGTATCTTGTCCACTTTTTGAAGTTGTTATACTTTCTTAACCATGGAAGTTAAAGTATTTTTTATCTCTGTGATGAAAGTCTCCATATTTCAGCTAGCTCCATAAAATTCGAATAGCTCCCGGTTGCTTCATCTCAATTTATCAAAGCTCATGCATTTTGATCTACCGTACTTATTTTTTTTGTTTTCTTTTGTTGCTATGGTTTGTTTTTTTGGATTAATATACGACTCGCTTACTGTCCATCGTGATCTTAAATGATCTTTTATACACAACTAAAAACTTGTTTTTATTTACTATTTTAGAGAGGTAATATGTCTACTTGTCTTCGTGGCAGATTATCATATAATAAAGAAGCTGCGGATTGTGCTGGGGCAATATTTTTTTCATTAATAAAATATTCCCTAGAAACTCCACATAGTTCTGCTAGTAAGTTTTCTATACAATCTTCTCTGTGATGGTTAGTGCTGGGAGTAATATGAAAACAATGGAGTTGCCTTTTCTTTCAAAGCACATTTCTTTTGCAGGATTATTTTTCAATTGTTGTGCATTTTTAGTTAAGAAGTACGAAAATATATTGACAAAAGAATGATAGTTAGTGTCCCTGAAAGTCATTACTACTTGCATTTTTTAAGTCATGCTTTATATTTAAGAGGATATGATGGATGGGTGATTCTGTAATATGATTTGCAGGTGAATTGTTGCAAAATGCTACAAGTACAATTACAAAATGGAAAAGACTCCTCAAGTCTTACCTTGCTGACTTGGATGAGGAGGTATATATATATTGTCAATTCGTAAATTTTGATTTCTGTACTACCTATTTGATGCATTGTCTTCCATCTATTTCAGCTTTAAAAACATTATGTTGGGTAATCTGCAGATAGAAGTAATTTTGAAATTTGAAGAGATGTGCGTGGAATCTGCCAAGGAATTTAATCCATACTTCGCGAAGGTATGTTTATGTTGAAGTAATAAACACTGTTTGTGTTGGAATAACAATTGATGATGATTATATTTGGCCTAGATATTGTGTCACTTGTACGACCAAGAAATAATTCATGAGGAGGCCATTTTACGGTGGGAAGACGAGAAGAAGGACGCAGAGGAATCAGATAAAATTTTCGTCAAGCAATCTGAGAAATTTATACAAGTAAAGTTTCCATCGCTCATCATTCAAAACACAAATATATTTCAATTGCCAAAGTGCAAATCGTTGGCTGAGAAGACTGTTCATACTTGGTAATACTCAATTTCTTCATCTGATGTGCAGTGGTTGAGAGAAGCATCAGAGGAGGAAGAGGAAGAAGAGGGAGGAGAAGATGAATGATAGAATCATTAACCCTGTGCTCTCTCTGATCAACTCCAATTTGAAAGTTGCCCAGGATTAGTGCATTTTTTAGTGTTTCATTTGGACTAGTACACACAATAATATGTAACAAATCATCTGTGTACCTAGAATGAGAGAGTAATTAGAATATTTTGAGTCAAAATAAATTGTGGTTCTTTATTTGATAATCAACTCTTGTACAGCCATTTGATTTCTCCCACGACCAACCACGTGTTTTCTCTAAATTACTAACTCAGTAGAAAACTAAAATTTAAATAAGATGATGCATGTACAATTAACACGCAGGATGTGATAATATACAACAAATGGCAAAATGGAAAAGAAAAAACCTGCCCCAGCTCTTCACCATCGCGCATGATTTCTACCAACCTCACGTTTCTGTACAGCGCAAAATGGACACAAACTGGTCATAATCTTTTTTATAGAGGCCTAAGCTCTCTATAATGTAATCAGTTGAATCAACAGTTTCACTAAAAGAGACAGATTCTGAACACAAATCCTGAATCCGACAAAGATAACACTATTTCTCACTGTTCATGCATTGGTTATTCATGTCTTCATATCATCTCAAGGTGGTAAAAAAAAAAAACAGAATTTCAGCTGAACAGCAGATAATTCAAATAAGTTGAAAAAATAAGCCACATGGTAAAAGTTTAAAGTAATGCCCGGAAAGAAGCTGAAATTAGAATGGTACTTCAATCAACCCATAAAATAATTTTCTGTATTTAAGAACTTTAACGAAAACATTTGGAAACGAAGCCAAAATTAACAAGTTAGATTCCTATAATTATGTTTAGACTCCTAGTAACTTGTAGGCCCCTTATGCCTGCTGTTAATGAAGATATGTTGGCAGATGCTTTTGGAAAATATATTTTTGGATATTCATGTTAAATGAACAAGTCGACCGATTGCAGATGTGTTGGGTGAAGAGGTCGACTATGTTGGGTAAATAAGTCGACAGATTGCAGAAGATCTGCAAAGTCGACTGATTGCTGTTGTTCTGTAATGTCATCGACCGATTTGCGATTGCAGAAGATCTGTGAAGTCGACCACTTGTAGTTGTTCTGCAATATCAACCGATTGCAATTGTTCTGAAAGTCGACCAATTGCAGGAATAAAAGATCGGTCGACTATTATGCTATAATGTCTTCCCTGATGTATGACGTTTTCTTTTTCCTGAATAATCCAATCATGAAGCATGATTAAGGCTATTAATTCATATTATCTATTATGTTTCTCAGGAGGAATATTTTGCGAAATATATAATCATAACAATCCAGACTATATTTCTAGAGTGTTCAGATTGAGTTTGCTTGTTTGAATGATTTCCTTCTAAAAGTATTACATGCGATGTCACTCACGCAAAACAGGAAAGTTCGGTTTCCTTTATTTGCTCACTCATGTTATTAAATATGGTATTCAGAATAATTTTTGCACACATATATGGTACATAATATTGGGACGATACTTTCTGCTGGGAGCGTGCAGAATGATATATGATGTGAGTTTTATTGTCGTTTGATTTGCTCTCTAAATTACTTCTCTAAATTTGCCGATCTGAGAGAAGAAGTGATATGCACTCTGTTTAGTGAGCAGTCTTTACCATCATCAGAGCGTATTTGTGTTTTGTATCTGTGACGACAACGGAGTTTTGATTTTCGTATGAGAAGGCTTCTTCGTTCTTTAAGTCGTGCTTTTCTTTCACTCCCTACGTTTCTGCGTATAGGTTTGTGATTGTTTTACACACTCTACCTAATCTGTGGATTTTATCGTTTGATTGAGTGTGTTGATTATTGCGTCCAAAGACAACTGCCTGGTGTTCCAGAAGGTGTCATAGGAGGCAATCTTTTTGTTCCTTCATTAAAACTCAGTCTCGGGAGGAGACTGCCTGGAACTCGGGAGGAGTTCTGATCGTGGGCAAGGAGATCTTTCCATACACGGATTTCGAGAGGAGTCATTAACAACAAGGGGAGCTTGTTGCATTCAGATTCCGGGAGGGATCGATCTAAAGTCGAG
This sequence comes from Begonia masoniana, assembly GCA_022432975.1. NCBI lineage: Eukaryota > Viridiplantae > Streptophyta > Magnoliopsida > Cucurbitales > Begoniaceae > Begonia > Begonia masoniana. The sequence goes on along the minus strand of CM039507.1, from coordinate 13,809,802 downwards.
GGAAGCTTGCAAAAACATATTCATTGAGGAAGTTAGTGAGAGGCGGCGACAAAAACAAGGAGTCTTTATTTGTATAAGCCCGGTTGTCTTGTAACTTTGTTAACTCTTTAAAATATTTTTATGTCTGGGCGTGGCCCCGCAGACGTAGGCAATTGCCGAACTGCGTTACCAATCTCCTGTCTCATTATTTTCTGCACTTTCTCATTGTCCATTATCACAAAAATAAATTGGTGTTCCACCTAGTGTTTCACCTACACTAGGGCATCAAGTAATTAACCTTGGTATTTTAATTCGTATCAGTGCGGTTCGCTTATGTTTCTTAAGCGAGATCCACAGAATTTGATCTTGGTACAATGGACTCTATGAAGGAAGGAGGTTCAACTATGCGTCCGCCACTATTGGATGGAAGTAACTATGCTTACTGGAAGGCTAGGATGAGAGCATTCATCAAGGCTATCGATGAGAAGGCTTGGAGATCTATTTTAACAGGATGGAATCCTCCCATGACTACTGACGAACGATGTGTCATATCTCTTAAATCTGAAGAAAATTGGTCGGTCACTGAAGATGCACTAGCAAACAGTAATTCTAAGGCAATTAACGCTATTTTTAATTGTGTTGATCCTACTCAATTCAGGCTTATTTCAACGTGTGAGTCAGCTAAAAGAGCATGGAAAATTCTCTAAACCACTTATGAAGGAACATCGGCCGTGAAACTGTCAAAGATGCAAATGCTCACTACAAGGTTTGAAAATTTAAAAATGCATGAAGATAAAAGTATTGCAGAATTCAACGCCAAACTATGTGATATAGCCAATGAGGCGTTTGCGCTTGGTGAAACTTTCTTTGAAGAACGGTTGGTACGAAAGACATTACAATCTCTTCCACAACGCTTTGCTTATAAAGTTACTACAATTGAAGAAGCTAAAGATGTTTCCAAAATGAAATTGGAAGAACTAATGGGATCACTTAGAACGTTTGAAATGAATCTTGGGATTGATACCGAAACGAAGAAGTTCAAAGGTGTTGCACTAAAAACTGACACACAAGACTTGGATGTTCATGATGAAGACGATCTTGAGGAGTCTCTTGAATTACTATCAAAGAATTTCAGCCGTGTTATGAAAAAGTTTGGGAGAAATAATCGCAGTGTCAGACCCAATGTCAGTCATGCAAAATCGGGTCCTTCAAGCAAAAGAAGTACAGGGAAGACAATCATGCTCCAAATCAATCTACTAAGAACAGAGGAATTCAATGCAGAGAATGTGATGGTTTCGGACACATACAAGCTGAATGCGCTAACACTTTGAATAAAAAGAAAAGCTCTCTCAATACTACTTGGAGTGACGAGGAATCGAAAAAAGAAGACGAATTTCCAAACAATCATGTTGCATTTATTGGTAAAGCAGGATCTACAGAAAATGGCGGCATTACTCATGATGTCAGAGATGATATATCCGATTGTAGTGATGAAATTAAAGATGGAACTACCCAAGAAGACCTCATTGCGGAATACAAGTATCTTCATGAAAAATGGACTGAACTTGTCAGAATAAATCAGCGCCTTCGTAGTCAGAATGGAGATTTGAAAATTGAGAAAATCAACCTGCAAAAATCAGTGTCTGAACTTGAAGCTGAATTAAGGATGAGTCAAGAAAAAGAGACAGAACTACTCAACGAACTTAATCACTTGAAGAAAAATGTTAAAATGTTAAATACAGGTTCGTCTAAGCTAGATGATATTTTAAGTGTCAGCAAACCCAGTCTTGATCGTTCTGGATTAGGATTCAGGGGAGAATGCTCTGCTGCAAAAATAGTGTTTTCTCAACCCGGAATTATAAGGAAACCCTTGATGTCACCGACAGTGTCCTATGCGCAAAAGCAAAGTATAGTCTCTCAAACGATGCCAATAAATAATTCTGATTACAAAGGAAAACAAATTGAAGTGAATGATGCAGAAGTCAAGAAGTTGTCAAAGCCTAATTCCATATCCATCAGAAATGGTAACAAATTTAATATAGTTTGTCATTACTGCAATCGTAGAGGACATATACGACCTAGATGTTTTACCTATTTGGCTAATTTAAGACAAGGTACTACTAGAAACCCTTTTGTTTGCAGACTGCCACAACAAAAATGGGTGCAGAAATCCACGTTGAAGTGTAATGTCACACATACATCTCTAAAAGCTACTACATCTGATGCGTGGTACTTTGACAGTGGAGCTCTAGACATATGACCGGTGAAAAGAAGTTCTTGAAGAACATTACTGTAAAAGGGAAGGAAGAGGTCTTCATAGGTGGGCTCAGAGGGGCAGAGAGGAATATAAGGTGCAGGGCAAAGAGCCGTGACTTGAGTTGTGAGAGCTTGAAGTTTACGAGAGAAAATCTCATTATTTCGATCCATCTTTCGATTCCATTGACCACGCTCCACACCAGCAGCTTCGCTCAAATCAGCTTTGAGTTGATTTAACTTTGTATCAAAGTCAGTCCTTAGATGGTCAATGCTGGTCTTCAACTCAGTATACTGAGCCTCACTCAAAGTAGATCGCCTCTGATAAAAGATGGGAGTGGCAGGAGTAGTTGAGGTTGGGGAGGATACTTGGACGTGTAGAGGTAAGGAGACGGTTTGAGCAGGGGGAATGACTTGAGACACATGTTGAACTGTGGGAGGTAGTAGAGGTGCAGGAGGAGAAGAGTTATCAACAGGAGACAGAGGGGCGGAGGCAGGTAGTGGGAGCAGCAACAAAGAGGGTGAAATATCATGAGCTGAGATTGCAGGCTCATCTACATCATCCTGATCAGACTCCTCTGCCAGGATAAGTTTTCTTTTCCCCCTTTGAATAACAGCGGCCTGAGCAGGTTCCATATTGGCTGCAGGCAGAGGATGCTCAGATGAGGCAGGTGGAGATGGAGTTGGTAATGTGGATTGAACTGGAGGACCATGTTTGATTATAGAGGAGATTGCTCGAAACACCGGAGAGATGGAGGGAAGAGCAGGCTGAGAAGGCAGTAAGAGAGAAGGTGGAGGAGAAGTAGGAGAAGGATTGCTAGGTGCAGAGGGAGCAGAAATAGCCTCAAAGGGATTAGCTGAGGCTAAAGAAGCAGGTTGACTAGTCCTTGGAGGAGGGGCACGGCGTCTGGGCACTGGTGGAGGACGTTTAGGGCGAGTGACACGAGGACTAGGAGGGGAAATATCAAAGGCAGGGATCTCAGAGTCACCACCACTTTCTTGAACAGAGGATTCCTCATCCAAACACACGTCCCGTTTTCCTTTTCGGGCAGCTTTGACCATAGCAGTCCTCTGCTTGGACTGATCCATAACAAAAGTCCATTGACGATTTCTCTTAATTCCCATCCTGGACAAGGTGTCTTTGGAGTAAAAGCTGGTTGATTTCAGACAAGTAGGATCCTCATCATCAGGGAATTCAACCTGAAACTTCTCAAAAATCTTCATGAGAAGGAGATTATAGGGAAAAGAGGTAGATGGGCTTGAAGAAACACTCTGAATCATTCGTCTCAAAATAATGTATCCAATGTCAACAGGTTCCTTCATATAGATGGCATAAAGAATAACAAGCTCCATGCTGCTAATGTCATCATAATGACCACCCTTAGGAAGAACATTATAGCAGATCATTTGATGAAGAAGACGAGCTCGAATGGTTAAATGCTTGCTTTTCAAAGGATTGGGAATATTGTCCGGATCAAGAGCAATTTCTTTTAAAAATTGTTGGCCATCAGGAAGTCTAAGAAATGGAATGTCTTGCCCTATGGAATATATTTTGGGATGTTGATCCAAATGGGGATAGCCCAAAAGCTCATTCAGGGATTGGGAAGTGAGTTCTATCTGTTTTCCGTGCACATAGCTTGAAATGGTAGAATGGTCGGATGTAAAGCTGAGATTAGCATAAAACATCCTAATGGCCGAGGGAAAATAGAAAGATTCAACCTCAAACAGCCCTATTAAACAAATATCTATTAAGGGTGCTATAATGTTTAAAGATACTAATTCGTCGGGAACCATACCACGACCTGGAATTAACTTCTTATCCTTAAAATCGCCGTGATATCGGATTTCAGCAGCCTCATTTAGAAAATAGAGCGATGGCCAACTATTTGCCCGAGGGAACACACGTGCCGGACGAGGATTGAGTTTGGCTTTCTTTTGCGGTGGACCCGCATCACCTCGAGACGAAGAAGCGAGATGATCATGTTCACGAGCTTGTTCCATTGGAGAAATGCTGCGAAGATGACCTAGTGAGAAAGGGTTGGCGATAGAGAGTTTACTGAAAAAGGGCGCGAAATATGAAGCGTTTCAAAGAAGAAACCGAGTTTAAAAGAGAGAGAACCACGCCCGACATGATGAAATCACACGTGTAATACTGATATTGTCCGATTGATGACACGTGTCGGCAGATTAGAAAATATATCATCCGGTCAGTGGATGATGAATTTCTCTTCCGGTGAATAGTAAACGTACCGGATGAGAAACAGATAGAAAAACCTTAACTTCCCTTAACAATTCTTATATTCGAGAAGACCTAGTCTTATTCTAATACCACAGAAGGTTTTCTCATCCAACGGTTTTGTGAATATATCTGCCAATTGGTCGACAGAATTAACAAACTCTAAAGAAATATCACCTCTTTGAACATGATCTCTAATAAAGTGATATCTGACATCTATGTGTTTTGTTCTAGAGTGCTGAATTGGATTCTTAGAAATATTAATTGCACTGGTGTTATCACACCGAATAGGAATCCTATCATAAAACAGATTGTAATCTTCCAAAGTCTGTTTCATCCAAAGCATTTGTGCACAACAACTGCCTGCAGCAATATATTCACTCTCAGCAGTTGACAATGCAACAGAGTTCTGTTTCTTAGAATACTAAGACACTAGAGATTCTCCTAAGAACTGACAAGTGTCACTTGTGCTCTTCCTATCAATTAGACTACCAGCATAGTCAGAATCAGAATATCCTACCAGATCGAAAGAAGTACCTTTAGGATACCATAATCCTAAGTTAGGAGTTCCACTTAAATATTTAAAAATTCTTTTGACAGCAGTTAAGTGAGATTCCTTAGGAGCAGCCTGGAATCTAGCACAGAGACAAACACTAAAGAGTATATCTGGTCTACTAGCAGTCAAGTATAACAGAGAACCAATCATACCACGATATTTCTTAATATCAACACTAATACCTTTTTCATCTTTGTCCAATTTGGTTGTGGTACTCATGGGAGTTCTAGAGGATTTGACAGATTCTAATCCGAATTTCTTAAGAAGCTCCTTAATGTATTTTTCTTGGCAAAAGAAAATTCCATCAGGAGATTGACAGATTTGAAATCCTAAGAAGAACTTCAACTCCCCCATCATACTCATTTCAAATTCACTTTGCATGAGGGATGAAAACTCATTACACATTTTGACATTAGTAGATCCAAAAATAATGTCATCGACATAGATTTGAACCAACAAGATGTCCTTATCCTTTTGCATGGTAAATAGAGTTGAGTCGGTGTTACCCTTTTTGAAATTCCTTTCTTCAAGGAAGTTCTTCAACCTATCATACCAAGCTCTAGGAGCTTGCTTAAGTCCATAAAGAGCCTTCTGAAGTTTATACACATAATCAGGTTTTGCAAAATCTTCAAATCCTAAGGGCTGTTCTACATAAACTTCTTCCTGAATATAACCATTTAAGAAAGCACTCTTCACATCCATTTGGAAGAGTGTGAAGTTTTTGTAGCAGACATAAGCTAGAAGCATCCTAATTGACTCTAATCTAGCAACAGGTGCAAATGTTTCCTCAAAATCTATTCCTTCTTCTTGATTGTAACCTTGAGCAACCAGTCTAGCCTTATTTCTAACCACAATCCCATTTTCATCTAATTTGTTTTTGTAAACCCATTTAGTTCCAATGATGGGATGATCCTTAGGCCTTGGAACAAGTTCCCATACCTTGTTCCTTTTAAATTGATTTAACTCTTCTTGCATGGCCAAAATCCAATTATCATCACTCTCGGCCTCTTCAAACTTCTTAGGCTCTATATGTGAAATGAATGCCACATTGGCACAGAGATTCTTAAGAGAAGCTCTAGTCTTAACTCCTAAAGAAGGATCACCTAAAACTTCATCTATTGGATGGTTTCTGACATATTTCCAATCTCTAGGAAGATCAGGATTTTCATCCTTGACAAGAATAATATCTAGAGAAGTAGAAGAGGGTTCTAAAGATTTTTCTTCTTGAGTGGGATCAGAGGGTTTTTCTAATGAAAGAGAGTCCAGTTGATTATCCAAAGAATCATCGTCAACCACATTGATTGTAGGCTGAGGGGACTCATCAAAGCTGACATGAACAGATTCCTCTACAACTAGAGTTCTTCTATTGAATACTCTATAGGCTTTACTAGACAGAGAATAACCAAGAAAAATTCCAAGATCAGATTTGGAATCGAATTTTCCTAAGTTATCCTTAGTATTAAGAATGAAACATTTACTACCAAAAGCTCTAAAATACTTAACAGAAGGAGTTTTTCCATTCCAAAGATCATATGGAGTTTTCTCAAGAATAGGTCTTATTGAGACCCGATTAAGCACATAACAGGGTGTTGCAACAGCTTCAGCCCATAAATACTTAGGAAGAGAATTTTCATTAAGCATAGTCCTAGCAAGCTCTTGGAGAGATCTATTCTTCCTCTCAACAACACCATTTTGCTGAGGGGTCCTAGGAGAAGAAAAGTTGTGCTCAATTCCATACTTGAGACACAAGAGTTCAAATTTCTCATTTTCAAATTCTCCACCATGATCACTACGAATAGCAACAATGGTGAGCTCCTTTTCATTTTGAAATCTTTTCCTAAAACTAGAAAAGGTATCAAAAGTCTCATCCTTAGACTTCAGAAAGAATACCTAGGAGAATCTAGAGAAGTCGTCAACAATGACAAAAGCATAGAATTTTCCACCTATACTAGCTACATTGGAAGGACCGAAGAGGTCCATGTGGAGAAGTTGGAGAGGCTTGGAAGTTGACATTGCATTCTTCGATGCAAAGGAACTTTTGGTCTGCTTACCCATTTGGCAAGCATCACAGACCTTATCCTTTTCAAAGGATATCTTAGGGATTCCTCTAACTAAGTTCTCCCTAGTAATCTTAGCTAAAGTATCCATCCCTACATGACCTAATCTCCTATGCCAAATCCAAGAATCATGGGAAGAATTAACAGCAAAGCATTTTTCGTTCACATGCTCAATAACATCCATGTCAATAATATAGATATTTTCTTTCCTATAGCCAGTGAACATAGTTTTGTCATTAGATGCATCTTTAATTACACATGAGTTTGATTTAAAGATCACCTCATAACCTTTATCACATAACTGGCTAATACTAAGGAGATTATGCTTTAAACCTTCAACTAATAGAACATTTTCAATAGTAGGATAAAAACTGTTACCTATATTGCCGATGCCAACAATTTTGCCCTTTTGGTTTCCACCAAAAGTGACACTCCCTTTCTTTTTGTTGACAGCAGCAAACATGGTTGAGTCTCCTGTCATATGCCTCGAACATCCACTGTCGAGGTACCACTGGTTCTTTCCAGGAGAGCACTCAACCTGCAAGACAGAATTCAATTGGTCTTCTTAGGTACCCAAATCTTTTGGGTCCTAGTGTTAGTCTTGGTTCCTTTAGGAACCCACTGTAACTTGCTACCTGGTTTCATACTGTTTGTTTTTAAAGGACATATGAAGGACTTATGTCCTACTTCATTACATGTATGGCAAGTAGCCGGTTTGACAAAGAAATTCTTAAAAACTTTTCTCTTATTGAACTTGTCATAGCCTAAACCTGCTTTATCATGAGTAGCTCTATGATTCCCTATTAGTAAAGTTAAGTTCTTGCTACCATTTGAGAACCATAGAACAAGTTTATTCAAAGACTCATTTTTCTTTTTAAGTTCAATAATTTCCTTCTCATGCAGGTCTACTTCTTTAGCATGCTTTTCCAATAAATCTGTATTATCCTTTTTCAACAGATTGTATTTAGTTTTCAGCATCCCAAACTGTTTAACTAAGTCATTAAAAGCATCAATTAGTTCATCTTCTTCATTATCACTATCGTTATCACTTAAAATATTTGAAGAAGAAGTACTAACCTTTTCCTCGTGTGCCATGAAGCACAGATTTGCAACTTCCTCATCTTCTGAAGAGGAGGTGTCACCTTCACTGTCATCCCAAGTGGCCTTCATAGCCTTCTTCTTGAACTTCTTGGGATACTTCTTTGTCTGTGGACAGTCTGCCTTCATATGGCCCAGCTTTCCACATCCAAAGCAGGTGATTTCCTTGTCCTTTTGAGACTTCTCACCCTTTGGAAATCTTTTTCCCTGCATCCTTTTCCGTTGCAGGAATCTACTGAATCTCCTAGTGATGAGAGCTATATCCTCATCCTCTTCTTCTTCTTCTTCTTCCTCAGACAGATCTTGTTTACTTGAGGAGGCTTTCATTGCAATATCTTTTCTTTTTGAAGTCTCTCTCTCCTTAAGATCTTCCTTCTCGTTTGACCTCATCGTGATCTCATGAGTCATGAGAGATCCAAGGAGTTCCTCAAGTTTTAGAATCTTGAGATCCTTTGCTTCCTGTATGGCAGTCACCTTTGGCTGCCAGCTTCGTGGAAGACACCTAAAAATCTTCCTGACCTGTTCTTCACAAGAATATGATTTACCAAGAGCTTTTAAGCCATTGGTAATGTTAGTAAACCTTGTAAACATAGAGGATATAGATTCATCTTTTGGCATAGAAAATAACTCATACTCATGTACTAGCATATTCAATTTACTCTCTTTTACCTGATTTGTTCCCTCGTGGGTAACCTCTAATAAGTGTCAAATTTCTTGGGTACTTTCACACCCTTGTACCCTATTAAATTCATCTCTATTTAAGGCACAATACAGGGTGTTAATCGCCTTAGCATTAAGGCTCAGATTTCTCTTATCTGACTCAGTTAGATCAGTGGAAATCTTAGGGACACTTTGGTCATCTACAGTATTCATGGGTTTAAATGGACCATATTCAATAATGTTCCATAGCTCATAGTCCATGGCTTGAATGAATATCTTCATTCTTGCTTTCCAGTAAACATAATCACTCCCATCAAAGAAGGGAGGCCTATTTGTAGCTTGACCTTCTCCGTGTGTGGAGTTAGTGTTGAATGCCATTGCCATTGTAAATATATCACACAATGATTACAAGACAGCTTAGACAATGATAACCTCGCTCTTATACCAATTGTAGGATCGGTATTGTCTAAGAGGGGGGTGAATTAGACTTTTTAATTTTAATTACGAGTCACCCTAATTTCTCCCTTGATTAAACTATTAGTTTTAACACAAGTAATCAAATTATGTAAACAGAGAGAGAGAAATACGACACCAGTATTTTTACGTGGTTCGGCCAAACTGCCTACGTCCACGCTCTAAGGCTCACTCCTTGAAGATCCTTACCCTTCTCCTCACGAGAAAACACAGATCGAGATTCCAGGCTCCGATCAACTGCCTTTACAAATCTGGATTGAACTTCACAGGCGTCAATCCACTGCCTTTTACAAATGATTTGAGTTTGTAAAATTAAGTACAGACTACACTCTCACAGTAATTGAATCTCAAGTTAGGATTGAGAGATGTAGAGAAAATACAGAGTATTATCACTTTCGCAGCTTAGGGCTTAGTATTCAAATTTGCAAAAGTTGTTCCTTTGAGCTCTAACCTTGGCTTATATACTCTGTCTTTTAAATCGGCATGGCTTCAATGCTCCTTATCAAATAATAGAAGTTTAGTTACCGTTGGAGCAGCTTTCGTACAAGTTCAGGTAGCCGTTTCCGTTTGTAGTTGCAAATCGTCGTCGCCATTAATGTTCTGGAGTTATGGCTGAAAACGACGTCACTGTAGCTTCGCGGCTAATTTGAATTCTGGCGGAAGACAAAGCTGATTTAGTCTTGAACCGCCATCGGATGATGCAACTTAAGAATCTTGAACCGGCATCGAATGAAAAAGCTTTAAACACTTGAACCGGCATCTGACGATGAAAGCTTTACACTCTTGACCCGGCATCGGATGATTGATTCGTAGTTGTCTTCCGCCTCTGTCGTTTAGTGACCGGAAGAGTAATTTGTTGAAGTCATCCGCCTTTGTCGTTTTGTGGCCTGAAGAGCAATTTAATTTACTCATCCGCCTTTGTCGTTTAGTGGCCGGAAGAGTAATTTGGTTTACTCATCCGCCTTTGTCGTTTAGCGAGCGTAGGACTTCTTCGTGTTAGCTCATCCGCCTTGTCGTTTAGCGAGCGGTGGAGTATTTCTGTTTACTCATCCGCCTTGTCGTTTTGTGACCGGTGGACTGAGTCTTGTAAACGACTCCGCTCTTGTCGTTTTGTGACCGGTGGACTTAGTTATTTAGTTTGGCACATTTCAGCCCTGTGCACTTAATCACATGCATTAGATACTAAAATACCCTTACCAAGGGCATTTCCAACAGATTAAAATCATATGCATAGTTTATAATTCTTATTCAATAAATATAATCAAATTACCAAGCTAATCATATAAACACATCATCAAAAACAATTTAAACTTAAAACACCATTTAAGTCAACAATTACATCTGATCGTATGGGAAAAGTAACATTCGGGAATGTTGTCAAGGCCAGTGTCATAGGCGCAGGAACTCTAAATGTGCCTGGATTACCACAATTGGAGAATGTGCTTCTGGTAAATGGTCTAAAGGCTAATTTGATAAGCATTAGTCAGCTGTGTGATCAAGATTTAAATGTACATTTCACTCATGAGAAGTGCACAGTCTCGGATCTCGACAAAAATTGCATCATAGAAGGGGTAAGGTCTGCTGATAACTATTATCTTATCTCATCATCTTCAACTTGTTATAGTTCAAGCAAGGAGGATTCTACTTTATGGTATTGAAAATTGGGACATGTCAATGATAGGATGCTAAAGATGATTATTTCAAAGGGAGCTGTCCGTGGGATTCCCAAATTGAATTTTGATTAAGATCGTTTTTGTGGATCATGCCAAAAAGGTAAACAAACCAAGGTGTCGCACCCTAAATCACAGGCGTCAACAACCAATTGTGTGCTTGAATTACTTCATATGGACTTAATGGGACCGATGCCTCTGGAAAGCATTGGAGGCAAACGGTATGCATATGTTATCGTTGATGATTTTTCACGATTTACATGGGTTGAGTTCCTTAGAGAAAAATCTGACACATTCAAAGCTTTCAAACCCTTGTGTATTCGACTTCAACGAGAAAAAGAATGTGCCATCATGGGAATTATTTGCATACATAGCGATCATGGAAAGGAATTTGAAAACTCAGAGTTCTCGGAATTCTGTAATAGCCTTGGAATATCTCACGAGTTCTCGGCTCCAAAGACACCTCAGCAAAACGGCGTTGTTGAACGAAAAAATCGAACGCTTACAGAAATGTCCCGCGTGATGTTACACGAGAAAAATGTTCCACAAAAATTCTAGGCAGAAGCAATGAACACAGTGTGTTATACCATCAATCGTGTATATCTCCGTGGAGGAACTTCTATGACACCGTACGAGTTATGGAAAGATAAAACTCCAAATCTTAATTATTTTCATCATTTTGGTAGTATGTGCTACGTGCTAAATGACAGGGAACACAGAGAAAAATTTGACTCTAAGAGTGATGAAGCTATTTTTCTCGGATATGCAACAAATAGTCGTGCCTATCGAATTTACAATAAACGAACTCGAACAGTAATGGAATCAACCAATGTTCAGGTGGATGATTTACTAGAAACAGCTGCTGCGTCTCAAAATGATGTGTTTCAGGTGTCAAATAATGAAACTTCTAGCGCTCACACTAGTGTTCCAGATGATTGTCCAAACCGTGTCACAGGTAATGTCTCCGATACAACTATCACAACTGATGAAGCTGAAGTGACTATATCAGAATGCAGACAACCGTCCACACGTGTCCAGAAAGATCATCCTGTTGACAAAGTCATTGGCAGCCTTAATGATGGCCTCCAAACCCGAGACAAACCGAGAGTCAACTATCGAGACATGATTCATATGGCATGTTTCACCTCCACTATTGAGCCCAAAAATGTGAAAGAAGCTCTCCTAGATGAATGTTGGATTGAGGCAATGCAAGAAGAACTTGATCAATTTACTCGAAATCAAGTTTGGGATTTAGTGCCGTGTCCTCCAACTATAAATGTCATCGGCACCAAGTGGATATACAAGAACAAGAGTGATGAGCATGGAAACATAACGCGCAACAAAACACGGTTAGTCGCTCAAGGATATTCACAGATTGAAGGCATTGATTTTGATGAGACATTTGCCCTGGTTGCTCGACTTGAATCCATTCGACTATTACTTGGTATTGCTTGTGTACTGCGGTTCAAACTATATCAAATGGATGTGAAGAGTGCGTTCTTAAATGGCTTTCTAAATGAGGAAGTTTATGTCACTCAACCTAAGGGTTTTGAAACCCTCATTATCTCGAGTATGTGTATCGATTGAAGAAAGCACTATACAGGCTTAAACAAGCACCCCGTGCATGGTATGAACGTCTCACTGTGTACTTATTATCTAAGGGATATGAGCGAGGGGGAGTATATAAAACCCTGTTCATTCGCCAAACCAACGGTTAGTTTTTACTTGCTCAAATTTATGTTGATGACATAGTGTTTGGCTCAGTGTCACAGGTGCTAGTGGATGATTTTGTAGCACAAATGACCGGCGAATTTGAGATGAGTACGGTTGGTGAGCTCAATTACTTTCTTGGTCTTCAGATTCAACAAAGAAAGGATGGAGTTTTTATCTCTCAAACCAAGTATGCCAAAAATCTGTTGAAGCGGTTCAAATTAGAAAATGCTCGCCCTAAAAGAACACTGATTGGGACACATGAAAAACTCTCCAAAGATGAGAAAGGGACTTCTGTTGATGAACGACTATAAAGAAGTATGATTGGCAGCCTCTTATATCTAACTGCTAGTCGACCAGACATTTGTTATAGTGTGGGATTATGTGCTCGGTTTCAAGAAAATCCTCGAGAGTCTCACCTGGTGTCAGTGAAGCGAATTCTCAAATATGTTGGCGGGACGACTGACTATGGAATCTGGTATTCTTTTGATACAAGTGCAAATCTAGTTGGTTATTGTGATGCTGATTGGGCCGGAAGTTCAGATGATCGGAAGAGTACTTCCGGTGGATGTTTTTATTTGGGAAACAATTTAGTGTCCTAGTTTAGCAAGAAACAGAACTCTATTTCTCTGTCTACAGCCGAGGCAGAATATATTGCAGCTGATAGTAGCTGTACATAGCTTCTTTGGATGAAACAAATGCTCAAGGACTACGGTGTCACACAGGAGGTCATGACGTTATATTGTGATAATTTGAGTGCTATTAATATCTCCAAGAATCCAGTACAGCATTCTCAGATAAAACATATTGATATACGACATCATTTCATCAGATCCCTTGTAGAAGAAAAAGTTATCACCTTGGAACATATGGTGATCGAAAAGCAAATCGCCGATATTTTTACCAAAGCTTTGGATGGTGTGAGATTTGAAGAATTGAGGTCTGCCTTAGGCCTTTGTGTCATGTGAAGAGGTTCTTCTGTGTTGGGTAGACCCTAACACTGTTCCTAATTTTCCCGTATTATTATTATTAATTCGGAATTGAAACTCATTTAAAATCATTTAGAGAAACATAGGAAATCAGTTTATAAAATTTAAAACTTAAAAGCAGCAGAATGCACAAGGATGTGAAGTCAATAATTCCTCTCGGGTTTCTTCAGTTTGAACAGTGGAAGACAACTTTTCATTCTATCGGGTTTGGACAACAGAACAGAAGGCAGACGTGAACGACAGAAGCTGATGGCTTCGTGGACGACGAAGTCAGAAGGCATCGTGGACAATAAAGACTGGACAATAAAGATTGAAGGCTTCGTGGACGACGAAGTCAGAAGGCATCATGGACAATAAAGACTGAAGGCTTTGTGGACGACGAAGTCAGAAGGCATCGTGGACAATAAAGACTGAAGGCTTCGTGGACGACGAAGTCAGCGACTATGGTCAACGGAGACCGTGGACGACGTTATCGTCCACGAGACCTATTCGTCCACAATCGTCCACGTGACTTATTTGTCCACGGGACTTATTTGTCTGCGTCACTTTGGACGATGACTTTATTGCTTTTTCCAGAGAGTGCCAACCATTCATGCGGATCGATCGCCTTCTTAGGCGATCGATCGGCAACCTCTCTGGAACCCGAAATTCCAGAGAGTTTGCTTCTCTCTCTTTTATTCCCTGCACAATTATACTTCCATTTTCTTCCTCAAATTACCTCTAAATACTACATACATCACCACAATGCATTTCAACATAATTTCACCAGATACTCGCACATCCTTCAAAATGTCACTCATACCGACTCGAAAGGTGTTTAAAACAAAATAAGTTTTCACGAATACGAACTGCGTGGATCTGTTTTAAAAAAAACTAAACAATTTCCCCTGTTTAAAATAAAACGCCAAGCAGTTCCCTGAAATCCAGATAAACATTTTATAAATTAGGTTTACCAAAACGTCAAAACGTCAATACATCTATCTATCAATTTCCTAAAACACATACTTACGTCCCCACAGGCCATCATTCTTCAACTGCTCATTCCTCGGGTGGAAGGATCTCGTCCTCACCTGTATCAAAATCATCTACACCATACAGACATCTATGAGAATAAATCTCAGTAAATTCTACGTAAGTGACAATGCATGAACATGTGTATGCAACTTTCATAAACTTTCGTGCATTCATTTCATTTATCAGTTCGTGTCTCATTTCAGTCATCTTAGTCGTCTCATTTCAGTCATCTTAGTCGTCTCATTTCAGTCATCTTAGTCGTCTCATTTCAGTCATCTTAGTCGTCTCATTTCAGTCATCTTAGTCGTCTCATTTCAGTCGTCTCATTTCAGTCATCTTAGTCGTCTCATTTCAGTCATCTTAGTCGTCTCATTTCAGTCATCTTAGTCGTCTCATTTCAGTCATCTTAGTCGTCTCATTTCAGTCATCTTAGTCGTCTCATTTCAGTCATCTTAGTCGTCTCATTTCAGTCATCTTAGTCGTCTCATTTCAGTCATCTTAGTCGTCTCATTTCAGTCATCTTAGTCGTCTCATTTCAGTCATCTTAGTCGTCTCATTTCAGTCATCTTAGTCGTCTCATTTCAGTCATCTTAGTCGTCTCATTTCAGTCATCTTAGTCGTCTCATTTCAGTCGTCTCATTTCAGTCATCTTAGTCGTCTCATTTCAGTCATCTTAGTCGTCTCATTTCAGCATCATCTATCAATTTCCTAAAACACATACTTACGTCCCCACAGGCCATCATCTTCAACTGCTCATTCCTCGGTGGAAGGATCTCGTCCTCACCTGTATCAAAATCATCTACACCATACAGACATCTATGAGAATAAATCTCAGTAAATTCTACGTAAGTGACAATGCATGAACATGTGTATGCAACTTTCATAAACTTTCGTGCATTCATTTCATTTATCAGTTCGTGTTAGTCTTCACATTTCAGTCGTCTCAGTCGTCTCAGTCTCATTTCAGTCATCTTAGTCGTCTCATTTTCATTTGTCTATTTAAGTCATCGCATTTCATTTTCTTTCATGAAATCCATGCATAAATTCATTTTTCATAACCTTTGTAAAACGATAATGCATGACAATAAAAGCGGAACATAAACATACAACGTGCGTACCATCAAAACAATACGAACATAACCTACAAAACAACTAACCCTAAACTACCCAACCAAAGCATATAAACATAAATATCACCAAATAATCCTCAACATCAAAATCGACTTATGATGTAAGCCAATCGGCTATAGTAAGTCACGAGAACTTACCTGTCATCCGTAGAAAGCCGAGCTCTGTCCACGAGCTTTGTTAACCTAGGCCAATCCACAATAATCATTATTAAAATCGATCCTAGGAGATCGAATTCTGAAGTCTAACGAAACTCCTAGCTAAAGAAAATTTTCCTAAAACTCTAATTAAGCTCATTCGGGTATTTCGTCGAGCAATTCGCGCTCGCAAATTACAAACCTCCATTAATGGAGTTTTCCATAACTTCCAATCCAACCAAACTCTAATATTCATCAATAATTCTACTAACTTCGTCCAATAACCACCAATACGTCCATTATATTCATAAATACGGTATACCAATCGATTTCAAACCCTAAATCCCGTTTTTCACAAAACCCTAAACGAAACCCTAATTGTTTAACTTCGTGAAAACCGAACAATAACCTTCCAAAATTATAGAATCATACCTAGGGTCGGGATTGGAAGAGAAAACGTGAAGGATGGAGATTGTTCAGAAGAGTGTTGGTCGCTGATGTGAGGAATCGCCGTGGGAAGGAAAGAAATTGCCAGAGAGGGAGAGGGAGTTCGCGCGAAGTGTTCTGGAGGGAGGAGGGGTATTGTGATTTTTATTAAAAATTAACTTGTCAAATGACCATTTTGCCCTTCCTTTGATTTTCTATTTGTTTCGTCCTTTGTTTCGTTAATTAACTAACGATTCGGTTTTCTCCAAATTTC
The DNA here is from genome assembly GCA_022432975.1 of Begonia masoniana. NCBI lineage: Eukaryota > Viridiplantae > Streptophyta > Magnoliopsida > Cucurbitales > Begoniaceae > Begonia > Begonia masoniana. The sequence continues at coordinate 13,793,141 of CM039507.1, read as the reverse complement.
CTTAGTTCACCAATAACTCCGACTTATTATCTGGCCTTCATTAAAACTGTCCGTTCCTAAAACGGACCTCGTTTACTATTTTCATTAAAACGTCCATTATATTACGAGAAACACAAAATCCTCGTAATTAGCGTTACGTCCTCCAAAAATTCTTGAAATTTTATTAAAATCCATATTAATTATTAGGATTCTAATAATGCTTTTCTTTCGTAAAACGGAATTAATTTGACATATTTACAAAAATGCCATTATACATCGAAATATTAAAAATCCCGTAAAACCGGGTGTTACATTCCATCCACCTTATTTAAATTTTGTCCTCAAAATTTGACTTCACTTGCAGTCCTTGGCATTACTGCCTCATGTCTTGCGACCTTATACTTCAACTTAAAATTCCTCGGTTCTTTTCGCATATCTTTCCTCCATCTCTCCAAAATTTCAAATTTCTCTTAAAAAAAACTTGATCCAATCTATACTTGAGATCAATCTCTATGGTTCTATTCCATACTCCTATAACTGAATGATGCAACAGTAGCCGCTTGACCACATTTACTACGTTCACTTTAACTATCCATGTCCTTGGTTATACATTAGGTACCATCGAACTCCTAGATTTCAAATTCAAGGCTTCCCGTAGCTACACTTTCAAGTAATACCTATACTTAAAATTTTTAACATTGTTCGGGCTGACTAAAATTTAAAGATCTCTACATACTTTGGTTGTAATCCAAACTTCTTTATAAATTCCTCGACTCTGTCCGTAGTCGGATTGCATGCCAACTCTAATTCCCACATTTTCTTTAGTAATAATCCTTCTTAACTAATCTATCAATAGCATCCCTTGGTCGCATACCTGCCTGGGCAACACGGCAACTATTGTAGGTTTCTCAACTAATCTCTCATTGCTATACTTCGCAACTATATCATCAAAATATCTCCAAGTCTAAATGAGCCCAACCGAGAGCTAAAGTCATCACTCTCTTAAAATCCTCATTTCTTTATGAATAAAATTCTATAAACATCGTATTTCATTCAAATGCTACCCTCATATTTATGGTTGTAATGCCATCCTCGATTACACTATGGCCTCAACTACTTATCAGGTACTGACGATTTCTACATCCCCAAAGTTCTAAACTCTTCCAACTATGCACTTTATCGCTCAATCACTCATACATCCATTGACTTCACTTAGTCAATCATCACTTAAACTCTCAACTTCTCTCTTTTTAATTTATCCAGTAATTTGGAAGATCTCTTCATTAAGGCTAACCTTTCTAGTTCCTCGAACACTGATGTTCCTACTTCCATACCGGATGTAAGCCTCAGGCTGTGATTTTTAACTTGAACTATATTATCTATAGGTTCATAACTAAACCCCTATACTTTTTAAGCCCAAAAGAATTTACATTTCTTACTTTGTCACCATTCTCTACAAGTGATACTCACCCTTGTCGGTTCACCATTTCTCCTAACGTTGTACACGTCACACTTAACCTCTAAACATGACTATTAATTTAAGGTATTAAACCCTTCTTTGATTAGCTAAAGTATTTGGGTTTCTCAGTTAGTCCAATTCTTATTTTTTTTAGTCCCACATTGCCCTAGAAATTTATCGACGTTCCAACTCTGATTTGACACTTTTATTTTCTTCACGGGCATTGACTAGTACGAACACGCCTAAACTGTCCCTCCCAATATAGTAAGACGCGTTTTGGAGCACAATTGACAACGGATCCCATAAGAACTCCGAAGTTAAAAGTGCTTCGGCGAGAGCAATTCCAAGTTAGGTGACCTTCCGGGAAGTTCTCGCCAAACAAAGCCGTGAGGGGAGGATATTGGGCTATGGCCCAATCCCCAGAGCGGACAATATCTTGCTAGGAAACGGGGTCGTTACATGATCAATTGTGTCCTCTAAAATTTCCAAGTAAAAGTTACTTCTCCTTCGAATATTGTTTTCGTCTAAATGCTCTCAACCTCACACGGATCTAAATCATACGAGCTCTTACTAGGTCTTCTATTCACTTAGACGTACTATTGTACCTTGACAATCTAGGGTATTCCTCGATAAGTTTCATATCTAAGCTTCGAATTTCTCTTTGAAGCATCATATTCTAAAACTCCGAGGGTTTGTCAATTAGGGTCCAATTTCTATCTACTTAAATTTTATACCTCATACATTGTATCCCTCTAATAGTAATTAACTCTAAGTGCGCAACTTCTTATGGTTAAGCAAGGCTAGTCCTACTAATGCATAACTCTCTTTCCATAAGGTATATATCATCCTATATTTATCCTACCGTATTCTCTTCGAGGTTCACCTAGGAATCCCTTCTTACCCAACTTCTATTATTCTCTTATCTCCCTATTTTCAAGCCTATTTTTATCTATCGCACAATTATTACCTTCAAATCTTCACTCTATACTAATGTCCTTCATTTCGTTAATCGTTAAGATAAAACCATACCAGGCATAACTGAAGGTCTGGCCTCATCATCAACGTCACCAGGCTCAATGAAGGCAAATACTCTCGGGGCAACCGTCCTCTGATCGGTAACCGTTCTTGGACAATTATGGGCGTAGTGGCCCACCTCACCACATCTAAAACATCGGTCCGTCCCGAATCTACAAGTGCCAAAATGGGCCTTCTTGCACTTCCGGCATACGGGCCTCTCAGTAGATTCCTGGATTTGCTTTCCTCTTCCCTGGTCGCCCTTTACGTTATAAGGCCTCTTAACACCTCTATGTTGCTGTTGTTGTTGCCCTCTTAGCTGTCAAACCTCGTTCTGCGGTTGAGGCTGAATCTCCTGAAAGAACTCTTTTGCTGACTCCCTCGGTTTGACGTAAGTTGGTTCAGCGGCCTCAATCTGTAGAGCTCTTGTCACAATCTCTGCATATGGCACATTCCGCACCCCTGATATGATGACATTTTTTCGGATTTCCGAACCTAGCCCTTGCATAAACCGACGCACCTTGTCTTCATTAACACTAACCTGGCGTGGTGCGAACCGGGATAGGGCCTCAAACCTCCTGACGTATTCAGCAACTGAGCCAGTCTGTCTCAGTTGCATGAACTCTATCATTTTTGCCTCCCGTACCGTGTGGCTAAAATATTTGTCATAAAACATGGCTTTAAACCGCTCCCAAGTCATTACCGTCACATCGGTTGTTGCTTTGATGGAGTCCCACCAAAACTGAGCGTCTAACGCTAAATGGAAGGTGACGTATGCGACTTTATCTCCATTCCCTACCTCTGCATACCGCAACATGTCCTCCATAGTTTGGATCCACTCCTCAGCTAAAGTGAGGTCCGTAGACTGTCCATTAAATACGGGAGGTTGTAGCCTTTGGAACCTCTCCATACCCTAATGGTTTGGAACGACCACCTCTCGGGCCCTGTGATCCTCACGATTTACCAGTCTCTCGATTTGCTGAGCTTGCCTGTCCATATGTTGAGCCTGACGATCAAGCAAGTCAGTCAACCTGTCTATGGCTTCGTCCCTAGCATCCCTACCTTGTACTATTTTGTCACTCCTATAAAAGTTAAAACAAGTAATCCTAAGAAATCGAAATAAAAGAAAGCGTATAACGTACTTACAGTTGAAGAAGCATGTCCATGTAGTGGCTTGCGTAGTCGAGCAGTCTACAAACCGATTTTAAAACCCGGGGGCTCTGATACCATAACTGTAGCGTCCCCTAACACTGTTCCTAATTTTCCCATATTATTATTATTAATTCGGAATTGAAACTCATTTAAAATCATTTAGAGAAACATAGGAAATCAGTTTATAAAATTTAAAACTTAAAAGCAGCAGAATGTGGACAATAAAGACTGAAGGCTTCGTGGACGACGAAGTCAGAAGGCATCGTGGACAATAAAGACTGAAGGCTTCGTGGACGACGAAGTCAGAAGGCATCGTGGACAATAAAGACTGAAGGCTTCGTGGACAACGAAGTCAGAAGGCATCATGGACAATAAAGACTGAAGGCTTCGTGGACGACGAAGTCAGAAGGCATTGTGGACAATAAAGACTGAAGGCTTCGTGGACGACGAAGTCAGAAGGCATCGTGGACAATAAAGACTGAAGGCTTCGTGGACGACGAAGTCAGAAGGCATCGTGGACAATAAAGACTGAAGGCTTCGTGGACGACGAAGTCAGAAGGCATCGTGGACAATAAAGACTGAAGGCTTCGTGGACGACGAAGTCAGAAGGCATCGTGGACAATAAAGACTGAAGGCTTCGTGGACGACGAAGTCAGAAGGCATCGTGGACAATAAAGACTGAAGGCTTCGTGGACGACGAAGTCAGAAGGCATCGTGGACAATAAAGACTGAAGGCTTCGTGGACGACGAAGTCAGAAGGCATCGTGGACAATAAAGACTGAAGGCTTCGTGGACGACGAAGTCAGAAGGCATCGTGGACAATAAAGACTGAAGGCTTCGTGGACGACGAAGTCAGAAGGCATCGTGGACAATAAAGACTGAAGGCTTCGTGGACGACGAAGTCAGAAGGCATCGTGGACAATAAAGACTGAAGGCTTCGTGGACGACGAAGTCAGAAGGCATCGTGGACAATAAAGACTGAAGGCTTCGTGGACGACGAAGTCAGAAGGCATCGTGGACAATAAAGACTGAAGGCTTCGTGGACGACGAAGTCAGAAGGCATCGTGGACAATAAAGACTGAAGGCTTCGTGGACGACGAAGTCAGAAGGCATCGTGGACAATAAAGACTGAAGGCTTCGTGGACGACGAAGTCAGAAGGCATCGTGGACAATAAAGACTGAAGGCTTCGTGGACGACGAAGTCAGAAGGCATCGTGGACAATAAAGACTGAAGGCTTCGTGGACGACGAAGTCAGAAGGCATCGTGGACAATAAAGACTGAAGGCTTCGTGGACGACGAAGTCAGAAGGCATTGTGGACAATAAAGACTGAAGGCTTCGTGGACGACGAAGTCAGAAGGCATCGTGGACAATAAAGACTGAAGGCTTCGTGGACGACGAAGTCAGAAGGCATCGTGGACAATAAAGACTGAAGGCTTCGTGGACGACGAAGTCAGAAGGCATCGTGGACAATAAAGACTGAAGGCTTCGTGGACGACGAAGTCAGAAGGCATCGTGGACAATAAAGACTGAAGGCTTCGTGGACGACGAAGTCAGAAGGCATCGTGGACAATAAAGACTGAAGGCTTCGTGGACGACGAAGTCAGAAGGCATCGTGGACAATAAAGACTGATGGCTTCGTGGACGACGAAGTCAGAAGGCATCGTGGACAATAAAGACTGAAGGCTTCGTGGACGACGAGTCAGAAGACATTATGGACAATAAAGACTGAAGGCTTCGTGGACGACGAAGTCAGAAGGCATCATGGACAATAAAGACTGAAGGCTTCGTGGACGACGAAGTCAGAAGGCATTGTGGACAATAAAGTCTAAAGGCTTCGTGGACGACGAAGTCAGCGACTGTGGTCAACGGAGACCGTGGACGACGTTATCGTCCACGAGACCTATTCGTCCACAATCGTCTGCGTGACTTATTTGTCCACGGGACTTATTTGTCTACGTGACTTTGGACGATGACTTTTCTGCTTTTTTCAGAGAGTGCCAACCATTCATACCGATTGATCGCCTCCTTAGGCGATCGATCGGCAACCTCTCTGGAACCCAAAATTCTAGAGAGTCTGCTTCTCTCTCTTTTATTCCCTGCACAATTATACTTCCATTTTCTTCCTCAAATTACCTCTAAATACTACATACATCACCACAATGAATTTCAACATAATTTCACCCGACACTAGCACATGCCTTCAAAATATCACTCATACCGACTTCGAAAGGTGTTTAAAACAAAATAAGTTTTCACGAATACGAACTGCGTGGAACTGTTGTAAAAAAAACTAAACAATTTCTCTTGTTTAAAATAAAACTTCAAGCAGTTCCCTGAAATCCAGATAAAAGCCTTAACAAAACATTTTATAAATTACGTTTACCAAAATGTCAAAACGTCAATACATCTATCTATCAATTTCCCAAAACACATACTTACGTCCCCACGGGTCAAAATAAGCACCGACTACTCAGCACACTCCCACGGGCCATCATTCTTCAACTGCTCATTCCTCGGGTGGAGGGATCTCGTCCTCACCTGTATCGAAATCACCTACACCATACAGACACCTATGAGAATAAATTTCAGTAAATTCTACATAAGTGACAATGCATGAACATGTGTATGCAACTTTTATAAACTTTCGTGCATTCATTTCATTTATCAGTTCGTGTTAGTCGTCACATTTCAGTCGTCTCATTTCAATCATCTTAGTCATCTCATTTCAATCGTCTTAGTCGTCTCATTTTCATTCGTCTATTTAAGTCATCGCATTTCATTTTCTTTCATGAAATCCATGCATAAATTCATTTTTCATAACCTTTGTAAAACGATGATGCATGATAATAAAAGTATAACATAAACATACAACATGAGTACCATCAAAATAATACAAACATAACCTACAAAACAACTAACCCTAAACTACCCAACCAAAGCATATAAACATAAATATCACCAAATAATCATCAACATCAAAATCGACTTATGGTGTAGGTCAATCGGCCATAGTAAGTCACGAGAACTTACTTGTCGTCCGTAGAAAGCCGAGCTCCGTCCACGAGCTTTGTTAACCTAGGCCAATCCACAATAATCATTATTAAAATCGATCCTAGGAGATCGAATTCCGAAGTCTAACGAAACTCCTAGCTAAAGAAAATTTTCCTAAAACTCTAATTAAGCTCATTCGGGCATTTCGTCTAGCAATTCGCGCTCGCAAATTACAAACCTCCATTAATGGAGTTTTCCATAACTTCCAATCCAACCAAACTCTAATATTCATCAACAATTCTACTAACTTCGTTCAATAACTACCAATACGTCCATTATATTCATAAATACGGTATACCTATCGATTTCAAACCCTAAATCACGTTTTTCACAAAACCCTAAACGAAACCCTAATTGTTTAACTTCGTGAAAACCGAACAATAACCTTCCAAAACTATAGAATCATACCTAGGGTCGGGATTGGAAGAGAAAACGTGAAGGATGGAGATTGTTCGGAAGAGCGTTGGTCGCCGATGTGAGGAATCGCCGCGGGAAGGAAAGAAATTGCCAGAGAGGGAGAGGGAGTTCACGCGAAGTGTTCCTGAGGGAGGAGGGGTATTGTGATTTTTATTAAAAATTAACTTGTCAAATGACCATTTTGCCCTTCTTTTGATTTTCTATTTATTTCGTCCTTTGTTTCGTTAATTAACTAACGAGTCGGTTTTCTCTAAATTTCCTTAGTTCACCAATAACTCCGACTTATTATCTGGCCTTCATTAAAACTGTCCGTTCGCAAAACGGACCTCGTTTACTATTTTCATTAAAACGTCCATTATATTACGAGAAATGCAAAATCCTCGTAATTAGAGTTACGACCTCCAAAAATTCCGGAAATTTTATTAAAATCCATATTAATTATTAGGATTCTAATAACGCTTTCCTTTCATAAAATAGACATAATTTGACATATTTACAAAAATGCCATTATACATCGAAATATTAAAAATCCCGTAAAATCGGGTATTACATTCTATGAAGCCCTCGGCGGTCGTTATGGAAATTTGAAGTTAATCTCAAATGTTGGAGGCTTTTATGGGATGCGATCGTGGTTATATCCTTGGGTTTATTTCCCAACTTATTTGAAGATTTAAGGTTTATTCTCCAAGTTTAGTGGCCCGTGGGAATTGATTGAGAATTATGCCGATTACAAGAAAGCAATGTTAATGTTCTGGAAGGTGCTCCTAAGATTGTTCCCGCTCTCGACAATAATTATGATTCTGCATTGTTCTCTCGTTTCATCAAGATGTCATTGAAGAAGTTCTTGGTGTAGCAAAGAAGGAAGCCTCAGTATTTCATGTTGAAGGAGAATCTGTCCAAAGAAAATGATACTAATGAGCAGTTGCAGACAACTATAATCGGGTTGGTCTTTCTTCTGATGATATTTCTACTTAATGATGGATTTATTATAAACTTCTAATATGATCTCTTGCTTCTGAATATTATTGTGAATTCTCTCATGAGCTATCATTGTTGGTGGATATTTTGCTATGGTGGTTATATGTCTGAATTATGAATTTATCTTGGTACTGCTGAGTTGGATACCCTTTTGCTCTTTTATGGAAAAAAGGGGGAGTATTGGTTGGTTATTGGTGTTTTCTTTTATGCTGATGATATATGATGGCTTCGGTTAAGGGGGAGTTCTTGTTAGTTCTTGTTTACAGTCATCATAAATGAGAAGTCTGAATTTTGCCAAAAACTGCCAAAGGGGGAGATTGTTAATGAAAATATGTTGGCAGATGTTTTTGGAAATATATTTTTGGATATTCATGTTAGATGAACAAGTCGACCGATTGCAGATGTGTTGGGTGAAGAGGTCGACTGTGTTGGGTAAATAAGTCGACCGATTGCAAAAGATCTGCGAAGTCGACCGATTGCAGTTGTTCTGCAATGTCATCGACCGATTGTGATTGCAGAAGATCTGTGAAGTCGACCACTTGTAGTTGTTCTGCAATATCAACCAATTGCAATTGTTCTGAAAGTCGACCGATTGCAAGAATAAAAGATCGGTCGACTATTATGCTATAATGTCTTCCCTGATGTATGACGTTTTCTTTTTCCTGAATAATCTAATCATGAAGCATGATTAAGGCTATTAATTCATATTATCTATTATGTTTTTCAGGAGGAATATTTTACGAAATATATAATCATAACAATCCAGACTATATTTCTGGAGTGTTCGGATTGAGTTTGCTTGTTTGAATGATTTCCTTCTAAAAGTATTACATGCGATGTCACTCACGTAAAACAGGAAAGTTCGGTTTCCTTTATTTGCTCACTCAGGTTATTAAATATGGTATTCAAAATAATTTTTGCACACATATATGGTACATAATATTAGGACGATACTTTCTGTTGGAAGCGTGCCGAATGATATATAATGTGAGTTTTATTGTCATTTGATTTGCTCTCTGAATTACTTCTCTAAATTTGCTGATATGAGAGAAGAGGTGATATGCACTCCATTTAGTGAGCAGTCTTTACCATCATCAGAGCGTATTTGTGTTTTGTATCTGTGACGACGACGGAGTTTTGATTTTCGCATGAGAAGGTTTCTTCGTTCTTTAAGCCGTGCTTTTCTTTCACTCCCTACGGTTCTGCGTATGTGTGATGACCCGAATATGCACGTATGGGTACGATGGCTGCACGAACTGGAACCCGGATGGCGGTGCATCCGCGCGGGCGAACCGGAAGGTGACAGGTCATAAAAAGGGGGTCGTCACAATCTCACATCGCTTGGGGAAGTATGTGGAAATGAAACATATGTAAAGAGACCCTTCCAACATAGCAAGACACGTTTTGGAGCACAATTCGCAACGGATCCCAAAAGAACTCCGAAGTTAAAAAGTGCTTCGGCGAGAGCAATTCCAGGTTGGGTGACCTTCCGGGAAGTTCTCGCCAAACAAAGCCGTGAGGGGAAGATATTGGGCTACGGCCCAATCCCCAGAGCGGATAATATCTTGCTGGGATAAGGGGTCGTTACAAATGGTATCAAAGCTTGTACCCAATCGGAAATGTGGCCAACGAGGACGTTGGGCCCCCGAGGGGGAGGTGATTGTGATGACCCGAATATGCACGTATGGGTACGATGGCTGCACGAATCGGAACCCGGATGGCGGTGCATCCACGCGGGGGAACCGGAAGGTGACAGGTCGTAAAAAGGGGGTCGTCACAATCTCACATTGCTTGGGGAAGTATGTGGAAATGAAACATATGTAAAGAAAAATGAACATATGTAAAGAGACCCTTCCAACATAGCAAGACGCGTTTTGGAGCACAATTGGCAACGGATCCCGTAAGAACTCCGAAGTTAAAAGTGCTTCGGCGAGAGCAATTCCAGGTTGGGTGACCTTCCGGGAAGTTCTCGCCAAACAAAGCCGTGAGGGGAGGATATTGGGCTACGACCCAATCCCCAGAGCGGACAATATCTTGCTGGGATAAGGGGTCGTTACAGTATGGGTTTGTGATTGTTTTACACACTCTACCTAATCTGTGGATTTCATCGTTTTATTGAGTGTGTTGATTATTGCGTCCAAAGACAACTGCCTAGTGTTCCAGAAGGTGTCATAGGAGGCAATCTTTTTGTTCCTTCATTAAAACTCAGTCTCGGGAGGAGACTGCCTTGAACTCAGGAGGAGTTCTGATCGTGGGCAAGGGGATCTTGCCATACAAGGATTTTGGGAGGAGTCATTAACGACAAGGGGAGCTTGTTGCATTCAGATTCCAGGAGGGATCGATATAAAGTCGAGGGGAGCTCACAAAAACAAATTCACTGAGGAAGTTAGTGAGAGGCGGTGACAAACACAAAAGGGAGTCTTTATTTGTATAAGCTCGGTTCTCTTGTAACTTTGTGAACTCTTTGGAATGTTTTTATGTCTGGGCGTGGCCCCGCAGACGTAGGCAATTGCAGAACTGCGTTACCAATCTCCTGTCTCATTATTTTCTGCACTTTCTCATTGTCCATTATCACGAAAATAAAATGGTGTCCCACCTAGTGTTCCACCTACACTAGGGCATCAAGTAACTAACCTTGATCTTTCACCTGCCTCTAAACCAAATTTCAGAATGCTTACTTGATACATTTGTTATCACATTCAGGTTCTTCTGAGCAGCAAGTGCCTTTAACTGGTTTCCTGATGCTAACATTAGCAAACTCTTTACATGCTGCTTTTGTTCTTTAGGACTAGGAGTCTTCATCAACGACTCGTCAAATGCTATTAAATCATGAGGTGTAATACAAGGGAGTGAGAGCAAACTTGAAAATTAAAATCCTTCCATTAATAATTGTTTTATGTACTTGTAACAGTTAAAAGGTTATGCAAACATAAGAAATATTCATAGTCCACAGAGTATTGCATCTAACTTGTCTAGGAGCTGTGCTTTGATCACATAGATACACGAATATATCATGACAGAGACCTACCAGGTCAGCACTGATGAAAACATTTGATTCAAGGGCCAATCCTCCAATAACAGCCGAAAATAAATCCTTGGAAACAAACTCCTGAAGCTCCATATTTTTTGTTGATATAGCTAGAATAACAGTAGCAGTACAGAAGGAAGAGATTTTTGTTGTCGCCTCACCATTTGTCCATGTTAACGTCTCCAGACATATATGCAATGCTGGAATGGCTAGACTTTTGTACATCGGTAGAAATCTGCAACATCAAATGAATAAAATAATAATTACAGGAATGTAAAAGCACTTTCGTTTCTAGACAAAATTGCGCATACCCAACCATAGAGCTTGATACGAATGCATTCAAGTCCTTGAGAGATGATAAGTCCACACGATTGGAATGCGAAGATGGCTCTAAAGAAGGCAGACCAGTGTTTAGAGGAGGTGAAACAATGACAGAAAGGAGGGAACACACCTCACGAGTTACGTCACGAAGTAGCTTCTTTTCCATTACTTTAGCTTTCAAGTCGTACCCAACAAGGATTCCTAGCATGTCTGGAACCTTTGCTCTTCCCTCGTGCAGGAGATTGTTCCACGAAGCACTTAGAGTGTGTTAAGAATATGAAAACAAAGGGTGCAGGATCTTTTCCAGTCAGACTTCCCACAAATCTAGTGGGCAAAATTTTATCAAAGGGACCAAAAAGGAGTGAACAAGTTGCTTCAAATGCCCAAACTCCATTGCATGTAGATTCTACACTACTACGGAAAATGTGGGGTCCTTCCATTATGACAAGGACCCATTTCATTAAATGAAAATGAGAGAAGCAGAAAGAAGAAATCTTTTTCATGCTACAAGATTTTTAGATCTTGAAGGATGGTGTTTTTTTGCTAGACTTTCTCCCTATAAATAGAAAGTCCTGACGAAATAAGAGAGCGAAAGACAGTTTTGAAAGGATTTGAAATCCTGGAGAAAACTCTCATATAGAGGAGGAAGAGAAAACCAGGAAGGAGGAAACGTAAAAGCTTGAATAATGATCAAGAGTTCTGTTAATTTGTTACATCCAAGGAAGTAATAATGAATGATAAGATAGTAACTAAAACAACAACTAAACTAGAAGAAAATAGTAATCAATTAGTTCTAATATCCCCCCTCAAGATCTTGGATAAGAAGAGGTTGAAAGTCGCCGGTGGGAGAGGTTTAGTCAGAGCATCCGCAAGTCGGTTGTCGGACGGAGTGAACTTGACCAAAAGTTTCTTTTGGAGAACTTTTTCATAAACACAATGGAAGTCAATCTCCACGTGCTTTGATTTTGAGTGCAAAACTGGATTGGAAGCGAGGTAGGTGGCACTGAGGTTATCACAGAGAATGAGTGGTGCGGCGGGAGAAAGACACCCTAGTTCGCTGAGCAGAGATTGAAGCCATAAGATTTCAGCGGCTCCATTTGCCACGTTGCGATACTCTGATTTTGTACTGGAGCAAGAGACCACCTTTTGCTTGGTGGAGGACCAAGAGATGAGGTTCGGGCCGAGAAACACACAGAAACCACTAGTGCTTTTACAGTCATTGGGGCAGGAGGCCCAGTCAGCGTCCGTATAGCAAGTCAAGTCAAGAATGGCAGATGGGGTGAAGGAGATACCGAGAGAGGGCGTACCTTTCAGATAATGGAGAATCCTCTTGACTGCTTGCCAATGTGTGTCAGAGGGGGCATGCATAAACTGAGAGACCTTATTGACCGCAAAAGCAATATCAGGTCGTGTAAGGAAGCAATACTGGAGGCCTGCCAACTATGCTGCAGTAGAAGAACCCATCATGTAAAGGGGTCCCGGAGTGTATGGATAAAATGGGACCAGCCACCATCGGAGTCGGAACAGGTTTACGAGACTCTATACTTGCACAACAAAGAAGCTCAAATATATAACGTGACTGTGAAAGGGTCATACCCGTAGGTGTCTGAGTGACTGAGATGCCAAGAAAGTATGATAGGGGCCCTAGATCGCGTACCTTAAACTGGGAATGGAGGTATGCCAATAACTGATCTAAAAGGATGGTAGAGCTACCAGTCAAAATAATGTCATCAACGTATACCATCATAATGAGAATAGAGGACGACGTTCGACAGATAAAGAGAGATGAGTCGGACTTCGAGGCAGAGAACCCCCACTGTGTCAAAGATGTGTATAACTTGGTGTACCAAGCCCTTGGAGATTGCTTCAGACCATAAAGGGCTTTATGAAGTAAACATACAGCCGAAGGAGAAGTGGAGTCAACAAAACCAGGAGGTTGTTGCATGTAAACAGTCTCGATCAAATCTCCGTGCAGAAATGCATTACTAATATCAAGCTGTTGGATAGGCCAATGAGACAAAACTGCAAAGGAAAACACTGTTCGAACTGAGATAGGTTTGACCACTAGACTGAAAGTTTCATCATAATCAACGCCTTCAGTTTGATCACACCCTTTGGCTACAAGATGAGCCTTATATCGAGAAACCTTGCCATCAAAGTTTAACTTGGTCTTGAAGACCCATTTGCAGCCGATAAGTTTAACACTCCTTGGGAGAGGAACTAAGGACCAGGTGCGTGTGTCTCTAAGCGCAGATATTTCCTCTTGCATAGCAGAGATCCATTGAGGAGATTTTGCAGCTTGACTGAAGATTTTTGGCTCAAGAGTGGGTTCAAGGAGAAGAGCCTTGGGCTTAAACACATCGGCTTTAGCCCTGGTAATCATGGGGTGGCGGTTGGTAAAGGGTTGGTCAAGCAATGGAGGTGCGGGCGTGGGAATGGTGTAAGGAGAAGGGAAAGAGGAGCTGGGAATAAAAGGGAGTGTATGGGTAGGAGAGAAGAAAGGTACAAGAGGAAGGGGAGAAGCCGAGGAAGTGGGATCTGAGGTTGGGGGAGGGCAAGGTAAAAAGGGAATTTGAAGTGTGACAGGGGAGGGTGGGGATGTAGGGGTTGTGGGAGACGAGAACGGAAAGGTAGACTCCATAAAGGTGACTTGACGAGAAGCATAGATTTTATTGGAAGTAGTCAAGGCACAAGGATCCTTTGTGGTGAAGACTAGGGCCTAGAAAGACGCATGGGAGAGAGCGAGGTTGAAGTTTGTGTTGGTTGAAAGGCCGGAGAAGTGGAAAGCAGAGACAACCAAAAACACGAGTGGAGTTGTAATCGGGAGGTTTTTGGAACAAACATTCAAACGGAGATTTGTGATGGAGAACAAGAGTGGGCAAGAGGTTTATCAAGCTGGTAGCGGTAGCAAAAGCATAGGTCCAAAAATGATGAGGAACGAAAAAGTGAAAAAGTAAAGCGAGACCGGTTTCAACGACATGGCGATTCTTGCGTTCTACCCGACCATTTTGATTCGGGGTATAGGGACAAGAAACACGATGTTGAATGCCTAAAGATTGAAAGAAGGGTGTGAGAGATTGGAATTCGCCACCCCAATCCGATTGAACGACTTTGATTTTAGTGTCGAAGTGTGTAAGAACAAATTGATAGAAATTGACAAAGGTACTGTGAACTTCACTTTTTAATTTGAGAGGAAAGAGCCACGTGAAACGAGTACAATCATCCACAAACAAGACAAAATAACGGGCACCAGTAATAGATTTTATCGGAGAAGGTCCCCAAACATCAGTATGAATTAGATTAAAAGGAAATTGAGCATGAGATTCTGAAATTGAAAAGGTAATTTATGACTTTTGCTCATTTGGCATGGAGTACAAAAATGATTAACAGCATGGTTCAACTATAAATTATATGATTTTAGGACTTTTTGCATAATAGGAAAAGCTGGGTGACCAAGCCTAAGGTGCCACAAGGAATCCAAAACAGTGTCTGGAAGAGCTCCTTGCCGAGCATAAAGAGACTGAGGTCGAGCTACCGGCAACTTGAAGGAGAGCCGAGCAGCAGAGGACAAAATGAGAGGTGTCGACGGCGTGTGGTAGAGGCTGTCACTGAGGGAACAACGAAGCAGGATTCGGTGAGTATTTCGATCCTTGACAAAAAAAAAACAAGTCGAGTGAAATTCAACGAAGACAGAATTCTGTCTACAGAGCTAGAAGACACTTAAGAGATTGTGCAAATATACGGAGTGTGATAAATAGTGGGCAAAAACAGAGAACGGCCGAGGGCCAAAATTTCAATAGAACCAGAGTAAGACAGGGGAAGAGACTTATCGTTGGCCGTGACAACCTGGAAAGACACGGGAAGGGTTGAAGATGACTCAGAAGCTCGGCTGTGGAGTAAAGTGGTGGGTGGCCCCTGAATCTTGCACCCACGGTGTAGTTGGCGATGAGGAGTTCGGCATTGGGAGAAGGCCGGAGTAAGTATTCTGGGAAGAGAAATTCAGGTGAGGGGGAAGAGAAGGGATCGGGTCGGAGTAAGTAACTAGACGTATGCTTGGATAGTTATTTGAAATATGACCTTGTTGGTTGCATTGAAAATACTTTTTTGAGATAAGAACACAGATAATGGTTGTTAATTACTTGTTGCTAGTGGATTTGGCTTTGAGTATTAGAGTGAACAATGGATTAAGAAATTCCACTATGACTCTATTCTGAGTTCTGATTTGAAAGAACATTTTTATGACTATTGTCGTTAGTATTTATAATTGGCAATACCTTAGGAGTATGCAAGCTCTTTAGAAGTTGTCATCGAAAATTGTATTTGTCACAATCCAAATAGTTTGAAAATCCAAAACGATCATGAATAGCTAGTATGAGGCCTCCAATGGAGCAAGTTATTAATTGATCTTTTGTCTCATGTACTTAGTCAATAAAATTTCTCTGTATATTTATTCATTGTACGGTTAGGTTGCTAACAATTTTGGTATTGCTTATCTAAAAACTAGTCGTAATGAGGAGCAAGGAATCACCTTTGTAACAAATTTTTCACTTGGGGCAAAGTCTTGACAGTTAAATTGAAGTTACTCCCACTATGTAGAAGAGTTTTGTGATGACCCGAATGTGTATGCATGAGAATGATTGAGGGGCAAACCTCGGGTTGCAAGGTGGATCCCGGACTCGAGTGTAGGCGAATCTCGGGTCGTAAAGAGGGGGTCGTCACAATCCCACATCGCTTGGGAAAGTATATGGAAATGAAACATATGTAAAGAAACCCTCCCAAGATAGTAAGACGAGTTTTGGAGCACAATTGACAACGGATCCCATAAAAACTCTGAAGTTAAAAGTGCTTCGGCGAGAGTAGTATCAGGTTGGATGACCGACTGGGAAGTCCTCGCCAAACAAAGCTATGAGGGGAGGATATTGTGCTATGGCCCAATCCCCAGAGCGGACAATATCTTACTGGGATAAAGGGTCGTTACAAATGGTATCAGAGCCTGTACCCAACCAGAAATGTGGCCAACGAGGACGTTGAGCCCCCGAGGGGGGGTGATTGTGATGACCCGAATGTGTATGTATGAGAACGACTGCGGGGCAAACCTCGGGTTGCGGGGTGGATGCCAGACTCAAGTGTAGGCGAATCTCGAGTAGAAAATAGGGGGTCGTCACAATCTCACATTGCTTGGGGAAGTATATAGAAATGAAACATATGTAAAGAAACCCTCCCAAGATAGTAAGACGCGTTTTGGAGCACAATTGACAACGGATCTCGTAAAAACTCTGAAGTTAAAAGTGCTTCGGCGAGAGTAGTGCCAGGTTGGGTGATCGACTAGGAAGTCCTTACCAAACAAAGCCGTGAGGGGAGGATATTGGGTTACAGCCCAATCCCCAGAGCGAACAATATCTTACTGGAAAAAGGGGTCGTTACTGTAACACTCGATTTTAGATTTTCCACTATGTAATGGCATTTTAGTAAATATATCAAACTAGGTTCGTTTTGTGAACGAAAGTTTTATTAGAGCCATAGTAAGAAATGAGAAATTTTTGGTGAGATAAGAAAATTTAGAGAAAACGAGTCGATAGAGCCGTTTAATGAAATAAGTGGAGGATTTATAGAAAATCGAATGAAGGGCGATATGGTAATGTACAAGCCAAAATTATAATAAAATCACATTTCTCCCTCCCTTCTCCAGCACTTCACAAAATTTCCTCTCCCAACAACTTCTCTAGCGATTTTGGCTCCCAGGCGACAAGTTCCTCAAGCCGACGCCGATTCCTCCTCCAAACTCCATCGATCCTTCACATTTTCTTCCACAATCATAGCTCTAGGTAAGTTTCTAATGTTTTGGAAGTTAGTTTCCAGGTTTTAGAGTTTTTAATCGGTTAGGGTTTCGTCAAAAATTGTTGAGTGAAGTTAGAAATCGTTAGTTATTGAATTGTTGGAGGATAATGGAGGTATTTATGATTAGGGAGGATAATTAAGTAGAGTTAATGGAGTTCGATTGGTTAAGCTCGATTTTAATGCCGTGTGTTGTAAATTGGCTTAGGTGAACAAAAAATCACAGATAAAAACTCGGTGCGCTAATGACCCGAGTAAGTTTTCATGACTTACTGTGGCCGATTGACCTACGCCATATGTCAATTTTGTTGTTTGAGGAAAGTTGGAGCAATGTATGTTTATAAGTTTTTGGATGGGTAGCCTAGGTTTAGTTGTTTTTATAGGTTATGTTTGTATTATTTTGATGGTTCTCGTGCTCTTCATGTTTATGTTATGCATTTAATTGTTCACGCATCATCGTATTACAAATGACATGAAAAATGAATTTATACATCAATTTAATGAAAAAAGGAAATGTAAAGAATGCAAATAAAGTATCATGTAAACAACCCTATGCATGGTGGTTATCGAGGTGAGGTTCAGATCTGGTGTTCCGTGGTGAGCGGGTTTTCCTCCCTTCAGATGGTGCGGGTTGTCTAACCGCTTGACGTGCCCTATCCATCTGCCGAATGATAAGCTTCGATAACCAAAGAATGTCACGTACTCAAAAGGAAATAAGATGGACTGAATTTATGAAAATTGCATATACATGTTCATGCATTGTCATTTACGTAGAATTTACTGAGATTTATCTTATAGGTGTCTTTATGGTGTAGGTGACATAGAAGAAGGTGAGAACGACATTCCTCCACCTGAGGCATAAACAGGTTGACGAAGGGTGCCCGTGGGAGTGTGCTGAGCAGTCGAGGCAACTTTTGACTCGTGAGAGCAAAAAAAAAAAGGATGAGTATTTTGGGATATGCTAGGTAGAAATGAGTTGGCAAATGTATAGGGGGTTTATTTTGGGCTGATAGGTGATTAGCAAGAAAATATTGACGTTTTGTTGATATTAATGAACTAGATTTATGGATGTGTATTGTGGTGTTTTAGTAGAGTTAGTGGAAAAGAGAAATGAGGGGAGGTGATGTGTGAAGAAGAAGGGAGCAGCACTCTAGAATTAAAGTCCAAAGAGCTTGCCGATCGATCGCCAAGAAGGGCGATCGATCCGCTGATGTTTTATGGGCGATTCTGCCTAAGTTTAGAAAAGTGTTCGGTCGAAGGCGTTGACCGAAGGGTTGAGAAATTGACCCCTTAGAGTTTTACGTCTATGAAATCGTTAACTGAAAACGTCATCCGATACTGTGGACGAAAACGTCGACCGATCTCATTATAGAGGCCACGTCGACCAAATAGTAAGTGCTCTGGTGTTAAGTTTTCATTGAGTGTTTAGTCGATGACGTCGATCATTTAGTGAGAAGTTTGGTCGATGGCGTCGACCATTTCAGGAAAAAGTTCAATTGATGACGTCGACCATTTAGTGGGAAGTTCGGACGAGGTTATCAACTACTAACTTCCAGCGTCCACCGAAATTGCAATGTGATGAAACCCGATAGGAAAGTGTTGTCTGCCGAAAGGAGATGTCGACCAAACCCGATAGGAAAGTGTTGTCTGCCGATTCTCCTTAGTAGTTCGTCGACCGATTCTCTTCAACAGTTCGGTCAGAGATGGAAACGTTAGCATGTCTTCCGCTGAATGAGATTAATTGACTTTAAACGTGCTAGATTAAATGATCGGAATAAAATGGACAAATTTTATGACATTTTAGGAATAATATTATGGGAAATTAAGGGACGTTACAGATATGGTATCAGAGGTCTTTGGTTTTAAAACCGGTTCTATAGACTGCTTGACTGCGCAAGCCACTACACGGACATGTTTCCTCAACTGTTAGTACTTTACAAGCTTTCTTTTATTTTGATTTCTTAGGATTATGTGTCTATATATTTTATAAGATTACAAAATGGTACGAGGTAGAGATGCTAGGGACGAAGCCATGGATAGATTAACGAACTTGCTTGATCGTTAGGCTCAACATACAGATAGGCAAGCTTAGTAAATTGAAAGATTAATAAACCGTGAGGGTCAAGGAGCCCAATAATTGGTTGTTCCGAACAACCATGGTATGAAAAGGTTCCAAAAGCTACGATCTCCAGTATTCAACGGACAGTCTTCGGACCCCTCTGTAGCTGAGGAGTGAGTTCGAATTATGGAGGACATGTTGGCGTATGCAAAGATAGAGAATGGGGAGAAAGTTGCATGCATCACTTTTCATTTGGCATTAGATGCTCGGTTTTGGTGGTACTCCATCAAAGCAACTACAGACGTGACAGTGATGACGTGGGAACGGTTCAAGACCGTGTTCTACGACAAATATTTCAGCCAAACAGTGCGAGTGTGATGACCTGGATGTGTAAGTATGTGTACGATGGCTGCACGAACCGAAACCCAGATGGTGGTACGTCCGTGCGTGTAGCACCCGGCTCTATTAAACCAAATTTAATTTCCAATTATAATGTGTTAATTTTATGGAAGAATTGAGGGAGAAGTGATTAGGTTAGTTAATAACTATGTAAGGACAAAAGGGCAATTAGCAATTTTATAAATGGATAACGTATTTAATGCAGGGTTTAGTAAGGTTTAGCCGCCACTGTTTTCCTCATTTCCCTTCTCGGTATTCAGCTCAAGCACAGCAGAGCTCCAGGCGATTTCCCTCTCCGATCTTCATTCCTCAAACTAGGTAAGTTTCTCTTCGTTTTCTGAAGATTTTAGTGGCTAGCTAGCAGAGAGAGTGCAATGTGTGTATTTTTGATAATGTTGTGAGTGAGTGGAGTTCGAGTTTAGTGTTGAATCGGAGAATGCACGAAGAACAGGATTCCTAACTAGCTTCCTTAGATTTTTGAATGAATATTGGTTGGTGCTTGGAGATTTAGAATCGGACAAATGTTAGAATGATGATATTATTGAGTTTTCTGATTTATGGCATTGGTGATAGGATTCTAGGTGTTGT
This sequence comes from Begonia masoniana, assembly GCA_022432975.1. Lineage (NCBI taxonomy): Eukaryota > Viridiplantae > Streptophyta > Magnoliopsida > Cucurbitales > Begoniaceae > Begonia > Begonia masoniana. The sequence continues at coordinate 13,772,859 of CM039507.1, read as the reverse complement.
TAATGTTAAGATTGAGAATCTGACATTAGTATGAGTCTGGTAGCTTTAGTACACTAATGCCATCAGGGCAGGTGAGGGTTAAGCTACGCACACTAGGTGCTTGACTATATGACTTAGAGGCTTGAACTAATATCCATGAATGATTTCTTTAGTTAGGATTTTAACAGCTTTGGGTTTAGGTTATTCTGGGTGCATTTAACATAGAATTGTGAAATGTCTAGATGAGGAAGGATTCAAGTGAAGACACGGGATTTGCAAAGGAGCCCAGGTAAGTAGAGTTTGCATGAGCCTTCGGGCCTACATCACAAAACAGTAGGATTTGTATGTGCATGAATGTATGTTTCATTTCAGTTGCCATGCAGCATATTTTGAAAGAAAACGAAACTGAATTTACATGAAGTAGTATGGTGAGATGCGAACAGACTGTGACAGTATACTTTTAAGGGAATTAATCCGCCCCTTAAATCGTACATACGGATTCATACCCTGGGAAAACTGATCCACCTCCCATTGTATCAGGGATCGATTCAGTTGTTAAGGGAATTAATCCGCCCCTTAATTGAGTATTTGGATTCATACCCTGGGAAAACTTATCCACCTCCCATTGTATCAGGGATCATCAGACCAGTGAAAGAACGCAACATAACTGAGGAATGAAAGTAGAAACTGCATGTTAGGATTTACATCTCAGTACACATTTCATTTCTTGCTTTACTTAGCATTAGGCTAATAGATGAGTTTTGTGATGTAGGTGAAGAAGTGACAGCAGGTGAATCCTCTGAGTTCATTGAGGGATAGACTGGCTGGGGGAGCACGCTCATGCCACGGACCTGGTGAACTTATGAGGCGATTTAACTGATGTCTGTTGGTGAGAAGGTTCTGATAACGGTGACCTGTTGAGTTTTAAATGTTATTTTTACTGGATTTGATTAATGTAAGGGTTTGAGTTGTTTCTGAATGGCCATGGAAAAGTAAGCAAATTCCGTTCTGTAATTAGTAATTTGTATGTATAATGAGGAGTAGATGAAATGTACTCTGTTTTCTACCGGTAGATGATGTCTATCGGTAAGTGTTGAGTTATGCTGTCTATCGGATGATGCTTTCAGAAAAGCCATCGGATGATGTAGGTTTAATTCTATCGGAAGATGTAGAATAGTGTTCCGGCGGAGGTTTTGTGTTAATTCCACCGGATGACTTAGAAAGTCTTTTGTCGTTTAGTCTCCGGCGGAGGTTTTGTGTTAATTCCACCGGATGACTTAGAAAGTCTTTTGTCGTTTAGTCTCCGGCGGAGGTTTTGTGTTAATTCCACCGGATGACTTAGAAAGTCTTTTGTCGTTTAGTCTCCGGCGGAGGTTTTGTGTTAATTCCACCGGATGACTTAGAAAGTCTTTTGTCGTTTAGTCTCCGGCGGAGGTTTTGTGTTAATTCCACCGGATGACTTAGAAAGTCTTTTGTCGTTTAGTCTCCGGCGGAGGTTTTGTGTTAATTCCACCGGATGACTTAGAAAGTCTTTTGTCGTTTAGTCTCCGGCGGAGGTTTTGTGTTAATTCCACCGGATGACTTAGAAAGTCTTTTGTCGTTTAGTCTCCGGCGGAGGTTTTGTGTTAATTCCACCGGATGACTTAGAAAGTCTTTTGTCGTTTAGTCTCCGGCGGAGGTTTAGTCGATCAGTGTTTAATTTGGAAATGTTAAGTTCCCATAACAGTAGTGGTTTCAGTACTTTGAACACGTTTTTGAGATTTTTCTGATAACGGTGACCTGTTGAGTTTTAAATGTTATTTTACTGGATTTGATTAATGTAAGGGGTTTGAGTTGTTTCTGATAGGTCCATGGAAAAGTAAGCAAATTCCGTTCTGTAATTAGTAATTTGTATGTATAATGAGGAGTAGATGAAATGTACTCTGTTTTCTACCGGTAGATGATATCTATCGGTAAGTGTTGAGTTATGCTGTCTATCGGATGATGCTTTCAGAAAAGCCATCGGATGATGTAGGTTTAATTCTATCGGAAGATGTAGAATAAGGTTTTGTCGTTTAGTCATCGGTGGTTGTAGAGTAAAGTCGACTGGAAGAAGGGAATCAACCGGCTGACGTCATCAGAAGATGTAGAAAATATTTTGTCGTCTAGCGTTCGGTGGATGAAGTGCATTCCTCCACCGGATGATGTAAATGGTGATTTGTCGTTTAGTGACCGGTGGATGTCGTGTATTTGATCCACCGGATGACTTAGAAAGTCTTTTGTCGTTTAGTCTCCGGCGGAGGTTTTGTGTTAATTCCACCGGATGACGTAGCCGAAGTGCTGTCGTTTTGGTTATCGGATGAATCTTTTGTTTCTGCTTCATCCGTTGACTCTATTCATCGGCAGATGCATTTGACTTTTACAACTCTTAAAGTATTCTGCCATCTAAACTCTATTTTCTTTTATCCGATTACTTTTAACATTCCAACTGACTATCCAAATATCATTTTCATGGTTTTGTTTTACTTATATGATTTTCCGCTGCAAGTTTTTTTTTTAAAAAAAATAAGGTAGAAGTTTTAGTCATGTACAAGTATGAAGTAGCGAACCGGGTTTAGATAATTCGGGGCGTTACAGCGCGGGCGAATCGGAAGGTGACGGGTCGTAAAAAAGGGGTCGTCACAATCCCACATTGCTTGGAAAAGTATGTAGAAATGAAACATATGTAAAGAGACCCTCCTAAGATAGCAAGACGCGTTTTGGAGCACAATTGGCAACAGATCCCATAAGAACTCTGAAGTTAAAAGTGCTTCAGCGAGAATAGTACCAGATTGGGTGACCATCTGGGAAGTCCTCGCCAAACAAAGCCGTGAGGGGAGGATATTGGGTTATAGCCCAATCCCCAGAGCGGACAATATCTTGCTGGGAGAAAGGGTCATTACAGCAAGCGTCCAAATTGGCAGAATTCCAGCAGCTATAGCAGGGTGGTTCGGTGGCCGAGTATATACAGAAGTTTGAGGCCCTGTCAAGGTTTGCACCACGCCTTGTGAGAGAAAATGAAGATAAAGTACACCAGTTCATGCAATGGCTACAACCGGAGATTCGAAAGAGTGTCATAATATCCGGGATTTTGGATGTACCCTATGCCGATATTGCAGCAAGAGCCTTGGAGTTTGAGGCTGCAGAACTGACATGTGTTAAACCGAGAGAACCGGCTAGAGGGTTCTTTCGGGAGATTCAGCCTCAACCACAAAATAGAGGCTGGCAACCAAGGGGACAGCAACAAGTACAACAACGGGAAGTAAAAAGGACCCTGTGATGGAAAAGGCGACCAAGGAAAGGGAAAGCAAGTTCAGGAGGCTACTCAGAAACCTATATGCCCGAAGTGCTTGAGGGCTCATTATGGTACCTATAGGTTAGGTACGGACAAGTGCTATAGATGTGGAAAGGTGGGCCACTATTCCCTAAATTGCCCGAGGACGGCTACTGACCAGAAGAAAGTTACCCCGCGAATATTTGCTTTCATCGAGCCCGGTGATGTTGATGACGAGGCTCAGCCTTCCGTTATTACAGGTACTATCTTGATTATAGGTGTAGCGATATTTTCATTGATAGGCACAGGGGCTATACACTCCTTTATTTCAACTGCTTGTGTGTCTAGATTAAAGTTAGTACCTGAATTAGCAGAGTGTGAGTATAGAGTAATGTTACCTTCGGGAGAGCATATGCAGTCAGATCGTATTCTCCAAGGCAATGTCGTCTCTGTGGGGAATAATACCCTTTATGCCCGCCTGATAGTTGTGGGCATAGAGCGGTATGATCTTATTTTGGAGATAGACTGACTGTCTTGCCATTTCACCACCATTGACTGTAGGTCGGGATGGTGACTTTCCGCCCCCCGAACAAAGAAGAGTTTACTTTCCAGGCGATGAATAGGTTAAGTGGACTGCCTACTTCCTATTCTATGAAAGTCATGGAGTAATTTAAAGATAGATGCTCCGTTTACTTGGCCATAGTGGTTGATACTCGATTGCTAAATGGAGTAAAGCCAAGTGACCTTCCAATAGTTAAAGAATTTGCAGAGATCTTTCAGGATGATCTTCCGGGATTGCTGTCGGACAGGGAGATCGAGTTTGTAATCGATGTATATCCAGGTTTAGAACCTGTGTAACACTCGAAAAATTTTCCTACAACGTGTGTAACCCTTAGAATAGACGATTAGAGGTGTTTAGCAGTAATCCTAGAGTTTTCCTAAGTTTTGAGTGGAATGTGAAAATTGAATAGGAAATTGAGTGAAAACCTTAGGATTTGAGTGGTTATGAACTGAGTTGAGTTGAAATTTTATTTAAAGGAAAAGTTAAGTGAACAAAAAAGGGGAAATGAGGTTAGACTTCACGTTGGATTTGATAACAAATGAGGGTGGGGTGATTTTATAAAAATGGTGATTTTGGTGAAAAAATAAAAAAGGTGGAAAATTTTAGTTTTATAAAAATAGGTAAAGTGAGTGGTTAAATGGCAAAAATCTCCTTGTTCCTCCTCTCCTTCTCCACGAAATTTGCAGCAACCCTAGAGATTCTCCTCTCCTCCATTTCATTAATCTTGAGCAAAGATTAAGGTAAGATTTAATTGGGTTTTGGTTGGGGATGTATCTAAAGGAAAATTTTTGAGGTTTTGATGGGTTTTGTGGAAGTTTTGTTAGGGTTTGGAAACCCTAATTGGAGAGCTCCGAAAATGTGATTTCCTTACTGGTTTTTCTCCCTATTTTGACTGGTTTAAACTTTAAATAAATTAGTTTAGGTTGTTTATTGAGATAGATTAGAGTTTTAGTGGTAGTTGGAGAAAAAATAGATTTTTGTGTTAAGGGGGCCAATTCTGTTTTGTGGTTTTCAATTTGGCCAAGTTGTTTAGTTGTTGAATTTGATTGTTTCAATGGATAGTAGACGTGTAGAGGTTTTACGAGTAAGTTATAGCCGATTGAAGTTGGATGGTGGAAATTGTGGAAATTTCGGGTTTTGGGTGTTATGTTGTAAAGTTGGTTAAGTTTGTTATTAGTTTTAGTTTAGGCAATTCTTTAAAATTCTTAGAGTATTACTAAGTGATTTTCCCTATTTGTTAGGTTGACGAGCGAGCAATTAAGCTTGACGAAGTGAATGAATACGTGCAAAGGAACCAGGTAAGTAATGGATTGCATTTGTTTTGCCTTCGGGCCTACAACACGGAACAGTAGGGTTTACTGCTTGGTTGTTGTTTGTTTTGTTTTATGTTTGAGTAGTATGCGACATGCATCATTGTTTTCGAACTACGAAAAATGAGCTCTAAACACGGTTTTAAAATGTGAGCGTGAAATGTAACAAGATAAAATGAACTGCAAACTTGGTCTTGAATAGAGTTGCCTCGTCGGGACTGAGTGCTGGAGTGTAGCACCCCGAAGGGACTCTACGAGAAATGTATGGCTAAAATACGTAAAGCATCGTGAGTATGAACTCCTAGACAGTTATAGGGTTCTACGATCGATGTGGGAGTAGATCATGCATGGCCATCCTAGACAGTTATGGGATGTATGCCATCTGGTTTTGCTCGGTTGGATCAAGGCGTGGCCGTCTTAGATAGTTATAGGATGTGTGCCTACTTGATCCACACGGCCTATGGAAAGATTAACGAAATGAAAATAAACGAGCACAACGGAGAGTTAGAAACTGTATTTACTAGCGGTTGATTGTGTGCATTGCATTTTGTTTTACATGCATTATTACCTATTTGCTAAGCATTAGGCTTATGTTTTGTGTTATGTGGTGTAGGTGACGACGTGTATACAGGTGAGCTGGATGAGGGAGACTAGGATTAAGGAGCAGTCAGCGAAGCACAGGGTACGCCGGTGCAGGCAGTTGTCTGGGCGTCTCAACTATGGTCTTCTAGGGAAAGTGTGAGGTCGGTATTTTGATTGTATATAGGTAGTTTTTTGAACTTGGTTTGTGTAAATGATAATGGTTTTATAACTCTTGTGAATATTGTTTTGGGGAGTTATGGTATAACTATTTGATTTTCAGGTTTTTGGTTTTAGAAAATTTAGTCGTTATGCTGCCCGGTTTTTAATAAAGTAAACGACGTTCATTTTAACCCATTTTCACATTTTCGCTAAAGCTTGAGAGTCGTGTTTTCTGGGATTTTTACGTGTCGGGAAGTGGAAAATGTCAGGAAAGGTTTGAGGTAAGTTTTAGGTGTTTTGGTGGTGTGTGATTTGAAGAAAATTAAATTGGAGTCGAGGTGGTGCACTGTGGCCAGAGACGGTGCGCGCTGAGGGGCGCTGGCGCCGGGCAGGGCGTGCGCAACAGGCGCGCGGTGCGCACTGTTGGGGCATGCGTGGCGCCCAGCACCGATCGATTGGCAGAATCACTATTCCCCGATCGGGCAACCCGAGAGGTTGTCGATCATTCGGCGCTGTGCGTTAATCGATCGGCACCTCGCGCGCGCAGGGTATTGCATGCGGCGCGCTACTGCGCGAGCAGTGCGCGCTGCTTGGGCGACGCGCGCAGCGCCCATGGTGGTCAAATCTGATTTTTTTCAAAATTTCCTAAAATGTTTTCACCTGATCTTTTTTGACATATTTGGCATGTATTTTATGCACGTTTTCCAACCATTTTTGAGGGTTCGAAAAACTCAAAAACATCGAGTTAAAATTTTATCGAAAATCATTTTAAATTCCGTTTTAATTGTGATAAGTGTGAGCAAAGTAGCGCACCGAGCCGGGGTAGGTTCGTGGGCGTTACAACCTGCGTCTAAGAATCCGTACAGATTAGCGCCTGCTGAACTGAAGGAGCTAAAATCTCAGTTGGAGGAACTGTTGGATAAGGGATTCATCCAATCTAGTTTCTCTCCATGGGGTGCGCCAGTTTTGTTCGTTAAGAAGAAAGACGAAACTCTCCGGATGTGTATTGACTACAGAGAGTTGAATAAGTTGACGGCAAAGAATAAGTATCCGCTACCCAGAATAGATGACTTATTTGACCAACTACATGATGTCCGAAAGTTTTCGAGAATTGACCTACGCTCGGGTTATTACCAGTTGAGAGTTAGAAGAGAAGATGTTCAAAAGAAGGCGTTTTGAAAGCACTCTTCGGGCTAGTAAGAAGGCAAAGTTTGCCAACCTACGCCAAACGGGGACAGTGGCCGAGTAAGGTTTGAGTCATTATCCTGGTATGCAGGACTTATGATTTACGAAGAAGAGGACAAAATTTACCAATTCGTACAAGGCTTGAAATTGGAAATTGAGAAAGGGGTAAAGACAGCGGGCATCGAAGACGTGCCTTATCACAAGATAGTAGCTAAGGCCCTCAAACTTGATGATATCGAAATGAGACTTCAAAGGCAGAGAGAAGCGTCGAGGAGGTTTAATAAAGAAGTGCAACAACAACAAAACCGGGGTTGGCAGCCATAACCACAGGGTGGTGTCAAACGAGCGAATGAGGAGCCTAGAGTCCAGGACAGAGGTAAACGTCGCAAGGGACATCACAAGCTCCTTTATGCCCCACTTGCTAGAAGAATCACTTCGGGGAGTGTAAGTTGCAATCGGTCGTTGTTTTCGATGTGACAAGGTGGGGCACAAAGCTATTGATTGCCTTCAGCCAAACAAGAGGCCACCAGGTGGTCCCTCCTAGATATTTTCTCTTATTGAAGATGAGGAAGCTGCTCAGCCTTCAGCAGTTTCAGGTACTATTTTGGTTTGTGGAAATGCGGCTCATGTTCTAAATGACACGGGGGTAACCCATTCTTTCATAGCACAGTAGTATGTAATTAAGTGGAATCTAGACTTTGTCCCAGCTGATCGTAGTTATAGTGTCATGTTGCCCTCCGGGGAGTACTTACATTCTGAGCAGGCGATACAAGGGGAGGTTATAGCTATTGATGGTCGAAAACTATATGCGAATTTGGTCATCATAAGCATGAAGGGGTACGACGTAATTTTGGGTATGGATTGGTTGTACAGGCACCATACCACGATCAATTGTAGGTCAGGTGCCGTGGATTTTAGACCACCGAGCGGTAAGGGTTTCTCGTTCCAAGCAACCCTCCGTTCGAGTAAGATGCCTGTGGTGTCAGCTTTGTATGCGCAGCACCAGATTAAGCCAGGATGTTTGGGATTCATAGCTAGTGTTCTTGACACGCGGATATCAAATGAGAAGGAAATATGTGATATTCTTGTAGCTGTGGAGTTTCCAGAAGTTTTCCTAGACGAATTACCAGGTTTGCCTCCTGACCGAGAAATGAATTTTACCATTGACATTATTCCAGGTTCGGCACCGGTGTCTAAGAATCCTTATAGGATGGCGCTGGTTGAGTTAAGGGAATTACAAGCCCAGTTAAAAGAACTAATAGACAAGGGTTTTATACGCCCAAGCGTTTCTCCATGGGGCACTCCGGCGTTGTTCATGAAGAAGAAAGATGGCTCCTTAAGAATGTGCGTGGATTATCATGAGTTGAATAAGCTTACTATAAAGAATAAGTACCCATTACAGAGGATTGATGATCTAAGTGATCAGTTGCAAGGAGCCACTGTATTTTCGAAGATCGATCTACGTTCAGGGTATTACCAGTTTAAAGTTAAAGCCGAGGATATACCAAAGACTGCTTTCAGAACGCGTTATGGACACTATGAGTTTATGGTTATGTCTTTTGGTTTGACGAATGCCCCGACAGCATTTATGGATCTCATGAACAGAATGTTTCGGGAATTCTTGGATAAGTTCGTGATAGTGTTTATAGATGACATTTTGATATACTCCCAAAATGATGAAGAGCACGTAAGGCACTTGAGAGCTGTTCTGACTACCTTGAAGCGGCACCAATTATATGCTAAGCTTTCTAAGTGTGAATTCTGGCTGAATCAGGTAAATTTCTTAGGCCACGTAATTTCAAAAGATGGTGTTTCAGTGGACCCGGCTAAGATTCAAGCCGTAAGGGAGTGGCCTCAGCCTAAGAGTGCAAGTGAAGTACGAAGTTTCGTAGGACTGGCTGGATATTATCAGAAGTTTATCGAAGGGTTTTCAATCATAGCCAATCCCCTGACGAACCTAACAAAGAAAGAAGTGAAGTATGAATGGTCTAAGGCCCGTGAAGAAAGTTTTCAGACCCTAAAACAAAAGTTGACCACAGCGCCATTGTTGATTCTACCAGTGGAGAATGGAGTGTTCAGTATCTATTGTGAAACGTCCAAAGTAGGATTAGGATGCGTATTAATGCAGGACGGAAAGGTCATTGTGTAATATCACCGCTTTACGGGATATTATTATTTTAGTATAAAGTGGACATTTTTGTAAATATGTCAAATCAAGTCCGTTTTACGAAAAGAAAGCGTCATTACGATCCTAACGATTAATAGGAATTTTAAAGAAATTTAGGGAATTTTCAGAATAGTAACGCTATATTCCAAGTAAATACGCTTCTCGTAACGAAATGGACGTTTAAGTAAAATAGTAAATGAGGTCCGATTTACGAACGGACAGTTTTAATAGATCCCAAATAGTAAGTTGGACTTATTGGTGAAATAAGGAGATTCGGTGAAACTGAATAGTTAGCCGATTAACAGAACGAAAGACGAATCAAATAAGAAAATTAAGTAAAGGGTAAATGGGTCATTTAGCTAAATCAAATTTATTAAAAGGAAAAATGCCTTAGAAAGATTTTCATTCTGAAAATCGTTTCCAGAGAGCATTCTCTCTCTCCCCCTCTCGACTTCTCCTCTCTGCCAAGGCGACGGTTTCTCACGCCGACTCCGATTCTTCCTCCAATCGTCCCGTTTTTTTCACGTTTTCTCCTCCAATCGACGCTCTAGGTATGATTCTATAGTTTTAGAGCGTTAAATTCTGAGTTTCGTAGAGTTTATCGTTAGGGTTTCCGTTAGGGTTTCGATTAAAAAACGAGATTTAGGGTTTGTAATTAATAGGTTTGCCATAATAAAGTGTATATTGGACGTATTGAACGTTATTGGACGAATTTGATTGATTTAAGACGAATGTTAAAATTTGAGAATTTTTGGGTTTTAGGGAAAAACTCGTAGATTGTAGTTTCGAGGTATCAATCGTAAATTGTTCATCGATATGCTTCGAATAATTAAGTTGGACGTTTTAAGAAATTCTTTAGTTAAGGTTTTTTTAATTAGGACGTTTAGAAGCTTAAATTGTTTTAACATCGACCGTTATGTTTTGCCTCAGACAAACAACGCTCGTGGACGGAGCTTGAGCTGCTTTGGACACGAGGTAAGTTCTCGTGATCTTCTTTGGCCGATTGGCCTACACCGTACGTCGAATGTCGTCTCGAAGGAGTTTTGGAGATGCGTATGTTTATTTGCTTTGGTTGGGTAGACAGGTTTAGTTGTTTTATAGGTTATAGGTTATGCATTTATAGTCTTGATGGTACACGTTGTTGCTTGTTTACTTTATGATATAGAACTATTCATGCATCACGTGTTTTAAAGAAAAGCATGAAAGTGAATTTGCACAATGTTTTAAAGATAATGCAAAGAATAAAATTGGCCATAAGGCATACAGTTAAAATGGGCCGTAAGGCATATAGTTAAAATGGGCCGTAAGGCATATAGTTAAAATGGGCCGAAAGGCATACAGGCCGAAAGACATACAGGCCGAAAGGCATACAATTTATAAGTCATGCGAGGTGGGGCTCAGGCACGGCTGTACGTGTTGTAAGCGTGTACCCCCCGCCTCTAGCTGGAAAGAGTAGTCCGCCCGCTGGATGAGCTCTCTCCGGTTAGAGGGATAGGATCTCGGTGAAACCTACAGTGCATAGCATAGCATTGCATAGCATAGCATAGCATTTGCATTTACGAGTCTTACTGAGATTTTTATCTCATAGTGTATTGTATGGTGTAGGTAATTACGAGGATACAGGTGAGGATGAGATTCCTCCTCCTGAGGCTTGAGTCCAGTTGACGGAGGATGGCTGTGGTGGTGTGCTGGCGCAGTCGACGCTTACCTGACCCGTGGGGACAGTATGTATAGATTTTGAGGGTTTGGGACATTTTGGGCTGATGTCTGTATAGAAATTATAGGATGCTTGGTACTGGTAGTTTATAGGTTTATTCAATGGTTCAAACGTTTTGGTAAGTTGTATATAGAAAATGTTTTGGTTTAAAGCTTTTATTTAACGTTGTAGAAATGTTTTGAATGGTTTTAGGATTGGTACGGATATGCTCGGTTTTTAGAGCTATCCACGCTGTTCATTTTTAGAAAGTTTTATCACATGTTTAAGTGCATTTAGAGTATGTGTAAATTGTACGTTTAGTGGTAATTGTGGATGAAATGGGAGATGTGTTGAAGTGTTTGGTGTGCAGGGGAAGGTGAAAGAAAAGTTGGTGTTTGCTCTCTGGAATTCGGATTCCAGTGAGCAATTGTATAAAAATTGTATAAAAGAAAGAAGTGAAGGGAAGAAAGAAGAAGGGTGGCGACTGGGCGCTGGCAGCGAGCGATCGCTGTGTTCAGCGATCGCTAGCAGCGAGCGATCGCTGCATTGTGCAGCGATCGCTGCGAGCGATCGCTGCAATGTGCAGCGAGCGATCGCTGTGATCGCTGCAATTGCAGCGATCAGTCGCTGCACATTGCAGCGATTGAGGCCAAGTGCACTGTTCACGTGAACAGTGGTGAACAGTAGTGTACTGTTCACATGAACAGTAGTGTACTGTTCACGTGAACAACGTGAACAGTAGTGTACTGTTCACGTGAATAGTACCCGAATGAAAAATAAAAGAAAAATAAAAGAAGAATAGATAAAAAGAATTGTTTTAAGTTGTTTTATAAATAGTTTTAATTAAATAGTTTTAATTGTTTAAGTGTTTTAAAGGTTAGATTTAAATTCCGATTTCGATTCTGGTTTCGATTTCGGTTTAGTTTCCGCTTAGATTTTATTTAAAGTAATTATTGGGAAAAAAAATAGTACGGAAATTGGGTATAGTGTTAGGGTCGTGACACATTGCCTATGCCTCTAGACAATTGAAGATTTATGAGCAGAATTATCCGACACATGACTTAGAATTAGCAGCAGTGGTATTTGCGTTAAAGATATGGAGACACTACCTCTACAGACAAAAGTGTGAAGTGTTTTTAGACCATAAAAGTTAAAAATATCTTTTTACTCAGAAAGATTTAAATATGAGACAAAGGAGATGGTTGGAGTTCGTGAAAGACTACGACTTCAAAATCAAGTATCATCCAGGAAAGGCGAATACGGTAGCAGACACATTGAGTAGGATGCCCAAAACCGAGGAATCAATTGTTTACTGTATGCCAGCTTCGTTGAGAAAGGAAATCCAGAGGTTTGATTTAGAGGTAGTTTCTGAACTTTCGGCCTTACTTGCAGATTTGACGATACGGCCGACCCTTTTGGACAAAATTAAGGAGGCTCAACAGTTAGACACGGAAGAAAAGGAGGCTATTGTAGCAAAGTCGACTCTTTCATCTTCTGAATTCAGTTACTCAGAGGATGGCATTCTGAGGTTTCGGGACCGTTGGTATATTTCGAAGGATGTAGAGTTGAGGAAGTTGATCATGGCAGAAGCACATTCTTCGTCGTTCTCAGTGCATCCGGGTAATACCAAGATGTACCGAGACCTGAAAGTACTTTATTGGTGGCCAAACATGAAGCGTGATATGGCCAATTATGTACAGTCTTGCCTAGTTTGCCAGCAAGTAAAAGCAGAACACCAAAGGCGAGGCGGGATGTTACAACCTCTACCGATTCCCGAGTGGAAATGGGATCATATTGCAATGGACTTCGTAGTTGGATTACCGAAGACGATTAAAGGGCATGACAACATATGGGTCGTTATTGATAGGTTAACGAAAACGGCTCATTTCCTTCCAGTAAAGATGACTTACACGATGAATCAGTTTGCAGAGCTGTATGTCCAAGAGATTTTAAGATTGCACGGGGTTCCAGTGTCGATTGTTTCGGACTGGGATCCCAGGTTTCTTCGAGGTTCTGGAGAATTTTACAAGGCGCTATGGGAACTAAGTTAACTTTTAGCACAGCTTTCCACCCACAGACCGACGGACAATCTGAGAGGACGATACAGATACTCGAGGATCTGTTGACAGCGTGTGTACTAGAGTTTCAAGCATCGTGGAGCCGGTATTTACCTTTGGTAGAATTTGTGTACAATAACAGTTATCAGTCTACGATTGGAATGGCTCCGTACGAAGCGCTGTATGGCAGAAAGTGTAGGTCGCCACTTTATTGGGATGAGGTGGGAGAAGCTAAGTTGATTGGACCAGAAATTTTACAACAATTATCTGAGAAGGTTGCTCTAATCAGGCAGAGGATGGAAACCATGCAGAATCGTCAAAAGAGTTATGCAGATTGAAGGAGACGAGATTTGGAGTTTGTTGTTGGTGAAGAGGTGTTCTTGAAAGTTTCACCGTTCAAGGGTGTGGTTCGCTTTGGAAAAAGGGGAAAGTTGAATCCACGGTTTGTTGGACCGTTCCCCATTACAGAGAGGATTGGAGCTACAGCGTACAAGATTCAGTTGCCGTTATCTATGGAGGGTGTGCATAATGTTTTCCACGTGTCGATATTGAGGAAATGTGTACGGGATTCCGACGCACGTGGTAGAACCATTTAACCTTGATATACAACCGACCTTGACTTATGAGGAAAGACCGATACAGATTCTGAAGTCTTCGGTGAGGGTCCTGCGTAACAAGATGATCCCACTTGTAAAGGTGTTGTGGAGAAACCAAAATGTAGAGGAAGCGACATGGGAGCGCCTGCAGGACATGATGGACAGATATCCAGAGTAGTTTTAGGTACGAAATTTTGGGGACAAAATTCTAAATAAGGAGGGTAGGATGTAATGCACGAAATTTCAGTTCATGAGTATTGAGTCTTTAGGTTTCGGGTTCGATAGGTTAATAAACGAGTTTAAGCAAGAATTTAATAAAAAGGGCAATAAGGTAATTAGCAAACTCAAATTTTAATAAAAAGAAATTCTCCCCCTTTTTCTTTCAGTTTTCTCCAGAGCCCTTATTTTTCTTCCTCCCCTCCTCCCGTGCGATTTCTCTCCTTCGCCGTTCCTTCACCTACGCCGGCGATTCGTCCTTCTCCTCCAGGAATTCTTCCATTTTTCTTTCCCCAATCGACGTTCTAGGTAAGCTCCAAGCTCTAGGCACGTTAAGTTTGTTGTTTTTGGGGTTGTATTTCGTTAGGGTTTATTGAATTAGGGTTGAGATTTTTGAGTTTTGTCGTAAATAGATAGCTTTATCATATTTATGGTTAATAATGATGCATTTATTGTTATTTTGGTAGTTGGGATGAATTAATGAAGATTGATTAGAGTTTTAGGTTAAGTTTTGGTGGTTGGAGGTTGTAAAAACACCATTAATGGAGTTAAGTAAATGATGAGCCCAAAGTGCTCGATGAAATGACTGAACAAAGTGAATTAGAGTTTTTGGAAAAATTTGTCTTAGCTCGGGGTTTCGTTTAGTTTTGAGTTTGATGATTTAGAGTCGATACTAATGACGTGTTATGAAAATGCCTTAGGTGACCCAAGCTTTCAGGACGGTGCTCGGCATAACTAGGACGCCAGGTAAGTGAGTGTTAGGTTTCCGGCCCTAAAGGCCCTACATCGGATCGATGTTAGAATTGTGTGTTATGATGATGTTTGATTGTAGTAGGACTTTTAGTGAGTCGGGTAGCCTAGGATAGAGAGTTAGCTATTAGATAAGAGTTTGTTTGCCTACGGGCTATAAACGTTAAGGGAATGTTAGGAATCGTCTTTGATGAATGTTGTCTGTTTATATCCCCTCATGCATCATGTTTTTATGAAAAATGCATACGAACTATTTATAAGCATACTTTTAAGAAAATTGAAATAATGAATTAAGGTTCTCACGTGATATGTTATGAGTTCTCACGGGGCAATACATGGTTCTCATGGGGCAAGTAAGCGGTCTACCGAGTATATGGTTATACTAACGATAAAGAAACGAATGAAACGAACATGTTTTACAAATGTTATGCATCTATATGAATGTTATGTTTAGTGCACTCATTACTAAGCATTAGGCTTAACGTGCTTATCGTATGATGTAGGTGACGAGAACGAAGGTGAGGAACTTCCTCCCGATGATCAGGCATTAATGGTCAGTGGACGGAGCTCGTGGCGACGGGGCGTGTTTTGGCTAGGCTTGATGACCCGTGGTGTGCTCCGTGTCGTTTTGTGGTAAATAGGTTTGAACTAGATTGATGTTGGATTTGAGGTGGATTTTTACGATGTACAGGAAGCTTTTAAATTTTAGTGAATTATATGAAAAATTTAGGTTTGAATTTGTGTTATTCTGTATGGTTTATTAGCGGATTCGTTTTGGAGAAGTTTTAGGAAATTTGATGTTTATGTTAAATTTTGATGTTATGAATTAGGTCGGAAGATATTTGATGATTTTAGGTGTTTTACACTGTAAGGATTAGCTCGATTTTTAGACTGATCCATGCAGTCCGTCTCGGAAATTTTAGGTCATGTTTTAATTACGTTTTGGTGGTAATTGTGGATTGGTGAATTGATGAACATATGGTGATTGAGGAGTTGTTTTGTGATAGAAAATGAGAAGTGTGGTTGCAGGTAAAGGAGAAGGAAAGAGGAAGAAGGCAACGCTCTGGAATTCAGATTCCAGAGCGGTTGCCGATCGATCTCCAAAAGAGGGGCGATCGATCGGCTAGAGTTATGGCAATTCTCTGGTTTTCCAGAGAAGTTGCCGATCGATCGCCATTAGGGGCGATCGATCGGTAACCAAGGGTCAATCGATCGGCTGCCAAGCAGCCGATTGATCGCCCCTTGTTTTTCTTGCGGGCTGATCGATCGGCTTGTCGAGCAACCGATCGATCGCCCCCTTCTTCTTTGGTATTTTGACAGTTTTGCCCTAGGTTTTTGCAATATGTTTTACATTAACTTAATACATTGTTTTATTGAATGATTTCAAAAGTTTGAAACTTAAAAAAAAATATGTTACACGAACTTACGAGGTCTTATGTTTAAGTTTATGTCACGGCTAGTCCGTGGCGGCCCTGACCGGGTTGGGGTCGTCACAGATCAGCTTGCAGAGCTTTATGTGTAGGAGATTGTTAGATTACACGGAGTCCCGGTCACGATTTGTAACACCTGAGAATTTCTTTAACGTGCGTAGCCTAAGTTATACTAAGTATGAGATTAAGTTTAAGTGATAATGAGAAGAAGAGGGTGGACAAGTCAAAAGTGTAGTTTGACAATTCAAACTTACTTGTGATTGGTTGAGAATTTTTGGTTTGAAAAGTCCAAGTGTTTAACCAATCAAATTTCAAACAATGTGTGAATGAAAAAGGAAGAAAAAAAGGATGAAATGTGGAGTGGTTTGTGTGGTTGACGTGGCTGCCAAGAGAAGGAAAAAGTGAGGGTTTAAGTGTAATTTCAATGGCTTATTAAATGAATAAAATAAAGAAAAGAAATTTTGGTTAAAAAGACAAAATTGAACAAAATTAATTCATCTTCTCCCCTTTCTTCCCCTCCACGAACCAGCAAGGTTGGCGCCTCCCTCCTCCTCCTTTTCCATAGCTTTTTCAAGAATTAAGGTAAGATTTTAAGTGGGTTTTATGTTTGATGCAACTTAGGATTGGTTTTTAGTGATTTGGAGGAGTTTTTGTGTAGTTGTGTTAGGGTTTGGAAACCCTAGATATGGAGCTACGAAATTTTATGTTTTTGCTGTGCTTTCTTCATATATTTGAGTGTTTAAGCTTTAGTTAGGTTAGTTTAGGTTGGTTAAGGAGTTTGATTAGAAATTGATGAAGTGTGTGAAAACTAGTTTTGGAGAGAAAGTTGGCCGAATCTGTTGAGGGGTTTTCTTATTAGTCATGGTGTTTGGATGGTTGATTTGAATGTTTCAATGGATAGTAGACATGTAGAGGTTTACAGATTGGGGTGGCACGTCGAAAATCCGTTGAAAAACGAGGGAGTTACGACCGTTTGAAGTTTGACGGTCAAAATTGTGCACAATTCGGGTTTTGTGTTTTGGAGAATGAATTGTGTAGTAGTTTTAGTTAAGAATTTCTTTCGAGTTTGTTAGTAAATTACTAAGTTAAGTTTTCATTATTTTAGGTAATCGAGCGAGTAGTTCGGTTGGACGGTAGAAAATCTAGGAATTTTGGGTTTTGTGTGTTAGGTTGAAAAGTTGGTTAAAACGTATGGTTAGAGTATTACTAAGTGATTTCTCTTTTATTATGTTAGGTTGACGAGTGGACGATTGGGCTAACCGGGCATATAATTAAGAGCACGCACAAGGAATCCAGGTAAGTAGTGGATGTGTGTGGTTTGCCTTCGGGCCTACACCATGGAACGGTAGGGAATTGGTTGTTTGCTTTGTTTGGTTGTTTTGTTTAGTTTTGTGTTGAGTATTTGTATGACAGGCATCACGGTTTTCAAACTACGAGAAACGAGTTTTAAGCATGGTTTTGCATGGTGAGCTTGAACCGTAAGGGATGGTGTGAGTTGAATCGTAAGCTGGTTTGTGTCGAAGTCGCCTAGTCGCGTTAGGGTAGCACCTGCGAGTAACTCCATGGGAGTTGTCACGTCGCGTTAAGGTGGTACCTGCGAGGGACTATAGTTGAGTCGCCTAGTCGCGTTAGGGTAACACCTGCGGGTAACTCCATGGGAGTTGTCACGTCGCGTTAGGGTGGTACCTGCGAGGGACTTTAGTAGAGTCGCCCAGTCGCGTTATAGTGACACCTGCGAGGGACTCCAGTGGAGTTGCCCAGTCGCATTAGGGTGGCACTTGCGAGGGACTCTGTGTGAGTTGGACACCTGCGAGGGACTCTATGTGAGTTGCCCAGTCGCGTTAAGGTGCGATGTTAGCATGGGTGATGAGGGTGATGAGCTTCGGTTCGGTGAATGAACAACGAAAAGCAAACGAATTAAGAGCAACTGAGCGAGTAGAAACTTTATGTGTTAGGGGTTGTGTTGCATTATGTTTTTCGTATGCATTATTCCCTACTTACTAAGCATTAGGCTTATGTTTTGTGTTTCGTGGTGTAGGTGTAGACGGGAGTACAGGTGAGGGCCTAAGGAAAGCTAGGATTGGAGCGCAGTTGGTGATGTACAGGGCATGCCGGTGCAGGCAGTTGTCGGAGCGTCTCGATCATGGTCTTCGGGATGTTGTGAGTGATGGTTATTTTGGTATTTTTGATTTATCTGGTTGGTGATTGGGAGATTTGATACGTGTTGGCACGTTGTTTTTATAAAGGTTTTCGTAATGAATTTTTAAAGATTTCGAGTCGTTGGGTTGTTGAGTAATGGTGGTGGTATTTTGAGAATTTAAACTATATATTCTCGGATTTTATATTGCAGGTTTTGGTTTTAAAGGATTTAGGCGTTATGCCGTCCATATTGAATTTAAAACAAACGACGTCGGGTTTAAGTTCGCTATTTTTATTTATATTCGGTTGAAGTCGGTTTTACAAAATTTTTATGGGATTTGAAGGTTCGAGTGTCGGGGAGGTATGGTTAAAGTTTTGTGAATTTTGGAGGTGTTCGGGGTGGAGAAATATGAGGAAAAGTGGGGAAAGGTCAAAATAGAAGGTTTTTAAGTGTTTTGGGTCGAGAAAACCCGAGGAGGCCCGACCAATCGGGCCTCGGACCGCGACCAGTCGCAGTGGGGCGCACAGGCGCGCCCGTGTGTGCGCGCGGCGCGCAACGCGCGCCCAGCGCCTCCTTGAGCCATTTTTCGGTTTTTTTCCAAATTTCCCTATTTCTACAATGTTTTGATCCGACATTTTTCGACGTATTTTAAACATATTTTAGGCCCGTTTTCCAATGAATTTTGAGGGTTCGAAAAACCTGAAAATGAGTTGTAAAAATTTACTAAAATTATTTTAAATGATATTTTAAATGCGGGATCGGTTGCAAACATAGCGCACCGAGTCGGGGCGGGTTCGGGGCGTTACACGATTGTTTCCGATAGAGATCTGAGGTTCACCTCTAAATTTTGAAAAAGTATGCACAAAGCCATGAGAACTCAGCTAAATTTCAGCACGGCATTTCATCCTCAGACTGACGGTCAGACAGAAAGAACGAATCAAATCTAGAAGATATGCTTAGAGCCTGTGTGTTGGAATTTCAAGGTTCGTGGAGCAGGTATTTGCCACTAAACTAGTTTTCATACAACAATAGCTTTCAAGCTAAAATCGACATGACTCCGTATGAAGTGCTATATGAGTGAAAATGTAGATCTCCGCTGTATTGGGATGAAGTTGGCGAGGCTAGTGTAATTGGCACCGATATTCTACAACAAACGGTGGAGAAGATTGCCGTCATCAAACAACGTATTGAGATAGCGCAGAGTCGACAGAAAAGATATGCCGATAATAGATGAAGGGAGCTGGAGTTCAATGAAGGTGACGAGGTGTACTTAAAGATTTCTTCATTCAAAGGTGTGATGAGATTTGGAAGAAGAGGCAAGCTAAGTCCTCGTTACGTGGGGCCCTTCCCTATTTTGAAGAGGATCAGAAAAATGGCGTATCAGTTGCAGCTTCCGACATCAATGCAGGGCATCCACGACGTGTTTCACGTATCATTGCTTAGGAAGTGCGTGCGTGATCCATCTCATGTCATTGAAGCAAGGGAGATTGAGGTGCAACCGGCACTAACTTATGTGGAAAGGCCGGTGAGGATTTCGAAGTCCTCTATCAAAGTACTACGCAATAAGGAAATTCCACTAGTCAAAGTTTTGTAGCGGAACCACGACGTGGAGGAAGCCACATGGGAGAGGCAGCAAGATATGATGTTTAAGTACCCAGAACTATTTGTGTAATTAAATTTTGAGGACAAAATTTTAATTAAGGTGGATGGAATGTAACACCCGGTTTTACGGGATTTTAGATTTTCCACTATGTAATGACATTTTAGTAAATATATCAAACTAGGTCCGTTTTGTGAACGGAAAGTTTTATTAGAGCCCTAGTAAGAAATGAGAAATTTTTGGTGAGATAAAAAAATTTCGAGAAAAAGAGTCGATAGACCCGTTTAACAAAATAAGTGGAGGATTTATAGAAAATCGAATGAATGGCGATATGGTAATGTACAAGCCAAAATTATAATAAAATCACATTTTCCCCTCCCTTCTCTAGCACTTCACGAAATTTCCTCTCCCAACAACTTCTCTAACGATTTTGGCTCCCAGACGACAAGTTCCTCAAGCCGACGCCGATTCCTCCTCCAAACTCCGTCGATCCTTCACATTTTCTTCCGCAATCACAGCTCTAGGTAAGTTTCTAATGTTTTGGAAGTTAGTTTCCAGGTTTTAGAGTTTTTAATCGGTTAGGGTTTCGTCAAAAATTGTTGAGTGAAGTTAGAAATCATTAGTTATTGAATTGTTAGAGGATAATGGAGGTATTTATGATTAGGGAGGATAGTTAAGTAGAGTTAATGGAGTTCGATTGGTTAAGCTTGGTTTTAATGCCGTGTGTTGTAAATTGGCTTAGGTGAACAAAAACTCACGGATAAAAACTCGGTGCGCTAAGGACCTGAGGTAAGTTCTCGTGACTTACTGTTGCCGATTAGCCTATGCCATATGTCGATTTTGTTGATTGAGGAAAGTTGGAGCAATGTATGTTTATAAGTTTTTGGATGGTAGCCTAGGTTTAGTTGTTTTTACAGGTTATGTTTGTATTGTTTTGATGGTTCTCATGCTCTTTATGTTTATGTTGTTCACTTAATTGTTCATGCATCATCGTATTACAAATGACATGAAAAATGGATTTATGCATCGATTTCATGAAAAAAGGAAATGTAAAGAATGCAAGTAAAGTATCATGTAAACAACCCTATGCATGGTGGTTATCAAGGTGAGGTTCAGACCTGGCATTCTATGGTGAGCGGGTTTTCCTCCCTTCAGATGGTGCGGGTTGTCTAATCGCTTGACGTGCCCTATTCATCTGCCGAGTGATAAGATTCGATAACCAAAGAATGTCAGGTATTGAAAAGGAAATGAGATGGAATGAATTTATGAAAAATGCATATACATGTTCATGCATTGTTATTTACGTAGAATTTACTGAGATTTATCTCATAGGTGTCTTTATGGTGTAGGTGACATAGAAGAAGGTTAGAACGACATTCCTCCACCCGAGGCATAAACAGGTTGACGAAGAGTGCCTGTGGGAGTGCGCTGAGCAGTCGAGACAACTTTTGACCCGTGGGAGCAAAAAAAAAGGATGAGTATTTTGGGATATGCTAGGTAGAAATGAGTTGGCAAATGTATAGGGGGTTTATTTTGGGCTGATGGGTGATTAGCTAGAAAATATTGACGTTTTGATGATATTAATGAACTAGATTTATGGATGTGTATCGTGGTGTTTTAGTAGAGCTAGTGGAAAAGAGAAATGAGGGGAGGTGATGTGTGAAGAAGAAGGGAGAAGCACTCTGGAATTAAAGTCCAGAGAGCTTGCCGATCGATCGCTAGGAAGGGCGATCGATCGACTGATGTTTTATGGGCGATTTTACCTAAGTTTAGAAAAGTGTTCGGTCGAAGGCGTCGACCGAAGGGTTGAGAAATCGACCCCTTAGAGTTTTACGTCTATGAAATCGTTAACTGAAAATGTCGTCTGATACTGTGGACGAAAACGTCGACCGATCTCATTATAGAGGCCATGTCGACCAAATAGTAAGTGCTCTAGTGTTAAGTTTTCATTGAGAGTTCGGTCGATTACTGTTAGTGATTTTCTACACTTTTACGCAAGTGCACGTATCACTTCAAGTAGTAAAAATATCGATCTCACGAGGATATTCTTAATTGAGTTAATTGCTATAAAAATATTAAAATGATAAATGAAAATAATTAGAATTAAAATCCGAATGACGATGCAATAAAAGAAAACAGGATAAACGAGATAAAATTAGTAAATGGAAGCTTTGGCTAGGATCGATTCCTTCGTTATGATAATTTTACTACCGATGCTTTGGTAATGCTCTGCAGCATTGTCTATGAACAGCAAGAATGAAAATATTTATAGGTTTCATTCGAATTGCCTATGTAATTTCAATTTAGAATTTCTCTCGACTTTGAAAGAAGGTAACTAACATTGAATTTCCTAATTGCCCTATTCTTATTGTCAATCGAAACAATGCTAACTATGTTGTAACAATTTAATCCGATTAATTATTCGTGCATCTTAGAATTTCTATTTATCTTTCGATACAATATAAACATGGATCATCAATCTATCTATCGATATGATCTGAATTAAGCAAGGAATATCATAAATAATTGTTCAATGAATAATTGCATAAACAAAATCGAGATCGTAGCAAAATCCGTAACGAATGCCATCGTCTTAACCAAGTAATAGAGTTTAGCTACTAGACATCATAAAATAAAACCTAAAAGAAAAATATTCATAAAAAGATAAAAAGAAGAAAAGAAGAGAAGTGCTGGTTCCCCTCTCTGCCGCAGCTAAGAATCCCCCTTTTCTTTTCTCCCAAAAGTGCCCTTTTTGTTGTTCTGCGTGATAAAGTGTATATCCCCCTTTTTTTCTCCAGATCTGGTTCTATTTGTTTGTTATATTCCTTCCTTAATTTCAGCCTTGATTTCTCTCTCTTCCAGATCTCTTCTCTTCTGCTTGTCAAAACTACTTCCTTATTTTAAGCCTTCTTTCTCATTCCTCTGATTCATAATGATTTTCCAGCCCATATTTCTTCATTTTCTCCTTGATTTATGTTTTCTCTCACCTTAATCTTCACCCTTTTAATTCGATCTTCCCGCTAATAATTCTGTATTCACATAAGAAAATATAAAATTTGAATTAATGATAAAAATCTGCTTATTTTTCCAAGAATCTGTGTTAAATACATTAAATTCAGAATATGGTTCGATATTGCAGCATCTTGCAGCAATGATAGTAAATTCCACCAATTCCTTCTTACATTCACTCAAATCATACAAGTTCTATCAATTAAATATCATATAAAATAACTTTAATTTAAGAGTTATCAAATACCCCCAAACTTGAACCATTACTTGTCCTCAAGTGATGCAAAATGAAATCAAAATTAAATAACTTCCCAAGGTAACATCAATAAATTTCATGTAATTTTCAAGATATTTCGAAACTTGTAAATTTATTTGAAAAATTTCACTATCACAATTAAAATCAATCAATATAGATTTATTTCCCAATGAACTAATTTTCAAAGTGTGTGTGTGCTCAAACTCCTCTTAAATTGCTAAGTTCAACAATCAAAACTAAATATCACAATTAATATCATAGAATACCAATTCTTCAATGTCTTTCCTAAGTCAATTAGCTTTCAAAGGTTTTTCTTTTTATTTTATTTTTGTATTAGTATTTTTTTTTCCAGTAGCATAATAAACAAATAAGCAAGGGGGTATAAAATTTTTGTATTGACTTTCTCCATTAGTCACACTACCTTTTTACATGATTGACAATATTTGTCATGAAGGCCTCCAGTTACTCAGTAGTGTCATTTAAAGATACATATTCATATAAAATAATAGAGGAGTATAGTCAATAATCATGCAATGAAATTCCTCCCAAAGTTCTTCTAGTTTATTTCTACCCATCGAGTATCCAAAAGGCTCACTCGAAATTGAAAGTAGATTAGGAAATTGCACTTTTTTTTCAGTATAACCCTCAAACTTATTATATTAATAATAATTTTTTTTAATTCTTTTATTGCTAATTTCCTTTGTTAAACATTGAATTGTTGTCATCTACCTATAATTGTAAGGTCTAGTAAAGATGATATTCCTAAGCAATTAAAGGGAGTTTGTGTGTTAGGAAAAAAATAAGCTCACGGGAATAAATCTTGATTAATTTCTATTAATATGTGACAATGGTATTTATTCAATAACTTACTCAATTAGGAAATATTTGAAAATTTCATTGCTATTCATTAGATATGTGTCACAGTCAACAACCAATCCATCATATTTTTTCTACCCATTTCCTCACCCCCAAACTCAAACTCGATAGTGTCCCCACTGTCGAACAAAATATAGTTTAAAATTTAAACAAAATAAAGCAAAACTATTGGGAAGGATTCCCGGGAATCTCTTTTGTCATTCCATTAGATGCAGTTTCACGTTGCTGTGCATTTAATTTGTAGAAGCAGCAACTTGCCTGATTTATTATTGAAAGATGATGCTCTAGGCTAATTGTGTACAGCTCCCACTTAAACATTGAATTGTTTGTCATCTACTATAATTGTAAGGTCTAGTAAAGATGATATTCTAAGCAATTAAGGAGTTTGGTGTGTAGGAAAAAAATAAGCTCACGGGGAATAAATCTTGATTAAGTTTATTAATAGTGACAATGGTATGTATTCAATAACTACCTCAATTAGGAAATATTTGAAAAATTTCATTGCTATTCATTAGATATGTGTCACAGTCAACAACCAATCCATCATATTTTTTCTACCCATTTCCTCACCCCCAAACTCAAACTCGATAGTATCCCCACTGTCGAACAAAATATAGTTTAAAATTTAAACAAAATAAAGCAAAACTATTGGGTAAGTACTTCCCTGGAATCTCTTTTGTCATTCCATTAGATGCAATTTCACGTTGCTGTGCCATTTTAATTTGTAGAAGCAGCAACCCTGCCATGATTTATTATTGAAAGATGATGCTCTCGGCTAATGTTACAGCTCCACTTACAACATTTGAATTTGTGATGGCTTTCTTTTCAGTGCTTGCTCTTTATTAGCTTCTTCTTCTCTTGATTTGTGCATATCTTCGACCGAAGTGATTCACTAATCGGTCGGTGTCTTCGACCGAATGATTCACTAATCGGTCGATGTCTTCAACCGAATATAAACAACATAAAATTGCAGCATTAAAACAAAAATTAAAAAAATAAACAAAAACCAACACAAAAGGATATCAGAAATTGGGTTGCCTCCCAATAGGCGCTTGATGTTTTAAGTCCTCAGCCTGACTTCCTCATGCTTCTTGTTTCTATGCTTTGTGGTTAATATGCTATGGTCATTTTATGTTTGAGGTAAGAGGGCAGGTGTTTAAGCTCCACTGTTGGTGCGTCTTTAATAGATAGCTTGAAAGCTTCTAGGTTATCTTCCGTTAGAACTAATGACTCAAATTGTTTCCTGTGACTCCTAGAAAATTGCTTCGTGTCTTCCATCTTCATCTTTTCAGATATGTTGAAGCAATCTTCTTTATCGTACGGGCACTTCATAGCTTTCAATATATTAAAAGTAATCTGCTGGTCATTCACGTTTCTGCCACAGCTAAGAATCTCATCCTTTCTCCCAAAAATTTCTTTTTCTTCGTGCTTTTGTAGACTTTGAGGGAATGGTAGTGGTGGTCTCTGAGTTTTCAATTCACTTCGTTGCTGTGGTGGCATTGCTACATCATCAGTTTCTACAACGCTAGTTTTTGGATTATCCTTTTCTGCTTCTTCCACATCATCTTGTTCCACCAACTCTTCTTGTTTATTTAAATTTTTTACTTTCTGTTGCTTTTCTGAATTGTCAGTTCTCTTCCATTCCTCAATACTATGGCCTTGTAATGTTCCCTTCCTAGTCTTTGCAGTACTTCTGTATCGCCTGATAATTGTCCTGCAGTCCTTGTGCTTAAAGATTGAGTAAGTTGCCCCATTTGTGTTTCAATATTCTTCATTGATGTAGCCAAGTTCTGTAAAATCACATCTGTCTTAGCAGCATATTCTCTAGCGAAGCTATCTGATTGCTTTTGATGCATTGAATTATGATTTAGCTGTGAGAAACCTTGAGTGTAATTTTCTGTAGGTCTGTTTGATGCTGGAATATTCTGCGGCTGCGAATTCCATTGAAAATCTAGATGTTGTTTCTAGCCAGGGTTGTATGTCTGCGAGTATGGATTGTTGTTCATATTGTATCGAACATAATTTGTAGATTCTAGATTAGTAGGATATGAATTTTCATCGTGGTTTTCTCCATAAAAATTGCAAGAAACTTCTCTGGTTATTGGCCTGGATGGTGTGTTCATCAATTTGATAGCATTCTCCAGCGTAGCAATCTTTGCATTCAAGGCTGACACATCATCCAGATCATAAACTCCAGGTGCTCGCCTTGTAGGGTTAAATCTTTCTGAATGTCATTGGTAGCTGTTCACTGTCATCCTTTCCAATAAATCATACGCTTCATTGAAGGATTTTGATAAGAGGGTGTCATTTGCTGCAGCATCAACGATAGATCTTGTCTGCCCATTTAATCCATTGTAAAATGTCTCCAGCTGAATCCAGTGTGGTATTCTATGGTTGGGGCATTGCCTGAGTAGTTCCTTGAATCTGTCCCAAGTTTTGTATAGTGACTCGCTATCTCGCTGCTAGAAACTTGTGATTCCGTTACTCATCCTCGCGTTCCTCACTGGCGGATGGTATTTCATGATAAACTGCTTGGCTAAATCACCCCACGTAATAATTGTATTTGCCCCCCCCCCCCCCCCGTCTCCTTTTATTTTTTTTTTGTTTTTTTTTTTTTTTTTTTTTTAGGATGCTGTTCCACCAATCTCGTGCTCGGTCGCAAAAGAAGAGGGAATAGTTAAGCTTAATGCTTCAACAGAAACTAAGGAAAATGAAACGAGCGACTTACTTCTCCAAATGCTTTAAAAGATGACGATGGGAGTGTCTGTGACCATTCTAATAAATTGTCCAATGGTTGAAGCATATGAAACATGACCGGTTTAAGCTCGAACGGGTAGAATTTAATTCTGGTCTCACAATACTGGGATTCAGAATATCGAGCGGTGGGGAATGACTGTAACGCCGGGAAGTTTTCCCCTTTTCAAACAATTTTTCCTCATTCTCATCAAATTTCTTTCACCAATCACCACCTATACCCGCACTAATATACTAACCATCGAGCTCCAATTCAGCAAACCCGAATCCCCAAAATTGATCCCTCGGTTTTCGCTCCTCCCGCGCTTAACACTGCTCAGCAGTGCTTACCGGCACCGACCCCAGAATCCAGACGACGAAACTAGCCAAAAATGGCCGGCGATCGAAGCTCTAGCAGCTCGTCGCCGTCGACCGTGAACAGAACCGAAACAGGGCATAAAAACCAAACCTTACCTGTCGGTTCGTGCGCGAAGACGGCCGGGAACAGCTCGCCGCCGATGTCTGGCAAGAGATCGTCGGGAGTCGTCGGCGTTCGGCGCCGCGTCGCCTCCCCCCTCGCCTCCGTCTCCCCTGCTTCCCCTCGGCGTCGGGCACGAATGAGAACAACAGAATGGCAAAGCCATTCTGTTGTTTTATTTTATTATTTAATAATAATAATAATAATAATAATAATCAATAATAATTTCTATTAAACATTAACAAATCATCAATTACCGATTTGTCCTCCCGTACATTCGGCCTCTTCGAATTTCGTTAAATCTCGTTATTAATTTAACCTAACCCTCGGCTTAATTGACTGAGAAATACCTGAACCTAAATAAAAACCATTTACTTTTCTTTTAACTTAATTAAAACAACCAATTTATTAATCTGTCATTTTCCCTCCAATTTTTCCTGAAAACCCCGGTTGTTACATTCAAAGTATTGAAACCACTACTGTTGTGGGAACTTAACATTTCTAAATTTAAACACTGTCAACTAAACCTTCTCACCAACAGACATCAGTTAAACTGCCTCATCAAATACCAGGTCCGTGGCATGAGTGTGCTCCCCCAACCAGCCTATCCTTCAATGAACTCAGAAGGCTCACCTGCTGTAACTTCTCCACCTACATCACAAAACTCATCTATTAGCATAATGCTAAGTAAGTAAAGCAGTAATGGAATGAAATGCTGAAACATAAATTCCTAAACATGCAATTTCTACTTTCTCATCTCAGTTGCATTCACACACGTTCATAAGCTGATCTGATCCCTCGGTTCCCTTGGGAAGTGGATCAATTTTCCCAAGGTCATACATCCTCTACTCGATTAAGGGGCGGATTAGTTCCCTTAATAGCTGAACTGATCCCTCTGTTCCCTTGGGAGTGGGATCAATTCTCCCAATGTCATACATCCTCTACTCGATTAAGGGGCGGATTAGTTCCCTTAATAGTTTGTCTGTCACATACAGTTCATACTTCACTATTCTTACATGGAAATTCATTTTCGTAATCTTTCAAAAACATGATGCATGACATACAAAATCATTCTCAATATGCATAACCCTACTGTTTTGTGATGTAGGCCCGAAGGCACATGCATACTTTACTTACCTGGTCTCCTAAAAAAACTTGGTGGCAAGCTACTTCGGGTATTACTCGAACCCTAAAAAAAATCATAGGCAGAGCATACATTAACTTTCTCTAAACTTCATTCTAAACCATTAGAAATCTAAGGAAAACTGGTTCGGAAACTCAAGTCGTTGTGCATTCCCGATTTCAACTTAAAACCGAAACTAACACTCGCTTACTGTATTCTCCAAAACCTCAATATTATCCCTCCCACCAACGATAGATACAATGTAGCTAGAAATAGAAGCAAAACTCACCAAGTTCGGAGGAAATCGCTGGAGGAAGTCGAATGGGGGTCTCCTAACGCGCTCTGCTAAGCTGAGGAGCTGAGAATGGAGAGGAAATGGAATAAAACAGTGGCGGCTACTTCAATAATAGTTTCCTTAAATACGTTATCCACCTTTAAATTTCTAATTACTCTTATGCCCTTGCCTAGTCATCCACTAACCCTACATTTAATATTGCCATATAAATTGTGCCATTAGTTTAAAAGGAATAGAGGAACGGTTTAACAGAACCGGGTATTACAATCTACCCTCCTTAAAAGAATTTTGTCCTCAAAATTCAGTACCTGAATAATTCTGGATGTTGGTCCATCATGTCTTGCTGGCGCTCCCAAGTTGTCTCCTCTATGTTCTGATTGTGCCATAAGACTTTCACTAGTGGAACTTCCTTGTTGCGCAACACCTTCACTGCATAATCCAAGATCGTTACTGGTTTCTCCTCATATGCAAGAGTAGGAAGAACCTCAATGTCCTGCTGTTCCACAATCTGATATGGATCCCTTACACACTTCTTTAACATAGAAACATGGAACATGTTGTGGATTCCTTCCTTAGAAGCCGGTAACTGCAACTGATAGGCTGCACTCCCAACCCTTTTCAAAATTAAGAATGGTCCAATAAACCTGGGGTTCAACTTTCCTCTCTTCCCGAATCTTACAACTCCTTTGAATGGTGACACCTTAAGAAAAACTTCATCACCTACTTCAAACTCTAATTCTCTCCGTCTTTTATCAGCATAACTCTTCTGGCAGCTTTGAGCTGTCAGAATTCTCTGTCGGATGAGGGCAACTTTTTCCACAGTCTGCTGCACAATGTCAGGACCAAGCAACTGTGCCTCACCAACTTCATCCCAGTACAAAGGAGATCTGCATTTTTGTCCATATAATGCTTCGTATGGTGCCATGCCTATTGTTGCTTGAAAACTGTTATTATAAGAGAATTCAATCAATGGTACATACTTACTCCAAGAACCCTGAAATTCCAGCACACATGCATAAAGCATATCCTCCAACGTTTGGATAGTTCTCTCGGATTGTCCATTAGTTTGAGGATGAAAGGCTGTGCTAAAACTAAGTTGTGTTCCCATAGCTTTGTGCATACATTTCCAAAATTTAGATGTAAATCTGGAGTCTCGGTCTGAAACTATGGTGCTTGGAACTCCATGCAGTCTAACAACCTCGTGCACATACAACTCAGCCAATTGATCCATCGAGTATGTTATCTTTATTGGCAGAAAGTGAGCTGATTTGGTTAAACGATCAACTACTACCCAAATTGCACCGTGACCTTTTGTTGTTCTAGGTAATCCTATAACAAAATCCATAGTTATTTGTTCCCATTTCCATTCGGGAACTGGTAAGGGTTGTAATGTTCCAGCAGGCCTCTGATGTTCAGCTTTGACTTGCTGGCAGACCAGACATGACTCCACAT
This sequence comes from Begonia masoniana, assembly GCA_022432975.1. NCBI lineage: Eukaryota > Viridiplantae > Streptophyta > Magnoliopsida > Cucurbitales > Begoniaceae > Begonia > Begonia masoniana. The sequence continues at coordinate 13,742,916 of CM039507.1, read as the reverse complement.
ACTCCGCCACACTTCTCTTCATACCTGGCCACCAATAATGTTGCTTAAGATCTCTGTACATTTTCGTACTTCCAGGATGAACAGAAAGTCTGGAGGAATGTGCCTCAGATAGGATTTTCTTTCTAAGTTCAGTATCAGCCGGAACAAACCATCTACTTCGAAACTTGAGAATTCCATCAGCTGAGCAGTTGAAATCCGACTTATCAATAGAATCTATGCACAACTTATACTTATTACATTCAGCGTCATTCGTTTGAACTTCTTTTATTTTCTCCAAAATAGTTGGCCTCAAAGATATGGCCGAAAGCGTGGCTGACACACTAGACACAGCTTCCAGGTTAAATCTTTGGAATTCTGTCTCTAAGGCTATCGGTATGTCTAGAGTCAGTGCAGAGACTAAAGGGGTTACTCTACTCAAAGCATCAGCCACTACATTCGCCTTGCCAGGGTGGTACTTAATCTCGAAATCATAGTCTTTGACAAACTCTAACAATCTACGTTGCCTCATATTCAGTTCTTTTTGCGTGAAAATGTATTTCAGACTTTTATGATCCGAAAATATCTCACAGGTTTGTCCATACAGGTAGTGCCTCCAAATCTTTAATGCAAAAACCACAGCAGCTAATTCTAAGTCATGTGTGGGGTAATTCTTTTCGTGTACTTTTAACTGCCTAGAAGCATAAGCTATAACCTTTCCATCTTGCATCAATACACCACCAAGTCCAACCTTGGAAGCATCACAATAAATACTGAATTTACAATTTTCGACAGGAAGAGTTAAAATTGGTGCATTGGTCAGTTTCTGCTTCAAGGTCTGAAAACTGGATTCACATTTATCGGTCCAATTATACTTCACATTTTTCCTTGTTAACATAGTAAGGGGTGTGGCAATCTTTGAAAATCCCTCGATGAATTTTCTATAATATCCCGCTAGTCCTAGAAAACTCCGGATATCCGTAGCATTCTTCTGTTGGGGCCATTCCTTAACAGCTTGAACCTTGGCTGGATCAACAGATATCCCATCACCAGAGATCACATGACCAAGAAAGTGAACTCTGTCCAACCAAAACTCACACTTAGAAAATTTGGCATAAAGTTGATGCTGCCTCAGCAATCCTAGCACCAAGCTTAGGTGTCCTACATGCTCATCCTTAGTTCTAGAATAGATTAAAATGTCATCTATGAATACAATGACAAACTTGTCCAAGTACTCGCGAAACACCCTATTCATGAGATCCATGAAGGCTGCTGGCGCATTTGTCAAACCAAAAGACATAACCAAAAACTCATAATGCCCATACCTTGTGCGAAAGGCAGTCTTTAGGATATCTTCAGATTTAACCTTCAACTGGTAATAACCGGACCTAAGGTCAATTTTAGAGAAAACTCTTGCACCCTTAAGCTGATCAAATAAATCATCAATCCTTGGCAGTGGATACTTGTTCTTGACAGTTAGCTTATTCAATTCTCTATAGTCTATGCACATACGCATTGACCCATCCTTCTTTTTGACAAAAAGGACAGGTGCACCCCATGGTGAAAAGCTAGGGCGTATGAACCCCTTCTCCAACAAATCCTCTAACTGTTTCTTGAACTCTTTAAGTTCTGTGGGTGCTAGCCTATATGGATTCTTAGATACTGGCTCAGCGCCGGGGTAAACATCTACCACAAATTCAATTTCCCTATCTGGTGGCAAACCAGGAAGGTCATCAAGAAATACTTCTGGAAAATTTTGGACAACTAAAACATCCTTGGGGTTCGATTTTTCTACAGTTTGTGTGTCTAAAACACTGGCCAAAAAGCACAAACATTCTCTGCAAGGGGAGGGTCTACAACTAACAGAAGTCATTACAGTCATTTCCTTACTCTTCTTCAGGGCTTGGAAAGTATGGTTTAAACCACTAGGGGGGTGAAAACTAACTATTCCAGTTCTACAATCTATAGTGGCATAATGCTTAAACAACCAATCCATTCCTAGGATCACATCAAATCCCATTATGTCCATAACAATAAGATCAGCAGGCAAATTCATGTTCCCTACTAACACCACACTATCAGGCATCATTTGACTGGAGTGCATGTGCTCACCAGAAGGTAATGCTACGTTATACACATGCTCAGAAGGAGTAAACCGTACATCTAACTTATCAGCAAATGTAGAGGCTATAAAAGAATGAGTTGCACCTGAATCTATCAAAGTAAAAGCAGGTACAGAGTTAATCATTATAGTACCTGACACTACAGCAGGCTGGTCCTCACCACCTGACTCCATCATGGAGAATATTCTTGGCTTAATCCTGGCAGGGCCACCCTTCAAAGCTGGGCAGTCTCTGTTGACATGGCCAACCTTGTTGCAATGGAAACATCGAACGATCCGGGGCTTTGGGCAATCCTTGTACAAATGTCCAACCTCTTCAGAGTTAAAACACTTACCCGATCCAAATCTACACTCGCCCGAGTTATTCTTTGAACATTTCGAGCATTGAGGAAACTTCTGGGTATTCAGTACCCTCTTTCCAGATCCTTGGTTACTTTGGCCTTCACTTGGCCTCTTCTCTCCCCTCTGATGGTGTGGCTGGATACACTTTTGCGAAACCTCCTTTGGTCTAGCACACTTCCCTTCAGCTTCTTCCACTTCCAGAGCAGTGGACACAACTTCACTGAACGTTAAACCTTTAATGCCACAAAATTTGACTCCTCGATAAATCTCCGGCTTCAGTCCATGCACAAATTTGAACACCTTATCCTCGTCCTTATGAGCAAAATGTCCAGCAAACCTGGACAAGGACTCAAATTGTCTACTGTACTCTGCCACCGACTCTGTCTGCTTCAAATTCAGAAACTCCAACTTCTTTGCGGTTTGGACCGTGCTGTTAAAATATTTCTCATAAAAGATGTCCTTAAACTGTGACCAAGTCATAGTCAGAATGTCGGTGGTGGTTTCAACTGTTTCCCACCAGAGTTGAGCTTCACCAGCCAAATGGAACGTGGCCAACGTGACTTTGTCCTCTTCTCCAATATTGGCACACCTAAACATACTCTCAATTTTTCTAAGCCAACCCTCAGCAATAACTGGATCAGTTGACTGACCATCAAACGTGGGCGGTCTCAGTCTCCGGAACCTATCTCCAGAATGTTCACTGCTAGAACCCGAGTTGGCACTTCCTTGTGTCTCCCGGCTCAACAGCACTCCTAATTGGTCAGACTGTTGACGTACTATATCAGTCTGCTGACGCATCAATTCTGTCAGTTGCCTAATCACACTAGAGTCCTCCTCCCGCCTGGGACTTGGTATCTCCCTTGGTAACCTTGGTCTTCCTGGTCGTCTAGATATTTGCTATATTCCTGCACAAGGTTAATTATACTCTTAAATACCTAATAGCTAAGGTTAAGGTAAACACTTACAGTTGTTGGAGTACCCCCATGCAACGATTGGCACTGATGAGTAATCTTTTGAACAGTTTAACTGAATGTCTCTGATACCATACTGTAACGCCCCGAGTTATCTGAACCCGGTTTGTCACACAAGTCCGTACATGACTAAAAATTTCATCCATATTTTTTTTAAAAACTTGCAGCGGAATTAATTTAAACAAAATTAGAGCTAAACAAAATCATAAAAAGTGTTTGGATAATCGGGCGAAAAGTTAGAAATAATCGACCAAGAGAAAAATAAGAGTTAATCACGAATTCTTTAAAAGTGGCGAAGGTCAAACGCATCTGCCGCTGAACCAAGTCAACGGAAGAGGCTGAAAACAGAAAACAGAAGACATCATCCGGTCACAAAACGACAAAATATTCTCTACATCTACCGATGACGTCAGCCGGTTGATTTTCTTCATCCGATCGACTTTATTCTACATCCACCGACGACTAAACGACAAAAACTTATTCTACATCATCCGGTATGTTTAACAACGACATCCTCCGATAACTAAACGACAAAACGTAATACTCACTCTTACCGATAGAATTAAACCTATATCATCCGATGGCTTTTCTGAAGACATCTTCCGATAGAATTAAGCCTACATCATCCGATGACTTTTCTGAAGACATCTTCCGATAGAATTAAGCTTACATCATCCGATGGCTTTTCTGAAGACATCTTCCGATGGACAAAAACCTGCATCATCCGATGGCTTTTCTGAAGACATCTTCCGATAGACAACATAACTCAACATCTACCGATAGACATCATCTACCGGTAGAAAAAAGAGTACATCTCAACTACTCCTCACTATACATACACAACACTAATTACAGAAAGGAAATTTACTTACTTTTCCAAGACCATTCAGAAACAACTCAAAACATTGCATTAATCAAATCCAGTAAAGACAACATTTAAAACTCAACAGATTACCGTTATCAGAAAAATCTCAAAACATGTTCAAAGTATTGAAACCACTACTGTTGTGGGAACTTAACATTTCTAAATTTAAACACTGTCAACTAAACATTCTCACCAACAGACATCAGTTAAACTGCCTCATCAAATACCAGGTCCGTGGCATGAGTGTGCTCCCCCAACCAGCCTATCCTTCAATGAACTCAGAAGGCTCACCTGCTGTAACTTCTCCACCTACATCACAAAACTCATCTATTAGCCTAATGCTAAGTAAGTAAAGCAGTAATGGAATGAAATGCTGAAACATAAACTCCTAAACATGCAATTTCTACTTTCTCATCTCAGTTGCATTCACATACGTTCATAAGCTGATCTGATCCCTCGGTTCCCTTAGGAAGTGGATCAATTTTCCCAAGGTCATACATCCTCTACTCGATTAAGGGGCGGATTAGTTCCCTTAATAGCTGAACTGATCCCTCTGTTCCCTTGGGAGTGGGATCAATTCTCCCAATGTCATACATCCTCTACTCGATTAAGGGGCGGATTAGTTCCCTTAATAGTTTGTCTGTCACATACAGTTCATACTTCACTATTCTTACATGGAAATTCATTTTCGTAATCTTTCAAAAACATGATGCATGACATACAAAATCATTCTCAATATGCATAACCCTACTGTTTTGTGATGGAGGCCCGAAGGCACATGCATACTTTACTTACCTGGTCTCCTGGAAAAACTTGGTGGCAAGCTACTTCGGGTATTACTTGAACCCTAAAAAAAATCATAGGCAGAGCATACATTAACTTTCTCTAAACTTCATTCTAAACCACTAGAAATCTAAGGGAAACTGGTTCGGAAACTCAATTCGTTGTGCATTCCCGATTTCAACTTAAAACCGAAACTAACACTCGCTTACTGTATTCTCCAAAACCTCAATATTATCCCTCCCACCAACGATAGATACAATGTAGCTAGAAATAGAAGCAAAACTCACCAAGTTCGGAGGAAATCGCTGGAGGAAGTCGAAGGGGGGTCTCCTAACGCGCTCTGCTAAGCTGAGGAGCTGAGAATGGAGAGGAAATGGAATAAAACAGTGGCGGCTACTTCAATAATAGTTTCCTTAAATACGTTATCCACCTTTAAATTTCTAATTACTCTTATGCCCTTGCCTAGTCATCCACTAACCCTACATTTAATATTGCCATATAAATTGTGCCATTAGTTTAAAAGGAATAGAGGAACGGTTTAACAGAACCGGGTATTACAATGACGAAGTCTTGAATAGGTCGATCTCGGTCATCAATTATTTGATTCAGAATGATTCTTCTTTCTTCCTGGTTATCCATATTAGCTTCTTCAATCGTTAAGCATAAAACGTACCTAAAAAATAAACAAAAGAAAATATAAAAAAATTATAGCAAAATAAAATAATTAAGAAATATCCCCGGCAACGGCGCGAAAAACTTGTTAGTGATTTTCTACACTTTTACCCAAGTGCACGTATCGCTTCAAGTAGTAAAAATATCGATCCCACGAGGATATTCTTAATTGAATTAATTGCTATAAAAATCTTATAAAAATATTAAAATGATAAATGAAAATAATAAGAATTAAAATCCGAATGACGATGCAACAAAAGAAAACAGGATAAACGAGATAAAATTAGTAAATGGAAGCCTTGGCTAGGATCGATTTATTCGTTATGATAATTTTACTACCGATGCTTTGGTAATGCTCTGTAGCATTGTCTATGAACAGCAAGAATGAAAATATTTATAGGTTTCATTCAAATTGCCTATATAATTTCAATTTAGAATTTCTCTCGACTTTGAAAGAAGGTAACTAACATTGAATTTCCTAATTGCCCTATTCTTATTGTCAATCGAAACAATGCTAACTATGTTGTAACAATTTAATCCGATTAATTATTCGTGCATCTTAGAATTTCTATTTATCTTTCGATACAATATAAACATGGATCATCAATCTATCTATCGATATGATCTGAATTAAGCAAGGAATATCATAAATAATTGTTCAATGAATAATCGCATAAACAAAATCGAGATCGTAGCAAAATCCGTAACGAATGCTATCGTCTTAACCAAGTAATAGAGTTTAGCTACTAGACATCATAAAATAAAACCTAAAAGAAAAAATATTCATAAAAAGCTAAAAAGAATAAAAGAAGAAGAGTGCTGGTTCCCCTCTCTGCCGCAGCCAAGAATCCCCCTTTTCTTTTCTCCCAAAAGCGCTCTTCTTGTTGTTCTGCGTGATAAAGTGTATATCCCCCTTTTTTCCCCAGATCTGGTTCTATTTGTTTTTTATATTCCTTTCTTAATTTCAGCCTTGATTTCTCTCTCTTCCAGATCTCTTCTCTTCCGCTTGTCAAAACTACTTCCTTATTTTAAGCCTTCTGTCTCATTCCTCTGATTCAGAATGATTTTCCATCCCATATTTCTTCATTTTCTCCTTGATTTATGTTTTCTCTCACCTTAATCTTCACCCTTTTAATTCGATCTTCCCGCTAATAATTCTGTATTCACATAAGAAAATATAAAATTTGAATTAATGATAAAAATCTACTTGTTTTTCCAATAATCTGTGTTAAATACATTAAATTCAGAATATGGTCCGATGCTGCAGCATCTTGCAGTAATGATAGTAAATTCTACCAATTCCTTCTTACATTCACTCAAATCATACAAGTTCTATCAATTAAATATCATATAAAATAACTCTAATTTAAGAGTTATCAATGATGTCGACCATTTAGTGAGAAGTTTGGTCGATGGCGTCGACCATTTCAGGAAGAAGTTCAATTGATGACGTCGACCATTTATTGGGAAGTTTGGACGAGGTTGTCAACTACTAACTTCCAGCGTCCACCGAAATTGCAATGTGATGAAACGCAATAGGAAAGTGTTGTCTGCCGATTCTCCTTAGTAATTCGTCGACCGATTCTTTTCAGTAGTTCGGTCAGAGATGGAAACGTTAGTATGTCTTCCGCTGAATGAGATTAATTGACTTTAAACGAGCTAGATTAAATGATCGGAATAAAAAGGACAAATTTTATGACATTTTAGGATTAGTATTATGGGAAATTAAGGGACATTACAGTTACAAGTTTCGTCTATTTCATCAAGTCGTTGCTCAATGTTTTTGATTCTTCATTCATTGCCAATGACTTTTTCCAATACAATCATTTTCAACCATATTAAGGGGAAATCGCTTTGATACTACTTTGGTGCAGCGAAATAATTACTTTGATACGAAACAGAAAATCAAAGGAAGAAGTGATTTTCTCACGAAAATATAGTATTTTCTTTTATGTATTTGAATATTTATTTATTTTCTTTTTCATTTTATTAATTGATTCAAAAAGTTTTCATTAACATTTAATAAAAACATATATATAGAGGGGGAAGGATCGACACAGATAACAAATCAAGAACAAAGCTAAATTAATATTACTATTAAAGAAACAAACTTACAGGAGAGAGAGCAACCAGAGAGCAAGCGAAGAGAAAACTGAATAGAGCAATCCAAAAAACTTCGATACTATACATAACTACGATGCTTCTTTATATAGAGAAGCAAAAAGTAAAAAGACAAAATTACAAATGTCATGGATGACGATTTTGATAACTAGTGGATGCACAACTGTGATGACCTGAATATGAACGTATGTGTACGACTGCGGAGCAAACCTCGGGTTGCGGGGCAAACCTCAGGACCTAAGCCGAGTGTAGGTGTAACGCCCGGATTTCAGATTTTCTAATTCCTTAGATAATTTTCGTAAAAGGAAAATTAAAGTATTTTCTTGAGCGGGATGTTTCTTTAGAGCCCTAGAAATTTATGGGAATTTTTAGAGGAATAAGTGAAATTTTAGAAACCCAAATCGAAAAGAATAATGTTAGAGTTCCCGTTTTACCCTTTTAGTATGTTAATTCGTAAAAATAGCAAAATAAGTCCGTTTTGTGAACGGTGAGTTTTGTTAGAACTCTAAGATTAAATTGGAATATTTGGAGAAATAAGGAAATTGCAGAGAAACCGAATCGATAGAATAATTAATGAATTAAGCATAGAATTGAAGGAGGGGCATTTAAGTAATTGGTAAATAAAAAATTATAATTCTAATTATAATTTTTATTCAAAAATCGAATGGCTTCACGAAGATGCCATTCCTCTGCTGAAAGCTCCCGACGCCGAGAGAGACGAAGAGCCGCGACGACTCTTCTCCGGCGACCCGGCATTTTCGACCACCATTCTGACGTGCAGACGCCGGCGAGCTGAACCAGAGCTCGGTTCGGCCTTCTCCGCGCCAGACCCGACCGAAAACAGGTTGAGTTTCTTCCCTGTTTTCGTTTTGTTCATGGCCGACGGTGGCGAGCTCGATTGAGCTCCGTCCACCGGCCCTTTTTGGTTACTTTTAGCATCAATTGGCCGAGCTCGGTGCTGGCATGGATTGCCGAGCAATGAGGAGCTCGGATTTGGGAAAAAACCGAGGGGGCTAGGTTTTGGGATTTCGGGTTTTCTGAATTGGAACTTCGATTTTAAGTTAGTTTATGTTAATTGGATGTTAGGAGGATAGATTAGTGAGGAATTGAGAGAGTTTTGATGAAAAATTGAAAAAGAGAAATTTTGAGAAAAAGGGGCAGTTCGGGTTTTGTGATTTTTGACCTAGTTCCGGTTATTTGTTTTAAAATTCCTTTTGGCATATTAAAATAGGTTATTAGAGGAGTACGTGGCTGCTGGAATCGTTCGATTCCGATAACCGACGTGAAAGTTATGCACGTTTGAGTTTCGGGTCGGTTTTTACCAAACCCAAAATAGTGGCCCGTTTAGTTAGGTTCTAGTTAAATTAAGCTATAACTAGTAGTTTAAGATGTTTTGAAGAAAATAATTGTTTAGTTATGCCGAGCGAGTTCTAATGCAACGTTTTGATATGTTAGGTTTTTCAGGTTCCACGGTTAAGAGACGGAATTCAGATAAATTGCTAAGGACGTCAGGTAAGTAGTGTTGCATGCGTGTTGCCTTCGGGCCTACATCATAGAACGTTAGGTTATGTTGCATGTTTTTATGTACGTTTAGCTTTCTCACGCATCACGTTTTAAGTAAAGTACGAAAATGTTTTAGCATATGTTTTCACGATTGAATGTAGAAACAACAACGATGTAAAATGAAAATGTAAAGTGTCTGAGGGAAGTGGTTCACCCTTCAGATGTAGATCGTGGAACGTCCAGAAAATGTAAAGTGTCTGAGGGAAGTGGTTCACCCTTCAGATGTAGATTGTGGAACGTCTAGAGATGGAGAAACTAATCCGCCCTCCATTGGTAGAGGATTATATGTATGTATGTATGTATAAAGTAAACGAAATGAATATGTATGATGTAAACGAAATGAATATGTATGATGGAAACGATATAAACTGAAACGAAACGATTAGGTACGATGAAACTATAGAAACTGCATATGTTAAGCTAAATGTTTTAAATTCATCTAGTCACTACTTGCTAAGCATTAGGCTTATAGTTTGAGTTCTGTGATGTAGGTGCTGAAGAACAGGTACGGTGAGATTTCATGAGCATGCTAGGATCATGGACGCAGTTGGAGGAGTACGACCATGGTGGCAACCCGGCAATATTGTTAGGGCGATTCCGACCGTGGTTAGTAGGTGTCTGTGGTTAGTATGTGGATGTGTCTGTTTTGGCAATGTTTAAGTGTCAATTTGATTAAGAAAGTATTTTGATTAAGAAAGTGAACGGAAGCGTCTATGTATGTGTATAGAAATGTGATGGATGAAAGTATGAAAATGTTACGTATGTAGATCGATTGGTTGTTATAGGAAAACGTATGAAAGTAGAGTTTTTGATGTGTATGATGCGGTAGTAGAATGTCTAAGATGTGAAGTCTTTATTTTGGAGAACATACTGGAACTGTTTGGGTATTTTAACTGTTTGGTCGTTTTTAAAACAGGTAAGGATACGCTCGATTTTTAGAGCGATCCACGCAGTTTGTTTTCTTGAGTATCGGTTATATTAGTGTCGTGTTTTAATTGATCTTACTTTAATTGTTTTAAATGTTTTAATTGTTTTAAGTTATTAATGGATTTAGTCTAGTTTTAAATGTTTTAAATGTAGAAATGTTTTACGCTTAAATGTTAAATGTTTAAGTCAAAGTTAGTCCCTAAAGGTTGTTAGAGGTGGGTCAATTGTCTAGGTTCGGTTTATTTTATAGTGTCGAGTGAAAAAGAAAAAGTTTATGCAAAAGAATACGAGGGCTTAGGTAAAGGTTATGTCAATGTAAAGTCAGGTCCTGTGACGGCCCTACGGGGTTGGGGTCGTTACAGTAGGTGAATCCCGGACTAGAGTATAGGCGAATCCCGGGTCGTAAAGAGGGGGTTGTCACAATCCAACATCGCTTGGGGAAGTACATGAAAATGAAACATATGTAAGAGATATCTCCCAAGATAGCAAGACGCGTTTTGGAGTACAATTGGCAACGGATCCCATAAGAACTCCGAAGTTAAAAGTGCTTCGGAGAGAGCAATTCCAGGTTGGGTGACCTTCTAGGAAGTTCTCGCCAAACAAAGCCGTGAGGAGAGGATCTTGGGCTACGGCCCCATCCCAGAGCGGCAATATCTTGCTGGGAAATGGGGTCGTTACAAATGGTATCAGAGCCTGTACCCAACCGGAAATGTGGCCAACGAGGACTTTGGGCCCCCGAGAGGGGGTGATTGTGATGCCCCGAATGTGAACGTATGTGTACGACTGCGGAGCAAACCTCGCGTTTTGGAGCACAATTGGCAACGGATCCCATAAGAACTCCGAAGTTAAAAGTGCTTCGGCGAGAGCAATTCCAGGTTGGGTGACCTTCTGGGAAGTTCTCGCCAAACAAAGCCATGAGGGGAGGATATTGGGCTACGGCCCAATCCCCAGAGCGGCAATATCTTGCTGGGAAATGGGGTCGTTACAAATGGTATCAGAGCCTGTACCAACCGGAAATGTGGCCAACGAGGACGTTGGGCCCCCGAGAGGGGGTGATTGTGATGACCCGAATGTGAACGTATGTGTACGACTGCGGAGCAAACCTCGGGTTGCGGGGGCAAACCTCAGGACCTAAGCTGAGTGTAGGCGAATCCTGGAATCAAGTATATAGGCGAATCCCGGGTCGTAAAGAGGGGGTTGTCACAATCCAACATCGCTTGGGGAAGTACATGAAAATGAAACATATGTAAGAGATATCTCCCAAGATAGCAAGACGCGTTTTGGAGCACAATTGGCAACGGATCCCATATGAACTTGAAGTTAAAAGTGCTTCGGCGAGAGCAATTCCAGGTTGGGTGACCTTCTGGGAAGTTCTCGCCAAACAAAGCCATGAGGGGAGGATATTGGGCTACGGCCCAATCCCCAGAGCAGACAATATCTTGCTGGGAAATGGGGTCGTTACAAATGGTATCAGAGCCTGTACCAACCGGAAATGTGGCCAACGAGGACGTTGGGCCCCCGAGAGGGGGTGATTGTGATGACCCGAATGTGAACGTATGTGTACGACTGCGGAGCAAACCTCGGGTTGCGGGGGCAAACCTCAGGACCTAAGCTGAGTGTAGGCGAATCCTGGAATCAAGTATATAGGCGAATCCCGGGTCGTAAAGAGGGGGTTGTCACAATCCAACATCGCTTGGGGAAGTACATGAAAATGAAACATATGTAAGAGATATCTCCCAAGATAGCAAGACGCGTTTTGGAGCACAATTGGCAACGGATCCCATATGAACTTGAAGTTAAAAGTGCTTCGGCGAGAGCAATTCCAGGTTGGGTGACCTTCTGGGAAGTTCTCGCCAAACAAAGCCATGAGGGGAGGATATTGGGCTACGGCCCAATCCCCAGAGCAGACAATATCTTGCTGGGAAACGGGGTCGTTACAACAACTGTGGTCCACTATCTTCATTTTGCTTTTGCCTTTAGCATCTTTTGCTTTACTTTTGTCTTTAACGACTGTGGAGTCGTCTATGTTAATCAACATGTTGGCCACCATGAAAGTTGGTGCAGTATTTTGTAATTTCTTTTGCTTCTTTTCCATTTTGACTAACTTAACCATCTTTAATTCTTCTGAATCGGCGAACTCTGGAAGATCTTGACGAAGATTATTCCAAATTTGAAGTTCTTCAGCAGAAAACATTTTGTTATGCAGTTTGAAACATTTATACTCAGCTAAAGCCACATCCCATTTGTGCCATGGATTATGTTTGTGGATTCCATTTCTTACCTAAATAGGTATAATTTTGTAAATCATTCCATGTTGGATTGCCTTGATTTTTCATACGAATAATCAAAGGATGATTTGGATGAAAAGGAGGAATCTTTTGAAGAGCACGCCACACCGGCATTTTGTATTCGCCCGCCATAGGTGTGAGTAGAGTACCCACTCTTTGACTTCTTTTTGAATTAGGAACAGAAGGATAATAGTTGTCATCCATTAAAGAACAACTTTACCTTTCCCTTTGCTTTTCCTTTTTGATTTTCTCTATGAAAGATCAATAAAAGACTCCCTGAAAGAATCCCATAAATCTTCATGAGAAATAATATCATCATCTGGATTTTGTGAATCTCCGGGTAGAACAAAGAATGAATTTGAATCTGTGCTCATAGAATGCACCTCATTTTGATCATCATCTTCATCAATTTCATCTAAAGAGAGAAACTGATCTTTGATCATATCAAATAATTTGAATTTCCTTTCTTGAGAACTCATTTCAGGAAAATTTTGTTGTAATTTTTTTAACATGCTTTGAATAGAAGCATTCTCTAAATCCTGCCTAGTAGTTACTTTTGATGATGACAACAGGATCTTATTTTGATTGTTGGTCTAAATTATTTTAGAAATACAACTTTCAATGTCAAATCTAGACCACCATTTGATAAATAAATTTCTTTGAATTTCTGGAAGGCCAAGATGATCTGTATCAATTTCCAGATTCCATTTCCAAATCCAGTTGATTTGAAATTCAGTACAAAACCATAAGAGGTTAAGACCAATAACTTTTGGTGTTTGGGACGAAATAATAAAATGATATTTCTCCTAGATTTGATAAGCGTCATGAATTTGTTTTGGGAAAATACTAAATTCGGGAGCATGAGATTGCCACCAATGGTAAAACCAGGATGGAAATTTGTCCTCAAAATTTAAAATTTTCGGATTAATTGTGAAAAACCAAGAGTGATTCCTTGGTGGATTTTGATAGAAAAACACAAAGGTTCATGCATGAACATAGTCCCATTAGTTGTATTTTTGTTCTTGATTTGTTGTAGTCCGACTGGCATAAATAGTCAAACCCCATTCTTGAGGATGGAGTACTCGGACAATATAACACTTAGAATGTGTTATAGGAGTTTTGAAATTTGTTTGATCCACATAATGGTGTACTATTTGCACTGACCGAGTTTCTGTAAGAATAGTCTCATAATAATAACGAAGCTTTCCATCAGGAACTAAGTAGTGTTGTGTACCCATATACCGGCTTTAAAAAAACCAGGCATCCTTTTGATTAAGGAGTAAGTCTTTGGGTGAAAGAGTAAAAATTGATTCCACCAAGAGCTTTTTTGAAAATTGAGGACCTTGTTCTAAGGCCTCTTTTGCTGTTCTAGGCTTAGTAGCCTCCAACTGTTTTGTTTGAGTACTTTTTTATGATTCCCCAACAGTGGGAAAATTTTGAAAATATTCATTTTTGCTTCTACCACAACCACGGCCACAGCCTCTACCCCAACTAGGGGCAGACATCCTGTAAAAATTCTCTAGTTAAGAAATCAGGAAGAGAATTACTAGCACCTTTGATATATTCGACAGTAAAATCAAAAGCAGAAAGTTCTGATTGCCATCGAGTAAATATTCGTTTGGACACAATATTTTTAACATCTTTTGATAAAATGTGTTTAATAGAAGAACAATCTATTCTTAAAACAAATTGTTGATTTAGTAAATCATCTTGAAATTTTGAAATACATTTGACTACCGATAAAATTTCTTTTTTAACAGTAGAATACTTTTGATGAACAGGTTTCCAACTACCTGAAGTAAATCGAATTAATTCTTCTTTGTTGGTATTTGGATTCATTTGTTTCAGAATACCTCCATAACTAATGTCAGAGACATCTGTTTCAATAACTTTTTTCCAATCAACATTTGATAAACATAAGCAAGGAAGAGAATTGACCTTTGCTTAATTCATTGAACAGCTGTGGTGTGAGCTGTTGTCTAGGGAGCTGGGTTTTTTCGAAGTCTTTTGTAAAGTAGCTCAGTATCTTTAGCTAAATTTTGATAGAAATCTCCTAAATAGTTAAGAGATCCTAAAAATCTTTGTAATTGAGTTTTGTCTTTAATTTCATCGGAAAATTTTGATACAAATTCAATACTACGATTGATAGGAATAATTGTTCCTTTTTGAATGCTATGACCTAAAAATCGAATTGTAGTTTTGAATAGTGTTAATTTCGGAGCAGAAATTACAAGACCATTTCTTTTGCTAACATCTTTTAAAATTCTAAGATGTTTGATATGTTGATCTATACTTTGGAAAAAAACTAAAATATCATCTATATAGACAATACAAATTCTGAATATTTTGAAAAAATATCATTCATTATATTTTGAAATTCGGAAGGAGCATTTTTCAATCCGAAGGGCATCACATTCCATTCATAATGACCAAATGGAACAACAAATGCAGTTTTGTATTTATCCTTTTCAGATATTTGAATTTGCCAATAACCTGATTTTAGGTCGAATTTGGAAAATATATGAGCATTTTGAAGTCTATCTAATAAATCTTTTTTGTTAGGAATAGGATATCTTATCCATTTTAAAACATTATTTAAAGGTTTGTAATTGATAACAAGACGTGGTACACCTCGTTCTTGTTCAGCTTTGTTATTAACATAGAAAGCAGTACAACTCTAAGGAGAATAACTCTTTCTAATTAATCTTTTGTCTAAAAGAGAATCAATTTCCTTTTTACATAGATTTCTATATTCTTCTTTCATTTGACTTGGACGAGCTTTTGTAAAAATTTGTTTTTCATCATAATTTGGAATATAAGGTAGAGAAACGATATGCTTCTTTCTATCCCAAAAAGCATTTGGAGAAGTATTACAAATTTCACTTAAAATTTGATTTTCAATATCTTTGATTTTGATTATAATTTTAGGATTTTGTAATTGTTGATCAATTTTTAAACAATTAATTTCATCTTTAAGAAAATTTAATTGTTTTTCTTTATTTTGATATAAACTTTTTAATTCGTTTATAAATTTTGTTTCAGGATCTGTGACAAATAAATAAATATTTTCTTGATTATTTATTGTTCCAAAGATTCCTGTATTATCAATTTTGGTAATGGGCATAATTTGATTAAGGAAAGGGGTTCCTAAAATTGCCTATTGTTGTAAATTTTTTACTAATAGAAAGGTCGTTTCTATGGTTGTGTCATTATTGTACACAACGACTTTTGATAATTTATAGTTGATTTTTAATCTGCTACCACCAGCGGCAGTAAGAGTTTGAACAGTCTTTTCAAAGAATTTTGTAGGAATTAATCCTTCTTGGATACAATTAATGTCAGCGCCACTATCAATTAAAGCGATAACATTAGGGATTTGATAATCTTTGATGATTAAATTGATTTCAATATACCATTTTTGATAGGTGACTTTGTTAAGAATATTTAAAGATTCAAAAGGATTGATTTCGTCTAAATTTGATGTTTCATTATTCTTAAATGAAAATTTTGAAGAAGAGGATGATTCTTCTAGATCTCTTAATTCATTTTGACTTTCAAGACGAGTTAATCTGTCTTCAAAGCTCATTTGTAGTGGATAAAACTGATCATATTGATCTTTTATTTGAACAATTTCAGATTTTAATTGAGTGACCTTAAATTGTAAATCTTGAATAGTAATTGGTTTTAAAATTTGAATTTTTTCAATTCTAGTAAGAACTTCATTCAAACTATAATATTTTGGATTAAAAGTTGGAATTGTTGATTCAGAACTTTTTCCTTTTAAAGAATTTGTTGAATTTAATATCATCATTTCTATAATTTTTGATTTAAGAGCAGGGTCAGGAATTTGATCTAAATTATCTATTATAGCCTGCTGATCTTTTGTTAACACATTTAAAGATAACATATTACAACATTTGTTACTACATTTAGGTTCATCAGAAGAATAATCTGAAGTAGTTGCTGCTTCTTCACTAGATTCAGAATCAGAAGATTCTGAAGAAGTTAACAACACTGCTTTGAATTGAAGTTTTAGACCTTTGTCTATATTAAGTTCTTTAATTTTCTTTTGAGTGTACAATTTATTGAAATATGACCATATTTGCCACATTTATAACATTTTAGATTTTTCATATTTTTCGTTTTTGGTTTACTATTAGAAAGTCAATTTTTTCTAAAATTTCTTTTTGGTTTCCTAGTAGGAGGAGGAATATCTTGAGATATTCTTTCTCGATTTGGTCTTTTCCTTTTAGTCTTTTTGAGGTTTATTAATATTTTTTGATCTATTAATCCTTGTTGGATAAGACATAGGTATATGATAGGCGAATTGATCACAAAATTCTCCTATCTCTTTTCGACTTGTTAAATTTTGTTTTTTGAGTTGATACTGCAATTTCATATCATTGCAGAGGGATAATCCTTCTTGTGTTGCTATACTTATAAGATGACCATAAGTACAAGAAGACTATGGAATATGACCACCATGAAGATCCATCAATTTTTGTTTAACCTTTTGAGCAAATAGAGGAGGTAAACCATCTATAAATTTTGCTTTCCAATGTTCACTATTGACATCTTTTCTTTGCATGACTTTTGTTAAGAAAACATTCTTATACCATCTAAAATGAGTTAGTGAAGGACATCTAAGGTTTTGTAATAATTCTCTACTTTTTTCATCTCGTTGTTCTACATCACCAAGAAAATGGAGAATTATAGCTTGGATAAGTGAGAAGACGCAATTTTCTACTTGTGAAGTTGTTTGTTGAGTTACTCTTTGACCTTGAGGGTCAGTAGCTTCCATAACTGTATTTTAAATTTTTACAGCTGTCTGTATTTCATTTTGTTGTATAGGGGATAATGAATGATCCCACTAACCTTTGAGTTGTCCAGTAAAGCCATTTATAATGAAAATAGCAATATTACGATCTCCATTTTGAGCAGTTCTACAGACTGATGAA
The DNA here is from genome assembly GCA_022432975.1 of Begonia masoniana. Taxonomy (NCBI): domain Eukaryota; kingdom Viridiplantae; phylum Streptophyta; class Magnoliopsida; order Cucurbitales; family Begoniaceae; genus Begonia; species Begonia masoniana. The sequence goes on along the minus strand of CM039507.1, from coordinate 13,725,328 downwards.
CACATCAACATTTTATGTATAACATCATAAATTTGATAATCAGATAAACCATCTATGTTCCATTCATAGATTGATTTTGCACTATAAGATTTTTGTTCAAGATAAAAATTCTCTTCGAATAATAAATCTTGAGGAGTAGGTTTTTTGTAATAAGTGCGACGAACAGTATCACCACCTGGACCTTCATCGTACTTAACTCCATTTATTGGATGATCGTTTGATTGTGGATAAATAGGAGGATAAAATTTTTGATATTTATCGAACGATTCTTCTGTTTGATTAATATGTTCTTTTGGATCATTTTCTGAATCTGAATTAGATTCGGTGTCTTTTATTTTTAAAGTGTTAAGCTTTAAAGTTTGCATTCTTTTGACTAATTCATCTAAGAATTCTTTGTCCTTATTTGGATTAGTAAAATTAAATTTACTAATAGGAATAGGGGGTTTAATATCAGGTTTTGTTAAAGGTATGACTACCTTAGATTTTGAAGTAGAAGCTTCGTCTATAGTAGGAACAATGATAATTTTATCAATTTGTTTTTCAATTCTATTTAATTGATTTCTTACAGTTTGTAGGTTGATATTTGTAAAATTATTTTGTTTGACTATGATATCTTCTTCAACTTTTGTTTTAGTGGTATCCACTAACGGAATGGCTTCAATAGTGTTTTGTTCATTTTTAACAACTATTGATTCTAAAGGAGGGTGCATAGAATTTGTTGTACTAGATCCATTCTTTTTGATCCATTTAATTTGAAATTTTTCATAATTTTCAATAACATTTAAATCCGAATTTGATTTTTTGTTAATAAACTTTTGCCAATACCAAGTTGGAAAATATATTATTTTTTGTTTGTGATTTAAATAAGAATAATATAATTCTTTAATTTGGAGAAACTCTTTGATAGTATAATGTTTAAAGAGCCATACTTTAAACATTTCATTTTTTGGTAAATTTAATTATTTGCTCATCAGTTTTCTAATCTCTGAACCTGGTGTAAAATCCATTAAAGATTAAAATTCATTTCTGAAGCTGTAGGAGATTCAGTAGCTAATCCCCTATTTTGATAAACTCCGTGAGGAATTTGATTTGAAGAAATATTCATTTCTTCAAGTTTTGATTCTTCAGGTGGTTCCTGAGAATTTTGAAGTATTTCTGACATTGAGTGTCTAGAACTAGTGTTTGGATGAGAGACTCGATAGGGAGGGAAACTTGATCTAGAAAAAAAACTTCTAGATAAAGAGATTTTGCTAGTTAGCGCTGGAGTAAACCTAACTTCAATATCTCCATCACTAGTCTGAACTATTTGATCAATCTGATTATTCAAGACTTGATTTTGAGAAATAGCATTTGGAATTGTCCAACTTTCTGGAAAAGTTACTTCTTCCCAGTTAATTAGACGAGGGATAACAACATTTGTTGTTAACAGGTTGCTTTCTATTACAACAGTTTTGCCTATTTCTTTTCTAAGAATAGCATTTGGACATAATGTATTCATGACTTTGTAATGAATATGTAGCACCCGGTTTCAATTAAACCGAATTTAACTTGTAAATTAATGATGTGCAATTTCATGGTAGAATTGAGAGAGAGTTATTGGCTAGGTTAACGGGTGACTAAGCAAGGGCATTTATGTAAATAGGCAATTTAAAAGTGGATAACGTATTTAAAGAAAGAGAGATTGGGTTTAATGAACTGTAGCCGCCACCATTTCACAATTTTTTCCTCTTCGGGTTTTCAGCGAGCAGTAGAGCTCTCTTGGCGATTCTCTCTCTCGATTCTCCTTCAACCTAGGTAAGCTCTCTTAGTTTGTCTGTGATTTTAACAACTAGATAGCTGAGGGAGTACAATGTGTGAAGTTTCGAGGAATACTGTGAGAGAGTCGAGCTCGGGTGTAGTGTTGAATCGGAAATGCACAATGAACTAAGCTTCCAAGCTAGTTTCCCTTGATTTTCCGAACAGATTAGAATGAGGTTTAGTAGAAATCTAATTGACATCCTTTCTATGACCTAGGTGAGCAGACTTCTGAAGTAGATTGAAACCGTGCATTTCCAGGAGAGCCAGATAAGTAAAGTTTGTTTGTGTGCCTTCGGGCCTACATCACAAAACGTTAGGGTTGTGTTTACTTAGATGTGTCTGTGTGTGTGTTATGCATCATGTTTTAAAAGTATACGAAAATGAATTTGAATGCATGTTGGCATGGTAAGGAATGAACATATTGAAACAGTGAATCAGCTTTACTGTTAAGGGAGCTAATCCAACCCTTAATGAGACAGTGGATATTTATACTTTGGGAGAGTTGATCCAACTCCCAATTTCACAGGGGGATCTGAACAGTGAATCAGCTTTACTGTTAAGGGAGCTAATCCAACCCTTAATGAGACAGTGCATATTTATACTTTGGGAGAGTTGATCCAACTCCCAATTTCACAGGGGGATCTGAACAGTGAATCAACTTTACTGTTAAGGGAGCTAATCCAACCCTTAATAAGACAGTGGATATTTATACTTTGGGAGAGTTGATCCAACTCCCAATTTCACAGGGGGATCTGAACAGTGAATCAACTTTACTGTTAAGGGAGCTAATCCAACCCTTAATGAGACAGTGGATATTTATACTTTGGGAGAGTTGATCCAACTCCCAATTTCACAGGGGGATCTGAACAGAAACAACGCATGAACAACTGAGAGGAGAAAGTAGAAATTGCACGTCTAGGAATTTATGTTCCAGCATTTCATTCTTTTCTTTTCATCATTACTTTGCTTACTTAGAATTAGACTAATAGATGAGTTTTGTAATGTAGGTGAAGAAGTGACAGCAGGTGATTCTTCTGAGTTCATTGAGGGATAGACTGGTTGGGGGAGCACACTCATGCCACGAACCTGGTGAACTGATGAGGCGATTTAACTGATGTCTGTTTGGTGAGAAGGTTTAGTTGACAGTGATTAAAACTTAGAAATGCTAAGTTTCCATAGCAGTAGTGGTTTCAGTATTTTAAACACGTTTTGAGATTTTTCTGATAACGATGATCTGTTGTGTTTTAAATGTTATTTTTACTGGATTTGATTAATGTAGTGGTTTGAGTTGTTTCTGAATGGTCTTGGAAAAGTAAGCAAATTCCTTTCTGTAATCAGTGTTGTGTATGTTTTGTGAGGAGTCGTTGAAATGTACTCAGTTTTCTACCGGTAGATGATGTCTATCGGTAAATGATGAGTTATGTTGTCTATCGGAAGATGTCTTCAGTAAAGTCATCGGATGATGTAGGTTTAAGTTTATCGGAAGATGTCTTTAGATGAGCCATCGGATGATACAGGTTAATTCTATCGGAGGGTGTAGGTTTAAGTCTACCGGATGATGTCTCAGTAAACTCATCGGCAGATGCGTGCTGACGTCATCGGCAGATGTAGGAGAATTATCGTCGTTTAGTCTATCGGTAGATGATGAGTTATTGTTCTGTCACCTACCGGTAGATGAAGACCTTGCATTATCGGAAGGAGAGGGTGTCATATTTTGTCGTGTAGTCATCGGTAGATGCAGTCTACTGAAAGTTGTCTGTGTTGTATATTTTCCGGGTGACGTCATCGGTAGAAGCCTCCTATTTCCTGTTTCTACTTCCTCCGTTGACTTTGTCGTCGGCAGATTGGTTTGACCTCTGCAACTTCTCGAGTATTCCTCGTTCAAAAACTTTATTTCTTTTGGCCGATTATTCTGAACATTTCCAAAACATTATTTTAACAATGTTTTTCACTGTTTGTTTGACTCCATAGTTATTCAAATGATTTCCGCTGCAAGTTCTCAAAGGTTTTGAGGTTTTAGTAAAATGAATAATCTTGACTTTCGGGTAAAGTTTTTTTTAACTTAATCCAAAATTTCTTAGTCATGTTAGAGCGATGAGTAGCGAACCGGGTTCAGAAAACTCGGGGCGTTACAGTGTGGTATCAGAGACATTCAGTTAAACCGTTCAAAAGATCACTCATCAGCGCCAATCGTTGCATGGGAGTACTCCAGCAACTGTAAGTGTTTATGTTAGCCTTAGTAATTAGATGTTTATAGAAATAGTTAATCCTACGCAGGAATATAGCAAAAATGTCCCGACGACCGGGAAGGCCAAGAGTGCAGAGAGAGACACCAACTCCGGGAAGCGCAGAAGATTCTAGTGTAATCGGACAGTTGACAGATCTAGTGCGACAGCAGGCAGAATTAATGCGCCAGCAATCCGATCAACTAGGAGTACTGTTGAACCGAGAGGTACAAGGAAGTGCCAACTCGGGTTCTAGCAATGAGCATTCCGGGGATAGATTTCAGAGGCTAAGACCACCCACGTTTGATAGTCAGTCATCTGATCCTGTTGTGGCTGAAGGGTGGCTTAGAAAGATTGAAAGCATGTTTAGGTGTGCCAACATTGGAGAAGGAGAAAAAGTCACGTTGGCAACCTTTCATTTAGCTGGTGAAGCTCAACTCTGGTGGGAAGCAATCGAGACCACCACAGATGTTTTGACGATGCCTTGGTCACAATTTAAGGACATTTTCTATGGGAAGTATTTTAACAGTACTGTCCAGACCGCGAAGAAGTTGGAGTTCTTGAACTTGAAGCAGACAGGGTCTGTGGCCGAGTATAGTAGGCAGTTCGAGTCCCTGTCCAGGTTTGCTGGGCATTTTGCTCACAAGGACGAGGATAAGGTGTTCAAGTTTATGCATGGACTGAAGCCAGAAATTTACCGTGGGGTTAAATTCTGTGGAATCAAGGGCTTGACCTTCAGTGAGGTTGTGTCCATTGCCCTGGAAGTGGAAGAAGCTGAAGGAAAGTGTGCTAGACCAAAGGAGGTCCCACAAAGGTTTAACCAGCCACACCAACAGAGAGGAACGAAGAGGCCAAGTGAAGGCCAAAATAGCCAAGGATCAGGAGGGAAGGTACAGAATGTCAGGAAGTTTCCCCAGTGTCCTAAATGTTTGAAGAACCACCCGGGTGAGTGCAGAATGGGCTTTGGGAAGTGTTTCAACTGTGAGGAGGTTGGACACACATACAAAGAGTGCTCGAAGCCTAAAGTCACCAGATGCTACAACTGTAACAAGGTTGGTCACATTAGTAGAGACTGTCCGGTTCCTAAGAGTGGCCCTGCTATGGTTAAACCAAGAATTTTCTCCATGATGGAGTCGGGGAATGAAGAACAGCCTGCTGTGGTGTCAGGTACAATATTGATCAACTCTGTGCCTGCTTTTACTTTAATAGATTCTGGTGCCACACATTCATTTATAGCATCTGCTTTTGCTGTTAAGTTAGACGTACAGTTTACCCCTTCCATGCATGTGTTTAATGTTGCATTGCCTTCTGGTGAACGCATGTACTCTAACCATGTGATGCTTGACAGTGAAGTGTTAGTAGGGAATGTAAGTCTACCTGCTGACCTTATAATTATGGATATATTAGGATTTGATGTAATCCTAGGAATGGACTGGCTGTTTAAGCATCATGCCACAATAGATTGTAGGACTGGAATAGTTAGCTTCCAACCCCCTGGTAGTTTGAAACACACCTTTCAAGCCTCAAAGAAAGGTAAGGAAATGTCTGTGATGACCTCTATTAACACAAGACCCTCCCCTTGCAGTGAGTATTTGTGCTTTTTGGCCAGTGCTTTAGACACACAAATAGTAGGAAAATCAAGCCCCAAAAATGTTTTAGTTGTCCAAGATTTTCCAGAAGTATTCCTAGATGACCTTCCTGGTTTGCCACCAGATAGGGAAATTGAATTTGTCGTGGATGTTTACCCCGGAGCCGAGCCTGTGTCTAAGAATCCATATAGACTAGCACCAACTGAACTTAAGGAATTAAAGAAACAGTTAGAGGATTTGTTGGAGAAGGGGTTCATACGCCCTAGCTTTTCACCGTGGGGTGCACCGGTCCTTTTTGTCAAAAAGAAAGATGGATCTATGCGTATGTGCATTGATTATAGAGAATTGAATAAGCTAACTGTCAAGAACAAGTACCCTTTGCCGAGAATTGATGACTTATTTGACCAGCTTAAGGGTGCAAGAGTTTTCTCTAAGATCGACCTTAGATCCGGTTATTACCAACTGAAGGTAAAATCTGAAGATATCCCAAAGACTGCCTTTCGCACAAGGTATGGACATTATGAGTTTTTAGTTATGTCTTTTGGTCTGACAAATGCACCAGCAGCCTTCATGGATCTCATGAATAGGGTGTTTCACGAGTATTTGGACAAGTTTGTCATAGTATTCATAGACGATATTCTAATCTACTCTAGCACCAAGGATGAGCATGCAGGGCACTTGAGCTTGGTGTTAGGATTACTGAGGCAACACCAACTCTATGCCAAATTTTCTAAGTGTGAGTTTTGGTTGGACAGAGTTCACTTTCTTGGTCATGTGATCTCTGGAGATGGGATATCTGTTGATCCAGCCAAAGTTCAAGCAGTTAGGGAGTGGCCCCAACCGAAGAGTGCTACTGATATTCGAAGTTTTCTTGGACTAGCAGGGTATTACAGAAAGTTCATTGAAGGATTTTCAAAGATTGCTACACCCCTTACTAAGTTAACCAGGAAAAATGTGAAGTATATATGGACCGATGAATGTGAACATAGTTTCATGACCTTAAAACAGAAACTAACCAATGCTCCAATTTTAACCCTTCCAACTGAGGATGGTAAATTTAGTATTTACTGTGATGCTTCCAAGATTGGTCTTGGATGTGTGTTAATGCAAGATGGTAAGGTCATAGCCTATGCCTCTAGACAGTTGAAAACTCATGAGAAGAATTACCCTACCCATGATTTAGAATTAGCTGCTGTAGTATTTGCACTTAAGATTTGGAGGCATTACTTGTATGGACAATCTTGTGAGATATTTTCAGATCATAAGAGCCTGAAGTATATCTTCACACAGAAGGAACTAAACATGAGACAACGTCGATGGTTGGAATTTGTAAAAGACTATGATTTTGAGATTAAATACCATCCCGGCAAGGCAAATGTCGTGGCTGATGCTTTGAGTAGAGTAACAACACCAACCTCAACCATGATTTTCTGTATGCCATTAACTTTAGAGTCTGAATTCCAAAAATTTAACCTGGAAGCAGTAACCAGTGTATCAGCTATACTATCAGCCATAACCTTAAAGCCTACCATTTTAGAGAAAATAAAGGACGCTCAGACGAATGATGATGAGTGTAACAAGTACAAGTTAAGCAAGAATTCTACGGACCAATCAGATTTCAACTATTCTGCCAATGGGATCCTCAAGTTTAGAAATAGGTGGTTTGTTCCAGCCATTAAGGAACTCCGTGACGAGATTCTTTCGGAAGCACACTCTTCCAGGTTCTCTGTTCACCCTGGAAGTACAAAGATGTACAGAGACCTTAAGCAACACTACTGGTGGCCTAGTATGAAACGGAGTGTGGCAGAATACGTTGAATCGTGTTTGTGTTGTCAACAGATTAAGGCCGAGCATCAGAGACCCTCAGGAACATTGCAACCCTTACCAGTTCCTGAATGGAAATGGGAACAGATAACAATGGATTTTGTTGTTGGATTACCTAGAACAACAAAGGGGCATGATGCAATTTGGGTTATAGTTGACCGTCTAACCAAATCTGCTCATTTTCTGCCAATTAAGATAACTTACTCGATGGATCAGCTTGCTGAATTGTACATGCAAGAGATTGTCAGATTGTATGGAGTTCCAAGCACCATAGTTTCAGACCGAGACTCCAGATTTACGTCTAGGTTTTGGAAAAGTTTGCACAAGGCTATGGGAACACAGCTTAATTTTAGCACAGCCTTCCACCTTCAAACAGATGGACAATCCGAGAGAACCATTCAGACCTTAGAAGATATGCTCCGAGCATGCATACTGGATTTTCAAGGATCTTGGGGTAAATATTTACCATTGGTTGAGTTTTCTTACAATAACGGTTTTCAAGCAACGATAGGCATGGCTCCATACGAAGCATTATATGGACGAAAATGCAGATCTCCTTTGTACTGGGATGAAGTTGGTGAAGCACAGTTGCTTGGTCCTGACATTGTGCAGCAGACTGTGGAGAAGGTTGCCCTCGTCCGACAGAGAATTCTGACAGCTCAAAGCTGCCAGAAGAGTTATGCTGATAAAAGACGAAGAGAATTAGAGTTTGAAGTAGGTGATGAAGTTTTTCTTAAGGTGTCACCATTCAAAGGAGTTGTGAGATTCGGGAAGAGAGGAAAGTTGAATCCCAGGTTTATTGGACCATTCTTAATTTTGAAAAGGGTTGGAAGTGCAGCCTACATGTTGCAGTTACCGGCTTCTATGGAAGGAATCCACAATGTGTTCCATGTTTCTATGTTAAGGAAGTGTGTAAGAGATCCATATCAGATTGTGGAACAGCAGGACATTGAAGTTCTTCCTACCCTTGCATATGAGGAGAAACCTGTAAGGATCTTGGACTATGCAGTGAAGGTATTGCGCAACAAGAAAGTTCCATTAGTGAAAGTCGTATGGCACAATCAGAACATAGAGGAGACAACTTGGGAGCGCCAGCAAGACATGATGGACCAACATCCAGAACTATTCAGGTACTGAATTTTGAGGACAAAATTCTTTTAAGGAGGGTAGATTGTAGCACCCGGTTTCAATTAAACCGAATTTAACTTGTAAATTAATGATGTGCAATTTCATGGTAGAATTGAGAGAGAGTTATTGGCTAGGTTAACGGGTGACTAAGCAAGGGCATTTATGTAAATGGGCAATTTAAAAGTGGATAACGTATTTAAAGAAAGAGAGATTGGGTTTAATGAACTGTAGCCGCCACCATTTCACAATTTTTTCCTCTTCGGGTTTTCAGCGAGCAGTAGAGCTCTCTTGGCGATTCTCTCCCTCGATTCTCCTTCAACCTAGGTAAGCTCTCTTAGTTTGTCTGTGATTTTAACAACTAGATAGCTGAGGGAGTACAATGTGTGAAGTTTCGAGAAATACTGTGAGAGAGTCGAGCTCGGGTGTAGTGTTGAATCGGAAATGCACAATGAACTAAGCTTCCAAGCTAGTTTCCCTTGATTTCCCGAATAGATTAGAATGAGGTTTAGTAGAAATCTAATTGACATCCTTTCTATGACCTAGGTGAGCAGACTTCTGAAGTAGATTGAAACCGTGCATTTCCAGGAGAGCCAGGTAAGTAAAGTTTGTTTGTGTGCCTTCGGGCCTACATCACAAAACGTTAGGGTTGTGTTTACTTGGATGTGTCTGTGTGTGTGTTATGCATCATGTTTTAAAAGTATACGAATTTGAATGCATGTTGGCATGGTAAGGAATGAACATATTAAAACAGTGAATCAGCTTTACTGTTAAGGGAGCTAATCCAACCCTTAATGAGACAGTGGATATTTATACTTTAGGAGAGTTGATCCAACTCCCAATTTCACAGGGGGATCTGAACAGTGAATCAGCTTTACTGTTAAGGGAGCTAATCCAACCCTTAATGAGACAGTGGATATTTATACTTTGGGAGAGTTGATCAAACTCCCAATTTCACAGGGGGATCTGAACAGTGAATCAACTTTACTGTTAAGGGAGCTAATCCAACCCTTAATAAGACAGTGGATATTTATACTTTGGGAGAGTTGATCCAACTCCCAATTTCACAGGGGGATCTGAACAGTGAATCAGCTTTACTGTTAAGGGAGCTAATCCAACCCTTAATGAGACAGTGGATATTTATATTTTGGGAGAGTTGATCCAACTCCCAATTTCACAGGGGGATCTGAACAGAAACAACGCATGAACAACTGAGAGGAGAAAGTAGAAATTGCACGTCTAGGAATTTATGTTCCAGTATTTCATTCTTTTCTTTTCATCACTGCTTTGCTTACTTAGCATTAGGCTAATAGATGAGTTTTGTGATGTAGGTGAAGAAGTGACAGCAGGTGATTCTCCTGAGTTCATTGAGGGATAGACTGGTTGGGGGAGCACACTCATGCCACGAACCTGGTGAACTGATGAGGCGATTTAACTGATGTCTGTTTGGTGAGAAGGTTTAGTTGACAGTGATTAAAACTTAGAAATGCTAAGTTTCCATAGCAGTAGTGGTTTCAGTATTTTAAACACGTTTTGAGATTTTCTGATAACGATGATCTGTTGTGTTTTAAATGTTATTTTTACTTGATTTGATTAATGTAGTGGTTTGAGTTGTTTCTGAATGGTCTTGGAAAAGTAAGCAAATTCCTTTCTGTAATCAGTGTTGTGTATGTTTTGTGAGGAGTCGTTGAAATGTACTCAGTTTTCTACTGGTAGATGATGTCTATCGGTAAATGATGAGTTATGTTGTCTATCGGAAGATGTCTTCAGTAAAGTCATCGGATGATGTAGGTTTAAGTTTATCGGAAGATGTCTTTAGATGAGCCACCGGATGATACAGGTTAATTCTATCGGAGGGTGTAGGTTTAAGTCTACCGGATGATGTCTCAGTAAACTCATCGGCAGATGCGTGCTGACGTCATCGGCAGATGTAGGAGAATTATCGTCGTTTAGTCTATCGGTAGATGATGAGTTATTGTTCTGTCACCTACCGGTAGATGAAGACGTTGCATTATCGGAAGGAGAGGGTGTCATTTTGTCGTGTAGTCATTGGTAGATGCAGTCTACTGAAAGTTGTCTGTGTTGTATATTTTCCGGGTGACGTCATCGGTAGAAGCCTCCTATTTCCTGTTTCTACTTCCTCCGTTGACTTTGTCGTCGGCAGATTGGTTTGACCTCTGCAACTTCTCGAGTATTCCTCGTTCAAAAACTTTATTTCTTTTGGCCGATTATTCTGAACATTTCCAAAACATTATTTTAACAATGTTTTTCACTGTTTGTTTGACTCCATAGTTATTCAAATGATTTCCGCTGCAAGTTCTCAAAGGTTTTGAGGTTTTAGTAAAATGAATAATCTTGACTTTCGGGTAAAGTTTTTTTTAACTTAATCCAAAATTTCTTAGTCATGTTAGAGCGATGAGTAGCGAACCGGGTTCAGAAAACTCGGGGCGTTACAGTTTTGCCCTCGGCCCTGGTAGCACCATAGTTTTTCTTTAGTTGTACATCTTTCTTTGAATAGTTTGTTAATAGGGTTTTAATGACTTGGACCTTCGATTTAGCAGTTAAGAGAGAGTGGTTTTGGATCTTGTTTAAGTTAGAGCAAAAATGTCGATAGAATGGAGGATTATCGCGCTTGTCCTGTCGTAATGATTGAACAAATAATGGAAAGGAACGACTAATGAAAACGAAATGAAATGAAAAAAAGAAGATGAGAAAATTTCCCATTAGACCGGGCGAGTGTAGCACACTTGTATGTACGTATGCACGCCGACCAGCGTGGCGTGCACCGACGCGGGAGTCGGGGTCGTCACAAAGTTGGTATCAACTCTCAGATTTTAAAATCCGTTTTGTAGACTGCTCGACTGCGCAATTCACTCACGGACCATGCTTCTTCAAATGTAAGTACGTTATATGCTTTCTTTGTTTTGATTTCTTTGATTGTTGTCTTTA